>CM035136.1:5988151-7188151 GCA_020205605.1 Panax ginseng | reverse complement strand
TTCCAGTCATGTCGACTGGTAGTCCAGAAGGTGCTGAGAGGGATATTGTTATTGCGGATACTGCATCTCCTATTTCCAATCCTCAGTTTCCATCTGCAGTAGTTCCTTCTATTTCTATGGCTGAGACTGCCTCTACTTCAGCTTCTCTTCGCATGGTAGTTGGTTCTTTATGGTTTCCTCTTGGTTTCCATTTTCCTTTCCTCTTTAATCAGATCATATGCTAGTTAAATCGTGAATTGTATCTTGTATCTTTAGTCATCACTTTAATATTTTTACCTTTAGTTTCCCTTCCCTTTATATATTTTATCTCATCCTTTAATGGACAAAAATATTTATACCTTAGTCATACTTTTGGGGTCGGAGGGAGTAATATATATTTAAACATATAAAACACAATTTATTGGACAATTAAGCATATTAGATTGACTATATATAAGAAGTAAATATTAGTATAACCTAAAAATAAAATTTTAAGTAAAATAGTAGTCAAAATACTCTAAATTGAACTATTAGATATTATTTTAGTAATGTTTTATAGAGTACCAAGAGAACAAAAATTTAGTTTCACCTTTGAACTATAAAACAAAAGATAATAATCTAATTAACAAGTCGAGATTATGTTTCTACTTGTGAAAAGTTACATGCGAAAAATATGTGATGTTCTATTTAAAACCTCATCAAGCGATATAGAATATGTAAATTCTAAAAAATATCTTTATTTGAAATGTTATCAGGCTTAAAACTTTTTTTTTACTCCTTTGGATCTACATAAAAAGTCTATTGTTAACTTTAAAAAGTATTGTATCGTTTTATAAGATATGTATCTTATCGTAACTAAATCATATGATACGATGTCATTTTCGATTTACCGTGCGATACGTATTGATTTTCCTCCAGATCGTATCGTACAATACATGTCGCATATCACTCGATTCTGACAACTATGATCATATGTACATGTAAAGAATCTTTGTAAAACAAACTTGGCTTCTGCATGTTGCAAATCGATTCAATCATTTTCACGTACCTCCTTTCAGTTAGTTGTTTATGTTCCCTTTTCTTTTGTTTTCATTTATCATTCCACTTTTTGGTTCTTTGAAACAGTTTTTGGCTATATGTTGCCCGAGCTCAAGTTTTTGGTTCAATGCATATAGGCCTGCTTTCCCATTTATCATATTTAGATAATTTGTACTGATCCTCCTAGATACATTTTAAGATATTGTTAAACTTTCTTTACTTGCCTTACTGATAAGAAATGTTTCTAGCTCCGGGTTTACTTGAGGACTTACGGATTTGAACAAATGGTGCAAGCTGCAAGCTCATCAGCTGGACTTCGGACTATTAAGCGGGTTGAGCAAATTTTACAAGATCTCGGGGTATGATACATAACTTCCCCCCCAACTCCATGTTAGCACGGTCAATTTGCATATCACACAGTCGTGAAGTAAGAACATTCTTCTGCCTACACAATGTCATTCTTTTTATGTATTACTGAACTAAATGTCGTAGTGTCTGCATCCGCTTCATTACCATGGGAATATATTAATAACTTATATGCTTATTGATCAGGTACATTGTTGTTTAACTTAATTGTGCAGAAAAAAACTAATATCAGTCCGTTGTACCTGTGGTAGTTGTTCCATCCCAAAGAAACCTCCTCCTTTTTTCATGGGGGGAGGGGTTTGGGAAGGAATGTAAGTGGATTTCTATAGATTTACATTTAATATAGTTTCTATATATAACTCTTTATTTGCTAAATAATTTTCTTCACAGTTTATCATGATAAATGTAATAAACACTACATATATTCCTGTTACAGGTTAATATGAAACCAAAGGTTCCAACCAAAGCTGTTTGTGCAGAGCATCTTGAATTAAGAAGAGAATCTTGACTCTTCCGAATCTTGTAAGCAGTACTTCTTATGTGTATTTAAATTGTGTCCTTTTACCTTCTTACTCTTTTTGCTTCTAGCAACTTTATTTTAAAGTAACTGGAATTTGATATGTATGTTATATTATTGAACTGGTCATGATCATTTAGTAAATATTCTAAATAGAACCTTCCTCCAGGTATGAGGTACCATATGAGTCTATTTGGTCTCTCAATTTAGAAGGCACTGGAATTCATTTTCTTTCTATTTCAAGTACCTCAGTTGCAAATTCCTATAGTTTGAGAAGTACGTAGTAGTGATAAGAATATTGTTGGAGTGGTTGAGGTCTATAGTTCTATGTAAAACATATTACAAATGTTTGCTAGGTAGAATAGTGTTTAAGAAGTCTCCTTGTTCAAAGGATCTGTGTGTGCAAGTATAGATCGATGTGTAGCTAATAGATTTATTTGTTTGTGAGATAAACATGATTATGTAATTATGATTATTATTCTTTCATTGCCTTATTAATTTAATTATTTTTTTTTGTAACAAACATTTCTATTGTTTTCCCAACAATTCTTCCTTTGTAATATACTAAAGTGATATTGTGTCTCAAATTTGACACCGTTTACGCGAGTTTCCTATAAGTATTGGTCACATTCATAAAATAAACAGACAAGTATAAAAATTCATCTTTTAACGTTTGGACTCGTAAAAAAAAGTGTCCGAGAGTATCCTTGAACTCTTTCCCATATTTGGGCAGGTTCGACAAAGACACACCTACCCTATTGCTGTTGAGTGTTGTTGGTCGATTTCGCAATCAATGAATACGTGCAAGTATACACGGTCAACAAATAATAAAGTAATAAGAAAAATATCGTTCTCACGAGGAATTATTTAATAAAAAGTATCAAATTCTAACTCGTAACCAAATTAATTTTATTTAAACAAATGACTTAGGATTGTGAATTAAAATAATTAATAAAACTACTATTAAATACCACTAGATTAAGATCAGGTTATGGAGAATTAAGATCACAACTTCACTTATTGCTCACTTATATCAATACACTTATTAATTATGCTCACTATTCTGGTGTTAATCAGGAACTTATTAGTATTTATTTCCACCTTACGATGCATCATAAACATATTAATCCAAACCCACAGTTGATAGAATTGAATCAAACACCCTAACTAAGTAATTTACTATATTCCTATATCAATTACAATTAAAAAGGATTTAAAGCACATGTTTCCTATCAGATTACATACGGCGTAAAGGTATATCCATATCCTAAACACAAATCATGAATTCCATCACCATGCAGAAAACACAATCACATGCTATTGTGATCATATCTAAATCTATATTCCATCTCCCGAATTCATATAAATTATAACAGTAATTGTTAATTAGACAATTAATCAATTATGCACAAATCATAATAGACAATCCTTAGAATATGTCACAATAATTAATAAAGAAGCATACTAAAATAAGTTACGCAATAAGATTCGTTGCAATCTTAAACAAGAGATTTAGTTCATTGTTATTGAATTAAAGTCTAGAATCCACAATTGAATAAATATTAAAAGATAAAAATAGAAGTAGGGTTGAGAATAAAATCTATTGTCTACAAATTTGAGACTCTCCTCTTGCTCCTGCTTTGAATTCTTAATGCTCTCCAAGTTGCTTCAATCTCCAATCCAATCTAAACTAGGGTTTGTGAATAAAAGATAGAATCTAATGGAATGTATCTCTAAACTAATCTACTCTCCTGGAGTCCCTATATAATGAATAATCTTATTCTATGTGATGTATTTATATGTTACAAGTCAAATCCTAGCTTAGGAGGAAACCTAGTCCAATTTGGAGTAAAAAAAGTATCAAAATTCGCCCGAAAATGAGTCCCAACTTGATTTGGCTCGACACCAGCACCCCAGCGCTGGAAATAGCCTAGGATTGGACGCCCCGGCGCTGGGCACTTTTCTGCTTGACGTCCTTTGGTAAAATGGTCATAACTTCTTCGTTCGAACTCTGATTTAGATGACTCAAGATGTTCCGGAAAGAGGAAAAGTAGATCTACAACTTTCCTTCTTTGAGTACTTCAAAATATGGGTTGGAGCAATGCCAAAATTGGCCCTGAAGTGGCTGCTATGTAAATGGCAAGCCGAAAATGCGAATATAGTAACCCCAAACGTCGATTTAAGTAACTTTTGTCCTAATTCTTACAAAACAAAGTAAAACACGCATGAATAAACACAAACATTTAAAAACTACCAAAAGATTAAGCTCAAACTCACTTAATTCTTTAGTATAAAACCCACTTATCAAGTGTCGTTCCTCTGTAACTGAATTGAGGATCTTTTCAGGTTGTGATATAACTTTATAAGTAAACATTTTTGATAGTGCGAACTCTTCTCTATTTTTATTTTTTAATTTTATTTTGTTAGTTTGTGACATAATTTAAACACACACCCAACCTTACCACTGCCAAGGTTTGAAACCCCACTCTCTTGGTACACAAGGGATAGGGGTAACCATTGGGCCAGGACCCTTTATTTTTTGTCTGTCATTACCCTACGTGGGGTGAATTGTGTTAAATCTAAATCCCCCATCTATTATCTCTTGTTTCTTTCTTCTTTTTCTCAGAAACCATGCAATTCTGCATTTATTTTGTTCTTGAACAGCGTGAATTATACTCTAGAAGTTTAATCAAAGGCTGATTAGAAATGTACTATTTGTTTGTTTTATACAAGAGTTGTATTCTTGCAATAGAAGCAAACATGCAGTGTTTTAAAATTAGCCATGATGGTTTAAGGGAAGTATGAAGCTTACATGTATTAGCAGTAATTTATATAACAGACACAAATTAATGTTCGTCATCTAGATGGAAAGCTAGTATTGATTAATACACACCTGTGATCTGAAACCGTCTGTTTACCCATGTGCTTTTAAAAATCAGATTCAGTATAAAGAGGCTGAAGGTTCATCTTATCGGGAGGGTTCATATCCTGAGACACCAGGCACACCGAAGGTTAGTGATTTGTTAGAGGAAAAAATAAAGTAAATCAAAACCCCGTATTATTTTAATTCATATTTTTATAATTGTGGCATGAATGTGGCTTCACTTCTATGCATAGAGTTATCCAAACCGCAGACCGGTTGGTTCCTCAGTCGGACAATTTATGCCGTTGAACTGGATTAAAGCAGTATTGAAGCGAAGCTCAACCGGTGTTTAACTGGTTAATGGGAATTCCTGCACAAAAAATAATCTGAGAGCATGTTGGTCTCAAATTTTTTTGTTACAAATGCGTCTAAAATGATGCGACATTGAAAATAAATATACTTTATGGCATAACCAATCACAAGAGATCTACCCAATTATTATGATGACACATCATTTGAAACACTTTTTGAGACCCCTATTACCCACTATGGAATCAACACATTTAGGACATGCTCGAACCTCTCCGACTGCACCAACATGCTGTGATGTTAAATAATGCCCAGATATATATATATATATATATATATATATATATATATATATATATATATATAACCTTTAGGAGTTTGTTTTATATTTATGCAATAACTCAACAAGTGGTTGAACCAGTTATCCTGGCGGTTGAACCGAGAAACTGTGAACCAGTACCCATGTTTGGTTGATTCCCGGTCCGGTTATGATAATTGTTCTTCTATGCATGTATAACTATCAATGGCAATCTGTTTGCAGCGTTCCCAACGTAGTGTGGATCAGGACCGGACATTCATTCCAGACCCTGCAGGTTTTGGAGGTAGTAAGACATTTGATGCGACCTTGTGTATTCTCTCTTTATTGCTTTTCTTTCTTTCTTTTTTCTCTTTTTATTTATTTTTATCACAAAGCCAAAAAAAAGACTAAGGATATAATCAGTCTGCATTCATTTATTCAACTGATATTTCAGGGGAAAGGGTCATAAAGAGGGACCAGAAACGTAAGGTATTCACCCATTGTCTGTTTCATTTAACTAACAATCTGCATTTCCTTGCCGTGTTTCTCTTTCGCTTAGATCTTCATAATGGTATTTTTCTCTGTTTACAATTTTGGCTCCCAAGGCACCAGGAAGACCTTCAGAAGCTCCATCCTCGCCAGCTCAGTCTAAAAGGCCGCGCAAGCTTAAAACTTCAGATGAATAATTTTGTAGGTTATATCTGGGTCACATGTGACATAATTAGTATTCTTGATTATTTTAATGAAGTAAATGTCCTTGATGACTCAGTTTAAAGGAATGTTTTATCTGAAATAGTTGTGTACAGGTTATCTAGGCATGTTAAAGATACAAAAATACAAAGGGAGCATGTTGTTATCCTCCAACTTCTTTGCAAGCTCAATTAGATAGCAAGTAGCAGGCTGTGAGCCATTGTTTGTCTTGGGGGCCGTGGGTTGCTTATTAGGGTCATTTACTTTGTATATTATCTAAATCAGTGCCGAATCAAGATGTCATGTTGTAGTGACCAATGTATTTGTTTTCAAAGAAATACCAGATATGTTGGTTCAGGCGATGGGTTCGAGTTGCACTTATGGGTTACATTCATGAAGTTGGAGATTTGTTGGTGATCTATTGTAATTATATGGTTTTCAGATGTACACGCAGAATTAAGAATTTTCTAATCCAAACTCCGGTCCAGATGCCTTTCTTAACAGATTTATTTAGGAATACTATTTTCACATGCCTTTCTTAACAGATTTGTTTAGGAATACTATTTTCACATGGTTCTTTCTGGGATGAATTCACTGTATACTCATGTGAGAGGATTATGTAAAAATATCAATTTTCATTTTTTTTGGTATAAAGCTTCAAATACATTGTACTCGTACAGATAGGTTTCATTTTGCCTGAATGAAGAATTTATTAATTATTCTGTTAGCTACTAATATACAAAATAAAAAAGATCATTGTTATTCTATAGATGCACACTTGCCCATAATTATAATTATAGATTGTGTTTTTTGCTAAGTAATTATAGATTGTTTAAACATCAGGCTCAGAGCTTTTCCAAGTACCAGAAGATCCCCTCATGAAATGCTCTCGTATGCTTGACCATTTGCACCAGAAGTAACTTAACTGCTAAACACAACATCCCTTATGTCTGGGAACTTTTCCTTGATTGCTGCTTTGATTCCCGATCCGATGGACTCAGGCCCCTCATACTTAACAAGGCAATTCCCACCTTCAACAGATAAAACTTCCACACTCCCGCCAAAATTTTTTATTGCTGGTCTCAATATGTCAAGATGACCATTAACAGCCTGCAGTTGCAAGATATCTCAAATCATCATTATTACCCTGGGGGAAATTCATGTCATATGATATAGTTGTTTCGTTCCCTTAGAAAGCTTTTATAAGCAGAGAACTTACCTCAACAGTCGTCTCGCTAATTTGCTCATCATATACTTGGCGAATATCCTTGACAGCTTTTCCAAATTTCTCCTTCAGTATTCTCTCAATTCCCATCTTCATTGTTGTTGTTGAGCTAGGACAAGACCCGCATGCACCTGTTTATCCGCTGAAGAAAAGTGAATCCGTAGCTAGACTTTTAAAATAATAAGCTTGGTCTTGCAGTACCGAGATTATAAACACACCCTAACTTCATATGGAACTTTCTACAGAAGTAAATTATCACTTCAGAAGTTTCAGTGTAGTTTGTTCTCAATTAAAGCATAATATAATTAAATACAAGTATTTTTCGTATCAAATGAACAACAAACTAGAATGATTTTCTCGAACTGCCATGTTCTTGAGAAAGGAAGGGTTATTTTTTCAGGGATTTCCTGGTATTTTTCGGAGCAAGCCTGGTATTTACTCGATGGGAAGAAAGAAGAAAAGGACGAGCCTCTTCATAGCATTACTTCTCAGATTTAAGACTCTCCATCTTAAAATTGGGCTAGGATGCATCTAGGACCAGGTTAGAGAATGATCATAAATTACACATTTCTTCTAAAGTTTTGATATTCAGAGAATTACATCCTCTTAAAACTCCATTTTCAATCTAACTAGATATTCAGCAGTTATGTGTCGGGCAGCAAAGAGCTGCAGACTATATTTGGGATCAAAGGACAACCTTAATCCTTGCCTTTGCCAGTTGGTTTTGCAGCCATACTCTTGGGATACAGTAGTAATCAGACAGTAGGATATCATCAACTAAGTACACAAATTTAACTCCACGTCCATGGTATCTCCTATCCAACAGTGCCCAGGCAATTCCTTGAGCATCATCATTCAGATTAATTTAGATAGCTAGGCTGCAGGCTATATGATACTAATAGAAAATAACAAATTAAGGTTGGAACTTTGTATGATTATGGGAACACTCTTCTTGTCGAGCCATAATCAGGATACATTTGCTTTAAGTTCAAGTTAGAGAATTAAATCTTTAAATTGGCAAGAAACCAAACTGCTACACGCGATAAGTTACTCTTACTAAATAGCAAAATTTTGGAACTTCATATGGTCACAAGATCACTAGTGTATACATTTGCTGCTATTAGCAAGGAAGGGAACACGACTGTTACAATTTCCACATACAAGGGAAGGGGCCTAAAGTGATGATTATGGATTTGCGAGGTTTGCTCTCAAGTACTACCTCCAGTACAAAAGAAAGATACTTTCAAAGCCAATTCGTAAAATCCGAAATATTGTAACTAGTAGTAATCTCTTTTTCTTTTGGCTGTGTTTAACTCTATTCAAATGGGGAAATCAGAAATGTTATACATCAGTCTCTTTTTTTTCAGACGATGGGCATTCTTTTTGGGACAAAAGAAAATGGAAAAATGACTAAATTGTTGGGATATTTCACATGAAGATAAATTCAAGAGTGTAGATGGGTTAATAAATGTAGATGAGTTAATAAGTATGGTAGAGCCTCAACCTAATAGGTTAACCTTCGTCTACACAGATGTGCCCTACTAGGTGATAGGTGATGAATAGATGTGGGATGGATCGTACAATTCCGCTTTAAATGGTATCAGAGCAATTTATCTCAAAAAGAAACTTGCTGAAAATTTATAATTTATAAATTTGGGACAAAAGAAAATGTTGGGACACTCGTAAACAAATAAGTAATTTGCTGAAAGTTGATTGAGAGCACCATCAATGAATAATCAATCAATTAAAAACAAGGACTTGAGCAAAAACAAAAGAGACCTTGGAGCTTGAGAGAAATGACACCATCCTCAACCGATACAACGTCGACGTTTCCGCCATCGGCGATTAGGTAAGGCCGAACTTCCTCAAGAACCGTGTCAACGTTTTGGGGGTTGAGCTCCAATTCAAATTCCTGGGCAGAGTAGAGTCCCGCCGGAGACCCACTTCCGGCCGACGCTGTGATTCCGTTTGATCTTTGAACAGGAACCCATTTGCGACTATAGTATTCTTTGGCGGATACGAATGATGGGAAGATATGTGATTTGATTGGAATTTGTCGAGAAGGTAGAGGAGGGATTTGGGACAACACAGTTGCTGTTATGGACGAGGTCATTGTTCTTGGGGCGATGGCAAATAGATAAAGAGTAGTACAGAGGTGAAGGGTAAGATTTGTAAATTTGGAAAATTGAGATTGTTTGGTATTTAACGGAAAAATAACATTGAGGTCAAATTTTATTACATTTGAAAAGTAAATTTTCTGCGTAGTTCTTTTTCGGGTCTCCCAGGCCTTTTAAGATAAACTATTTTTTCAGAATGCAATTGTACTAGAATAAGAATAGATTCTTAAAATTAAAAAAAATACAAAGATTATAGCCTAAAATGTAGTACCATTTTGTACCTTATCCTTCAATTTTAATTTTAATAAAATATTCCATGGACTCTTCTCTCTTCTATTTTTATAAAATCACATCTTCTCATTTAATTAAAAGAAACTACTAGTAGTCTACATGCGTGTTTTTCATTATTACAATAAAAGCACATTTTTTCTGTATAAATCAAAATTTGATGGGCAAAAATACCTTTAAATTGTGTTATGTTTTGCACTTGGTCTACTTTTTTATGAAAAATTGTAGAAAAAAAAAAAGAGTAAATAGTAATCCCCTCTTCATACATGTTCCGTCAATATGATATCCTGACCCGACTCGACCTTGAAAACAATATTTCATACCTGCCCCTCCCCTTCCCTCGCCGCCTACTCTCATTTTTTAGAAATTAAATTTCTCTATTTTTTTTTATATTATCTTGTATAATTATTTTTAATTCAAAATCAAATAACATGCAATATTTCTATTACTTATAAGCAACATATTATATTATAAATATTATTTATAAATTTATAATGAAATAACCTAAATAAGTACATAATTATATATAATGTTAAATTTAAATAAATAATGTATATACATATAAAATTTAAAAAAATAGGTCCTATTAGGGTTAGGATCAGATCGGACGAGCCCGTCGAGAAATTAGGAGGCCCAGGCCTAGTAAATAGTGAATAACATTGCAAATATTTGAAATATCATAATAACATTGCAAAAGTTGAATAAACACAGGGAAAACATTTAAAAATTCGCCAAAACTCCAAGGCCATTAGTGTAAATACATTCCATGCCTTTAAAAGAAACATTTGAAAGCTGGCTAAATGCACCGTCCGTGCCGCCATATCCTTCACATGAAACTGACCACGTGGCATCGTTAATTTTTTTTGAAAAAGATTTGTTTATTTTTGTAAAAAAAAGGAACGTATGCCCTAAAAAGCAAAGAGCAACAAAATGGGTGATGCTGCTGTTACTGATTCATTACAGTTTAGCATCTTTAGAGCAATTCACCAAAGGTTCTCGGGTTGAAGTTAGCTCCGACGAAGAAGGCTTCAAGGGTGCTTGGTATATCGCCACAATTCTTGACCCGAATCCGAAGAAAAAGCCCCAAAAACTCTACGTCGAATACCAGAGTCTTTTAGATGAAGATGGGTCGAAACCCTTGAGGGAATTCGTCAATTTGGAGTTTTTGCGACCTATCCCTCTTCCGGAACCCGAAAAGACCCAGTGTTTCCAGCTGAACGACGTCGTTGATGCGTTATACAGAGATGGGTGGTGGACTGTTGTAATCATTAGAGTTCTCGATAACTCTAGGTTTGTCGTGGCCTTCCAGAACCCGCCGGACCCGATTGAATTTGGGGTTTCTGAGTTGCGGGTTCACCGCGACTGGGTCTTTAGAAAATGGATCCAACCCGAGAAGAAAGCAATGGTAACATTTCACAAAATATGATATTCATATATGATAATTTGGGCCTCTAATAAAAAGTAGTAGTATCTTGTATTAGTAGTTGATTAGTAATTGTTGCTTAATTTTATATTCCCTCAGTCCCACTAAAAAAGTTCCATTTGCAAAATTTACAAATTTAAGGAGTGGGTGTTTAGTTTAGTAATGATATCATAGTAATTGTGATGGTAAACTTGAGATATTGTGTCAATCTATACATTTTCAAAAATGAAAAAAAAAACTCCCTTTTGGAACAATTTTTTTTTTTGATAAATGGTACTCCTTTTTGTGGAATGGAGGAGTATAAATTTTAATATAGTGCCGTACTGTAATTCGTTTATCAATTTTATTTGTCTTTATCGATACTAGGGGTAACTATGCATGATTCACTCCCCCTGTTATATGCAAATTTTGTTGTTTTTAAGCTATGATCATAACCACTTAATTTATCCCAATCACCAGTATGCCCTATGGAAATGAGATTATTTAGTATTAGTTTTTGAACTTCAGAAATCACTAAGATATATCTCTTTCTTTATTTTCATTTTTTTGGTTAAGGAAATAATGTGAAGCCTTTCCTAATTATTCTTGAACAGCATATATATACATTAGTTATGGTTTTTGGATCTTAATATTCTTAAGAATTGTTTCCCTTCATTGGTTGCTGTTGTTTTTGAAAAATAATTTTTGAAACATAGGAAGATATAGCCTAGGTATTTAAGTTTTTTTTTTTTAATTTTTTATTATTATCATTTATAGTTTAGTAGGTACATTTTAGTTGTTGTCTAGTTTTATCAGGTTTTATCTTTATATGTTCCATGTGAGCTCATTAATTTCATGGATTATATAATATATGACATAGTTTGATAGGTTGCTCTTATTTCTACATTGAGAGTAGCCTCTCTCCCATTCAACTATTTAAGAAAAGATGCAAGTTACTTTTTACTTTCTTTAAAATCATATTTCCTTATTAGTAAAGGTTTCATGATTTTATGGATTATATATACTACCATTATTGTAATAATCTTAGGAACTATTACTCTTCATTAAATATAGGTTGATGTAGGACAAGGGTAGATGAAGGAATAAAGGGCTAAAAAGAATGGTCATAGATGTTCAGTTGTCGGGAAAAAGCTACCGAAAGGTGAGCATTTGAATTCATATTGATTTCTAGATAAAACATTCTAATTGGAAAGAATGGGAAAATGATAAAGAGTGAAGTAAGAGTAATAAATATATAGTACTCCTTCCGTCCTCAAAAGGATGAGCAAAGTACAAGAAAAGTAAAAATAGAGGAAAGAGAGTAAAAGAGTTCTAAATTTATTCTTAGTTGCCCCACAAGTTTATATAAAGTGATGAGTATTTTAATTTTTTTATATTAATGGACCCCATTAAATGACATACTTACCCTTCACTTTATGTACCTTTGCGTATCCTTTTGATGACACAAAAAATTGTATATTTAGTCATCATTTTGAGGACGGAGGGTATGTTAATATTTTATTGAAATAGCTTAAAGCTAGGAAACACGGACACGTCCTAGAAGCCCACAAATTTGTGTTGGACACGATTTCACTCTGACACCCTTTAGAAATGCAAGGGACACACCTGGGGTTTTTTTTTTTTTTAAAAAAAATATTCAGTACTTAAATTGCAAGTTAAAAGTTAATTGAGGATTCCCATATGCAATTGGTACCTTTTAAACGTAATTCCTTCAAATCGGTACCTTTGAATGGACCATATGGTGTTGGCTGCATATGTTATAAACTTGTATATGGACCATGTGGGCAGCGTAAAAGGGGTTTGCTATAAAATGGGTATGTTATAAATTTGTTTAAGTTTTTATTATGCTCTATTAACAATTAAATTTATTTATTGTAAAAAATACATTTATATTATATATATTATTAAATATTAAATATATATATATATATATAATTTAACGTGTCCCCAATGTATCGTATCCTGTTTTTTTGAAAAATATCGTATCCCGTGTCGTATATCGCATTGTGTCCGTGTCTCGTGTCCGAGTATGTGCTTCATAGGATTAAAGTATATAAATATTTAATAAAATAATAGATTTAAAAAATATCAAGAATATAATACATAAATGTGTTTGCAGCATGTCTTAAGATGTGTGGCAGTGGTGCTTGTGCCTAAAAGTAGAGGATTACTGAATTGAGATGGAGGTAGTATTTTTTCGTTGGGATGCAAGTAGATTATGACTGTAAAGAGAGTCCAAAACATCCGCAGCCATTTGAAATATTTGATAACCACATTTGGTTAAAGCAAAAATCATTTGATATCCGATCAAAGATTACGCATATGAATATAGCCACATATGTACCTGTTAACATCCATATCCGCTTTTATGACCTATTAATATTAATTTATTTATATTAATATAATTTTTATGTTTTTATATTGCTTTTTGATTAAATAAGATCCCCCTAAAATGCATAAAATAAAATTTTCAGTTTGACCTGCATTTTAAGGAAAAATATGAATTTCTCATTTAATCATCACGGTGTACACTATATAACAAAATGTAAATTGACTGTTCATCTTTAACGACTGTTATGATAATGGTGTAACTATTTTTTGATGAATATTAATTTTAGTTTTGTTGTATTATTTGGATGGTTGACCATTATATCTGGTTGAATTTTTTTTTTTGGTAATTCATTTGGTATGATGTAAGGATTTTAAATTTTACTTTTAAAATTTTCAGAAGTTCAGATATTACTGGATGGATATGGAGTGTATCCGTATTCGAATATTATCCGTCGGATACAAACAATTATTCTTCGCACACAGATACAAATATTAGCTATAATTTTCTGATACAGATACTGATACTGATACACCTATTTATGATTGATAAAGCAAGAGTTTTGAACAGGGCAACCAAAGCACCTTGTTACATAATTCAGTAAATAGAGAACCCAATATGGCATACATCTTATTTGACACCCTTCTTTAACATATCACATTCACATTAATAGTATACAGAAAAACAGGGTGTAAAATAAATAGAGATGTGCTAGGATAGATGAAGTAGAATTTCTGCTTTTATTGTAATAGGATGCTTACTTCGTAGTTCTGCATACATGTTTGTGTTCTGTGTAATAACCTTTAACCTGTACGCTTGTTTGATGTTTTCTTTCACTTGATGATTGATTGAGTTAGTGATATATTTGTACATGCAATCAATTCAACTTTTAAGTCTCAATTCTGATATTCCACACACTGTTCAATTTCTCGAAAGAGAACAACAGGATTAATGTTTAGCAAGGGAAAAAAAGTAGAAGTGTCTTTTGAGAAAGAAGAGTATTGTGATGCTTGGTTCTCGGCAACTGTCATCGAAGAAGTATGGAATAACTCATTCTTGGTGGAGTACCAACGCAGAGGGGCCAACGGTGGGTCTGAGCTTGTGAAACTGATTGTTGATTTTCTTCATATCCGACCTTCCCCTCCTCATCTGAAGGACAAAAAAATTGTTTTGTTGGAGAAGGTGGATGCATATATTGATTTTGGCTGGTGGAGTGGGGTGATAACCAAAGAACTTGCGGATGGTAGGTATGTTGTCTTCTTTAAGTCTGCAAACATGGAGATGGAAGTGAATCACTCAGAATTAAGACCTCACATGAAATGGAAAGATGGGAATTGGTTTAGTGCTTCCCAGGTAATGATCATTTCAGCTCTTGGAAATACAGGCTGTTTACCCCTCGATAAGTTTGAGGTTCTTTTTTTGTAATTTTTTTTTAAAATCTATCAAAATAATTTTTGGGTTGTACTCCTTTACAAATTAAGGTTTTGGCTTGCATTAATTAGTCTTCGAATTGTACAATAATTCAGCAAACATATATTTGTAGGTATATTTGGTATTTAAAAATGTAGGATATATTTGACTTGTACACTAGTCGATCTATTAGGTATCGGGTTTTGGGTGATTTCTTTTTTATTGCAGTTCTTAATTTTTTAAGCTTTAAAAATTTTAAGATATTTCTTCCTCAGTTCTACTAGGTTTTCTGGGTGTAACTTTTTTAAAGGAATGTCTTGGGATTTTTTAGGATGTCTTAACCTCGTCAGATTATCAAGGACATGTGCGGAATGTTAGCTATAATGTCGATGACACTGAGATGGCTGCTTCACTTGGCAGCTCGGGGACACATGAGGGTAATTCTGAAGAGAGACCAGCTGGTTCCATAGACTTGAATCTCGCGATGGAGAATCAGATTGAGCAGTCAACCCCTTGCAATGAGAAAGCATCTAATGCTATGGTCTCACTTGAGGAAAATACTAAGCTGCCAACCCCTGATACTGATGATCGACTTTCACAACCTTCTAAAAAGTTGAAAGAATCAAGCGCGACTGATAGCCTCTCGCCTTCATTTCAATTAAATACAACTCCAATGGATACACCAAGTGAAGATGCGTATTTTGGTTTTGCCACCACAACCAATGAAGCTACTAGAGCCAATAGCTTTGAACAACCCATGGTTGGTGACCTGCCTACCATCAAAGCTGATAACTTCTCTCGAGGAAAGAAAGCTGTAAGTCAAATGCCATATCGTCAAATTTTTATTAAAAGTACCCTTCTTACCCAAGTTCAAGTGAAACGAAGATTGCACAACTTATTAAGAAACAAACAAACTAACAAGTGAAAGGGAACTGAGATAGCATGCTAGATATATAGATTGAAAGGTCAAATTCGTGAAAAATTGTAACGGGCCTATTGATCACCTTCCCCTTACCTTGGAGGCATCTTGGACTTCCCCTCTTTCTCAAGATATCAATCATAAGTAAACCAATCCAATAATCAATACAGGCTCTCACTGATCCAGGTATCATCTGTCTTATACCCAAAATGTTAATGTGTTCCTCATATCCCTAACAAAGTTGCAATATATAAGTAAATGATACACGGACTCCTCTTCCTGTTTGCATAGGCTTCACCAATTAACCAAGGACTTCCCCTCTTTCTCAAGATATCAATCATAAGTAAACCCCCATGAGAAGCAAAGCACACAAAGAAGGCCGTCTTCATGGATCAGTAGCCTTCCACAGATCCCTGGGTTGAGTTTACCTTCCAACAATGCATAGAAAGATCACACTGGAAAGAGTCCCTGTGAGGACAGCTCTCAAATAATATGCCAAAAAAGAATTGACTATTTCAAGCTCCCATTCCTGGGAGTTACTGTGATAGAGCTGATTTCATAGCTTGTTTGCTAGTCTTGATGGACATAGAGACCACCTGTTGAGCCTTAACTCTTTCATTAATATAGGGGAGTTTGTTTCTAATGATATTAAAATATACAAACATTAGATATGTAGTCTCATCAAAGTTTGTGGAGAAAGCAGATTTTACTGGCTTAACCTTGTGGCTTAAAAGTTGTCTAAAATCTAGGGTTGTTTGGTGGATGTTCACTTTGTCAGAGTACTTTAGGGGTCAGTGATAATTTATGTATGGACAATGATATAAAATAGGGTGATGCTAGGGGTCTTAAATTTTGTCTTAAAAAGTGTCTCAAATGATGTGGTTGGGTAGATCTTGTGATTGGCTATGCCATAAATTATCATTAAAATATTCAATGTCATGTCATTTGAGACTAAAATTTTGAGTCCCCTAACATTATTCTATAAAATATATCTGTTAAGTTGTGATTGCAAACTCTTTTGAAATAGTGTTTTCTGTGGAAAAAAATTGATGTCTCCAGTTTATGATTAGGGGTTTTGTTTTCTACTTGTGCAGAGGAGTAAACGACACAAACCTGGTGAATTGGGTAATCATACACTAGATCCTTTGAGAGGGAAAGCAGGAAGACCACCGAAATCGCCAATGAGTAGCACACAAGCTTTAGCGCGAGGTATTTAGTTGATCTAGTA
Source organism: Panax ginseng (assembly GCA_020205605.1). Lineage (NCBI taxonomy): Eukaryota > Viridiplantae > Streptophyta > Magnoliopsida > Apiales > Araliaceae > Panax > Panax ginseng. Next base: position 7,171,152 of record CM035136.1, on the reverse strand, counting down.
TTATATTTTGAATTACTTTCTTAAACTTGATTGTTTGTCTTCAGATGACAAATCTGGATAATGTGTTGCAGATGAAAAACCTGGTGAACAAGACGATCATACACCAGATCCTTCAAGAAGGAAGGTTGGAAGACCACCAAAATTGCGAACGAGTGGCACACAACCTTCAGCAGGAGGTATTTATTTGAGTTAGTATTAATTAATTTCTTAAACTTTGGGATAGTTCTCTTGCATGATAAATCTCTTTTTTTTTGCAGTTAAAAAAGATGATGTTGCAGGATTTACAAAAGAAAAGTTTGTTGGGAAAGAGAGTGTTTCAAACGAAATTATTGTCACCTTAAATTTGGAGTCCGAAGGAATGAAAAATACACAAGCTAAAGAACCTCATCACATCCCCCATGAGGAATCTTTAAAGGTTTTGGATGATCAAAGGAAGCAATTACATGATCCGGCAGCAGACAGAATCAAGGTGAGCAGAATGGTGAAATAACAGTGTAACACTATAATTCCATTCCTGTATGCTTCCTGAGCCCATTGTCATGTTCGTCTGAATTAATCTACCCTAAATGGCAGACTAAATCATTGTTATATCGTCTCAACTTGCTAGTGAATGTTCATGGTTTTGTCCACCCCTGTGCTTTTAATTGTTAGACGTACTATTTTGTGTTGCTGCTGGGATAAATATAGCTCATGATGGTTCTTTCTTTTCTAGGAGGGTGATCAATTAGGTAGTGGCAGAGAGAGCATTTCGAGAAGAAAGAGAGGAAGACCACGCAAGTTTCCAGCAAAAAGCCCCGAAGCTTCTGCAGCAGGTGTGCTGTACTACCTTTAGGCACCTGTCATTTTCTGCGCGGTAATTTTTATTTAACAAAGTTTACATCATGGTTGCAGTTAATCAGCAGAATGGAGGTGTTACTGCCTATGACATGTTGGTAAAAAATTGCATGGAGAATGAAGTCGGGTCTCCTACAATTTCAGGAATTGAAGCAATAAGGGTTGGGGGATCAGTACCTGTTAAGGAATATATGAAACCCTTTGGAGTTGATAAAAAGATTTTGAATGGTTCAGTGGTGCTGAAAAGTAAATTAAGCAATACGTTGAATGTTCCTAGTGCAAAAAAGGATCAACTGCAACACAGGAAAGTTGTACAAACTTCAGACAAGCAACATGAAAAGTATTCATCGAAGAGAGGAAGACGACGGACCATAAGTGTAAACTCTGAATCTCCAATTCAAGGTTCTCAAACTTGGCTTGTACCATTTACACACACAGGAGATCATAAAGACATGCTTTTGTTTTATGTTTTTGCTAAATTAGAATTTTGCAGGTTACTTTTGGTAAAAGGTGGATTTAATATATTTCTGTTTTTCGGTTTGGGGACTGAATCGTTTTATAACTAAGCGTGTAGACTGTGTCTTACAACATCAGTTTATTATCCTTTACCTGTTTTGATAGCCAATTTGTCATTTCTTCTGTTCCCTAGTCAATCAGACAGCTAAATTGTGTTGTCTTGTGAGATTGTTCTCCTGCTGAAAGGATATAGATTTTATTATTGTATTCTTTCAGGGTATTTTTATTCATTTATTGACCTGTGGAAAAGGAAACAAGTAGATGACCTTGCTAGAAACTCTAGATTATTTCCTGATCATTGGAAATGACAAGTTCCTTATTTCTCTTTTATCATTTATCATATTGGTTCTTTGTTGTTGTCAACTAATTTTTTTTTATGGTGTCCTGTAGATCCTCAAGACGTATCTGTAGGAAAAATGACAGAGGTTTATGAAAAGGATAGCTTGGCAATAGAAGAAATGGCCATAGATCAATTACCTAGCAATATGTCAGATGATCAACCTCTTTCAATGTGGTTTGAAGGAATGCAATCTCCAAAAACTGCTGATGCTTCAAGTAAGCTAATATGGGTCTTTAAGACGCTTTCTTAGATAGTTTTTTGATATATCTGTTGTCTCTCCAGGCGTATGCCACGGCAGGAATGTGGAGCAATGTGCCGAGGCAACCAGAAGTCAGAAAGATATTTTTATGCAATCTCCTGTATTTGATGATATGGGTGGCATCGTGCCAGGAGAGAATCAGAGCTTGCCCTTTGTGAAGAATACCCCCCTATGGAAAACTATTGAATCGATGGAAGTGTTCCGGAAGATGCCTCAAAAACCACATTTTAGTTCATTGGAATTGAGTAAAGAGAATTCTCGTGAAGGATTAGCAATAGGTTTTATGGTAAACTTTGTTAGTGTGGCAGAGAAGACATCCAGCTTGCAGTTTGATGATTCGAGAAGCATTATTGAGGACAATTTGGAAACGCTTGTTGAACTAGAAAACCATGGGTTTGATGTCAAGTTACTACGAGATCAATTAACGGGTTTGCTATTGATGAAGGATAAGCAGGAAGAGCTTGAGGATGAGTCGAGTGAAAATAGAAGTCAGATGAGGGATATTAATGAGGATAAATCGAAAATTGATGAAAAAATTGCTGAGATCGATAAGAAGCTGTGTATATTACAAGAAGAGCGTGCTTTAGCCTTGTCCACAAAGGAGAAGAAGGATTCAGAGATTGCTTATTTGGAATCAACAGTCAATCGAATCAATAATGTGATGAGCAGCGTACGTCTTCAGTTTGAAGCTTTAGTGGCCGCCCCTTGGTAAGTGGCATGAACATTGTGCTAAACCTGTGAATATAAGGAAAGTAGGCTCAAATGGTTTTTCATAGACCCAACAATTGGGGGTTGATATCTTTGTTATGCGCTACATACATATACATACCCATTGTTGTGTATCATTTTGTACTTCCACCAGAGTGATCTCTTCCCCTTGCACCCCATTGACTTTGTTGTGGAAATGCAAAGGTTGAACTATACGTTTCGCAATGTAATGTCAATTTAATGAATATGCATGCATGCAGTGTGTAACAAATTAGTCTTGTCAATTGGAATATGAAAGACAGACCGCATAATCTCATTTCACAGCCCTAGGGCTGGGCTGGGCTAGGCAAGGCAATTGTGGTGTTGGAAAAACTTGGGATGTTTCTTCAGTCATATATATATATATATATATATATATATATATATATATATATATATATATATAACTACTAGCTGTGTCTTACATGGATGGTGAGATTTATCCTAAACTTTGGACGGTCGTGATTTATTAGGGTGAAAAAATGTTAAAAATGTTTGTTTTTTTAATGGTGAGTTGTATTTTGTTATATAGATATATAATGAAAGGTAAGGAAGTATAGTAAGGTGGTTACAGTTCACATGACTTTGCTCATATTAAGAAAATTCATTATATAGTCTTTTGTTGTCATTTAATTCTTATTTAGTCCCTCTGTTCTTTCAATTATTTAATATACAATTTAATTAATCAAATAAGACATTAAATTTTATTTGTTTTATTTATACGTTTTCTTTTCGGTTATCACGAAATAAGTTGGTCAATTAATCAATACACTGTTGATACGCAAAGAAAGAGCTCACATCTCACGTGTGTCGACACTTTACACACTTTATTGATCAATTGACTAAATTAAGTTCATGCTAACCACTCTCCTAATTAATAGGTTATGAATCCAAACGATCTGACGTGTCTCACCGTCGCCCAGAAAAACATTTGATTTTGGATTATATATATATATTTACCGGCTAAGATACGTACTCAGAAGAATATGAATTCTCGCTCCATATGTTCCTTTTAACGTACTACTACGTACTATATATAGTTTCTTTGGAATTAGTGAAGATCACTCTCTGTTTCATGACTCACGACTCACGATTATAATTTGGAAAGTAGTTATTGGATGCATATATTAATATATAGCCACACACGACAATTTGCATAAGCAAGGGCCAAGGCTGGAACTGTGTGACCAAGAAACCTAACGGCTGCATTTAGGTTTACACTTTACATGCATGTCATATCCACCTGCTTCATTAATTTGAGGTTGAAGGCAGCTTACCACTGGGAATAGAAGCCCAGATCGATATGTGGCATGCACACCTATGTAAACTGACCGATAAACAAGTTGTATCATCTTTTTACTCAAAAAGTTAACATATTAGTTTGAAACTGTACACTGTACTGTACTTATTACTCCAATTTTTCGGTCGAATTCATGTAAAATATTTCAAGACAAATGCACACATTTACAGCTACAGTAATTCTGGTTTATTACTGTGTTGAATAAGTATGTGTAGTAAATATATGTTCAGTCTGTTTGTTAGGAAATGGACTTAATTATCATAGCATGTGTTGTTGATAGCTGCTTCTGATCATATACATACATGCTGACATGCAGAAGTACTACTCTACTACTTGTTACTGGACCACAAGAAATTTAAAGGGTACATAGAGGTGTCCCTGCCCAAAGACTCCACTAATTATTATGTCCACATGCAGATATACGTGTACGTCTGCTTAATTAAGTTGATTGCATGGCGGAGTGCAGTTAGAGGTATTTCGTTGCCCTTTCATTAATTGCCCTTAATTTTGAATTGAACAACTTACATTTATTTATGATTCATGTAGTAAAGGACCTATATATCTATATATATACTGCTACATATAGTAACAACACAACAACAACTTAATTGTTTGTGAGAAGCAGATATAAAACCTAACCTCTTTTGGAGTATTAGTATATCTTTAATGCACCGAAAAAAAGGTGTAATTGCATTTCCTTTGTTATATATACATGTATTTTTATGTGAGATAAAAATTGTGTCTTATTTAGACTTGATAAAATATAGTTTGTGTGGGTTAAAATTTATGAGTCAAATATAAATCAACTCATATTTCAAATTTCAAGTTTACCATTATTATGATCTAATTAAATAAATTATTTATGATATTTAATTTATATATTCCTTCACCTTCTATGTCTAATCATGTTTTATACATTTTTCCTCTCTCTAAAATTTTTTATACACACTCTAAATTTTTTAGATTTTCTCTCTAATATTTTTTTATACACTATCTCTAATATTCTTTAATATTACTTTAATAGTTAGTATTAATTGTAAAAATAAATAAATTATTCAGTAGTTATTCATAAAAAAAATTGGACTTGGGGGGTGTTTGATAAAAACTAAATAAATCTGAATGAGTTGAATCTTAATCTGAATAAAAAAAGTTGTTTGATAATTGACATGTCTGAAACATCTGAATGACAAAATTTATTATTTTACCCCTCTGAAAAAATTCAAAATTATTGTAAATTTATTTAATATTACTTAATATAATAGTTAATATTTTTTTTTCATTTTTTAATTTTTTTTACTTCATTCAATTTTTCATTCAAATTTTCGAAATTTAAAAATTTTGATTTTATTTATTCAAATTTCGTTTGTTTTACCGATTCAAATTGACCATTCGCATCAAAACAAACGCACTGACCGATTCAACCATTCAGATTTAGCTTCATTCAGCTCTAAACAAATATCCCCTTAGTCATCCAGCCTAAATCGTCTGGATGGCTGATCGATTCAGCTATTTAGACGATTTTTTTCTCATAGTAGATAAAGAACATATACTTTCTTGAAAAATTTATACATTATATTCAAAAAATAAAAATCTTAAATGATCGATTCGATATTAATTCATAATCAATCAAAATAATTTAATAAAATTATAAAATTATTAGATAAAATCTCTTAATACTTTGTTTTATATATATACTAGCGATAACACGTGCCTGAATGCACTGTATAATTCAAAAAAAATAAAAATAAATCATGAACACAAAAAAATGAAGCACTGAATATGGACACATATTAAACTAAACTTTAAGTTTATTTCATAATCATCAATAATCAATATAATTATTTTTTATATCAAAAATGGTAAAATTGTCATTAAATTTACTTTAAAAATTAATAATAGTCTTATATTTATCATTTTTTGATACAAAAAATTAATTGAATAAATGTTAATAATATACTCAATATTACACATAAATATTTTTTAGTCATGTGTCGATGCTATGTCATCAATTTTATGACGTGGTAGTATCAATTAGACTTAATCAGAAAAAAAAATTAAAAGTTTAATCCCTTAATTAAAAAAATTGAGAAGATAATCCCAAAGTGGGAAAACAAAAAAAATAATTTAATCCCCTAATTGAAAAAATTGAGAAGACAATTCCCAAAGTAAAAAATATTTATTAAAAGTTCAAGGTATTAATTCATATTTAGGCCTTCAAAAAATAAAGTTAAAAATAGTATTAAAATAGTAGGAGGACAAATTATAGATTTAGACAAACTAAAAATAAAATTAAAACAAGTAAACTTGAACAGGGGAGTTGTGAAAAATTTAAGGAATTGATATTTTCACAAATAAATTTGATAGTTACATAAATTTTTCTTCACATAAATAGTAAATGAGGTTCACTCTCACGTGAAAAATTATTTTATGAAATTAACACTTTCACTTGTAAAAATATAAATTCCAAAAATTTATTTGGCAACGTCCAAATGGTTGTCTCGGTTTTATTTACTATCATGTATTTTTCATGATTAAAATTTAAAATGTACACACAATAATGCTGATAATCAGAAATTATTATATTTTTTATAATCATTTCGATATTAATTAAAGCTCGTCATATAAATTTGTCATACGATGAATTTTGAAAATATATTTTAAAGCTATTGTGGATTTTTTGAATTTCATTATTAAGATTTACAATTTAGTCTTATTTTTTAATATAATTTTCTTTTCATACGTGTCTTCAAGAAAAAAGAATAAGAAAGTAAAATATTAAGATTTGCATACGATATAGTTGAGCATAATTTTTCAATAATAAAATTAAGTATTTATAACTTTGTATAAAAATAATTATTCATAAAACTTATTCTTTTTCTCTCTTCTTAAATAAGTGTCGTTTAAGGTTTTTGCACATAGATTAAGAAAGTCATTTAATACTATCATTTTAATAATTAAAATTTGTGGAAAATTCAATCACTACCCCTTTATGGGAAGTTGAAAACTATTAATACTAAGAGTGAGAATTTTTTGGGACAATAAGAGAATGTAAGGGTAATATAAAAAAATAAATAATTTATTCTCTTAAAAAATTGTAAACGATAAATAAATTAAAATAAATTTTTTTCTTCTAAAACGTCACTTATTTAAAAATGGAGAAAGTATTAAAATAAAAAAAACCGTAGGGTAAATTAAATGCACTATTAGTCGTCGGATGTTGAAGCTCTAAATAATTTTAGATTGTTAAATATTAAAGCCTAAATTATTTTGAGGTTGGATGTTGAAGCCGGATTTTAGCCGTTCTGTTATAGTATTATAGATATATATTGATGATACGACTGTGAGTTGGCCATAAATATCCACTTTTGATTTACTTACAGAAATGACCTCGGTTAATTTGAGGAGCTACAGGTTTAGCATTTATGAGTGAAAAACACAACTTGGCTTATCCTTGTCAAATGATGTGAACGATCATAAAATGAAGGAGTTGCACCTCTCTTTTTAAGTAACAATCTTATGACTGCAAATTGTGCCAGCACCTAAATTCATAGCTTAAAAGGAATAATATATACGGATTCGATTAGCATCAAGTTTAATTTTTAATAAATTAGTTAATTGATCAATAGAATATTGATGACATAGTAACTCATCTGCATGTGTCGTAAATCTCATTGGTCAATTGATTAACTTACCCAAAAAATAAACTTCATACTAACTCGCTTCTATATATATATATATATATATATATATATATATATATATATATATATATATATATATCAGTTCCAAGTCGACGCTTGGGATTTTAGTCCGTTCGGATTTATTTTTTTTTGTGCTTTTTTTTTAAAACAACTAAAAAAAAATAATTAATATTTTATGGAATTGAATTTTTTTCATAATACAGTGTTTTGAGCGTGATTTGGGTACGTATAACAAAACATGTATGTACAGTCTGTGCAGACTATACCACCATTTTTTGGTATAGGTATTCAAATCACCCCAAAATCATTGTATTATGGAAAAATTTCAGTTCCATAAAATATTAAATATATTTTTTTAGTTATTTTAAAAAAAAAGCAAAAATAAAAATAATAAATTGGGGTAAGATTTTTGATCAAATGTAAAGGAGTTAGGACTGATCCATCATGTGTGTATATATATATATATATATATATATATATATATATATATATATATATATATATATATAACAAAATACTACTGATTTTGAATTTTCCGCTCACCTTAATAAATCATTTGGACCGTCTAAAATTTAAAATAAATTCCACCGTTCATGTAGTACCAGAGGTACGGGACACAACTAATATTTTCAAGACAAATACAAATCATTCGTTTTCGGTGTAAATGTACGATTATAAATTCCATAGTACACTTGTGTAATACTACTATAACATTTTGTTGAGAAAAGTAAATTTAAAATTATTTTAATAATTATTTTTTTTGTGAAATTAAATAATAAATAAATAAACTCAATAATGAGAACGAAAATAAATAAATAATTATCTACCAACAAGACACAATATTTAACGTGAAACCCCTTTAAAAGAAAAAATTACGAGTTGAACTCTGAATCTCCATTATATCAACAATAATGATCTTACAATTAATCCCAAATTTTACGCCCTAAAATTTCGAGTTTACACAATAAATTGAGATAGTACAAATTTAACTTTAATTAGGTCAAAAAAACTAATTAACTTCATCACTTAAAACACCCAAATTAATAGTCTTCTAGCTTTAAATTGAATAGAGATTACGGCCAAATCTCACTAGCAACAAACTGTAATCGTTTCAATTTATTCTTGTCAATTCTCGACTAATTCATTTATAATTCAACATGAACCATTTTGAGCCTTTGGGGGAGGAGACAACAACCCTTCATCGAGATTTCACTACAATTGTGTGTCTTCTTTAAAGAGGCTAACCAATATTATCATGTTCATCGAGAATTCATCCAAACCACCATGAGTAATAATCTTCTATAACCCCGATACCAGTTGTTGGGAGAGAATCGGGAAGCACGTGCATCGAGTGCACATATACAATACATGATTAGAACTCAATCTGACCCAATAACTTAAGTATTAGGTTTTAGGGCCATTCATGTATATCAATAATTAACTCTTTTATAATTTATTCGATATGAAACTCCAACTAACTTATAATATCACAAACACATTTTGCAAAAGTGAAAAAGTTAGTGTTAAAAATATTATTTCCTTAGGCTATATGTGGCTCATGTTGCATAACATAATTATTTGGCCACTATTATTGATATTACACATTATTACAATTGTTTTAATCAACTACTTGTATTAAAATTACTTTCATAATCAGATTATACCATATTTAATAATATTACACATTATCATGTTTTGTACATCCATATATGAATGTAATGTAAGAAAATCTAGAGGTAATGTAAAAAATTAAAATAATTTATTTTTCTAAAAAAATTACTGACTTCAAGTAAATTGAAAAAATAATAATGTAAAACGAGTCTAATATTAAGGAATGGTGGGAGGGCATTGCAAAGGATTGTAAAGGAAGAGTACGACAACTCCAAATCAAATTTAAAGGAAGAATACGACTCCAAATCAAATGGGGACTTAGTTGATGAATACATTTATATGCTCATCCAATAGGGCATTCAAAAATAAATAATAATAATAATAATAATAATAATAATAATAATAATAATAATAGGAGAGAGAAAGTATTGTAGAGTGAGAAAAAAACAAATCTCGTATATTTGAAGGAGAAATTAATTTTGAAATCACTTTTTCTTCTTCATTTAGTTAGAAAATGATATTTTCAGTTCATATTTTTTATTTTCAGTATAAATATACAATTATTAATTTATGTAATACAGCATTTTGCAAAAATGAAAAATTGTGTTCAAAATATTATTTTCTTTAGGCTATATTTGATTCGAGTCACATAGTTGCTGTTATTATTATTATTATTATTATTATTATTATTATTACATTTGGTTCATCCAATTACATTTTAATTAAAATTACACCACATTTTTCATTACATTCATATATAAATGTAATCTCACATTACGACAGTGATAATAAATACACATTCTCATAATATGTCAAACTAGTTATCATTACTTATTTTCTACCATTTATTCCGAGTTTTCATTCTAATTATATGTTCTTTTCTTATGTATAAGTAAAGTAAAATAATAATTTCCTTGTTTGACATTACATTTTAATTTTACTTGCAACAAATAAATAAGAAGTGTACAATAATTTAATCTCAAATACTAATAACCATAAATCAAGTAATTCAGTTTTTATGTATACATGAATTAAGAAATTAAGTTATTAAATATAATTATAATTTGGACAAACTTTTATCATTACCTCTATATAAAAATTGAGAATTTAGAAATTACTAATACAAATTTGAAAAAAAATTTGGAAAGAAATGTACAAACTTGATTATAAATTGGTACCATTATTATTTAGAATCTGTTTCAACTACCAATTTATTGTCCTATTTTCTTAATTAGTACTCCTTCAGTCCTTCCTACTGCTACTGCTACTGCTACTGCTGCTGCTGCTACTGCTACTGCTACTTCTTCTCTCTGATCTCTCTCCTACACATTAATATTCATCTTCCTCCTCCTCCAGCCGGCCACCGTTGTAACATTATATAGAGAACGGACCACCACCTTCCTCTAAACCTCTGTATCTGTAAGTCATTCATTTCTATACAACTACAAGCAGATTTTATAGCTTGAGTTGAGTTGAGTAGTAATGAAGAAAGTGGAGAAAAAACTGGAAATGGGTAATATAATATTTATTTAATTTTGTGTAATTAAATAGTAGCTAAAAGAGAACCAAAGGGTCACGTGTTTTAGTTGGGTTAGAGGGAGGGAGGGAGAGAGAGCATTTCGTGGAGGAGTTATCTTTTTCTCTTTCAGGTTCATGTTCAGGTTCAGATAGAGCCGTAGAGGTGTGCCCTGTTTTTTATGCTTCTTAATTTGTCATGCGTTTTCTGTTGCATTCTTTATACTCTTTCCACCTGATTAAAATAATAGTACCGTACCCATTTTTGTTCTTCTTCAATTTAACATTTCTTGATGCCAAAAAATAGTTATTTTTGGTGTTTGAAATTGATTAAGGACAAATTTCCTCATTGTTCTTGATACCCAAGGATTGGCTCATTAACTTTATTTTGTAGTTAGTTTTCTTCTTCCCTATTTTCTTTTGGTCAGTTAAAAAGACCATTAATTAATTCAGGTAAGGTAGATCAGGAGAATGAGCATGTTTGCAGTTAAGACAGAAGATGGAAAAGAAGGCCGAGACGGGCAGCCGTCAGTTGGTCCGATATATCGGAATGTTTTGGCCGAAGATAATTTTCCACCTCTTGATACTGATTTGATTACAACTTGGAATATCTTCAGGTAAGATACATACATACATACATACATACATACATAGCCCACATTTTAGAATATGCTTGATTCACAACAAGTGATCTTAATTTAACTTCAACTAAATCCTTCCGTTTCCAACTTTATTTTTCCAAACTTATCCTTAAAATTATCTGGGGGTCGCGCCGGCAGTACTATCTCAATTATATATATAGAGCAAGGACCGATATAGAAGATCATCAGTCAGATACCCCTTCTTTATTTTCGCGTCTTTTCTTTGCGCGACGGTTTCGGTCGCTTAAAGAAGTAAAGACGATAATAAAAGATAAAGTAGATGACTGATCCCTCGATATCATATATATATATATATATATATATATATATATTATTTGTCTTTCTTGGGTTTGTGCTTTGGTTAGAAAATTATAGTACTCCACCGTATTACGGTATTAGAGTTTGTAAGCTTTTGTAATTTGTTTTATAATTCTGGACATGTGTTTTTCGTTAAAAAATTATAGTATATCAAGGTAAGAGATATTGTGGATGTGGGATATTTTTTAGTTTTAATTTAAAAAAATTAATTTTAGATTTTAAACTTTAAATTTATATTTAAATATAATCTTTTAAAATTTTTGACATTAGTTTTTTAATTTAATTATTTTTAAATATATTCTTTTACACTAGTTTTTAATTTTTATGCTTTATTTTTAAGTTTTAATTTTGTTATTTTTACATTTATCTTTTGTTTGTTTATTTTAAATGTTTGATTGTTATTTTAAAAAAATATAATTTCTATTGCATTTTGTATTTTTTTGATATTTTATTCCTACTATACCCCTAGTACTGTTACTTCCATCACACTCGTAAAGAAAATAGTCCAATGGGAACCTCTTTTTAGTACTTCTACAACTTGGAGGGTGAGTTATGCTAAGAAAGAAAAATGTTGGAGGAAAGGGGTTTGTATGGTCAGTTTTGCAATTCAGTCCTTCCAAATATGTTTGTTAGTCCTTGGGGCGCATAGTTATTAACTTATTATGTATTTGTTAAGTTTACACCAAACAGTGTTTGACATGCAGGGCATCTGTTGAAAAGTATCCTGGAAACAGGATGCTCGGTTGGCGTGAATTTATTGATGGGAAGGTATTTTATTAATTAATTTGATATTATTTTTATAAGAAAGATATTACTAAAATAGTAGCATGTTAGTTGCTTAATAACTTTGATGCTTTTTGATTCAGTGGGGGCCTTATGCCTGGAAAACATACGAGGATGTCTACAATGAAGTTTTGCATGCTGGTGCTGCATTAAGAGCTTGTGGTATTGAACCTGTAAGTAAATTTTATATCAGTACTTTAATTTGTTAGTATAGTACTTTCTATTAACTAGTGTCTTTTATGGACCCATTTGCTGATGGGATAACTAACATTTCTATGGTAGGGCTCTCGTGTTGGGATTTATGGGTCAAATTGTCCTCAATGGATTGTGGCAATGGAGGTCAGTTCTCTTCCAGTTTTTTTTTTCCTCCTTGCTTGCTATACTTGTTTTTATGAGTATGTGATCTTTTTTTATTTTTATAGGCTTGTGGTGCCCACAGTTTGATTTGTGTACCTCTCTATGATACCCTCGGTAAATTTCTTGCCTTGGAATTTCCGACTTGTATGAAAAGACTAGGAAGTTTTTTGTTGGTAACATGGTCTTTATTTGCACTGTGTGTGGGTCTACTGGCTAGTAGTTTCTTTAATTACTCTTTGTTTGCAATTGGGCTTGGTTAAATGTTCACTTGGGTTATCTGTTCTAGGTTGGGGATCTTGGCTGGGTTATACATGGGAAGGACAAACCCATTCATAGTAGAACAGTTTCTGAATTCATATCTAGTTATTGTTATCCAGTTCCAAATTATGTTCACCATCTCATTCCAAGAAAAACATCAACTCTCCCTGGATTTTCTTTGACTCAGGGCCCGGTGCTGTAAATTACATATTAGATCATGCTGAAATTGATGTTGTCTTCGTGCAAGATAAGAAAGTGAATAAAGTGAGTATCAGATAAATATCTTGAATAGCTGTTGGTTGAGTGATGGATTTTATATGACATATGATACAAATGACTCTGTTTCTGATGTATGATTATGCAGATACTGAATCCTGAGTGCACGCATGCGCAACGGTTAAAATGTGAGGGTATAGCTTTTGACTACCTGCATTCTTCGTAAGGCATTTTACTGAGTTTAATTACATGTGGTTGCAGCAATTGTCTCCTTCACTTCATTGACAGAGGCGGAAAAAGATGGGGCATCTTCCATAGGAATAAAATCATACTCATGGAATGATTTCCTTCACATGGTTAGTGTTTTTTTTGTGTGTACAAATATTATTTGGAGTATAATAGTTGAACAATTGAGTGCCATTTGATATAAAGCAGAATATGTGATTATCCTCATTGTTGAAGTGATGGTAAATATAATTTACTCTCAAATAAAAATCTTCCATGATAATGATGACCATTTTGATGCTTTGGTAAATTGCATTTGTAAACAAAAAATTCAATATGTTTTACTCCCTCACTGGCCACTGCATAGAGTGGGAGCTGATTTTGGTGCTGTATTTTGGAAAAAGACCCTTGTTTGCACCGCAGTACTTGTCCCCCACATGGAAACAAGTTCTCCAACACGACACAACACACACACACACACACTAGCGAAGCTGGAATCAGGTTTTGCTTCCTTTAAAACCTATAAAAAAATTGATAATATATGAAGTATCCTTAATATCACTTACCATGCAAACTGTAGGTAGCACTGAACTGTAAATTCTGGACATGATTTCTTCTATTATTAATCTCCATTCTCTTGTTTGACAGGGAAGTGAGTACCCATCGGACCTTGTGCCACCTCAACCATTCAACATCTGTACAATAATGTACACGAGTGGGACCAGTGGAGAACCAAAAGGTGTTATACTCACTCATGAAAACATCTCAACATACATAAGAGGAATTGATCTCTTCCTGGAACAATTTGAAGACAAGGTAAACACAATACCTGAGTTACTGATTGGTGTGTCAATAATCCAGAGTATTCCATTTATCTCTCAGTTTTAGGATGTGATTTATAAAAGTGAATTTATAGCTGAATTCTACCATATTTCATATTTACCTATTGCACTTATTATTTTGGAGTCCAATTTAAGATACCTATTGCTAACGCTCTGAGATTTCTATCTATTTCAATCATGATATTCTTCTATAGTTCTATCATGTTTGCTTTATTTTTGTGCATGGTAGTGTGTGATTCCCTTTATATGATTCAAATATTTTTCTGGTTATGTAAGCTTTTCTATTACTGTTGTCTTTCTTTGCTCTTCTAGTTCTGGTATTTAATAATTTCGAGTTTGACAGATGACAGTGGACGATGTCTATATCTCTTTCCTTCCTCTTGCTCATATTCTTGATCGCATGATTGAAGAATATTTTTTCCATAAGGGTGCTTCTGTTGGCTTCTATCATGGGGTAAGCTGCTGGAATTCAAGTATTTTATTAATTTATTCATTTTTTTTCCCATTGGGTCTAAAGATAAAAGGGAAATCTAGAAGCTCGTATTGCAGCTGAATTTCAATATTGAGAAGGAAGATGGGGGCATAGATGTATGTCAAGGAATTGTCCATCCTACTCTATCCGTCATGATTTATTTCTAACTGAATTTTCATTATTCTTTTTTCTGCTTTCAACTTCTTATTAGAAACCAATGCAGTAGAATCATCTTAGGACTTGGCATCAATTTCACATTTTATTCCACTTGAATAATTAATTTTTTTAACTTTCGGATTCCATTTTATTCACACTATCTCCTCTTGAAGGATATTAATGCATTAAAGGATGATTTGATGGAGTTGAAGCCCACCTTTTTAGCTGGAGTACCTCGAGTTTTGGAAAAAATGCACGAAGGCATGGACTTTTCATTTTTCTAGTCATTTATTGACAAGATTTACCTATTTTCGTTGGTGTAAAACAATTTGGGATGGTGTTAATTAACATATTAAATTTCATCCGTCTTCCAGGTATCCTGAAAGCACTAGAGGATCTCAATCCAAGGAGGAGGAAAATTTTTGATATTCTTTACAAATAGTAATATTTTCTGTTCTTTATATTTTTGATATGTTGCTTATTTTATTCATATGTATTTTTTATTTTATTTTGATTTTTGTTTTGTAGAGAAAGATAAAAATGTATCATATTTTATGAACTCACAAGCCTTTGATGTTATAATATACAGCAAACTTAAGTGGATGAAGTTAGGATACAAACAGAAAAATGCATCACCAATAGCCGATCTACTGGCCTTCAGGAAGGTTGTTCCTGTACTCATCTAATATTAGTGTTGCACTTTTAGATTCAATGTTAATTTTGTCAGTGAAAGGCAAGTTATCAATAGGTCTCAAATTAATATTTCTACCATAAGTGGCAGCTCAGTAGCTTTGGTCTGTGTTATTCAACTTGATAGTTCTAAAGTCTAGTATATGCAAGAAGTCTGTTTAATATCATCATATTGTGATACTTGCAGTCCATGTATAACACTAAATAAATAAAAAGGGAAATACTCCTAGACTCATTGGTTGTTGTGGACATAAAATAATTCTACTGGTGAACAATGAAATTTAATTTGCTTTCTTAAATCTTTCTTTCTTTCTTTTGTTTAGGTCAAAGCTAGGTTAGGTGGTCGGCTTCGGCTAATAGTTTCTGGAAGTGCTCCATTAAGCAACGAGGTGGAAGAATTCATGCGGGTTACTTCATGTGCCTTTGTAGTACAAGGCTATGGTAAAGAACTTTCGTTCTGTACAATAAGTTCATGCTGCAAAAAATGGTGAACTGAGATCCAGTATTTTTATTTCTGTATCTACTTTTTCAGGTCAGTAAAATAGCCCTAGTCATTCCGCAAATCTTCTTACCACGAACAGGAGTGTCAAGTTATTAGTTCATTTTAGCATACCATTAGAAGTTTAAAATAAACTTAACCCTTGTAGAAGATCTGAAATTCTCTTAAAAAACAAGGAGTACTCGAATAAAATGTGTTTTCAAGCAACAGAGTTTAGTAAATATATCTTTAATCAACCAGAGTTGGTATGTGAGACAAGTTGTCAAAATAAAATTTCGCAACTCTGCAAGTATTATACTTTAACATGTTGAAGTTGATGATTTCCAACTAAATTCTCACATTTGTTTTTTCATTTTTACTAAAATTTATGCATGCTTCTTGCTGTATGATCACTTGTATATTCTGTTCACAGTTGTCATAGAACGAGTACCTATACATCTTGTATATAAGCTTTCAGCAATGCATTATCTTTTCTTCAGGATTGACAGAGACTTGTGGTTTGGCCAGTCTTGGTTTTCCAGACGAGATGTGTATGATTGGTACTGTTGGTTCACCATTCGTGTATAGTGAGTTGCGCCTGGAGGAGGTTCCAGATATGGGCTACAATCCACTTGCAGATCCTCCCCGTGGTGAAATATGCGTGAGGGCAAAAACAAAGTTTGCTGGTTACTACAAGAATCCAGAATTGACCAGGGAAGCTATGAGAGATGGGTGGTTTCATACAGGTAAACAGTCATTTCCTATTAAGCTAGTAATGCCTATCGTGGACGCGATCTTACTCCTTTCTTCCTTGGGTATCATCAGGTGACATAGGGGAAATGCTACCAAATGGAGTTATAAAAATAATTGATAGGAAGAAAAATCTGATTAAGCTATCTCAAGGAGAGTATGTTGCACTTGAATATCTGGAAAAAGTTTACTGCATCACCCCCATTGTTGAAGATGTGAGCATCAACATATTACCAGTTTTCTGAGTTAATAATATGGCACATTTATTTATTTTTGCTATAATATTGATGAGATTTTCTCCAAATGTTTGATAACTGTTGTTAGATTTGGGTATATGGGGACAGCTTCAAGTCGATGCTAGTTGCAGTAGTTGTACCACACGAAGAGCACACCAACAGGTGGGCGCATCAAAATGGTCACAGTGGTTCTTTCTCTGAAGTATGCTCCCTAAAGCAGTTACAAGATTACATTCTCCTTGAGCTCAAGTCTACAGCAGAAAGAAACAAGGTAATGTAAGACAACCTCACAAACAATAAAAAGCATGCTTCTTGGAAGATTTTAGTTCCCGTCATTTTCCATTTGAATTTATATTCTATTTTTTCTCGGTTTCTCATTATACTCGTATTCTTACATTCCTCACTAGCAGATAATGTGTTTGTTTTTTTTTTATCTGTAATTCATTTTACTCTTTTTCCAAAAGCAGTTGAGAGGTTTTGAATGTATCAAAGGAGTATATCTGGAACCTCAACCCTTTGATGTGGAAAAAGAGTTGGTAACTCCAACTCTAAAGAAGAAAAGAGAGAAACTGCTTAAATGTTACAAGGTACACACTTCTTCATTCATTCCGCCCCCCAATATATTTGTTAGAAAAGAGAAAAAGAAAGTGCAAAAGACTAAACTTTATAGCATTTTAATGTTGGGCAGGTGAAAATCGATGACCTCTATCAGAATTTGACCGGAGCAAAGCGTTAGGTGTCGATTTTCTTTGGTACCAAGTCATTCTTCAAGTAGAGTCCTCAGTTGTCCTGCTGGTGCAACTAGTAATCTTTTTACAAAAAATGCATCAAGTGGAAGTAAAGAAGACCTTCAGGTAGTTAATAGGTGATGTTTTTTATAATAAAAGGTGGTATTTGATACAAATGCTATATGTAATAATATGAAGCATTACCAAAAGCTTATCTGCAACTTTTTACAGTTAAAATAACTGCCAAGCTGTATTGTGTGTTGTTTTGCATGAAGATTTTTGTAATGCAACTCTTGTGAATAATTTCAGACTCTATTGATGTTTTGGCCTTGTTAGAAAATCTCAAATAAATGCGGATGAATGATAACTTTAGTAACAATGGTAAACGGGAAAGCCTTGAGCATTCAATTGTGTCGAGGGATTTCAGGAAGAGTGAGTTTTTTTTAATTACAGAATTTACTGTTGCTAATAACAATAATATATGGGGTAACCTATTTAACACTTTACAGTACCCAACTCCAAGTGAGAAAAGAGATCATCTTCAAACCCCATTGTGCAAAACTCCTACAAAAATGGTAATTTGATTTGGAAAAGCTAATAATAGCACACCCAAAAAAATGAAATGAGAGACGGGTGCTATTAATAACTTGAAGGCTTCTAGGGGATTCACAAGTAATATTAGCAGTGAACAATCTTAGGAGTCCATTGTGCATAAACTCAACGCTGTGTTTGCACTCACCATTCAAACAGCTAGTATAATTTATAATTTCAAACTGCTCATCATTTATAGGAAACATAAGATGCAGATAGAGAAGAGTACTTGACAATAAATACTAAAACAAGTGAAGTTGGAAGCGATCCAAATACATGTAGAACAGACCACTGTCACTGGCTGACTAGACTTGCTTTTTAAATGGTACAATACAAGTTCTTCCCCAAACTTCTGTTGGCTCTATGCAGAGAACTTGAAAAAGGCAGTCCTCCAGAACAATAGCTTTCTCATCAGCAGACTGCTACGAAAAAAATTAAGCCAACATATACTTTCTACCTTTTGCTCTTGCCATCTCCCTCTTGCTTCCGTTTTGCATAGAGTTTCTCAATAACACGCTTTGCCTCGCATTGCGGAAAGTTTTCAAGATCATAATAGTGTAGAGCAATATCAATCAACCTGTATCAGACACAAGTTGAAACAATCGAAGAAGTTAATATGAAAAATCAATAGATCAGAATCAATCAAGAAACTAAAAAAAAATTATTCGCAGACCCCCATTACAGAAAATATACATATACTTGAGCAATGACCTGTTACAAAGTGAGTATCATAACCCCAACCAAAATTTCAAGAGAAAATCAATAACTAAATTCCACTTATAGGTGATCATGATTTGTATATATGCATGATCATAATTTGTTTTTATAAGTGATC
The DNA here is from genome assembly GCA_020205605.1 of Panax ginseng. Taxonomy (NCBI): domain Eukaryota; kingdom Viridiplantae; phylum Streptophyta; class Magnoliopsida; order Apiales; family Araliaceae; genus Panax; species Panax ginseng. The sequence continues at coordinate 7,151,753 of CM035136.1, read as the reverse complement.
ATCATTTTGCTTTTATTTCATGGACTATTCATTCTCTACCCATCTTGGTTACTTGCAACTTAAAACTTTGGTTTATATTAAAGGCTCGGTCCTTTCCTTTTATTATTCAAATGTATCGTACGAAGAGATTTGTAACTAAAGATCTAAAGATTGAAATGATATTATATATATTTGAAAAGAAAGACTAACCATTCACCACGAACATCTGTTACTGTACGGATGAAATTTCTGCTTGTTAAGACATACTCATTATAAATTACCCATTCTGGCTTATGATCGAGGCAATTAGACGGGTGCAGGTGAACTACCTACATGTAAGCAAAACCAAGTATATTCTTATTTCCTGTACACACGTAAAAAACAGTTTTATAAAGTTATTTAAAAAATTGATTGAATATCCTCAATACCTGATTGATTGTCTTTAACAGTTAAATAGTGTCCAGTGCGCTCCAGGTGAGCCACCTGCATAAAATATCCAGCCAACATGGCCTTTCTAATGTTGATGTAGTAGTCACGGCTGTTAAAGTCCGTGCTGCAGAGCTTGAGGTTGAACCTGGCCATGATGCTAGCTAGCTGTTGCCTCACATTATCAGCAGATTTAAGTGCCCTATGGTTGACAAAGTTCTCAAAACACCATGACTGGTCATCATCTGAAAACCATTAGCATGTAGAGAAGTTTATGAGCATTACATCATAATGATGATGGATCATAATTCAATTAATGAGAAAAAACAAGATGAATGAGATTTAGTACTTACTATTTTGTTTGAAAGCATGATATACATTCAAGAGCGTGAGGTGATCACCGTCAATGTGGCTAAACCGAGCTTTTGCTTCATCTGCAGCTTTTTGAGCCTCCCTAGGCCGGACAAAGCAATTGGGTACTAAAGAAAAAATTTGTTATCACAGAGGAGGCCCACGGTAGGTCAGCAGATGCATAGAGGCGAGACGACACCATTTGCTTGATGAGAGAATACTGAGAAACTGCAACTATCTGCATCAGCACTTGCTTGAAATTCTATGGCACATGCCAACAGGGGACATGGAACCCGAGACACGACAGTTGCTGATGACAACCTAAGAGATACATACATCTGACAACACATACATATACTTGTGTAGACATGTATGCATTTAGAGATGTAACATCATGCATGATCAATGTCTAATTGTCTATGCACGTGCTAGAATGGACTGACATACACATATGAGAAAGTTAAGTAAAATTCTCAGTCCAACTTGATCTACTACACTACATAGATGTAAGATGAGACACAATACAGTCTAAAGAAACATACAAGATAACAAAGCACAATACCTGAAAGCATAGCAGATATAGAAAGAATTTCATTTGAACAGTTGAATTCAGAGCTGACTACGAGCATCTTCCCCATCTGCGGATCAAGGGAAATTCACTCATGATCTCTCCCAGTTTGGTCAAATTTCCATCATCATCCAAAGCTCCCAAGTAATTTAAAACCTCCAATGCACGCATTAATGTCTCCGGGGCAGGAGGGTCCATAAAATCAAAATGGACAAGATCATCTATACCTAATTTTTTCAAAGTGAGAACTGTATTTGCAAGGTTTGACCTCAAAATCTCGGGGTAAGTCTGAGGCTGAAGATCATTATTGAAGCTTCTCTCGGTGTAAAGTCTGAAACATTTGCCTGGTTGTGTTCTTCCAGCACGCCCTGACCTCTGGTGAGCACTTGCCTTAGATATTGGAGATACCAACAAAGATTCAACACGCACTCGTGGGTTATAAACTTTTGTTTAGCAAATCCAGGGTCTATGACATAAACTATTCCATCTATAGTCAAAGAAGTTTCGCAATGTTTGTGGATACAACAATTTTCCTTCCAGCAGGACCAGTTTCTGTCAAAGGAGGTGGGGCAGGTTCAAATATCTTCTGCTGCATAGCTGGAGGAAGTGTAGAATATAGTGGCACTACTTTCGCCGGCCCAACAGTATCCCCCAAATTACCAATTTCCTTGGTTATTTTGCGACAAGCATCTTCAATTTCCTCCTCCCCTGTAAGAAAGACAAGTATATCACCAGGGGTTTCACACGTGTGTATCTGCAAAACTGTACGGATAGCTGCTTCAAGATAGTCTCTCTCAGGCTCCTGTGTATAAAAAATCTCCACTGGATGAAGCCTTCCAGGAACTTTCATGAGAGGTGCTCCAAAGAAATACCCCTGAAACTTCTCAGCCTCAAGAGTAGCGCTCATCACAACTAATTTCAGATCAGGTCTATTTTTCAGCACTTCCTTCAAAAGTCCGAATAAAACATCTGTTGCCAAAGTTCTTTCATGAGCTTCATCAAGAATTATCACTTTGTACCTTTCAAGAAGTGGATCTGTCATTGCTTCTCTTAAAAGCATACCATCTGTTAAATATCTGCTCAGAACAGATAAAATGGGTGTTCATTTCAAGTCAAATCAACTAATAAATCAATTAAGGCATTCGAAATAAAGGAAATTATTGCACAGAATGAGCTTACTTCAAAACTGTCCTTGAACTACTGCAGTCTTCAAAACGGATGCTATATCCTACTTCTTCTCCGATAGTTACATCCATCTCTTCAGCAACTCTACGAGAAACAGACATTGCTGCCACCCTCCGAGGCTGGGTGCAGCCAATCATGTACTTCTTACGTTTGTCTTGCATCTCTAAATCAATAGCTTCAAGAACAAACTGAGGGATCTGTACAACAGAAGTGGAATAATTTTCATACGTTCAGCCAGTAATGAGCAACAGCTCGGATAAGAAAAATTAGTTTAGTATGACATTAGTTATTTGCGTAATTCATGAACACATTAATACGTTCTTACTCAAAAAGACAAAAGAAAGAAAAGCACATTTAAGAATCAACCCAAAAAAAGAACACAAAGAAAATGTCCATACAACACGGGATGACAATTTTGAAGACAAAGGATGACAAAGCAAGAAAAGAAAGCTATAGACCAGAAAATTTTCCCCTCAATGGTACAGTGGATTTCTCTTCCAATTTCCAGAATTGTAATTTTTGTTTTTTTAGATGTTTCTTTGCCTGAGCTTCAAATTTTTCCAACGAGATTACATAGTTATTGCATGTTTGTGATTCTGTACTAATTCATAGTCCCTACAACAAACCAAAGAAACATATGAAAATTAACAAAACTCAAGCAGTGAAAACTAAACCAAAGAGAGTTTATATATTATTACTTCTTTGTTGATGTGGTTATGTCTGACAAGCTGGGCAATGGTGACCAATTGGGTGATGGGTTGTTGATTGAATCAAAAAAAATAAAAAAAATTGCTTGAGAAAGAATCTCAATTATAAGACCGATGCATAAGTTCGTAAAATTATCTATATAGTACTACTTCAGCATTACATCCCTATCAAACTGTTCAATTAGATTCATGTTATATTAACAGTGCTTTATTTTCAGTCAAGCTCCTTCATTAGAGAGATGGTGTAAACTAGCATGTAAACAAAATCAAGCAGTTGATAAAAATGGTGATTTGGATTATCAGCCAGGATAATTACAGAAAATCAACGTGAAACCCATGAAATTTAAAGGAAAAATCCTTCCAGCACAGAATTGAATTCCAACCTAATTGTATGTGTTCAAGAAGCTAATTCCAACTATGACCATCACAAGTATATCGTATATAAAAATAAACTAACAAAGGGAAAACAATACTAGCTTTCTAAAACTTTAAAACTGAATTACAGAAATCCCCAATTACTCTATCCATACAAGGAAAAAAGAAAATTAGTAAACTGAAATCCCAGTTACTAACCTGAGTGGTTTTACCACTACCAGTTTCACCAACAAGAATTAGGGTTTGATTGGCTTTTAGGACTTTAAAGAACTCATCTTTCTGGTGCCAAACAGGCAAAGTCTTCCTTTTCTCCAAAATATCATGATATCTCTGTGAGTACGGCCGGCCATTCCACCTATTAACATTAGGCAACATATTATTATTTCCGCCCTGAACTGCGCCGCCTCCGTTAGGTCTGCTTAGCTTCGAGACTGACCTATCATCCACCACATCGAACAAGCTCACCTTCCTCTTCCTTTCTGTTCCCATCTAATCTACAGCCCTTAAATCTTAATGTTTCTTTAAATTACCCAATTCGTCGAATCCCTAACACAAACTTAAAGGATTTTACGACAAGCTTAGGATTCAGAGTCGAAACCCTAGAACGAGTCCGAATGAAGAAAAAAAGAAATAGTTGTGGTGCGTGAATGAGTACTCCGTGGTTTATAGATTATACTCCGTGTTCGAAGAAGGGTAGAAGATAACACTTTCTTGAATTTATATTCTAGTCCTTGTGTTAGTTAAATTGTGTATTTAAATTCTAGTCCTTGTTTAGTCAAACTATTACACAAAAACGCCCTAAATTTGTGAGTAGTTGATTGGACTTTGGTTCCCCAAATACACATTCCCTTCAATTTGAACAAATACACTAAAAATTTGTAATTTTAATAAGTATAAATGAAATTTATATTATTATTTAAAAAATAAAAATAATTTGATCATTTTTACTGTTTAATGAATTAAAGCATTTCAATGATTTTAATTATTTTTACAGAGTTGATCTCACTATCATAAAATATCTATTAACATAGTCGAATTATTACTAACAAAAATATTAAGATATAATAGAATAAAGTCAAATTCAATTCATTGTTCCCTAAATACTCACTATCATTCCTAAAGTCCTATTTTATCAAAATGGCTAATTTGTATTGCAAAGTTAAAAGAGAAGGAACTAGAATAAAAAAAACAACAATAATTCTTTGGAAAATGAAAAGTCTGGTTCTCTTTGTTTTCGAGTTTTTTTTTTTTACATCCTAATTTTTTCATCTTTAAATATTTTGACCATGTCCATTTTCTTATTCCCAAGTAAAACTGAGATAATACTAAACCACTCATAGCAGTCCCTTGTATTATATATATATAGAGAGAGAGAGAGAGAGTCCATTCTAAGAGCATACTACCCTTTTTAACGACGGACCGGACGTCGGTATATATAGAACTGTCGTCTTAATTTTTAACGACGGATCGAACCGTCGTCCGTCCGATCTTTTTTATATATATACACACTATATATACACACACATTTAAAAACAAATGTTGCAAATTACTACGTATAAAACTTTACATAAAATTTGAATCTTATAATTAGATGGAGTAGGCTCCCCTTCAGTTAGATGGGCTAAACCCTGTCCAATTTCCACGTCTTTCAAAAAAAATCTTTAAACAAATGCATTTTCTTGATTCTTGCCTTATTTATAGATTATGGATAGAGAGCTCTCTGAATTCTACATTTTTTTGGGGTTGGACTCAAGCCTGTTTTCATTCTCCAGCCCAATTTATTTTCCCTTCTTTTTATTGAAGTATAATTCATATTGTCCTCCAACCATACATATTATATTAGGTATGTCCGGTTACTAACATCAGCAGAGATAAATAAATTGTATTTAGAATAGTTTTTTTTAAATTAATAAAATACTATAAATTTAGGGGTAGGTTGGGTGCATCAGTATATCAATGTCGATTTAATCTGACCTCCCAACAAATATATTAGTAACAATTAAGAACTATACATATGATGAGAATTCAATAAAAAAGACCTGACATAAAATAAGAAAGTAATAACACAAGTCTTCGTATTCGATTTTAGTGTCGCATGGTACACCACTTGCTCAATAGAAGTCTTTCTCATAGTTTTAATTACCTTTTTCATTCATTCTCTTGCAAGTTGTTTTTCTTTCTATTTAAGTCTAAGAAAAGTAATGGGATTTTGACAAAGTATTGCTTTTTATATAATTTCTTATGAATTGGTCTCCATAAGGCTATTGATCTTACAGGCTAGCAATGCATACAAATGATCGAGTATGAGACAATATATAGTATTCAATTTATTCTAAAATATAGGATTAATGTTGATTTTTAAAATTATATTAAAATATTTTCAAATTTAAAATTAATACGAATGTTTTAAATTTAAAACAATACAATTATGAAAGTTGTACACTATGTAAAAAATAATAAGTTGAATGTAGTTTGCATATCCGAGTTTATCTCATTTTGCACATTGCAACCGCTATACATTAAACGTGATATTTTGCATCCGTCACTAAAAAGTGCAAAATTCGTCACTTTAATTTTAAACACTAATTATGTCACATTTAGCGATAAATTTTGGGTTGGAGGGTATTGTTATGTGTTCATTTGGTAAAAATACGAATACAAAGTGTCATATTTTGAAATATTATATGATGCAATTTGTAAAATGAGAAAAATTTGGGGGATGCAAAGTGCATTTAACTCGAAAATATAACTAGTAGTTACAATATTTATTATTTTTAAAAATAAAATGAATAGCATTAAATTTAAATTTAAAAATATCTCATAATTGATCTTTTATTTATGATTAAATAGAGAGATTGAGAATATTCTGTATTCAAATAATGAAAATGTAACGTTAATTATTATTGCTCAACTCAACTCAACTCATGCATTAACTACGTACCAATCCACATACATACAATTCAAATAAAATAAATGTAGTAGTTTGTATCATATCCACGGTTCCAAGAAGCAAAAAAATGAAACATACCACCAATTAAGTTGTTCAAATTAACAAAACTAGTACCTAGCTATAATTTCAGCTATTTTTTTATTTATAAAAAAAAGAAATTATAAGAAGAAGAAGAAAAATCCCATATTGATGTAAATGAATTGTTAAATAAACAACATTTTTTATTATTTCCACAACAAAATATCACTAGTATACATAGCGACGGTTCCGTCGCTATAGGATCTATATATAACGACACTTTTATTGTGGAAACATCATTAATTAATTAGGTTGATCCATCATCAGACATGCAATGTTGAATTATTGTCTGTCTAGCGCTTAATTAGCATGCAGCAGAAACTATTCCTTCATTACCAGCCAAGATCAAGTACTTATCCTTCCTAGTAAGCATGGTACATTCAAACCCTAATGCCTTCCCAATCTCACTTTGCACATAATTCGCCACCTCGAATCTCGAGTTTGCACCACCGTTACACCCACCAACCCTGTCGAGAAACCGGACCGTGTAACCTGGGGCCGGATTCATCAAGAAAAAAACCGGGTCCAAGCACTTCAACCCGCCAGCAGTTGTCCCATAAAACATGCCCACATGAGTGTCCATCCCCACAGGAACAATATCATCACTCAATTCTGTAAACAAAGGACTCAGCCTAAGTAAATAAGGTTCTCTACAGGTGGTCCCTTCAGGACAAACAACCAAATCCCCTTGATTCAACATTTTATCCATCATTCTCCCATCTACATCCCTATCCCGAGTTAATCGAACGGTTCTGATGGGTGCCATGATTTCGGACATTCTACTTAAGCTGTATGTGACCGCAGATAATGATTTGTTGAGGCCAAAAGAAAGGAACAAAGGGTCCAACAATGTTCTGTGGTTACAAACATATAAAATGCCTTTGGTTTTTTTATTTTCCTTGAAGAAGTGGTTGGGTTTTGAAAGCTTGAGTTTAATTCCTGTGAAGGCTAAGAGAGGCGTGGAGATATGGTAAGGCAAAGATAAGGCAATAATGATTCGGATTATGGCGAGAATTGACCCCATAGGAAACCAAATGAAGATAGCAAGCATTGCTAATGGGGTTGGTCTGAAAACCAACCTACCATCATGGAAGACGAGCGGTTTTGGATATTGTTCCCTTGGGATGATATTCCACTTCAGCTTTTCTACTTCATTCACCATGTAAATCTCCTGTTGAATGAATGTTGATCAGACTAGATATAATAAGTACAAGTATATATATATATATATATATATATATATATATATATATATGGAGAAATTAACTCCGTTGAATTTAAACATTTTAAATATGAAATGAAGACTGGAATGTAGGACGGTATTAGAACATCAAATAAATAAATAATAATATGCATGCAAGAGCTAGCTAGAGCATTTTATGATAATAAAAAAAATGAAAAGTAATCACCTTGCAATGAGAGAACCAAGCTGGATGATCCGTTGACTTGTAATTAATGTTGAGCCTATGATCAAGTCCAATAATATTTTCCTTAATGTTTTCATGATCTTCAAATATCTCCTCCAACCGATGATTGATGGTGGTGTTCTTTTTGTCATCCATTAGGCCCACATAATACCCACAAACAACTTTTAGCTCCCTTCCAAACACAAAATCAATCTCCAAGTAATCTCTCAAGAAACTCTCAACCATAACTTGAGGCAAATCAGTGACTCCAACTTTCACTTCACCTAATTTTCTCAACATCTCAAAGCCTTGAACACCAACATCCTCTAAGAAAAACTTGGGCAAAACAGAACTCCCCACCCTAAAACCCTCCTTCTTTATCCCAAAAAAGCAAACCATTACCATAATCTTTAACGAAAAATCTTGGTGGACGACGTTAACAAAACAAATTAGAAAAGGGTACAAAACTAATAAAAGAAAAGCCCTAACCAGGCTTCCGGCTTCGAATGCAACTAGCATGAAGTATGGAAAAAGAGACGGAGATTTCAACAATGTTCCTTCAACATTAAAGATCAATGTTGTAGTTTTTTGTGATGGCTCTTCTATTAATATTCTTTTAGAAAAACAAGAGTAGTACTGGCCGCTTTCTAGTTTAAACTGATCTGCAGCATGGCCGCCACTGCTAAAGCTTCTTTGAAGACTACCTTTTTGGTTCCTATAATGTTTTTCAAGGGGAGTACGAGAGATTATAAAGAGGACAAGTTTTGTCAAGGAATTAGAACAACACTTATAAAAAGACATTTTATTGTTGTGAAAGTTTTTGTTTGATAATCATATTGTAGATGTTTGTTCTATATTTATACATACTAGTGAGATACAGAAATGCCCTTGGTGTTTCTTGTTATCACAACAATGGGGAGTATATATTGGACTTTGCTTTGTAGCTAGTCAAAAGTCTACGTACAGTGTGAGGGAGCTGGAGTGTACATGCACGGGATTTTTGGCTTATAGAATTAGTCTAAATTAATGAACTAGATGTGATGTATGGAAATAGTCTGTCCCATGGCCTCCGTTGTCTCAATTATAAACGTATTTCGTGACATGAAAAAAGTTAATAGAGAATTTTATCTGTACTAGAATTTTTTTTGCCTATACTTTCATGTATCTATTATTATTTTTAAAATAAATTTAGTCCCCCAATATAATTAAATTCTTGGTTCCGTCCCTACCCTAATTAATACTACTAGTAAATTGTTGATTTAGTAGTGATGACATTAATTAATTAATTATAAGAAAATCAGGATGACAAAGTGTCATTATATACTATTATTAATAAATTTAAACTCTTTTTAAGGAATAATTTTTTGAATATATATAAATGATTGAGACTTATTTTATTTTGGAATATAGGGAGTACTTAATTAAAAATGAGTTTTTTTCATGTACGTAGTGTAGATATATCAAAGGTTTATGGAAGAGTAGCCTTACAAGTTAGGTTTAACAAGATTTGTCCCGCGCTGGCATTAATTAACTAACTCATAAAGATCAATGAGATTATTTCCAAATCAACAACTAAAATAATGTCGGCCACTGGACAGACTATTCTATAAGACTGAAACATACTCCTACAGTATAATAATTGAGTTTTTTTTTATAGGATAATTATATTATGATTAAAAAAACCATATAAAAGAGTCTGTGCTTCGCATGCTTGTTGCTCATAAACACAAAACTAAGGGAAAAAATAATATGCATATAATGAGGAAACCAGATTACAGCCACAGATAATACTTAACTAACAAGGTTGGATTCATAATTCATAAACAACTGATTACATAAGAAGATAAGAACCAACATCCAAAATGTGAGACGATAATTAAAACCAACCAACATTAATTATAAAATTCAAGAAAATCCCACTGTTGAAGCCCAAGCCCATTACACCTATTTGAGAAGCTTGCGGCCAATTTTGCAAGAAGCATAAGCATCGATACAAGCATACTCAACCTGCTCCTCACTAAGACACCTGACCTCCCAATTACTCCTGCAAACATGCATTGGCTTTTCCATATTGAGCCCAGCTACATATCTAGCAAGATCTTTCAGGCCCGGCTTCCGATAAAACCTAAGCGGCCAACGGGCCATAGCCAAGGTCTGAATGTCAGCAGTACTAGTGACAACTAGCCCATACTCATTCAAAAGCTTAAGCGCATCGTCCCCAACTTCAACCCCAACAAAAGTGAAGTTTGGATCGCTGAGAAAGCCCTTAAGGGATTGAGGAATGTTGTCCAAATAAAACATTTGGACTATGAGACACTTTTTGCCAATGCAAAGTTGTAGTGTTGCAGTTCTGTTGCTCATTGATCTGATTGTATGGGGCTTCCATTCGCAGTCCAGCCCTACTACGATACAATGTCCAGTGTAAATGGACCGAATATCTCGTACCCATTCATCCACAGCAGAGGCCATCTTTGTGACTGTAGCTTCTATTTCTTTTCCTTGAAAGTCCACCCTATACTTATTGGTACCCATTTTATTTTTTATATTTTATTGCTTTTGTATGTTTCAAATTAAGCTCCCATCTAGTCTTTATATACTAACTAACTAATGTGCAAGAAATTAGTAGTAGTAATTCAGTTGATTTATTTGGGAGCCCAAAGGGTATTTGGCTTTTTAACTTCTACTAGTAAATTAAAAGCAGTGTTGCATTTACTTATTGGAAACTACTAAGATATTGGAACTTGGTTTTTTATTAATGCTTATTGGCATGAACAAGTTACATATTGGAACTTAATTATGGATTTAGGCAGGCAGACCCAAGCTACCTAGCTGGGCTACATTGATCCAGAATCCAGAATTTCAACGGCCACATAATTAATGGAGCATATATATATATATATTCTGCATTATCTGTATGGTATTAATGGATTAATTAATCCTAGATTTACACTAGGCTTGCTAACACGTAGTACTGTCAAAAATACTAGTATACATAATCTTGGAGGTTTCGAATTAATTAAGACTATATGTCATCAGAATTAAAAACGTCATTAATTTAAGATGGAAAATGAATGACGTTTCTATATTAGTATCTGCCTTCCTATCTGTGAGCCTCTATGTTTTAATTATCACTCCCTTTTTTCTTTCACCTTTCCTCCCCTCTTTTCCTATTTTTTCTCCATCACCCTATCTTTTACTCTCATAATTACTAATTTACGGTATCTTTTTCTCCCTTTCTCATTCTAACATCGAACCGTGTGTAATTTCCTCTATGTTTAGGAATGGTTATTATCCCTTTAATTATTGGGTAAAATTAAAGCATGAAAATATACAAGGCATGCATGCATGCACTACTTTTCTCTTCTGTCCTCTTCTCGATCATTAATTGAATTTTTATGATCGATGATTAAACTAATCTAAGTAATTAAGAAACAAAATGTACAAGACACTGAAACAGTTTTAGAAGGATCATATCGATCATCATGTCCATCTAATCTTGAATTAATTATAGTCCAATATATATATCGACCCACCTCAAATTAATCTATATTAGTTGGTAGCCCGTGCATTACAATGAGAAGAATATTTTTTTATAATACATTATTTTTATATCTACATGTAAAATCTTTTGATAATGTATGCGTTGTCTTCGTTCAATCTTTTGATGTATTGTGCTCGTTGGTTGAATCTCAAAATGAGCATCATGTGATTATCCTGCACATAATATATATAAGATAAATAATCTATTTATAAGATAACAACTTTTAATTCTTGGTAATATTTATTTATGAAGTAATATAAAATTTAGAATACTACCTCTTCATCAAGCAATATAGCTGTAGTGTTGACAATTTGTCCAGTGCTCAAATTGATCCCATCTCACTTTCTTGTTAATATGACCTTTATTGTATAATCATCTCTATGACTCTGAAGACAAATCATCATCATCCTCAATTCCATCATCATCATCTGCAGCAGCCTCACCCCAAAGAAACCTCTTCTGCACAATCTCTAGAATCAAAAAGAAATCCAATATGCCTAAGTAATGTACAATATGTTTGCCAATAGTAACCTGAAATTAAACTGAATAGTAGATGCACAAATACCATTTTTTATTGACAAAGCTTACATATAAAGTGAAACAAATGTAGATGTAGAGTACTTTTGTGTGTAGTATGAGGTTTTTATAGGGTGAAGTACTATGATAAGTAGTATTTTTATTAAATGTATTTAAATTTTCATTTGTAACTGTTTAGTGAGAAGTCATATACTTAATGATTTTATTAAAGATTTTTTTAATGTTCATGACTCTTCCTTTTCCGATTTTTAATTATTTTTTTAATGATGTTTTAAATGTTCATGAATGTTAATAAATATATTTTAAATCTTAATGTTCATGACTCTTCCTTTTCATAACTTACATGTATGACTAATGTTCATGAATGTTAATAAATATATTTTAAATGTTAATGTTCATGACTCTTCCTTTTCATAACTTACATGTATGACTAACTCAGTTAAAAATCAAATCGATTTCAATTGATTTGAAATTGATTGAATTAAGGATTGGCAAATTGATTAATTGATTTGATATTGATTGAGTTAAGTATAAATTGATTTAAAATTTGGAAGCCAGATTTATTAATTGATTTGAAATTGATTGTCAAATTGATTTTAATTGAATTGATTGAGTTAAGGATAGGCAAATTGATTAATTGATTTGAAATTGATTGAGTTAAAGATAAATTGATTCAGATTGATTAATTGATTTGAAATTGATTGTCAAATTGATTTCAATTGATTGAGTTAAGGGGATGTGCTGTATTTATATATATAATAATATAATAATATAAATTAATTGAGTTAAGGATAAATTGATTTGAAATTTGGAAGATTTGAAAATAAAGTTATAAATTGATTTTAATTGATTTCATTTGATTGAAATCAATTGCATTGATTTCAATTGATTGAAATCAATTGCTTGTGTTGTATTTATATGGGAAGATGAATGGTCATATATTTTTATCCAGTATTATGGTACTACACTCTTCATTCCTTTTTAACTAAATTTTAAAGACTAAAAGTTATTTATTTATTAGTATTTGTTAATTGTTAATTTTAAAAAATATTAATTACTTAATTTTTATACTACCCTCACATTAAATAGTAATTAATTTTTTATTAAATTTTGAATGGGAAGATGAATGGTCAATATTTTTTATCCGTTTTATGGTACTACCCTCTTCATTCATTTTTAACTGAATTTTAAAGACTAAAATTTATTTATTTATTAGTATTTGTTAATTTTAATTTTAAAAATATTAATTACTTAATTTTTATACTACCCTCACATTAAATAGTAATTAATTTTTTATTAAATTTTAAAAAATATATATTAAAATTTATATCTATTTTGATCAGTTAAATAAATCATTAATTATATTACTAATTTGGGAACTAATATTTTCACATGTATTTAAAATTGATTGAGTTAAGGATAAATTGATTTGAAATTTGGAAGATTTGAAAATAAAGTTATAAATTGATTTCAATTGATTGAAATCAATTGCTTGTGCTGTATTTATATTGATATATTGATATATTGATTGTAGGACCATTTTTCTCCTTTAGTTTTTTTTTTTTCATTTTTATTGTTAAGACTTTTTTTCGTTCTTATTGTTTGATTTTCCATTATTGTTTGATTTTTGCAATTGATTTGATTATGTGTATTTATATTGATTGAGTTTAGTTTTTTTTTTCATTTTTATTGTTAAGACTTTTTTTTCGTTCTTATTGTTTGATTTTCCATTATTGTTTGATTTTTGCAATTGATTTGATTATGTGTATTTATATATTGTTATTGAAGAGAAAATAAAAATAAAAAAATTATTTATGTGTATCATCATTTATGTGTATTTATATATAAGAATAGAAGAATAAATGAGTTATCAAATTAAGTGAGTTAACTCACTTAATTAATTAAGAGTGAACTCAACGATTTTTCCAATTGATGATGTCATCATTTCAATTGATTTCAAATTAGGGGCTGTGCTGTATTTATATTTATATATATATATATATATTGATATATTAAAAAATATTCGCAGTCTAAATGGATTCTTTGATCAACTTATGAGCAATCATATAACAAGCATAAGCATCAGCACAAGCAAACTCAACCAGCTCCTCATCAAGAACCCTAGCTTCCCAATCAAGCACACAATCTTTCCTCCGTTTCCGCCTGGAAATCCCCGCCACTCTATCAGCAAGCGACTCCAGGCTAGGCTCCCCGCGATAACTTACCGGAAACCAAATCTTCACCAAGCCACGAATATCCACCATATGATTCTCACTGCATCTAATGCCGTACTCCCTCCATAACTTGGAAGCATTTTCATTAACCTTGATTCAGAAGAAACTAATATTGTTAGCAGCGTTATCGTTCAACGAAAGGGGAACGGAATCCATGTGGAGTAGTTGGAGAATGAGACATTTTGTGTCAATACATACTTGGAGGGTTGCTATCTTGTTGCTCATTGATCTAATGGGATGAGGCTTGATGAATTTACAGTCTAATATATCCGATTATAACCGTTTTTTCTCCAGGTTTGCGGTTTTGGAGAATATTATCATGCAGCCAATGATCTGCCACAGAAGCCTTGTTTGTGACTGTTGTTTCTATGTTTCTTCCACAAATGGAGACTGAATATGAAGAGGATGAATATTCCATCTCTCTCTCACGTAATCTTTCACTCTCTAAATCTCCTTTTAAATAAAGCTCAAGTGTTTTGTTTTTGTTTTTTTGGGATGGGACTTGGGAGGGGGCGCGAAATACTTTTGACTTTTGAGCTACGGACTTAATTAAGAAGGGCTTAATACAAGTTGAAAAACTTGCAATATACTGCATGAATTCTATTTTATAAGAAAAAATTTGTTCTAATTTATTTATTATTTATAATAAATTATCACAGCTAATTTTTTTTATTGTCTTAAAAAAAAATTCGCCTGTATTAATAGTTTTCAACTTCTAATAAAGGGATAGTGAATTTCATATAAATTTTAATTATTAAAGGATAGTATTGAGTGACTTTTTTAATTTATGTATATGTGTGAAGCTAAAACAACAACTATATTATTATGTGATGGAGGTAGTAAAAAATTATTGAGAGAGTTTAAAAACTTAGAAGCAGTTAATATGTTTATTAATTGGATTAGGATTCTTATTGTTAAATATTTTCAGAGATTTATTAAATAAGAATTCTTATCTCTCTGGGTAATTATTACTACTGAATTAGAAATCTTTCTAATTGTTTTTTGTTGGGGAGATTCTTTAAAAACTTGTACTCCCAATCAGTAATCACCCTAGGTAATTAATATATTCATCGAATAAGGATTTTTAAATAATTTTAATTTTTTATAAAAAAATTAATTCGATGATAAAATTTGATATTTATTGAATTAGAATTCTTCTTTGAATAAGAATTCTTTTGCTTACTGTGATTTTTTTAATAAAAAAAATAGGTTAAACTATTAAATGACCTGCGACTCCTCAATCACCCTGGCTGCAATTCAATAGAACAGTTTTTGCCGGTCAAATTTCTGTAATTAAGCATCCTACACCCTCCCTCATAATATATAACGTTTTAAAATTATATACAAAAATTTAAAAAATAATTGTATAATATTAAATATATTAATATTAATTATCTATAATACTTTTACTATACACTTATCTCATACTTTTTCCCTCATTTATAGCATTTTCTAATAAGAAATAATTTTGAAAAAATTGTGTTAATTCTCTTTAGATTATATAAAACGTCAAATAATTTAAAAAAAAATAAAATCATCTAAACGTCATATATTGTGAAACAAAGAGAGTATAATATTTTATCCCGTCAGTACTGCAATTAATATATACTCCCTCCATCAAGAATTAAGAAAGTTATTAAATAGCTCTAATATGAGTAAAAAATAATTGCACAAGACTAAAATATCCTTAATCAGTTAAAAATTTTGAACTGCCAAAAATTGAAACCTAAATTTATGCATATTGTGATTTCCCATGGAAAATGATTTTCAATTTAAAATTATGAATATTTTGATTTTTCACCAAAAATTGATTTATATAAATGAGTAATGATCTTTTAAGGTTAAAATATGGCTACAAGGCAAAAAATTCAAATGCCTTTAACTGAAATAGATCTAAATGTGGATGTATCGGATCAAGGGGAAGCACAAATTCATCGGGTAGCTTGTTCAAATCAAATCTGTAATATGCAAATTCATTGAAGGAGAAATCTAGTGCACCTTTCTTCTGTTTTGGAGAATCTAAATCCATGGAATCTTCGTCTCCTGCCATTTTTTCTTTTTGGAGACGCAAAAACATTTGCAATATCACATATATATATTGCACATTAAGATTCCTACCATTAGGAATACGTATCCGGAAGGAAAGAAATATAAAAGGCATTTAGCCTATACCGATCTAATGCATTGAAAAGTTAAAAAACGGAGTAATTATTAATTATGGTTTGATTTCATTAAACGTTAGATATTATGGAATATGAAATAAAAAAAATTGTGTAAAACATCAGGGAGTAACTCAATCAAAATGAAATCTATTCTAAACATATGAATATGTTAGACATGGTACCTTACTTTGCCCGGGTACAAATATTAAATTTAATATTTTTTTACTTTTTCAGACCTGTCCCAGCTACCTTGGTATCAGCAGTCAAAATGCTGTCGGAGTACTCATTCTCCTTCTGATTGGTAACCTTTTTGAAGCCACCAGATCCTCACACCAGTCTCTTATTTGAACTAAAACAGAAACATCCCACCAATATTGACAACTTTTTTATTCTGCTTGCAGAATTTGATACGTAATTAAAAAGGATAAAAAAGTTGCAGATTCTGCAAGCAGAATAAAAAAGTTGAAAAGTTTCAACTCCTTATCAGATCTTCACTTCTTGCTTAATCTTAAACTAACCAGTAAACATGCTTAACCACAGCACAATTTAATTTAATAACCAACTTCAGATCTAAACCAAGTTCAGCCATTAGTAACATATCAATCTACAAGACCTTGTTGACAAGCCAAAACCATGTCTTACCATCTAGTTTACAATGACCAATTTCCTAACAAAACATAACTGCAACAAAGTTCAAAAGAAACATGCCAAGAAAGTAGCATCCGAATCTGTAACATCACCAGCTTCTTAAGTTCATCATAAACAAAATTAACATACTTACCTAATAATAGGGGGCTCTTCTATGCATTACTCGTATTCGACCAGGATCTGAACCCTGAAAATTTAACTAATACAGTTTATGAAAAAGAAAATCTGCTACTCCAGAAAAATAAGCTATGTACATCTCCCCTAAACAATAAAAACCAACTAAATTCACAGAAACAGTACTGTTAAAATTCACAGCATCCTAATGTTGCCGGCATTTCCAAATGCATTTTATGATCACTTCCAAAGCACACCTCTCAAGAACCATGCCTTTTGAACCATAAACCCAGGAAGTGGGATGAATTGACTACGGATATTTAGTGCTTAAGGAGAACAAAAACACAACCAACTCACGCATCAAAGCTCGAAGGTAAAACAACTTACCGAATTTAACACCAAAAACCGATTTAATATCGATTATATGCTTTCCTAAACTCTTCTGGCCTCTGCCGCTGGAAACCGCCGATAAGTGTCATGAGATCTTGAAGAAGGGTAATTTTCCATGGAGTTTCGGTACTTGCCCCTCGACTCCGGTGGCAAATTACCTCCAGCATAATGAGGATTTCCTGCAGAATCGTCATACTCAGAATATCCAGGTTGCTTATAACCACCAAATCCTGAAGTGGACAACTGCTGGTGTGCCCTTTGTTGCCTCCTTTGGGCATCGAGTTGAAGAAACTCTTCCCACTGTTTTCTGTGCATTCCCCTTAAGATAGCCAGCCTCTTCATGTAACTTTCCCTCATTTCTCTGATAGCCTAAATTAATAGTCCCAAGAGTCGGACCATATCAAATTCCGAATCAACATAACCAAGGAATGGCAGTACATAAATACATCTAATTTATCTAAAGACCCAAAAAAAAAAGGATATATGAATTTGGTGGTGAACCCAAAAACGATTAACAACAATTTGTGATTTAGCATAAAGATGCTTGGAAATACAAGAAAATCTTTAATATGATGTGACAGATGTGTGTTCGTCAAAGTGCTATGGCATGTCAAAATCATTCAAATTGAATTATGATTTAGAGTTGAACATTCCCACCTCACGATGCTTGTAATTTTCTTCATCTTCATTCTTGTCACGAATTCTACCAAGATCCATTGCATCCCTCTTATATTCCAACTCTAATTCCTCTAATGTCTGAGGGAAGGCAGAGTAATCCAACTTATGACCAAATTGCATGTCAGGTCCACCTCTCTCTGTCTCCCATCCATCTATCCGGTATCCCCCAATCCTCTGATTATTACCATCAAATGAATTATAAGAGCCCCCTGGGTACGCAGGGCGTGCTGGAGACTTAGAATGGATTAGATGGCCTCTGACTCCATTATCATTACCATAAGCTTCACCAAAGGAAGAGTATGTTAAGCACTTTGATTCAAGATGGCAAACAACAATGCCAACTTAAATTAGACATGATATCTTATATTTTCACAGTGAACCCATCTGAAGCACACAACTGACACAAGTCTGGATATGCTTTCAGTAAATAATTTCGTTATGCAGACATTTCAATCAAACCAACCAACGAAAGTTACTTTTCAATCGAACACATAATGCTTGAATAAGAACTTAACTTACCTCTCGCTGCAAACAAATTGATAAGCAACAAGCAACCTTATTATATGACGTGTACAATTGTAGGGAGGAAAAAATGGAGGAATAGTCAAAACAGCACCTTAGCTAAAGTTTATAGAGACCTCATAACCTACGAGCATGGGATTGCCATGTTTCTATTGATGCCATAAATATATTGTACGCTGTCCCTACCTTGTGGGGAACCCCTTGATAACATTTTTAAATCCTGACGGACGCTGTCTTCCAATACCTTCTCTTGTCTGCCAACCCTCTTCTGGAACTGCGACGCGGTTCGCTGACTGTGAGTAGACCTTTGGGAATCAGAGCGTGTCACTCGAGTCCCAACAGGACTCCTCTCAGGTGAATTGGATCTGATCATGTGAGAACTAGAACCACTTTTTGTGTCACCTTCGTCTTTAATTTTATGAACAGCATTGACGCCTTTGGCCAAGATCAGCCTATCCTTGCCACTGACAATAATAAACTTCTCCTCTACTTTTATTTTGCAGCCAAAATCCTTCTCTATCTTGTTTATCACATTCTCCGTGAAAAGTGCTTTCACATGTTGTTCCCTTGCAGGTACTCTTTCAAAAAAATCTTGAGACTTACGATTAGCTCCGAGAGTAGATGGACAACCCTATAATCATATCAAAATACAAACAATATATCTGAAAACCAAATTATACAAGTGAGCTCAAAAAGGAAATGTTAAAGTAAACAGAGATCATGGATGATATTCAAAAAGAAGAAGAAGAAAGCTTATTCTACCCATCATCTCTAGGAAATATCTTAGAATTCAGCATCCTCTAAAAAATCTGTAAGTCTACTCGCGCATGTCAAATGAAAGTATGTTTCTAATAAACCTAAAAAACTAAGTCAGAGACTATTACAAATGGAAGATTGAAGAATGTAACACCGTCTTTTTTCTTTACTTTTAAAAAATGTACTATCGAGAATCTTTAATAACTAGATACTAGAATGACAAAATCGATCACTAAATAATCCCAACAAAAACCAACTGATCACAGCATATGCTTAGCGAGAGGGAAGTTTACACCTTCCAACCAACCACACCCCCACACTTTCCCACATAAAAATATCTTTTTAAATTTATTTATTATTAAGGTGGGCGATGGGACAAAACTGGACCCTTTATGGGGCTAATAAGAAGGCCCTTACAGTGGACCCCTTATGGAACTATATATAAGGAAGGCCCTTACAGGCTATCTTCAGCAAGATAATATGTTTTCCATTGAATCCTTAACATATCGGAGGGGAACCGCTAGAACTAAAGCTCTTTGGTAAAATTAAAAATTAAATACTTTTGAAATGTAAAAAATATTACTTCGTATTTAAATAAAACAAACCATAGACTGAGTCTCAATTTTTTAGTTATAGTTGAATCAAAAGTCTGCAATATGCAATGAGATGGACCCTACATCAGATAATCAATGATGAGACCAATTGAAGCACTCCTAATAATACCTGCGTGAAGTGGCCTGATTCTCCACATATCTTACAGATCATTTCTTCTTCTTTCCTTTTCTTCCAGTTCCTCTCGGTAGCTTTTGATTTAGCCTCCCAAACCTTAGCCTCTCGGCTAGTAAAATCAGTTGGGACAGCATTAGGATCTCGAGCTTCCTCTTCCTCATCGGAACCAGCATGGGATCTTTTGTTTACTTTTGCAACGTCTTGTGCGCGGGTGCTATTAGATAATGGAGGTCCAGTGTACTCCTTGTAAAGTTCACTAAAATCATCATCAATGTCTAGATCTTCTCTATTTGCCATCCCAAAAATGTCAGCAAGCTCTAACTCCTGTATGCCAAACACAATAAATACCTTGTCACCATAGCCAAAGGGAAGTGAAAGGGAATACTATTACAAACAGCAATTACTAACAACCACATGGTGCGAAACTGGTACCAAATGCCGCATCTCACTATACACTGACTAAAGCTCAAAATCCTCAAACAGGCACTTTCAACTAAAACTATGCACCCAAAATTAGCAATAGGAGCATTAAAACGCAAGAATAACCAAATAAAAACTACAAATTTTACAAAAATCTAGGCAATTGTTTGTCTGTGTGCCTACAGAATAAATTAAATTATAAGGTCTAAAGTTGAACCAACCACGGCATGATAACATTACAAGTTTTATACTATTTGTAAAGTTAACAACTTGCACTCGGATTATTAGGTAGGAAACGAAAGAAGGCATTGCCATTGCCGGCCAGGACGAGAAAATAATTAGAATGTTACATTACCGCGCCGGTAACAACTACCGCCTACCGCACCACGGGACGGCTAGGGATGTTCTGCTGCTCTTCTCGTTTTGGAATTTTATTTATTTTCTCAATTTAGCAAATAACAATAGACCAATAGCAATAGTAAATCGTAATATTAGCAAAGGAAACCCCCAAATATTTTTGTATTCCCATTTTTGGCCTTGCATTATCAAAGATTCCATCATTTCGCTTTCAAAATTAGACATGTATTTTTTATTTTTTAAGTCAACTTATGAGAATTTAATAAGTTTTGACTATTATAAATTTATGAATATTGAGAATATATTTTTATTTATATATTCTACAATAACTAATTATTAGTTTTGTAGTGCAATAAAAAAAATATATGACAAAATTGAAATAATTATGTATTAAAAATGGACTCTATTTTGAAAGTAAAAAAATTGATAAGATAATACAATTTTTATAATTATTTATACTAAAATTAAACGACGTTTTAAATTTTCATAAATTAACTCTAAAAAAATAAAACATTTCTATCTAACTTTAAAACAAAAGGAATACTTCCTTGTATTTAGGTACAAAAAATTGCTATCCACTAGTTTTTCCGATGGTATAAAAATTCACATAAATATTTATGTCCTCCGTTTGCCTGAAACCCTTTAATTTATTTTGGGTCATCTCTCCACGTGGATATCAAAAATTCATTCATGTTATTTTAAGTCAGCTAAGGAATGAAAACCTAATCATTTATTTAGGAGGAAGGGAGTATGAAACTTGCACCCAAAATAAAAATTGGTATAAAATCTTGTAGACCCACTTAACAGCAAAACTCAACAATAGACAGATAGCCTCATTATATAAGCTGAATAAATCTACTTGTTGATGTACACCAACAAACTATAATAGGTGATTGAACAAAACAACTTCTTAATGTGCAGCAATTCTAACGGGTGATGGAGTACATGTATTCAATGAAAAGAACTTAAAAATCAGGCAGCATTAAGTAGTACAGATGAGGAAAAGCTTGACTTGGTACACCAATTGTTCTTTTGATCATTAACGTAAATGACACTTGCAAGGTGCTTTGCATGCAAAAACTGCATCATGGCAAAGTCGCCAATACTCCTTGAAGGGGATGGACATCCATGGCAATGTCAAAGGGAGACCAGTTCCCAATGCAGATGGAAATTTGTAGACTGTAGAAGGCAATCTGAAAAGATGTTTAGGGGTATGAGAGATGAAAGTAACTAAGCAGTCTTACGAGTATTAACATACAAAGGCTACTCACCTTCGTCCAATTAGAATTCCATATGCTGACGTAGCAACAGTTGATCTTGAAATCGCAGAGCAAATGACTCTATAATGCAGCAACACTATTTGTCCTGATATAGATAGTCCAACAAGTTAGAACAGATAAACGTTTCATCTGGGCAACCTTGTACTTGATGACAAGATATATGTAGTAGCTGCTAATAATTTACTTAATATCATAATACTATCATTCATCTGATTAAAGTTCTAGGAATCTACAAACATGAGTGTATCTCATTTGTTTTACCACATGCATATACACGGTTGAGAGACGGATCAAGTCATCTTTAAACATACCCAGTGTTTTTATGCAGCTCAAGTTATCTTAAAACCACATTTTGTACACATTACTACAGATGATGAAAAACTTTTGCCTTTAATACATATATACATATATATATATATATGTGTGTGTGTGTGTGTGTGGAAAAAGGAGTATGTGTCTTAGACACACACAAGCTTCTGTGTTTCCTGCATGCACTATGACATACCAATATCCATTGCGCACCTGTCCCCTCAAAATCCGAAGGAAATAAAACAAAGCTCGGCCATATAAAAATAAATCTAGAGCAGCTCAACTCAACAAAGATTGTTATTCATATTGAGAGAATGGAAAGTCCTAGCAACATTTTTCAAGCTTCATCTTCATGATAATTGCTTAAAAGGTTAAATAAAGTTGGCAAACATAGACCAGATCCTAAATTGTTCATCCAAAAAATGTAAATTTCCAGATGTAAAGTCAGATCATGAGTGATTGATACCATCTAAAGCAAACTTCATGAAACACTGAAACCAGGGTACGATAATATTACTTGCCAAATCATAATATAACTGTAAGGTCAAAAAGAATTTAATTAACTCAAGGCCTCACGTATGTTTAAGGAGCTGCCACGAAGAAATAACACCACTTTGTCGACACGTCCAATCTCCAAATTATCAATAGCTTCACTTTGACAAGATACAATTTCTACCCATACTCCAAAGGGAAATCTTCTCGGCCTCACCAACCAGAGAAAAATTTTGGTTCACCAACCAGAGAAAAATTTTGGTAAAGGGTGTGGCATGAATAACAGATATAGCAACCTCAATAAATATGCAAATAATGCTGATGGTAGTGCCCAATAAGGCAAAGAAAATATAGAAAGCAGAAGTGGTGGGTAGCAGAAGTAACACCGGTGTAAATAGGAGAGAACCAACAACATGTTGCTCCACCGTGTAGTCATAACTATCTAATCTCTGACGAAGTGGATTCAATTTCTGACCCCTGCCAATAATTTAACAGCTCTGTAAGAAACTTACAACAATGTATAATGTGAAGTGTAACCTGAGCATAAAGTATCATAATTCATATCTATATCGGCAAAAGAAAAGTTTTAAGTTTGAGGTGAGATATTCGTGAAAATAGTTAGGATGCGCTAGCTAAGAGCATTTTTACTTTGTGAACTAGAAGATGTATAGCTAATTCCTATAAACCTGATGTCAGGAGCTAGATCGAATCTGAAGCTTGGCTTGGATGGTGTAGCAAATATTAGTATCCACAGCAGCTGATTTCTAACTTACCTATTTTACATGAAGAAACATCTGCTGCCAATGTGGTTACATTACTTGGGACATTGTGGCTTCACTAGTTTTACCTGGTAGCTTATACCAAAAGATTGGTTCACAATTGGCATATTTACTTTATTTATAGAAGGGGAGGTGGCTGGTTTATTGTGATTGAAATTTAACATATTTGCACTTTCAACAATTGATGGTGCATATATTACCTGAAGAGGCGCCATAAAGCGGCTATTGCTTGTAGCTGCTGCGAAAATATAAGTGAGATTAACCAATGAAGAGCCCGAACATGGGTTGTTGCTAGTGAAATCAAGTCTACGATGAGAGCAGCAGGTGTAGTTAGACCAAAAAGAACCCCAGAAATAGCTACCCCTTTCATGAAATATATGAAGTAGAAATTTAGAAAAAACAAGATAGTAGACCAAATTTGTATTGCATTTAGAGAAACCATGCCAAGAACTCCAGCTAGCTCATTGTTCAACTTAAAACCCGCAGGGTTTCCCATCAATGAAACACAACCCATACGCAATAAATAGTTTGTAATGTCACTGGAAAAGCTTGAAATCCATATGCAAGCAGATTCTATGTGAATCAGCAATGGAATGCCAATCACGTTTCCGAATAGAACATCAACAGCTACACTTGACCATATGGAATGCTTCTGTAATGCAGCTTTCTCTGCATACTCCACGCACGATTCAGACCTTACAAATTAATGAAATTCAGAATAGAAGGGGGGAAATAACTTGTTTGAAAATATAAAGCAAACTTGCCAGAAATAGAGAGAGAGAGAGAAACAACAAAATAGTATTCAGCAGAATACAAGACAAGATATAATATATATATATATATACACACACACAAACACACACTACACTTTTGACACAACTTAAGAAAAACAAAAGTAGAGAAGAGAGTGCAAATAAGTTCGCATTTCACCGACAATAGACCTCACGTAAGTACACTAAAGTTTCTTTCTTTTTCCTAAAAGTAGTGGACCCTACTTAAGTATTTTTAATGGTAAATTGACTTTATATGACATTTTGCATTTGAATCGTCTTTTAGACATCTTTTATTCGACAAAATTTTGTTGTACTTTTATGGAATGGGGGAGTACATAGGATTGGAAGTTATTCAGCAGAATACAAGCCAGGATATAACATATATATACACACACACACACACTACACTTTTGACACAATTTAAGAAAAACAAAAGTAGAGAAGAGAGTGCAAATAAGTTCGCCTTTCACCCACAATAGACCTCACGTAAGTACACTAAAGTTTCTTTCTTTTTCCTAAAATTAGTGGATCCTACTTAAGTATTTTTAATGGTAAATTGACTTTATATGACATTTTGCATTTGAATTGTGTCTTTTAGACATCTTTTATACGACAAAATTTTGTTGTACTTTTATGGGATGGGGGAGTACATAGGATTGGAAGTTAATAAATTCACAAAAACATTCAGAAACATTGAAAGGCTATGTATATGAAGTGTTACTAGTAAGTGTTCTCTCCCTCCCTCTCTCTCTCTCTCTCTCAACAGCCACAAGCTAAAACTCGAGTTTGTGTGTTAATAATTGTCATCAGATAATTTCAAGAGCAGCCGATATGCTTCTCCATTTTGTCTTTCTAATGCATTTTCTGAGGTATAGCTGCCTTTGGGAATATGGGATTCCCAGTAAACAAGCTGAAACATTTGTTTGGAAATCTTTGCTCTTGATGAGCAACATTTTTTATGCCTCATGGCTAGTGCAGTCTTGTATAAGCATGTACTTGGGTTGAACCAGTCACCAACACCCAAACCCAACCATGAATCTCATACAACTAAAAAAAATGGTTGACATTTTCAGCGCTCCAAAATCGTAGAGCATATGTTGTCTAAATTTCATCAGAATAAAGTATCATGAATGAGATATAAGCTTATCCGATCTTTCAAGTAATGCAGATGCTTCCGTATATAGATACCTTATTACCTGAGACTGTTATTTTGAAGGAAGATTGGCCAGTACAAAATTTGACAACAGCGAAACCGGATATTCTTAAATGTATGGCTGAATAACTTTGCTGATATGATATATATACATGATTGTGATCCAAAACTTAGCAGGGCTCGGGCAAATTGAAGAATGATATAAAATGAAGTAGAAAATGAAGCCACACAGATGGCCAATAGTTTCCATATGAAGGTAAAGATCCTGAAAAAGAAAACGCGACACATACCATCAAAGCATTCATAGAGAAGAAAAAATGCTGATGAGGGAAATTACAGAAGCAAAGATAACTTACATGCACAATACGCGGAAAGAAAAAGTGGATCCTTTGGGACAAATAAGTTCTTCACTGAATAATTTGGCGGCGGCAGCACTATTAATTGCTAAGATGACTATATCCTGTATTCAATGAATCAGGTCAAAAATTAACATTTGGCAAACAACACATATACACAATAATCTACCGAGGAATATTACCAAGTCAGGGAGTGTCTGCTTTTCATAAAGATCTTCCACCCACATGGGTTTATTAATATTATTTTTCACTTGCTCAGAACTATAAAATCCCAATGAAAAATGGTGACCACCATATCTAGGAGTTTCATAAATTATTACCTTCATTCATTGAAACAACAAAATAATAGATTAACCACCAAGGGGAATACAAATACACATTCATATACATGTATACTGAAACATATGCATGTAGTAAAAGGTAATCAAGACTTACATACGTGGTGATCAAGATCAGGCACTGTTTGACTGTCCCAATGTATGTGATGCAATTTGGGAATCCACAAAATTCTTCTACCAATATATTCAGAAGAATCGTATACAAGCTGGATCCAAATTATTTTTCCAATATAATCCCATTTATTCTGTGCTAATAGGCCATCAATTTTATGGCACCCACAATACTGGCTTTCAAACTTATTCTTCAACCTCTTTTGGCCTCTTCTCATATATGCATGACGAAGCGTAGAGTTAGTTTCATTATTCTTTTTGACTCCAGGTTTTAACAATTTACCGTTGCTCTCTGCTTGACAGTAACCAATCATAGAGAACATACATTTGTCTTGTAGCATCAGTGGCATCTTTCCATTTGTCTGATGAAGGATTTCCTGGTTGAGATGAAAAAATATTACTACAACAAATTTTAAATTACTTCTGTCCCAATTTAAGTCGCCTCATTCTATTTAAGACACCTGAAATAAAATAAACACATTCCATATAGCAATGTGTTAATCAATTTGACTATAAACCAAAGCTGATAACCTAGAAGCATGACTCTCTCTTTACTGTGCATAGTCACATATTCGAGTCTACCCATTAGCAAAGTCAATACAAGATCTTATAAGTTATAACAAAGATAAGTTTCCCCTGGGTATCTACCCCAGTTGCCATCATACCCCCCACCCCAGGTGGGACCTAGGCCTCTAGGATTGAAATGTAATAGTATATAATCTTTAGAGGAAAAAAATAAAAATCTTCACTATACTAACCTTATGTTAAAAAATGAAAAATGAGTGTTTCAAACTTTGTATTGTGTACCACATTTCAAATATTGACAATTATTTGGTGTGTGTAATGGAAAGTTGAATTATATAATCCATCCTACATTATATGCAAAGTGAAGAGAGTCTATAAAATTGGGATTCAGGGAATACTTCTCACTAACTGACCGGATTTCAATATTTGTTTCATAAAGCCATAGAGCTGACTAGAATGAGAAAACATCAAAAACTTACCTACAAACTGAAACAACAGTATTCTGCACCGAGCTAACATTTTACTTAAAGCAGGAGCGATCATTCTTATATAATTTCAATCAGAAAATAATTGTCTTCCTAAGCTTGTACAGAAAAAGCATTCTCAATCATACTTGTTTAAAATTCATGCAAATGATTCAAACAACAAATAAACAACACGTAAGCCATACAAAAATGACATACTTGTAAACTTGATTAAGCGCCTGTTTGGTACAGCTTAATTATGCCAGCTTATAGGTTATAGTTTAAAATAAGTTGGTTTTCTACTATTTTAGTGCAGCTTATAACAATAATTTATAGCACACAAGTTGTTTAGAGGATGATTTTCATGTTACAGAATTTGCAATCATTTGATGAATATCGTAATCCACCCAAATCCACTGTAAGCATTAACTCACCGGAAAAAAAAATTGATCATAAAATAATTATGGTATCATTGCTATAAAGACTGAAAAATATATTACGGTATCATCACCAAAATAAATAGAAATTTAACCTTTGTATATCCACAACAAGTATACATAAACCTTCCTCTTTTACATAAAAGGGTCAGGACCCTAATATCTTAAGAAATATTCAGACAGCCTTTAATGTACATTAATGACCTCCATGGGATTACTGCAAGCTTATTAGATTAGTTCATCGTATAATTAATATCACCAAAAAAATTGAAATTCATGTAACTAGTATTCTAGTAACCACTACTACTTGTACATCAAACAAGTCATAGAGAGAGAAACTTTGGATGAAAAAAACATATAATATACAGTTGATATTACAGAAATATATGCAATAAGAATTCAACTTCACAGGGAAATTTAGACTTAACATTTCAGTAACATATTATCAGCAAAAGCAGGTCAGGCCTTGAGAAATTGAAAATTGAGTTTATAGTTTATACCTGAAGGCCGGATTGAACAGATGAAATAGAAGGCTCAGTACATCCAAAAGCAACAACAATATCGAGCAAATCCGAGGAGTATGGCAAGAACCAGCCAAACAAGAAGGTGGACTGGCGCGGATTTGAAGAAAGATGATGTGGCCACCAAACCCTACACTTCCTTCTCATTTTCGCTGATTTCAGCTCATTTTCATCCCAAATCATGAATAAGGATTAAGGAAATGAGATTTAGAATTGGAAAGAAATTGCAACGGAGGGAGGGGATTTCAAATATATATATTTGCACACAATTATATTCGCGCTAATGCATAAGCTTTCTGTTATCATTTCCCTTTCCCTTTTTAATAGGGTTAAGATCCTGGGGTGTAAATCCAAAATTCGAATTTGAAGTTATTCGAGTCGAATGGAATCTCATTTTTTTTGTTTAATGATAAACGAATAGAATTTGAGTATGTCAATGTTGTTCGTTAAGATTAGGTTTTTGAGTATTTTATTTTGTTACGATCATATTTGAATATTGGTTTAATATTGAATATTTATATCAATTTTTATAATTTATAAATTATTCTATTAAATTATATAAAATTGTATTTAAATAAATAAATGAATTGATAATCAATTTATATTATATTTTTTATAATTTTTTTATATAAATAAAAGTAAAAAACTTGTATATATAAATATTAGTTCAATAATCAATTTAGTATCTAACGATTGAGTATTAAATGAAATGATTCATATTTGAAACTCAATTTGCGGATTCTTGAATAACTCGTTTTGTAAAGAATTTGGCTCAAAATTATAAATTTTTTATGTTGCTACTTGTGAGACTTGAATACAAGACTTGTAAGTAAATAAATAAAAGTTCAAACCAACTGAACTACAACAACTATTTATTTTTAATGCAATCTTCAGTATATTTTAACTATAATTAAGATATGTAGTTAATATAAGTAATTAATTAATAATACTAATTTATAATACTATTAAAATTTTAATTGATTGAGATATGTAGTTAATATAGGTAATTAATTAATCGTGTTTTTTTGTATTATTGTTTATTATTAATTATTTTATTATTTTAATATTTATTATTATTATGCTTTTTACGGCGTAGCAAAGAGTTTGTAAAAAAATAAAAATTAAAGGGATAAGCAGCGGGTAGGACCACTGCCTCTCATTTCAAATTTCACCAAAACCTAAGTTATTTTGACCATTACCACCCGTTTTGAGATCTAATTAAGGTGTTCGTTAATATTCGACTTGTTTATGTTACTGTTTGGAAAACTGATTTGTTATTGTTGTCCTGTTAGGGAATAATTTATTTGTCTAGTTATAAGTTGAGTTTTAAAAAAAAAGTTAATTTGATCAAATAAAATGTTTATTTTGCCTCTCTTTTTATTAACATTCTTTCTAATAATTTTTTATTTGATTTTAATTTCATAACTTATTTTAGTTTAATTTATGGCTTATAAATCAAATTGATACCGTACGCTTTTATTTATAAGTTTCAACTTGAACAACTTACAAATTATTTTAACTTATAAATTATTTTAAAATAAGTCATTCCTGAACGGCCCCTAAATCCACTTTTTCCCACCGTCATCGACCCCTAAATTTTTTAAATGCTTATTTTTGTTATAACATTACAAATTCAATCTAAACAAATTTACTTTTAACAAAAAAATATTTTTAAACTAGTTATTTACACGAGTTTATCAAATACTATTCACATATTAAAAATGTATAAAAAAATAAAATAAATTTAAAAATCAAAACAAAATAAAATATAAAAATAAAAAATATAGAAGAAAAAATATATCTTAATAATTCTATTAGCTTTAGAAAAAACACGGAAGAAACTTTGTTTACAAAATAAAATATATGCCAAACAATTAAAATAAAGAATAATATGTAATTATATAACAAATTAATTAAACAACTTAAATTAATTTAATAAAACTCATTAAACAAGATGAGTTTGAATTTAAAATGTTTAAGTTGTTTAATTTGTTCTATTATTGTATCTTATTTAATATTTCATATTTTAAATTTTTCTAACTGTAATTTATTTATATATTTTTGAATAGCTTTTTAACGTTGTACAAAAATTTAATTAATATTAATGTATAAATTTTCTATTTTGATAGCCAAATGGTCAAATTTGCGGGACTCATATATTATTTGACGTGTTGACATCAACAATTGAATAAAAATAATTTTTTTATAATAAATATTAATTTGTTAAACCGAATTTGTGACCGAGGGTAAAAATAAAAAAAATATTAGAAGATCAATCTGTTGATGCATGGTAATCAAATCCGGATTGGATCGTCGGTTCGATCAAAACTGACCAGTTCTCTATTCTGGTTCAACAAAAAATATAGTTTTTGGTCAAAATCGGTCAAACGTGACGGTTTGATTGGTTGACTCAGTGACCCGATAATCTGACCCTCAGTTTTACCGGTTCTTTATCTCATTTTTATTCTTCTAATCCTTTGAATTTGATTGACTTAATGTATTATTGATTGAGTTTTGAGTCATGATTCATTTCACATAGATTTAGTATTTATTTGAATTATATAAAATAATCATTGTACAAACAGGTTTAATTTTTTTTTCTTTATACCAAATTTGATTGAATGTATCATAGATTTGTTTATTATTTGTGTTTGATTTTATCACTACTGAGTCTTGAGTTATAATCATGATTTAATATCTTTATTTTTAAATAGATTTACTATTTATTTGAATTGTATAAAATAAATATCGTACAAATAAGTTTAATTTTTGTTTGGTAGATAAATTGATTAATTTTACATATTTACTAAATATTATATATTATATATATAATAATTAACATTTTAATTATTTATTATTTATTTCTTATTACATATTAATAACGTGGGTCAATAACGATCTGACACTGGTTCGACTAGTGATCCCACCACCGGTTAACTTTTTTCGGTTCTATTAAGGGTCAGAGCCTGAAAACATTGAGTTTATGCATTATAGGAGTTGAGTAGAGTGCTTAAAAGTGGATTTAAGTATTTAACCCAATCTACGGCCTATGGTCGTACTCCTACGAGTTAAAATTTCTCCTGACAGACAAATAGAGAGAAAATTACGAGTTAAGTTCGAGAGTAAGAACTGAACTAATCGAGCTTTGAAGTACCTGACCCCAGTCAATCCATGGGGTCTGTGTTCTTCTTTCATGATTGCTTCTAGTTCATCACCAAATCTACTCAAATTCAATTGTTGTTGTCTGGGTTAGCGTTTTCAATTTTTGAATAATTGAAATGGATAATCACGGTGACAGAGGAGGAGGACGAGGTGATTACTACTCAGACCCCAATCGCAACTCCCATTCGGCGACGTCGTCTTGGTCCTCCGACGACCCCGTTCCTCACCACGAAAGGAACTTCGACAATGGCTTCCATAGCAACGCCCACCATCTTCAACATCACCAGAATGATTCAATTGGTGTCAGCGGCGGCGGGGAAAGTGGTTCTGCCGGTCATTCTTTCCCTCCACCGGGTCGGAAAAGACTTTTTTCTCCTGGTATGCATTCTCTCTCTTTCTCATTTACTTCCTTATATATACTTTTATGTTGATATATTTATCATATCAGGCATTTTGTAGCTGCAATTGTTCATGTGCTTTATTT
Organism: Panax ginseng; assembly: GCA_020205605.1. Lineage (NCBI taxonomy): Eukaryota > Viridiplantae > Streptophyta > Magnoliopsida > Apiales > Araliaceae > Panax > Panax ginseng. The sequence continues at coordinate 7,119,456 of CM035136.1, read as the reverse complement.
ATTTATTTATTTTTAGTGTAGTTTTTTGGTCAATCATCACTGTGATTTATTTATTATTAATGCTCGCTCAGTTGCAAAATTTAAAATAGGTTAAAAAGCTACATCATATTAATGAAAACTTCCTATCCTATGTTTAAATGTCAGAGTTATAAATTGAGGACAGAGTATGAGATAGTCCACTTCTCTAAGTTTAATTAACTTTTACAAGGAAACAGTCACTCTAGTCATAATTTGAATTTCTAATGCTTTAGACATTTGCTATTAACTTGAAATGTTATTCAAACTTCAAAATAGATCCCGTTGCTGGAGAAGAAACTCAATCTTTTTTCATCTGAATCTCACTAATGTTGCCGAGTTGCATTTCTTTTTCTTTTTAAGGTTATTCTGATGGTGGCAATTTGGTGAAACTTTTCGTTGGAGGTATCCCAAGAACTGTTACTCAACAAGATGTAAGTTGTGCCCCTGTACCCTGCGTGTACCTTCAACATGATCTAATAACTTGTTTGCCTGATAATAACAACTTCAAATTATTTCCTTCTGTCTTTCTTTAACTTTCAAAATATCTCTAGCAGTATCATCATATTTTCTTTGACTATTACTTATTTTCAATATAATCACATCACTTATGAAAGATTAATGGAAATGTACCTTCTTTTTTAATTTGTGGGGAATTTGGAATGAGCGTAAATGTGTAATGCTAGATTGTTTAGAGAAAGTTGCTTATCTTTTAGGCTATTGAACGATAGGATATTTTTTTTTTTGCATCTCTTTGGGCTTCAGCTATGGGGGCTTTTAGACGTATCTATGTGGTCTCTTTATGTAGAGATTGAAGGGCTACATTTTTTTAAGTGCCCTTTTTTTTTCTTAGTTTGTCGATGGTGGACTTCTTGTTCCCCCATTTACTGTATCCTTTTTTTTTTCTAATAATAAAATTTCTTCTTTTATCAAAAAGAAAAAAACTTATGAAAGATTTAAATAAGATAATAATATGCCCTCTTTTTGGCGCTTTCTATCTAAATAATTTATTTATCCAAAAATAAATAAGTATAATGTACACCGATGTTTACTTTTATTTGCATTTAAAATTTGGACAACTTAACATTTTACCTCTGTTTGTGAATTTTATGCTTATTTACTGTTAATATTGACCCCTTCTTTCATGTCAGATTCGCTCTTTGTTTGGAGAACACGGAAACATTGTTGAGGTCGTACTTCTCAAGGATAAAAGAACCGGCCTACAAACGCGTATGTAGAAGTTGTATCTACAATATTGCATTTCATCTATCAGCAGTTTCTTGTGAAGAGGCTGCTGTAGCACCAGTCCTCTCATGTAAATTTGTTTGTGCTCAAAATAGATGCATTATGACAAAATACATGAAACAGGGTTTAGCATCTCAAAATGTATGCATTATGACAAAATGCATTATGTTCTAGTCTCTTGTTGGTTTTAAACTTATAGCTACTTCGTGTCTTCATATTTTTTTTAACATGTTTGTGCTTCTATTTATTTTCTGAACTGCTAAACTATGTGTTACTTCCGTATTTAAGGATAGGAGGCACATAGATGCGGTGGTCTTTTCCACACAAAGTGAAACCTTTAATTTATGCCATATTACTTAACATGTATCATGTACGATCAGACACGAATTGCTTAATGATACAATACAATCAGTAGCTACATTGTTTACATGATCAATGCTCTTGCCAGTCGTTCTTATTATTCATTAGTTCAGTGTCTATCTATGGCTTACATATTTATATGGTTGTATATGATTTACTTCCTGCCTTATACTATTGGGTATACTAATCCAGTTAGCATGTGAAATTTATAATTTTGCAGAATTTTGTTTTGTAAAATATGCAACGTTTGAGGAAGCTGATCGAGCAATTGCAGTGTTACATGGCCAATATACTTTTTTTGGGGTGAGTTCTATTGTGTGAGATTGATAAAGTATTTTATCTGTGGTTTGGTTTATGCAATCGTTGTTCACTGTCTGATGTATCTGTCTTCTTTAGGAAATGCTTCCCATCAGAGTTAAATATGCAGATGGGGAACGTGGACGCCCAGGTAATTGTCTCGTCTTGTATAATTACTGTTTTTAGAAAGATTTCAAGATCATGGTTAATTTATTTCAGTTTTGCTCTGAGCTTACTGTTAAAGATGAAGTAATAGGCTTTGGTCATGTACATGAACAACACATTAATGTCCATATTCATTTAGTTGTCTTTGTATGTGTTACCCTGTAGATGTATTTATTTACACATTGTTCAAAATTAGTAAACATTACATTTCTAGTGGCACACCTTTGTCATTATGGGTTACGGTAACATATTATATGTTGTCTTTCCAGGATTGTCTATTCTGTTTGTTGACTTTTTGTTAGGACATGATGTATTTTTAATGATTTGGTGTTGAGGGCTATCTTTCCTTTTTAGAGCTCTTTTGTACTCAGGCGGCACTCCCTTGGTTCCTCTTTTTAGTCATAAAAAAATACTAGTGCTCTTGTGTGTTTCTACCTGTTCCTTATGGTATAGGCCCCTTCACCCTTCTTTCACCCTCATTTTATTTCTTTCCACCCCCTTCTGAACTTTGGCCTGCATCACTTTCTCTCTCTTTTCTATCTGTCGGTGACTCGGTTGATAGTAAAGCCATAATCTTAGAATCTCTAATCTATGAAAGCTGAATACCTACACTCTGAGAAGGTCGAATACGACCTAGTGTCAGAAGGTTGAAGGATGATGATTCTCGATTCAACATATCACAGTTCAATTTTTTTGACAAAATCTTCTTGTGATGACTATCCTGGTAACTCTAATCTTCTTCCCATTTCAATGTTGCCCAAGTTATAAAATAAAAATAAATTGGATCGTCTATTTTACTGTTCTGGAATGCGGTTTGTTAGAAGATATGACATAGATATACTATAATTATAGCTTCCATAATCTGTGTATACACACTACTGTAATTTAGGAATTACCATAACTGTAATTAGGATACTTGTGTATATATATCAATCTATGTAATAGAAATAAATAAATAAAAATGAAATAAACGATTCTCAGTTTTATGGTATCAGAGCCTCGTTCCATTAACAGAAGCTATCTCGCTGCTATTCATATTTTCCTTCAGAAACCTAGCAAGACCAGTTTGTATTAAGAAATTGAGGCCATATTAGGGCTCTACACTGTCAGGCGACCACCACCAAAAAATCATCTCCGATACCCAATCGACCCAATTGTTTACGCTTCTTTGCATCGACGCCACTCGCCTCCTTACGCTAGATGCGTGAGAACTTTCCGGAGACTCTTTGCCGACGCGACTTCTTTCAGTGTGGGGTGGTCGATTCTCTTTTGTCTTGCCTTCTACAGTGGTTTTGGAGACTTTGACTCAGTTTTACTCATTGTATCTCTGTCAGTAGCATTCGTTGCTTACTGTTATTGTTATTTTTCTAATTCATCTGCACTCTTTGCCATATACATAAGCTTCCTTTATTGCTAATTGAAGTGGGCTAACATAAGAGTGGTTCTAAGGTTTAGTACAATCAACTACACTACTTTGGTTTTCTGGAATAACTTGCTGCCATTTTTTGAGCCTTGTTGATATTTCCTTGGATATTCTTGTTGCTCCTGTTATCTCACCATGGCAGAATCTAGTTCCGTTAATAGTGCTGGTACTACTGAAACTAATAAAGGGCAGTTGGTTAGAAATCATCATCTCAATTCTGCTTTGGTTCTTGGTCCATTTAAGTTGGATGGAAATAATTATCTTGCTTGGTCTCAAGCATGCCGTATGTCAATTGAAGCTAACCGAATGCAGCATTTCATCAATGGTACAATAACCATGCCTACACAAGCAGGTGTGGCCTAGGAAGAATGGAAATTTGATAACTCCATGGTGAAAACATGGATTCTTAACTCAATGAAATCCAGTATGCGGAGTAGTTACATGTTCTTAGACACATATGAACTTTGGGAGACTCTCTCCAGGTATATGATATCCGTAAACGAATTCGTGAGTTTGGTCAAGGGGAGAAGTCTGTGGCACAGTATTTTGTAGAAATTAATGCACTTTGGCCGGAGCTTGATCATTATCGTGTTTTTTCCGGCCAAATGTCTAGAAGATGCAGCTGCTTATCAAAAGTTTGTGAGTGAATAGTGAGTCAGTATATGTAGGGGCGGATCCAGGAAATTTCCCCAGCAGGGACGAATTTTAATTAATTTTTTTGTTAAAGTTAAATAAAGAAAACTTGAACTAATCATAATATTCACTAATCATAATAATGTTTACAAATTACAATGCTATCTTCCTAGACCCCATAGCTTGAAAATGTTCTAAGATAGCCTCATTATCAATAGTTTCAAATACATCATTTTCAATATAAGGAACCAAACAATCACTCAACCGTTTATCGCCCATTTGGTTTCGAAGAGTGGTTTTAATAATATTCATTGTTGAAAATATCCTCTCCACCGTGGCAGTAGCAACTGGCAAAGTCAAAGCTAATTTCAACAACAAATAAACCCGAGGATACAAATCAAACTTTTTATTCTTAACCAACTTTTGAGTAAGTTCACCAATCCCTTTCACATTAGAAAATTCAAGATCATTTTTCATATTTGCAATGTAAGTTTCAAGTTCATCATCAATCCCCCAAAGATTTGTATCTTGAAATTCCAACGGGTAAAAATTTAAAAATTGAATCAACCGTTCCTTGTCAAATGTTGAGAAAGAGCTACTTGGATCAAGACACGTCATACATGAGAGCAACTCTTAATTAACATTGTCAAATCGATCATTCAATTCTTGAAGTTGACTATCTATCACTGTATAGAGTAACTCAACCTGAAAGTGATGAAGATTGGTAACTTTTTCACCCCGACGTGAACTCCCTTGAACCAAAAAGATAACTTCCATTTCTCGAACGACTATCCCATGCACATTACAAAATTCAGTAGTTTCTGCCAACAAACTCTCTCAACCTAAATCTCTCATGCTTTGTAATCATTGCATTGAGACAGTAACTAAAGTCATTGCATTTACGAGATTTTGGTCTTTCTTTTGTAATGCTTGTGACAAGGTATTCGTGATTCCTAAAACTTTTTTCATTAAATGCAACAAGAATACAAACTCAAAATCTCGCATGAAATGTAACAAAGTACATGGTTCTGTACTTTTATCCCCGATGCATCATCTTCTACTGTCTCAAACACTTCAATTATTTCAGAAAACAAGTTAATAACACTAAGAATTGTGTCATAATGTGAGCTCCATCGCGCGTCTCGGGCCGCTTCAAGGTCGCTTCTTGATTCAACCCACGCCCGGTCTTGATTTCACGAGAAGCAACTCCTTGAAATATTCTTTCTATGTGCTTCACTCGAAGAACTTCTTTACGCTTGCAAGAAGTTCCAACAACATTTGCCAAAATTGCAAGATAATCAAAAAATGATTTAAGCTTCTTATGTTTTTTTTTGCAACTACTACAAGTGTCAATTGAAGCTAATGAGCGAAACAATGAACATAAAAAGAAGACTTATTCTCTGACAAAATCAAACTTTTGAGACCATTGAATTCCCCTCGCATGTTACTAGCTCCATCATTTCCTTGCCCACGTACACGTGACATGCTCAATCCATGTGTTGTAAAAAGTGACTCAATAGCCTCTTTAAGTGTTCGAGCACATTTATTGACAACATGAACAATGCCAAGAAAACACTCAATAACACACCCATGTTTGTTCACATAATGTAAAGCAACAACCATTTGTTCTTTAATTGATGAATCATGAGCCTCATCAACTAACAAAGAGAAAAAATTATCCCCGATCTCTGCAACTATAGCTTTTGTGGTAAAAAATGCAGCAGCACTACAAATGTCTTTTTGGATTGAAGGTGTTGTCAATTTGTGATTTCCTGGAGCGTTTTCAACACAACTTTATTCACTTCATCATTGTTCTCGGATAAAATTTTTAGAATAGAAAGAAATAAACCTCGTCTTTTTGAAGCATCTGATTCATCATGGCCACGGAAAGGCAACCCTCACTTAAAATAAACCAAACACATTTAATAGATGAGAGCAAACGAAGCTTGTAATTTTTTTTTCTTGGTCAAATATATTGGCAAGTTTGATATTTATGTGTTGTTTTCGGTTCCTCAAATCTTGACAAGCTAGCATGCATCGTCTATGAATACTATTGGGTGACTTTCCAACTTGCTCAGATAAGTATTCTGTCTTCCTCCAATTATTAAATCCCTTACCGACAAATGTAGGACTGAGCAAAAAACGGATATAACCGAACCGAACCGAAATAAATTAACCGAAATTTTCTGATAATTCAGTTATTTTTAACATTTCGGTTATATCCGAAATTATATACGGTTTTCGGTTAGCTTTTACGGGTATCATTTTTGGGTTATTCGGTTTACCCGAATAACCGAACAAAGGATTACTTTATTAGCCCAGGCTACTTTACTACTTTACTAGCTTATTCATTATTTCATTACTACTTTACTAACCCACGCTTTCCTCTCTCCCTTTCTCCCTTCCCCTTCACTTCGGCCCACCATGGCACCATCTCCTCCCTTTTCCTTGTCACTGCTTTTCTTTCTTAGGTTGTATACTTCTATTTAGCCTTTTCAGTGGCTAATTGAGGACCATCCCGAAGGTTTCTTCTCCAATCTATTCAGTGCCAAGTCCGAGGGTTGATGTTCGTGGTTTTTCATCTTATTTTTCATTGTTCAGTGCCAAGTCCGAGGGTTGAGGGTTGAAGTCATCTTTGAAATCGGAGGTTATGATCAGTCAAAGTGTGGGGTTATTTGAGGTGGGGATTTCAGATCTTGATGGTTTTTTTTGGTGGTCAATTTTCGGATCCGGCTTTATATTTCAAATTGGATATTTATTATTATTTAACTGGATTTGTTATAGCAGTTATCATCTAGAAATGTTTCTCGGATTGGTGTTTCTTCCCATGATTTTGTTCTGTTTTCATCCATTAGGACCATTACTATATATATTTCCCATGCTTCATTTGTTGTGGGTGCTTCAGAATGTTGCTGTCTTTTGTTTGATAAAATATAGCTTAATTTCGGTTATTAACCGAAATAATCAAATTGTAAATTCGGTTATTCAGTTTTCGGTTATTCGGTTATTTTTAAATTCGGTTAATTGTTCGGATGGTAAAATTAAGAAGATTTCGGTTTTCGGTTATAACCGAATAAGCTATTCGGTTCGGTTATAACTGAATGATCACTCCTAGACAAATGTATTCCCACCCCCTTGTCCACCAATATCAGCTTTCAATAGATAACAATATAAGCAAAATATTGCATCTTCCTTTTCACTATATTCCAACCAAGTGACATACTTTTTGTACTACGTTTCTCTCCATAAATAATAGTTTGAGAGAATTTGGAAAGCATTGGTTGATGAGGGCCCTTAAGCAAATATCCTCGACGAATACTCTCTCTCTTGTTAGCATCATATTCCATTATCAATTGTTTTAGTCCCGGATCCGCAACAAGTTCCTCTTCTAAATTGAATTCATTGAGAATTAATGTTTTGAGATGGTTCTTCGATAGGTGTTTCATTTGAGAGATTTTGAGTAGTGTCATCGACTCGGATGGAGTGTGATGTTGATGATTCATTGGAACGTTTGAATTTTGACATCATGTCATGAATGCCTAAATCAATCAAAACACAAGTATACAACAACCCCAAACAAACAATTATTTTAAGTAGCATAAATAGAATTCTATAATATACAATAGATTACTTTTCATAATCCAAACTAAAAAAGGAATTTTAAAATAAAAAACATTTAGATACAATTTAAAAACTTATTTCGGTTACTTGTCATGCTTCAATTAGAATGATTCCTCAAATGTTCAAAACCTCAAACCAAATTTGCTTTCTATATTCAAACAAAATCATGAATTAATTTCAAAGTATAAGAAACCAGTAACCAGTAACCAGTTACTCTAATAACAAGAGAATAATCTACAATAAATATTATATAAACAAAATAATGAATCAATTAATTAAACTTGAATTGCACAAACTAATCAGAATTCAGACGCCAAGAAAATCCACATAAGATATAATACTAAACTGTTTAATTTGAAACTTGAAACTTATTTAATGTTACTGATATAAACATGGAAAGGAAGTGGAGAAACGATTTTATCCCTCAAATTTCAAAATATGCATGTGCCGCTAACATGTGTGGGATTCTGTTAAAGAATTGGGAGATTCCGTCTAAATTAGATCAATTTTACTACGATTGCAAGAATTAAAAAGTTGGACGACCAAGAAAAAATATTTTGGGGACCAAATAAGTTCACTGAAGCCTAAAGGGGTTATCCTTGTTTTATACTATGGCAAATTACCTGAGAAAAAAAGTAGGAAATTTAAGTTAATAATAACAATCAACTCAATTTAATTTCTAATTCAATTTCCTTCTCGATTCATTCACTAGAAAATAGGAACAGAGATTGCAAATAAAGTTGAGAAATATAACTAAAAATTAACAATAATAATGGAAACATGGGCGGATTTATTGGGTCTCTATATGACTATATAGTCTATATTCATCAATCCTGCATAGTGCACATATAATAATAAGATAGCACAAATTGTTGTAGTGTACTAGTGTTATATATACACAAATAAATATATGTTTATAAAGACAGGGAGGAGAGAACAAATTACAGTATTACTTGCACCAAACAGACTAACCAGTAGCGCCGGTCGAACAAAAGGAGTTTGGAAGGTCAATCGAAGGTTGCAGACTTACAGAGTTAAGGTTTTGGCTCAGTTTAATGATCCTTTCATAACTACTTTGGACCAATTTGTAGTGACCATAACATTTCGTTAGAGAGGTGAAGAGAGGATGAAGATGAAAGTGGGAGTCTCCGTTAGAGAGGGAGAGAGGATGAAGATGAAAGTGGGAGTCTCCGTTAGAGAGGGAGAGAGGATGAAGATGAAAGTGAGAGTGTGGGACTGTTGAATCTAGGGCTTCGAAGCAAGAGATGGACAAATGGTTCTCACTTCTCCGATAAAAAAAATAAAATTTGCCCCCTTTAAGTTACATATTTGCCCGGTTGCCCCCGACTTATTTACCTATAAAAAAAAAATTGAGCATAGGCAAATGCCTATGTTGCCCCTCAATAAGTCCGCCCCTGAGTATATGCATGATTCTCGACATTGTCACATGGAAACTATTTACAAAATTATGAGGTATCTCAAGTCTGGAAAAGGTTTATTGTTCGCACCACATGGTCATATGAGAGTTGAAGCTTTTTCCGACTCAGATTAGGCTGACTCTATAAAGGATCACCGTTCTACATCAGGTAACAAGATCTAGTGTTGAGGCTGAATATCGAGCTATCGCCTTGGGTATATGTGAACTAATTTGGCTTTGAACCTTCCTAGAAGATTTGGGTGTTACAACTAAAAGGTCTATGCAATTATTTTGTGATAATAAGCATCCATTAGTATTACAAACGACCCAGTACAACATGATAGAATGAAGCACATTGAGATTGACATGCACTTCATCAAAGAAAAATTAACTAGTCTAATTTGCTTACATTTTGTCAAAACAGAACATTAGTTTACTAATATTTTGACTAAGGGTCTTAGTAGTAAGATGTTTCATCCACTATGTTTCAAGTTGGGTATGCGAGACATCTGTTCATCAACTTGAGGGGGAGTGTTAGAAGATCTGACATAGATATACCATAATTGTAGCTTCCATATTCGGTGTGTACACATTACTGTAATTTAGAAATTACCATAGGATACTTGTGTATATATATATCAATCTATGTAATAGAAAGAAATAACTCCAATGAAATAAACGGTTCTCAGTTTTATCACGGTCAAACTGCGATTGTAAATAATTGTGCCTGGTCATAATTCCCATGGTAGGTAGCAGATTCTGGTAACATTGTGCTGAATCAAGGGAGAACACTGAAAAGTACGAAATGCCCAACCTATTTGTGCTTTATGTAGTAGTTGGAGGCACGAATTGTTTGTCATTTGGCACCATCATGCATCCATTAACTAGAATTGGGTTATTCATTATTTATAAGTTCTTGACGTTGAGCAAGAAATCCAAAACTTTATTACCAAACTTTCCTCCATGTTCTCCGTAATTAATTAGTGGAATTAATATCCATGTGTACAAGTCTCATCATATAGATTTGAAGTAACTAAGCATCCTTATATCCTTACATATATAAAGAAATATAATCATCTTAGATGTTTCATGCTAGTTACTTGTAAAACTACATCACGAGCTTAGTGAATTAACTAATTTAAGTTTAATGACTTAACTTTGAGAAGCATCAGATATGATAATGTTTATAGATTTTTAATAATGTATTCTAGCTTTCCTAATTTTGACTAGTGTTTGAAGATTTGAATGATATACAATCAAGTTTATTGAAGTGGAAAATAGTAATGAGAACTCATACAAGTGCCGCATATTGCTTTAATAGGATACATGCTTTGAAAGATTAGACTCATTAAATTCTCTCTTGCGTTAGATAGTGTGAAATTGTAGGTTTCCTTGTGGGAAACATATAACTTGTTGCTACCTGGGACTAATGATATAACATGTTGCATTAAATGTATGCAATAATAATTTTCATTGAGTTTGGTCTTTCCTTTTTCACACCTGCTCATATCTGATGTTCTCTCTGTCACAGCCGGTGGCTTTGGGACATATGTAAACAAATTATATGTTGGGTGCGTGAACAAGCAAGCTTTGGATAGGGAAATTGAAGAAGTATGCTCTCCATTATTATCTTTCCAAGTTTACTCGCTAAAAGTGAAATATTACTAGCTCTTTGTTGTCATATTTGTTCGAGAATGTTGATCATGTAAACAAGGGTGTATGATGTTCCTGGTTTCATGCTTACTGTCATTGTGCTGCTTTTGTGTGAGACATGATGCTTTAAGTGCACATCTTTTGTGGGTGCTTACTTCTTGAACAGATTGAGCAAAAATTGCTGCTTATGCATGACCAGCACTGCAGCTGATCATTATGGCAGATTGCTAACAGTAATCTGAGTGATTCATCCATGAAAGAGGAAGAGAGAGGGGGGGGGGGGGGGTTGGTTCTACCATAAAAATTTGTAATCATAATTGATGTGTATGGAGTGATTGTAATGAGATATTATAATTTTTCATTCTGCACTCTGTGGATACCAACTATTATGATTGTTCTTTCCAGTAGTTGGACTTAAAGGTTATTGACAGTAAAAAAATATTATGATTACTGTGTTTTTGCAGTTATTAGTTTTCTTATTGTCATTATTATAATCATATTTTCTTTTAGAGCCTTTACAATGTCATAATTTTTTTGTGAATGTTTTACTGTTAGATTTTTTCCCCATATGGTCTTGTTGAAGATGTCTTCATTGTGCGCGATGAACTGAAGCAAAGCCGCGGTATGTTCATTGCTTTCACAGTTTAACTTTGTCGTTTTAGTTATCGACATATTAGAAGCGAAAATCTACCTGACTCTGCTCTTAGGCTCTATATTTTCAGCTCTCATCCTAAAGCACTCGGTAGAATTTCCTGGCATTTCTTTTGACTATGCAACAAGTTAATATATTGACTGACATCAAGAGATACTCTTTTTTTTCTTCTTCAGATTGTCGCAAAAAATATCTTTCCTTTTCCTAATCAATACTTATTAGGAGTTCATGAGTATTTGCTGATTAATGTTTTTTGAATTGCATTTCCATGTTCCTTTAAAGGATGCGCGTTTGTTCAATTCTCGCATAGAGATATGGCAGTTGCTGCAATCAATGCATTAAATGGAACATACGTGATGAGAGTAAGACCTTTTTAATTTTATCATAAACATCAATATTCAGATAGATATTATGTTGTCGGATACTATATTTTCTAAAAATTCAAATGTTGAAGGATATGCAATTTTCTTAAAGAGTTTTTTGTTTGTCATGAAGGGTTGTGATCAACCGTTGATTGTTCGATTTGCAGAACCTAAGAGGCCCAAGACTGGAGAATCAAGGTATCACCCATCCTTACCCCAGTAAAAGATTTTTCTTGTGTAATGAATTTTGTTTCTTGTTGTGCAAGTTTTTAGAAGGTTGTAAGTAGTGCAGTGTTAACATTTTCTTTTGCAAGGGATATAGAGCATCTCTTCTGTTGGTCCTGTAATATGTTAAAAGTCTACTGCTATGTAGTCATTCCTAACCGTAACCATCAGTGAATTCCCCCCAGCTTCACCCAGGAAAAGAATCAATAAATAAATTGTTTTCTTGTGTGCTTCTTTAACATAGTTTCTTTAGGTCTGATCCATGAGTACTCAAATGTCTTTTTCTTTCCCTGTGCATGCCCTTCAGGATTACAATAGTATTTTTTTTCCCACTTTCCTCATCCTCTCTCTTCTCAGAATAAAAACTAAGATTTGTTTTTAGGTTTTATTCAGATGTTAGTTTTGTTTTTCATTTGCAGCTACCCCTTGCTCCTGTAATTATTTTTGTAAATGTAAAGTTGAAATTGTTCTTGAAGAATGTGCTTAATTCAGGCCAGTACCCAATGTCAACGATCACCTGAATAGGAATGGGCTTCCCAATACTTCACTTCAGGTTAGTCTATAGTGGGTGTTTTGTCTTCTCATGTTAGTATCTGCAGATGCAAGATGCACTTTCTTTCTCTCCTTTATACTCTCTCTGTCTCTAAGAAGTGTTCTTTCGTGTTTCCTAATTAGTAGGATATTACTTTAAACTTCACTTTCCCTGTAGTCTTTACAAACTGGAAGCTAGCATCTAACAGCTTCTAGCATTAAATAGGTTTTGCCTACAACGGTTCCTGCTGGGCCTTTAAGTGTTGATATGTCAGATCCTCCAGATTGTGATTGGAGTGAGCATATATGTCCTGATGGATACAATTACTACTACAACTGTGTAACATGTGAGAGCAGGGTCAGTTTTCCTGATTAACTCATTGTGTGAACTGTTTTTGATCATTCTTTAAACTCTCAAAAATGCTGAAGCTGTCGTATTGTGTTATGAGTAGTGGGAGAAACCTGAGGAGTATAGCTTTTATGAACAACAATTAGAACAAAGGCTGCAAGAACAACATCCTCAGTGTCAACATCTTCACTCAATGTCATGTTCACAGATTTCTTCAACCGAAGAAGTTTCTCAAATGCAGCAAGTGCTGATTCAAACACAGCCGTCCCACCAGCAACTCCAAGAACCTTCCTTAGCTGCACAGGTCAATTAAGTTTTTGTTCATTTTTGATTTAAATGTTCCTATTGCATATCAGGTTTCTGTTGAAAATTCAGTTGCATCATTATCAGTGATTATTTAAATTTTAATATAGTTTATGGATAACAGATAAAGAGAATGCTGGAGGAAATATTTTTATTTTATAGAATATATACCAATGTTGTATTCTCATCTGGTATGTCATACTAGTGTTGCTTCAAATTGAGCTTGAGCACTTCACCAAACAAAAATTGGCAACCAAGAATATGCCAAATGAAAGCTTCATGGTAAGACAGACCAAGTATTTCGGAGAAGTGAAAGCTTACATTTAGAAGTTTGTCTTGTTGTTAATGGAGTTGCAAGGAAAAATTGTACTGGATAGTTAATCAGTTCTGGAAGCTCCATAGCTCAGTAGACCATCGCTTCTTCCACTTCTATTCTGCAACATGTTACGTATACTGGTAAAAAAAACATCTTGTTTTTTTGTGATGGTGATGTGTAGTTGGGAAAGTGAGTCCATTCCCACATATTTTGTCATTGCCTGGCGGTTTGGCGATTTTGGTGGTGTGTGCTTGGTATATTTGGGGAGTCCTGGCCTCCTGGGTGCGTTTATTTGTCGGAGGAGATTAACCTCGTATAGTTTAGTCCTTTAGAGGGTTTAGGATAGCCAGATATGAAAAGATGCTAAGATTGTTTTTTTATGAGAAAAGAGCATGATATATGAGCTAAGGAAGTTTTATAAAACGTGTTTTGTGCAGTAGTTTACATTTCCTTCACAAATTTTAAATAACCACATTACTTTTCATGGAATATTGATTGCTAGAGTTTAGTAACATGAAGAATCTAGCTGTAGTATGCAGTTTTGTTATTCATCTACACAATTTTAGTTGGAAATTGACCAAGTCAACATTTACCATCGAGTAAAACAACAGGTACTATGAACAATTAGAATTATGAGATGAGTCTTTCATGTAAAAGGCAACTGTAGAAACGAAAGGCTTAAATGGAAAAAACAAAAGCAATACTACCATAACAAAAAGGCAATAGGTTCAGAAGAGTGGAAACTTTGATACAGCAAACGTGTCTCTTCTTCTCAGAGTGATTGGCTTTACCCTCTTGAAACAATTTTCCTGGTGATTATTTGACTAACTGAAGACTGTTGTAAGATGAACTTCTTAATCGACTCTGAGATTAATATTTTTTTTTTATCCACCAGTTGCTAAAATGGTGCAAGCTGATTAATCTCGTGTTTTCTTTGTTTTGAACTCTCACTTTCATACGGAAATCCTGGACACCATTGCTTTATCTGGTATCCATAATGCTATCAGATGGAAAACAGCGTCTTTCCCTTCTTGTTAGGATATAATACTATTTGATTCTGAGATATATTCTTTTGATTACCAGTCAGTTGCTAAAATGATACAAGCTGATTAATCTAAAAGGCCTCCTGTTTTCTAGGTTTGGACCATTGCTTTCATACAATAAATTGTGTCATAGCATCATTGCTTGATCTGGTTTTCCATAATGATATCAGAATAAGGAATGCGGCAGATGTTATGTAAAAGCATCATGCTTTTACAGTTTACATTTTTCATCCTCATACCAGAATACCCATGTCCGGTTTCACATATTTAGCAAACAAACCATATAGCACCTCTTTATTAGGAAATTAGCTGTTGATTTAATTGTTGTATATTATTGAGTTTGTTCACGATATAGCATGATTCATATTGGCATGCTTTTGTTTTCAGGAACTTGATCATGAGCATGCACAGGCATCGACAAGCTCAGTAGTTGATCCAACTTGCGGCTAAGTGGTATTACTTTTATCACCAAGTGCCAATTGAAGAAATTAGGCTGCCGGAATGGTCTTTAGGAATTCTTAGTAACTATATATCAATTAATAAACTAGAGCTCCCTCCATGAGAACAGCTGTTCTGATTTCTTACAACATGAATATATATATATATATATATATATATATATATATATATATATATATAAAGCAAGGATCAAGAGCATAAGTCTTAAATAACATAATTCCTTAAATAGCATAATTTCTTAAAACGACGTCGTTTTGGAGTGACCGCGAGTGGCATTTTTGTAAATAAAAGAAAAACAAGTGGGACCACTCTCTTTTAAGTCACTCCAAAATGACGTCGTTTTAAGGAATTATGTTATTTAAGATTTATGCTCTTGATCCTTGTTCTATATATATATATATATATATATATATATAGTAACATGAAATTAGTATGGATGTTAAAATTTTGGTTGTGATGTGGCTGACAATGTTTTTCTCCTTGCTTTGAAAATGGATTGATGCTATGGTTACTGCATACTCATGTATGAAGCTGCTTATTGGAAGATAATGGATTGTCCTTTTCTGGGTAAACGCAATGCTGTTTTTTTTTTATTAAAATTATTATTATTATTATATATATATTTTAAATTCTATTACTTTTAATATATATATATATATTAAAATTCTTGTAACTCATCCTGAACAGTGAAGCCTTCATTCTTGTTGGTTGGCTTATATACTCCTTCTGAGCCCGACTTCAATTCCCCTGTTCCAATTTCTGTACCATCTACTATCCTAATCAAATTTAGCCTGCTCAGTACATATACAAGGGTACGGTCCGGAGTTTAAGCTTACTCCTTGTCTAACATACATTGTATACTCTTTTTTTAGCGATAAATCAGACAACGATTAGGTGTGTCGCTATATATAGAACCGTCGTCTTAACTTTTAACGACAGACAACATATAGCGACGAACAACATATAGTGACGGACCGAACCTATAGCGACAGACCGAATCGTCGCCCGGCCCGTCGCTAAAGGGGGATATGCAAGATATGTTAGATAAAGAGTAAATTTAAGATCTGGATCGTACAAATATTCTTATGTTTCTTTTTTGTAAAGAGTTATTCGTCGTTGTCTAAAATTAAATATATATTTTTTTCTTTAGTTATTTTCACAATTAGAGATGCAAGTCTAATTTTTATACTATAAAATTGCATGAACTTTCTAACATGCAATTATTTATATACACGGTAGATCAAGTACTATTTTGAAATCATTATAGTTCTAGCAAATATTCGGGTAATATTTTAAAAATAATTTTTTTTCTCTTAAAAATCGTGGTTTAAAAAATACTTTTTTAATTATGGATTTTTATTTTTATTTTGGCCTAAATATGGATTAATATCTTGAACTTTTTATTTTTTTCACTTTTGAAATTGTCCTCTCAATTTTTTTCAATTAAGGATTAAACTTTTAATTTGTTTCCATTTTGGGATTGTCTTCTCAATTTTTTTTAATTAGTGAATTAAAATTTTAAATTTTTTTCTTCTAATTACATCTAACTAGTTGATAACCATTGCAATTTACAGAAGGCTTTTTTTTTGTAAATATATTGAGAAGATAGCTTGGTATCCAAACAGTTAAAATGATGAGTCCTTTACATAAGTATACAACAAATAGAAAGTAATTACAAGAAAAGTGCATCAACTAAATAATTACAAAAAGATTGTACATATTACAAAAATAGTACAATTTACATTAATAAGAAAACCTAAAATGAAGGACAAATAACTACCATAATTAATAATTCAAATTCAAATATTTGGATCTAACAACAAAAATAAATTCAATTTAAATATTCAAATTCAAATCTTCATCCCCCTCACATACACTTTGAAATAATAGTTCACCGCTACACTGCCGATACTCCGCCGCTACACCGCCGCGAATCTCTATTGTCCAAAACACCAATAAGAATAAGAAGAAGATTCGCCTTACAAAAAAATATAAAATAAATAGATGTAACTATTAATGTTCTGAATTTTTTTTATAACTATTTTGTTACTCATAAATAATAAAATGGTTACCTTTGTAGGAATGACTGGCTACCAACTGCATCACATTCGAACAAAATTGGTAACTTAATAAAATTGAATTGGTTACCTTGGTCTGAAGATTTGGTTACCAACTGCACTATGAAAAAACTGCAGGTGTGGATGTGAATTAGTTACTTTGATATGGAGGTTTTGTTACCTTGGTACGAAAGTTTGCAAGGTTTGGTAACCAACTGTACTAAGAAAAAATTTAAAGTGTGGAGGTTGATTGGTTACTTTGATATGACAGTTTGGTTACATTGGTATGAAGGTTTGGTTACCATCGTTCAGGAAGCCCAGAATTTCTATAAAAATAATTCATCTTCTTTAACCAACTGGACTACTTGTTAAACAGATCAAATCAAATCAAATCATGCAAATACAAATATGCAATGCACGAAAATAAACTGAACTCAGTTGATAACAAGTACACCTTAACACAACAACAGGAAGCCCAGGCACAATAGCTTTACCACAAACGCTTTAACAAATGCCATGTTCAGATGGTTCTGAATTGCATCGATAATTAAGGATGAGGAGAGAGAGAAGAGGCCCTAAATTAAGGAATTTTAATTGAATACAAATTTCCTAAATTAAGGAATCCTAATTGTAAGACCCCAACTTATTATAAATAAAATCGAATTTTCTCTAATTATATTTGTGAATAATAAGGTATTAATTTGATATAATTCTTTGGTTATGGGTGAAATATGCAAACTTTATAAAATATGCAAGTGGTTATAAAATAATCATTGTGACGGGGAATATTCGTTTGGTCGTGAAATATTCTTGTTGTCGGGGAATATTCGTACGACGGCGCAGTCATTTGTGGGTCCCATAACAGAATAACTGTCGGATGAAGAAAACGACAAGTTTGAGTTTTTATAAATAACAGCGTAGTTGTTACCGTTAACACTTGTTGGAATACCCAAAGTGGTTAAAATACAAGATGTCGCGCGTGGATGCACAATATTGATGAATTATTGATCCTTACGTAAGAAGGCACTACTCAATAATTGTTATGTGAGTTCTTGCTCAATATTTTATTTTATTGATTCAATAATTGTCTGCGTTGATATTTTATATTATTGTTGTTTCAATAATTGTCATCGCACAAGATTTCCCATTATCAGATCAATAATTCTTATTATTTGAATAATATTATTAGATAGCATTATTGGCAATGTCTAGAAAGTTCTGTCAAGGAGAGGTTTGGTCACCTAATTACGCGCCAATAAAGAGAAATTCTTATTGGAAAGCCCCCTCTTTCCTGGGAACGGCCTGGTTGTCATAAATGTGATTCTGTAATATTATTTGTGAATAATTAATTATTGATTCATATGATAAGGAAATATTTATTTTATGTGGATATAAATATTGGATATATTTATTGTGGTTAAAAATGAAAGAGTTAATGTTGAGGTGTTTTATCAGTATTTTTGTCGGAATGAAGGTATTAAAAATTAAACCAGTGTTTTTGAGATATATTGTGTGAGTTATAATTTTTAATCCGACCGTTGGATCGTTGTAATTTTTGGATATGTTATACATATATAAGTTGAGTATATGTCCACAAATTTTGAACCGTTAAAAATGAACGTATGATTTGTTATGAATTTTAAGAGGTGACTGATTTAGAAATTAGGTTTATAAATGATTTTGGTGGAAAATTCTAGAATTGAGTGGGCCCCACTTATGGTTGGTGAAGAAATGTGCTGAAATTTATTTCAAATGTGGTGGGTGGGAATAGTAGCTGGTAAAGCCATCAGGTTGCAGGTCAAGTCTGCTAATATTTTCCTATAAATAGAGGGCTAAGTTAGAATTGAAAATCACACCAGAAACAAGTTTTTCTTCCTCTCTAGATTATCGAGTGTATTTTGTGAGTATGTAGATACTTTGTGAGTTTCTATTCATCGGTCTGCAAGTTTCCTTCAAATTTTATACCGATATTCCGATCGTAAGATCGATATTTTGAAGTAAGGGATGTTATTTTCTTCATATATGATATTATTTCTTCAATATCATTATGCCGAAGTATTGATCTAAATTTTTATCAAATTTGAAACTTTTTGTGTCGGGGTTACTATTCACGTATACAGCACTATTCACCGAAAAATGAAATTTTCTTCTTTTTGTCCAAGATATCTATTATGGTTGCTATCTTTAATTGTATCCATGTTTTGATCTTTATTTTTGAATTCTACTTCAAAATTGGTATTTATGAAGTATTATTGATCTTGGATAAACCGTTATACTTAATCCCTACTATTTGTCCTTCCGTTTCTTTGGATTCGCTTTTCTTTAAAATATTTTTCATCATCCTCACCCTAAATGATGATATTACTAAATATATTCTACCAGAGCTTTTGTAAAAGATAAATGATTAATTGATGAATATCTTTGGCCCAGTAGTCAAAAAAGATGAACAGTGTTGAGATGAACACGATCATTGGTGATATAAATGAATATCTTTGGCTCAGTAGCAAAAAGATGAATATTTGATTAAAGATGTATATTGATTGTTGTTACAGGGATAAAATATTGATGATGGACTTTTAAATCTTAGAAGATAGTAGAACTCATTCTCTACTTGACTCTTCTAATGGATTGTTGTTTTCGCTGCAGTTGTTGATCTAAAACTTGTTGGCTATTATATTTTATCAGATTTTTCCTTGTTGAAGACTAACGATAATTTATTGTATATTATCTTAGTCATAATATTCTTTACTGGGCTAGTTGAGCTCACCCTTTTCCTTTTTTGTTCCATTTTTCTCAGGAGGTGAGAACATAGCAAGAACTAGTCGGGGTACGGAGTGATGGTTCTAGAAAGATGTTTTAGCAGTCCTCACTATTTCTGTAAAATAGTGTTTGAATAATTGTAACGAGGACTTATTTGAGTGTGAATATTGTCTATAAGACAATATTTGTATTTAAACTCACAAGATGTGTTGTCGATTTTGCACGACAATTGTATTATTGAAGTTGTAGTTTGGTTTCGTATCATGTATTTGGCGACTCGTAATGGGTGTTGTATACCTATTTTGGGGGCGTCACAGTTGGTATCAAAGCTTAGGATATGGTCTCCAAGTGAGATCGGGAATAGAACTAGGAGAGGAGAAATGAGTAAATCCTTCGCTAAAGGTGTCTTATCTAAGCTTATTTATTTGTTGGTCACCATAATATAGGGATATTATGTGATATGTTAATTTGTTTAATTAACCCTTGTTTTATGGCAAGATTTAAGAATGGCCACCGAGAACGTTAACAATGGAGTGTATGAGACCGTGGAACAACCTTTAGTTACAAAACCAGAGAACGTGCAACAGGGAAGGCAATATTCCTCCCGTAAATAACACTACCGAGCAAACGATGAATGATGGAATGTTTAAGAGCTTTTTGCATTCATGCAAAACCGCAGACGAGGAGACTCGTGCACAAAATACGGTGGAAATGATAAGAATGCGCGCGCTTATGTTGCCCAAGCGATTCAAGGAGTTGGGACCACCAGAATTTAAGGGAAAGCCGGATCCGATCATGGAGGAAATGTGGGTCAAATAAATTACCAAGATATTCGATGTCTTGGGATGCACGGAGGAATGAAGGTTCCATTCGCCACCTTTATGTTCATTGTGGGAGTTTCAGGAAGTTGCATCACCACCAACCGCACTCAAAGATCTTGGGAAACATTTCAGAACTATTCAATGACAAGTACTTTTCTCGAAAGTATTCGGCTATATGAAGGAGGTGGAGTTTATCAGACTGGAACAAAACAACATGACGGTGTCCCAGTACGAGGCGAAGTTTGCAGAGTTATCCAGGTTTGCACCTCATTTGGTCGAAAATGAGGAACGAATGACGAGGATGTTTCTGAGAGGTCTAAAGCCCGAGATTCGACAATTTCTTATATCTCATAAATTTTCTTTATATTCAGATGTTGAAAATAGGGCTCAATTATTAGAGCGAGATAATGAGTATGTTCAACCGAAGGAACACAACCAGGGTCATACCGGTGGCAGTGATCATCGGAGCAATGACAACCAGAGGGAAGGAAAGCATTCGGACAAAGGCGGTAACCACTCTGGTGGTAATCGTGACCATGAGAATAGAAGAAGCGAGTCAGGAGGAGATTTTAAAAAGAGGAGATTCAACAATGACAATACGAAGACGTTAGCACCAGCAGCAACCGATTCCAAGGGATGAGAACGACCACCGGTCATATGCTATAAGTGCGGAAAAGAAGGACATATCAGCCCAAACTACCCACAACAGTTTAAGGTATGTTATAACTGTGGAAAGGAAGGACATATCGCTCGAGATTGATCAGTAAATAAACCAAGTCCAGTGGGATGGTGACTCAAAAGGTCATCCCCAGAAAAGTCAAAGTCAACGATTCCTGAAGAACGCTTTTCGTGGATCGGTCGAATGCGAGAAACCCGAACGGTTAAGACGGTAAGCAGGTTAATCATAAATTCATACGAAGTTTATACCTTACTAGATACCGGCATACCCATTCATTTATTTTTCCCGCTTGTGCTCAACGCTTAAACTTGACCGAGAAATTAGACTTTGATTTATCTGTGGAAACTCCGTTAGAGAAATTTTCGTTACATCCACCTGCTTATAAATCTTGTTTGATTCAAGTTGGCACCATCACATTACTTGTTGATCTTATCTATTTAAAGATACTTGCTTTTGATGTGATTTTAGGGATTGATTGGTTAACTACTCATCACGCCAAATTGATTGCTTTTGTAAGGTCATAGTTTTCATATTCCTAAGCAAACTCGTTATTCAATTTAAGTAACCAAACCATTGAAGTCAAACTCTTTCATATCAAGTCAGTAAAGTCATTCGCTTATTAAAAAACGGATGCTGTCAAGTTTTCTTAGCCATGTTATGGACTTGAACAAAAATACGCCGATTTGAATGATATTTCATTGTTAGTAAATTTCCGACGTATTTCGAAAAAATTTCTCGCCTACTCCCAAAGCGTGATATTGAATTTTGTATCGACTCAACCCCAAGACAAAACCCATTTCTATAATCTCATATCGAATGGCTCTATTGAACTTCGGGGAGTTAAAATCCAACTATAGAAGTTGATAACCGAGCCTCTATCTGGTGACTTCTTTTGTGGAATACACCTAAGCCAGACTCTCCGTAGGGGACGCCATATTCGTGCGATAGTAAACTGATAGGTGTCATTGTGACGTGCCATCCAAGGTTGGGATATGAGTCACAGTTGAGAGCAATCTAAGTTTCAGAATCGAAATATGTAGCTTTCAGGCTTAGTTGGTTATTATCGGAGATTCGTTCAAGGATATTCTCGAATCGCTATTCCATTAACGCAATTTGACTCGTAGAGATACAAAATTGAATGGAGCAAGGAATGTGGGAAGAGCTTCAAGAACTCAAGAGAGAGACTCATTTTCGCACATGTTCTCACCATACCATTCTCGAAAAGCTTAACGTGGTAATTGCCGACGTGTTGAGTAAAAGATCGATATGAAGACGAAAAGCGATATTATCAAAGACCCATTTTATATAACTTACAAATGATAGATATAGAGTTAAAGACTCTAGGGACTCACGTGATGATATACGAGTAGAATCGACTTTAATCGATAAAGTTAAAGATGCTCAAGCTACGGACATGGAGCTGATATGTATGAAGAAGAAAGTGCAAGAAGGAGCTATTCCAGAAGCGAGAATCGATGAAGAAGGAATACTTAGATTCAACTCCAGACTTTGTGTTCCTAACGACTCTGATTTAAAGCATAGAATCATGATGGAGGCACACAACACACCGCTTGGTAATCCATCTCGGGAGTACCAAAATGTATCATGATATTCGACATACATTTTGGTGGAACAATATGAAGAGAGAGATCGCGGAGTTTATCTCGAGGTGTTTAACTTGTCAACATGTAAAGGCGTAGCATCAAGTGCCAAAGGGTCCATTACAACCACTTGAGATTCCGAAATGGAAGTGGGAACACATTACTATGGATTTCGTTACAGGTCTTACCAAAGTTCTCAAGGCATAGATGTTTAACTTGAACGTCTTGCTCGCATATACGTGAATGAGATTGTGAGATTGCATGGCATGCCAAGATCCATAGTTTCGGATCGTGACCCAAGATTCACTTCACGATTTTGGGTTAGCTGCGAGTAAAGCTATGGGCACGGATTTATTTATTGATTCAAGATATCATCCTCAAACAGACGGACAATCGAGAGAGGACTATTCAAACCCTCAAGATCTATTAAGACTTTGTGTCCTAGATTTTAAAGGAAGTTGGGATAAATACTTGCCATTGGTGGAATTCTCCTACAACAACAAAGCTTATCAAACAAGTATAGGCGTAATGGCTCCATTTAAGGCGTTGTATGGATTTAAAGTGTCGTTCTCCAAGTATCTTTGGGACGAGGTGGGAGAAACAACATTGTTGGGACCGTAATTTAGTACGCATTTGACTACGAAAAGATCCAAATGATTCGACAACGATACAAACCAAGCACAAGATCGACAAAAAGAGTTATCGCGGATCTTCATCGAAAAGACGTGGAATTTAATATTGGGGATCATGTATTGTTACGTGTTGCACCATGGAAGGGAGTTACAAGATTTGGGAAGAGAGGAAAGCTTAATCCACGATTTGTTGGTCCATTTGAGATTTTTGACCGAATAAGAAATGTGGCCTATAGACTCGCATTACCTCCAAGTATGTCTCATGTTCATAATGTTTTTCACATATCCATGCTTCGTAAATATGTGAAAGACCCGAAACATATTATTGCGTTAGAACCAGACGAGATAATCGAAGATTTAACGTACGAAGAAGTACCTGTTAAGATTTTGGATAGGAAAGTGCATGTCCTACGCACCTAGGTTATACCACAAGTTAAGGTTTTATAGAGAAACCATGTTATTGAAGAAATGACCTGGGAGTTTGAATCAGAAATGAAAGCGAGGTATCCTCACCTTTTCAAACACTGTAGTACGTATGTCAATTTCGAGGATTTAAATTTCATAAGGAGGGAGGTTGTAAGACCCCAACTTATTATAAATAAAATTGAATTTCCTCTAATTATATTTGTGAATAATAAGGTATTAATTTGATATAATTCTCTGGTTATGGGTGAAATATGCAAATTTTGCAAAATATGCAAGTGGTTATAAAATAATTATTGTGTCGGGGAATATTCGTTTGGTCGTGGAATATTCTTGTTGTTGGGAATATTAGACGACGCAGGCGTAGTCATTTATGGGCCCCATAATGTAATAACTGCTCGGATGAAGAAAACGACAAGTTTGAGTTTTTATAAATAACAGCGTAGAAGTGTTATCAAGTATTAATCGTTGGAATACCCAAGTGGTTAAAATACAAGAATACGCTGTGGATGCACAAAGATTGATGAATTATTGATCCTTACGTAAAGAAGGCACTACTCAATAATTGTTACAATAGTTATCGCTCA
This sequence comes from Panax ginseng, assembly GCA_020205605.1. NCBI lineage: Eukaryota > Viridiplantae > Streptophyta > Magnoliopsida > Apiales > Araliaceae > Panax > Panax ginseng. The sequence continues at coordinate 7,094,827 of CM035136.1, read as the reverse complement.
ATATTTTATTTTATTGATTCAAGAATTGCTGCGTTGATATTTTATATTATTGTTGTTTCAATAATTGTCATCGACAAGATTTCCCATTATCGATCAATAATTCACATTATTTGAATAATATTATTAGATAGCATTATTGGCAATGTCAGAAAGTTACATCAATGAGAGGTTTGGTCACATAATCAATGCCGCCAATAAGAAAAATTCTTATTGGAAAGCCTCCTCTTTCCTGGGAACGGCCTGGTTGTCATAAATGTGATTCTGTAATATTATTTATGAATAATTAAGTATTGATTCATATGATAAGGAAATATTTATTTTATGTGGATATAAATGTTGGATATATTTATTGTGGTTAAAAATGAAGGAGTTAATGTTGAGGTGTTTTATCAGTATTTTTGTCGGAATGAAGGTATTAAAAATTAAACCAGTATTTTTGAGATATATTGTGTGAGTTATAATTTTTAATCCGACCGTTGGATCGTTGTAATTTTTGGATATGGTATACATATATAAGTTGAGTATATGTCCATAAATTTTGAACCGTTAAAAATGAACGTATGATTTGTTATGAATTTTAAGAGGTGACTGATTTAGAAATTAGGTTTATAAATAATTTTGGTGGAAAATTCTAGAATTGAGTGGGCCCCACTTGTGGTTGGTGAAAAAATGTGCTGAAATTTATTTCAAATGTGGTGGGTGGGAATAGTAGCGAGTAAAGCCATCGTCATGGTCGTCAAGTCTCGCTAATATTTTCCTATAAATAGAGGGCTAAGTTAGAATTAAAATCACACCGTAAACAAGTTTTCTCTTTCTCTCTAGATTATCGAGTGTATTTTGTGAGTATTTAGATACTTTGTGAGTTTCTATTCATCAAATTGCAAATTTCCTTCAAACTTTATACCGATATTCCGATCGTAAGATCTTGATATTTTGAGGTAAGGATGTTTCTTCATATATGATATTATTTCTTCAATATCATTATCCAAGTATTGATCCGAATTTTTATCAAATTTGGAACTTTTTGTGTTTGGAGTTACTTATTCACGATATCAGATTATTCATTCGAAAAATGAAATTTTTTCTTTTTGTCCAAGATGTCTATTATGGTTACTATCTTTAATTGTATCCATGTTTTGATCTTTATTTTTGAATTTCGCTTCAAAATTGGTATTGATGAAGTATTATTGATCTTGGATAAACTGTTATACTTAATCCCTACTATTTGTCCTTCCGTTTCAATTGGATTCGCTTTTTTTCTTTAAAATATTTTTCATCATCCTCATCCTAAATGATGATATTACTAAATATCTTCTACCAGTAGTGCAAAAAGATAAATGATTAATCGATGAATATCTTTGGCCCGTAGTGCAAAGATGAGCAGTGTTGAGATGAACATGACCAACCGGTGATATCTAAATGAATATCTTTGGCTTTCTGTAGTGCAAAGATGAATATTTGATTAAAGATGTATATTGATTGTTGTTACAGGATAAAATATTGATGATGGACTTTTAAATCTTAGAAGATAGTAGAACTCATTCTCTACTGACTCTTCTAATGGATTGTTGTTTCACTGCAATTGTTGATCTAAAACTTGTTGGCTATTATATTTTATCAAATTTTTCCTGTTGAAGACTAACGATAATTTGTTGTATATTATCTTAGTCATAATATTCTTTTCTTTGGACTAGTTGAGCTCACCCTTTTCCTTTTTTGTTCCATTTTTCGGGAGGTGGTAACATAGCAGGAACTAGTAGGGTAACTGAGTGATGGTTCTAGAAAGATGTTTTAGTTAATCCTCACTATTTCGTAAAATAGTGTTTGAATAATCAGAAACGAGGACTTATTTGAGTGTGGATATTTTTGAAGACAATATTTGTATTTAAACTCACAGTAGATGTGTTGTCAGATTTGCACGACAATTGTATTATTGAAGTTGTAGTTTGATTTTTGTACCATGTATTTGGCGACTCGTGAATGGGTGTCAGATACCTATTTTGGGGGCGTCACACTAATTGCACTAGTATTATAAATAAATATGGTAGTGTATTAGTTGTGTAAAAATTTTATGAGGGCACTACTGTTATAATTATTTTTAAAAATGTAATTCATCCTAAAATGATTGTGATCCTCATTGTGTACATAATTAGGATCTACCAAAGAAATTGGGTGGGCTAGTTTGAATAATGATTTTATTAATTTGTCTGATATTCATGTAAAAATAATAATTCATAATTTAGTAATTATTTTTACCTGTAAGTGCCTAATAACACTAATCAAATAGTAATATTTGAGTTTAAATGGAATACTAATTCCTAATAATTTTTTGCACTAAATTAAATTGATTATAGTAATATTTGAGAAAGAAAACCTACCCTATATATTTCAATTAATTAATTTAATAATGATATTTTCAAAATTTTAATTGGCTATATCTAAAAATTGAATATCTTAATAAAATTATAATAATTAAATTATCTTACATAAAATTGGTCAAGATATATTATCTTAAACAATTTTTTTAATAAAAAATATTATAACAAGTTTGGTAGAACGAAAAAATAAAAAATATTTTAGACTTGCCTTCTCTTGTTAGTTAGAGAATAAAAATAAAAAATATTTATGTGTATCATCATTTATGTCTATTTATATATAATAATAGAAAAATAGATGAGTTATCAAATTAAATGAGTTAACTCACTTAATTAATTAAGAGTGGACTCAACGATTTTTCTAATTGATTTTATTTGATATAAGTATTGATTGATAATGTCATGTCAAAAAATTGATGACACACATGACTAAAAAATGGTTATGTATATTATTGAGTCTCATTTTAAAATTTATTCACTTAATTTTTTATACAAAAAAGGATAAATATAATACAATTGTTAATTGTTTAAAGTAAATTTAATTATAATTTTACCCTTTTGGTATAAAAAATTAATTATATTGATGATTATGAAATAAAAGTTCATGGTATTAATCTTTATTTATGCCTTCAATTTTTATACCAAAAATAAGTAAAATTGTTATTATATTTATTATTGATGATTATGAAATAACAAGATTTTAATTAGTAGTACATGCATTTATACATTTTAAAATATTTATCATTATATTGATTATTAATTGATGATTTTTAAAACTAAATTTGTAATGTATTAAATTTACTTTAAAGATTAATAATAGTCTTATATATATGTACCCTTTTTGGTATAAAAAATTAATGGAATAAATATTACACGTAAATATTTTTTAGCCACATGTCGATGTCATGTCATCAATTTTTTGACATAATACTATCAATTAAACGTAATTAAAAAAAATTAAAAATTTAATCCTCTAATTAAAAAAGTTGAGAAGACAATCTCCAAACTAAAAAAATAAATAAAAGTTTAATCTCTTAATTGAAAAAATTAAGAAGACAATAAATTCTCAAAGTAAAAAATTAAGAATTTTGGCAATTAAGAATTACAAATAATTACCTTGACAACTGAATCAACCAAATCATTAATTAATTGTACCCCACAAATTTAATTTTTACACCATATACTATTTAGAAAAAAATGTATATACATATTACATAGTCGTCTATGGCGACGGATTTTGGACTATGGTGACGGTTCAACTGTCATCATAGATATTCTGGTCTATGACGACGATTGAACCATCGCTATAGCCCAAAAAAAGCGTCGCCATAACACGACTATGTGTGTATATACACATATCACTAATATTTATATATATATTTTTAATAAAAAAGTATACAAATTAACTACTTCTGTTATAAGATTTGCACAATACCTGATCTTGTACGTACAAATATATAGCAGATTATCCAAAACCAGCTGCCGCATAATTACCATCATATGGAAGGTGAAAGGAAGGAAGAAAGAAAGAAAGAAAGAAAATCATGAAATGAAATGTGAGTCGTGGTCACTCACTCATTGTAATTATTAATAGTCAGAACTAACCAATGGATGACAAACGATCCCTGGCCTTGACCATAAACTGCATAACCTTTATCCTCATTTGCAAAGCCAATATGTAATCAGCTGTCTCTCTAAACAGCCCATCTAACCCCATGGTATCATTGCTGTTTGGGACAAGTTTCTTTAGGGTTCTCACTTTTCTCTCTACCTCACCATTCATATTTCTACTTCTTCTCCTCCTCTTCATGATCAGATTCATCCTTCTAGACCTTTTGCTGATCTTCATCATGTGCCTTCCTTTAATCGCTGCACCCACCCTTTCTTGTAATTCTCTTATTTTCAAGAAAATTAATTATTATTAAGAGAAACAAGAAGAAAATGCATGTACTTGTGGAGAGCCACCCACCCATGCATTAATAATTTTTATATGCTAATTAGTGCTTGCTTCAAGAGTTTCTCCAAGAAATTAAACCACTCTTTCAATTTCCCCTCGTCCAAACTTTTTTTAATTTCTCAAGAACACAACTCAATGGTTATTCAATTTTGCCACCCATCGGAGGGCTTTTATACTCGAGTTTTGAGGAGGATGATAATGTTTTTGTAAAATTTATTACAAAATTATGGAGGAGGATAATGCAATTTGCCTTCTAGTGGGAATATTGGCCCTATCAATGCATGAATGTGGGACTGCCAAGTATACCTATATAGTTTACTTGTTTCTTTGGGCATGTTCTTCAACCCTAGTGGCTAGTGCACATGCAATTGCATGATTAAAATATATAATTCCTTTTTCACAACACTCAAAGTACCTCCCAACTATAGCTAAAAATTCCCACCCCTCTTTCATCAAAACACCCTGGATTAATTAATCCTTCCCCTTTTCCAAATTCAATGGATATACTCCCGTAATGTGAGTTTGAAACCCTAATTTCCGAATTTTAGGGTTTTAATTTATGAGTAGTGATCCCTATATATATATATATATATATATATATATATAAATGTTCCCTAGCAGGAAGCTGCTTATTTAAGAAATAGAAATTTAAGCATGCACCTAGCTAGTAAGGATTCTTGTCGAGGTTTGTTTCAACAAAAGGGTAGGCTTCAGATCCTTATGTTGGGATCATGAACATAATTTTGCTGACATTCATATATGTACCACATTTTCAATCAAATGATCATTCATTAACTATAAATTAATAAGCCTTTTCTTCCTTTTTTCATTTTTTTTTAGTCGATCTAATTCAGGTTCAAAGTACACTGCAAATATATCGATCCACAGAAAATACAATAATCTTGCAATCCAACATGAAATTAAATCTTCTTAATTAAGCCTATAACCATGCATTTCATTTATAGATTCTTAACCTCTTTTCTTTAACTCTTTTTTTCTTCTCATCAGTCATCACTAAACAAACATAAAGCTAGCTAGCTATCACTTTCTCCGATCCTTCCAAATTTATATATGTGGTATACGTAGTCTCTTTTTTGCTGTATAATTTTTTAGCCCGTATGAAAGCCTGCTCAGATCGATATAAATGGTGGTCGATCAAATTAGTTTATATTGTCCCAAAAAGGATGAGTAGCTAGCTTCGTATGAACATGCAAGCACATGCATTTGTAAAAGAAATGGTAGAACTAATGGTGTATAACCATGTAATCGTGGCACATTGTAGACTAGAGGGTACCGTCCCGTTTTTGGGTCCCAAATACAGCTTGCGTTCTATGCTTTTGTTTTGTGCGCCATATGATTAACAGGGCAGATAGGATATATATATGCATACATACAATTTGGAAATTAATATTTTTACGTGATTTTTTGATATTTCTACATGAAAAGTGTCGCTATAGATGTATAGCGATGGTAAAAACCGTCGCTAACTATTAGATCTATAGTTAACGACGATTTTCATGTGTAAATATCAAAAAGTCATGTGAAAATATCAGTTTACTACAATTTGATGTGCATGGGAAATATTAATTAAATAAATCATCCTAATTAGCTAGTAGGTTAGTAATGTGACGGCTAAGCACATGGATTAGTGTTTAGCTAGGTAGTACATTATTAATCACCAATTTTCTTCACTTGTTTATAATTAATTGACCACCATTTAGATAAGTAGGGTCATTTTTCCTTTTTAATTTAACGCCAAATTATTTTAAGCGAATCTTATAACATTAATTACAATGCTTACTTGTGTATGTGTTTGTTAATATAGGATCACGTTTGTTTCTTAAAGTCTAAATCAAATATTTTTTTTTACGTTTAAAAATAATAGATCTTATAATTAATAATATTATTTAAATAGATTACAATATTAATTTTATATTTTGCATCGATGGAGTATTTTTTTTTATGTGAAATTTCACTCAAGTTTGACGTTATTTCCTTTTATAATTTGTGAAGTGTATCAATGTTTTTAAACAAGACAGATGTATGTGATTTTTTCTTAATTAAGAAAAATGACAAAATGATTTAGCAAAAAAACAAAAACAAAATGTGTTTATGATACCTCGGTATAAAATAAATAAAAATTGACTCATTTTGGACGGATGCGTCTCATTAGGAGGACAAATTAGACACCCAAATTTGACTACCACCACCATGTGATCCACATTGAGAGCCGGTCCAAATAACAAAACCCTACCTTAGTGGCCCATAATAGTGACTGATAGAAGCCCAAACATAGTTTTATTTTTATTTTTCCTAGGCATTAATAGGCAATCCATTTTCTTCATTAGTTGGCATGTTTGCAATCTAATCACTTGTCGACTTACATTTGCTTATTTATATTTTTATTTATGGTATATATATATATATATATATATATATATATATATAAAAGGAAAATAAACAAAGAAAAATATTGCTATATTGTGCGGTGGGATCGTCAATAAGAACGAGACCCGCTCTTTTTTTTTCCCGGGCCGTGAAAAAGAAAGTGGAAAGTGAATCCCTTTTGCTTTATTTCAGTTTAGGTGGATCAGAAGGGCCGAAGGCACTGAAACTGCTTGTTGGACAGTGTACATTGGGAACCGTGGCCCATAACATTTATAAAGAGTGTTGAGCCCATCATTCATATGTACAAGAACAAGAGTTATTTATCATGCATGGGTCTTCTATCACCTAAGTATTTCTTTGTTATTTTGGAGTCCATGATATATACAGAAGTCACGTTTGGTTTGTTTTAAATTAATGTAATAATTCTGTTATACAATAGGTTCTTATTTTAATGTGATATTTATTATTTTTGATTCTCTTATTATATGTATTAATTTATTACTGGTATAATACTATTACATTAATTTTTAAACTTCCATTACGTCCGTAATACAATAAGGCATAATGTTATTATATTAATTTTAAGATTTTTATTATATTTTCCAATTGATGTATGAGCTCATTACGTCCGTAATAGTATTATACCTGTAATAAGAGAATCAAAAATAATAAATATCACATTAAAATAATAACCTATTGTATAACAGAATTATTACATTAATTTAAAACAAACCAACACAACTTTATATAATTTAAATCAAGAACTTAGAACTTGACAAGAACTCAAAATCCCTACAACCAAACAAACAAATGCATAAATAAATGATCAAATTTAAAAAACAAACCCCACATCAGAAAGTCCCCCAGCCTCCTCAATCCAAGGAAGATTCAAGCACAATTTTCCACCACCACCAAAATGCTTAAACCCAACTTCACAACCATTCAAGTAACACTTCTTCGGTGATGCACTAGAATAGGCTAAAAAATTCCCTCCACCTTTTACTATAATCTTAACTCTATTCTCCCCACCAATATCTTCATTATACTCCAACTCTTGTATAGTCCCTCCGCTATTAAACATGTTGGTCAGCCCAATAGGCGCAAACTTTGTGCACTGAACACCAAATTTCTTGACTGGCACGAAGCTGAAAATCTCGAAACTTGAGGGTTTAATGTTGATTTTAATGGCGTTGGCCTTAGGCGTTGCCAAGAACAGTTTCTCGGCTTGGTTTAGGTAGATTGCAAATTCATCGGCTTCACCCATTTGTATTGCTTCCTCATTTTGGTCCCATTCGATGTCATTAACATGAACCGAGGCCGACATTGGCTTGTAGCATTCTGGGTAGCCCTTGAACCTTCGTTCCTTAGGGTCCCAACCAGCTCCTTGGCAGTTGAAGGCACCCACAACACCTCCATACTATAAAAAACATATGCATCAAACATTGGAATTCAGATTAAAAGTGGATACTACCACCAACAGGCAACAGTGACATTTATTGCAGGACGGATAAGGATGTTAATCACAAGTAGAGAAATTAAGTGCGATAGATGTATACCTTGTTGAAGTTCCAAATCTTGAGGACGGTTTTACTGTCAAAAAGAGGGTTCTTGAAGAGGCAATCTCTCGTTGGAAGGGCAAAATGTTGGCACTTTGGAATGGTACCATCAGGGTACACAATTTTCTTCAAAAGATCAAAATCATGACCACCCAAAGAGTCACTTACATAAACAGGTCCACCGCATATGGCTCTAGATCCTGCGTGGAATTTTGCACACAAATGGTCAGATTGAAACATATCCCAATCGGGTTGTATCATCTGACCCATCCACAAGCTGTTGTAGGCACAGTGAATCATATGAACTGATTGCAGCCAGTAAACCCCATTCGGGTCCCCATAAGGATCTTGGAACCAAAAGTCATCCCCTGTAACAGATATGTAAACTAACATAACTGCCAACACCCTTGAAAGTTGCAATGTTTTGAATATGGGAAAAAAGAAACGAGTCATATTTATCTTTTTGACTTTTCTTAAACATTCAAAGTGGAAAAAGTTACTGGAAAAAGTCATATTTAAGCTAAATTAAGCAAGCCTTAAAACTGCTTTAGAAAAGGTCAAAAAGTCAAATAAAACTTCTATTTTTGGATAGGGTGAGCAATAGAAATTGACATTCTTACCAACTCTTCCCATTGATATTTGTTCTGTCCCAAGGAAGAAGAAGTCATTGCATTGTTGCATGCTTGAGATGAGTCCATTTCCATTAAAGTTGTTCACAACCGATTTCGAAAGCCCTTTATAGTAAGCCTTTGCAAGATCAACCCTACCTCCATATTCCTCACCAATATATTCAAGAGTCTGCATTATGAAAGCAGTATCAATTAATGTATAAGCACACAAAAATGAAGTGAAAAGTTGATTGAGATAATATAGGAAGCTAGCTTACATGAATAACATCAACTTTAACTCCTGTAATTCCAGCTTTGGCAAGATAGGAATGCATTGAATTATAGAAATCATCGGCTTGATCAGGATGAACAACTCCAATCCCACCTTCAACAATCTTTATCACTGCAAGATCATCCATTGTCCCATTAAGTCCAGGAGAAACTTTACACGAAATTATCTTCGAATCGAGATGAGTTGTTCCTGGCCTAACCCCTCCCCAAGCACCACAAAGAGCATGCCAAACATATATATCATCCAAATCTTTGAAATTTGTTCTCAAATCCTTAGTAAAAGCCTTCAAACCAAAAGCTTCATCTTTACAAGAAAAGCTCCCAACTCCATTTGGTTGTCCTTCACCAAACATATCATTCAACTCTTGTTTCAGTTTCTCAATCACTTCATCCCAGTTATAGCCAATGATTCCGCCCTCAGCCGCCTTGTCACGAGCCTTCACGGCTTGCTCGAGTTCAATTGCCTTTTGAATCAACATTTTTGGTTTCTTTTTATCAAATGGAATAGGATTAGGCCCTAACATGGATCCGCCCTTGTAATTTCTGAATTTTTCACCTTCGTCAAGCCTGTGCATTCTTGCAGTCATTTGAACCCCACCTATAGCAAGATTTTTAGCATCCTCTTTGGGGTTCTCTCCATCAAGATTGATACTTTGCCAGCCATCATCAATTATAAGAAACCGCGGAGAAATACCACCATCTGCAAATTCTTTCACTCCATGCCACACACCAGCAGGTTCTACAGTCAAGTAAAAGGAATCCCAAGTGCACCAACCAAATTTATTCAAAAGGGGTGGGGCTGATTTCTCTTCTAAGAGCTTAAATGTATTGAGATGGACCCTAAGAGCACTATAAGCCTCTTTCATCAAATTATAGGGATTTTTTGACACATGAACATAAGCAATAGCATCAAAAGATGATGCTTTCACTTGAGTTGAGCCACTTTCAGTACAGATCATGACTTGACCATCAGTGCCAGGGTGAAGTGCAGACCTAAACTTCCCTTCAATTATAGGAATCACAATTACATATGACTCTGTTTCTGGGACATCTAAGAGTACCCATTGGGTTTCCATTTGTAAATCTGAACCAGACTTGCCAACCCATTGAGTAGACCACCATGTTTTGAACCTAAAAATACTAAGGAAATTCCTACCATAAAACTTACCCAGAGAACTCATTAGCCTATCTGATGGTTTTTCCTTATGGAATCCGAGGAATCCACCCTTGTTTGATATTGAATGGACACTATGGAACAGATGAAGTGGAGCCTTGGAAGATTTGCAAATGGAAGAAAAACTGCTGAAAAAAACATTGCTAGGAACTTCAGAGAGCAGTGACACACCTTTGACAGAGAGCTTTCCATCAGACAAATCAAAAGAGTGTTCAGTACTATCAGAACTCAGGGGAGTGAAGATTGAATTAGCAAAACCATTTGGTAATTCCATTGAAAAGACTAAAACAGAGGGAAAAACAGGGGAAAACAACTTTGAAACTTTTAAGTCTCTGAAAATCTTTGGTTAAGAATGTTAAGCATAAAGAAACAAAAATGGGTTACTATATATTTATAGAGAATTACTATATATATATATATATATATATATATATATATATATATATATATATATATATATATATATATATATACTGAAAATGAATAGGCCAAGTAACCGACATGAGTCATCATCCGCCATCGCCACGAATGAATCATTCTTCAAAATAATTGTAATTTTGGCATTACTTGTTTGTTTTTTAATCACTTCCTCTCTCTCTTTTTTTTTTTCTCTTTAACCAACAATATTTCTCTACTTCATCAATTTACAATTTTGATTAATTACAATTATTATATTTTATTAATCTTTACTTTACAACTTACTCTTCTTTAATTATTTATTATTTTCAAAATTAAATGATTAACAATAATTTTAAATTTTGAAAATATAATAAATTATTTGGAAAAAAAAAGATGGTCTTTCTAGCAAATAGAATAATTTTAAATACTATATTCTCTTTTTCGCAAAAAAATCATATATTTAAATTTATAAATATAAATATTTTATCTGTGTTTACCCACGGTTACTCCTATTAGACAGAGTTTTTAAAATATTTATTTATGACTTTTGAATCATACTATAAACACAGTGAAAATTATGATTTTTAAAATAATGTCTTCAACAACCATTTGATATGGATAGACTCCATATGTATATCACGAAAGAAGTTCAATTAATTTTACGGGATTAAGATTCTAGACAAAGAGAGTAAAGAGGAGAGAGTTCTTACCAAGATGATGGAATATGGTAAGCTCAAAAAGTCAATAAAGAGTCATGTGGTGGTGACATAAAGTGCATGCTCAAGTATAGTCGGGGTCGGAAGCGGTTATTTTTAAGTAAGTCGGTTAATTGACCAATAAAGTACTGATACGCAGACGAGATTTTATATGTATTATCATTCTATTGGTCAATTAATCAACTTACTAACAAATAAACTTCATGTTAACGGGATCCGTCGAAGTCGTTCCATATATTAAGCCATTTACAATTTTAAAATTGAGAAAAATTTTAAATTTTAATAATTTATATATTTTAGATTTTATTAAAAAAATTTAAATTTTTTGTTCTCAGCAGAACAGTAATTATAAGTACAATCATACAAATATTTTTTTTTCTCTAACGGAATGCGGAATTTTTTTTTCTTTCCCAAAAACTCACTTTTAATTTGAGGCCATCAAAAAATTTGGACCGACCATAATTATAGTAAGACAAAAGGCCTGCGGCTTGGTCAGAAAGGGCTTGTCTCTGTCAAAGCCTGATCTTTAGGTCTCAAAGAAACCTTAATTATTTTTTTTTAGCATGGCTTGGCCTGGTCTAAAAAAGGCCTGGGATATCTGACCAGTGCATTGAAGTGTCCTTCATTCGAACTTATCCAATGTTAACTGTGAGGCCTCTAAAATAGGTATACATCACTTATTTTGAGTTGTCAAATACATATTACAGAAATAACTATAACTTTATTATTACAACATATAAAATGTGAGTTTAAATACAGATATTATCATCTAGACAATATCCACACGCAAATAAATCTCCATCATAATTATTGATACATTATTTTATAAAAATGGTGAGGATTACTAAACAACTCTCTCTAGAACCTTCATTTCATACCCCGACTAAGACTCGCTACATTCTCGCCTCCAAAAAAAAAAAATGGAACAAAAAGAAAAAGGTGAGCTCAATCTAATTTCAAGAAAAGAATATTATGACTAAGATAATATATAACAAATTATCGTTAGTCTTCAACAGAAAAAATCGAGAGAATACATTAAACAACAAGTTTTATATCAATATTCGCAGTGAAAATAATAATTCATGTAAGAGTTACGTAGAGGATGAAATCTCGCTAATATCTATGAATTTAATAAATCCATCTTCATTATTTTATCCTCGTAACATCAATCAATATTCATCTTGAATCAAATATTCATCCTCGCACTACGTGCCAAAGATATTCATCGATCTATCATGTTCATCTAAACACTTGTTCATCTTTTGCACTACGGCCAAAGATATTCATCAAAAAAATCATTCATCTTTGCACTACAAAGCCAAAGATATTCCGTTATATCATCATTTAGATCGAGGATGATAAAAAAAATATTTTAAAGAAAACGAATCCAAGTGAAGCAAAAGAACAAATATTAAGGATTCGTGACTTTAAACAATTTTCATTCAAAATACTTCATAACCAACCGAGTGGGGTAAAATTCAAGAATGATCAAAACATGGATACAATCAATCAAAGTAAGATACGAATAGATATTTTGGACAAAAAGAAGAAATTTTATTTTTTAGATTGAATAGTGCATATATACGTGAATAAAGTCAGATACGTGAATAAGAATCTCGATACCAAAAGATAGAAATTTCATAAAAATATTATCACGCTTCGTGAATAAGACTCGTGAATAAGAACTCGTGAATAAGAACTCATGAATAAGAACTCATGAATAGTAATTCTTACATGAAAAAGTTCTAAATTTGATAAAAGTTCCAACCAATATTTCGACATAATGATATTGAAGAAATAATATCATTTCTTTAAGAAAATAACATCCCTTACCTCACAAAAGACAAGATTTAAATGAAACAGGATATAAGTTATGACTTGAACTCAGCACCAGATAAGCAACACTTAAAGTATACTCACAAGAATACGCTTAATATATCGAGAGAGAAATAGAGAGAAAACTTCAGCTTTGGTTTGATTTTCAATTTAACCCAAGACACTATTTATAGAAAATTGTTTAGAACACCAAAGCAGAAAATTGAATATAATATTAATATAATTATACAAATTTTCCTTAGCCCACCTTTTGGTCAAAAACACCAGCCACACATGTTAATGATGTCCAAAAAAATACAAAAAACATTTTTCTAACAAAAATAATTTAAACTACTCCAAAAATCAATTCACACCCGATATACCGAAACTTCAATAATTCACAATAAATAGCTCTTTTATCAGAAAATTCGAATCTCGCGAATTTTTATAGAAAATTCAATTCTCTACAACTTTGCAGAAGAAAGTTTTTCCAAATTCCAAACAGAAATTAACCGAAATTCACAAACGGGCGATTTTACAGGCTATAATCAAATTTCGATCAATAATTGTGTCCACCAACACACAAAACATGTGTTAAACATTTAATGCCACAAAATACTCTTCCTCCTCATATACTCATATATCCCACATTCATTGTAAAAATAATATATTTAAAAGAATTATTTTATCAGAAAAAGATAAAATATTAATTTTCAACAATTGTTACATTAAAATTTTCCTCCATCTATATCCTCATAAAATCAATATTTTTCTCATCATATATATCAATAATTAATTATTTAAAATAATATTACGAGAATCACATTATTGACAACCAGTAGCTTCTCGTGAAAGAGGAGGCTTTCCAATAAAGATTTCTCCTTACTGGCGCGCAATTAGGTGACCAAACTTCTCCTTAGACAGAAATTTTTAGACATTTCCAATAATATTTTCTAATAATATTATTAGGATATTATGAATTATTGTTAGATAATAGAAAATAATTGTGAAGTGACAATTATCAAACAACGGTCATATAAAATATCAACGCAAAGAATTATTGAATCAATAAAATAAAATATTGAGCAAGAATTCATCGTAATAATTATTGAAGTAGTCTTTCACGTAAGAATCAATAATTGGTGCAATACCGCTGCTGTCATCTTCAAGCAACAACGCCAGACATCTTGTGTTTTAACCACCGGTATTCCAACAAGATGACCAGAATAACAACTTGTTCTTGTCATTTTCTTCCTCCAATCCTTTTTTAGTTATGGAGCCCACATACGATCGCTACTGGTCGCATTAATATTTCCCGATAAAGACGAATATTTCACGACCAAACGAATATTTCCCGACAACAATGAATATTTTATAACTACTTGCTTATTTGAAATATTTGCGCATTTTATCCATAACTAACTACATTAATCAAATCAACCCTTACTATTTTAAAATGATAATTAGAGAAATTAAATCTTTATTTATAAAAAGTTGGGATCTTACATTAACCCCCTGGAGTGGATATTGGAGTTGGATTCTCACCTCCTTTTCATTCATGTTTATTTTTTAGTTTCTTTAAATTTATTTGTCCTCTTCCTATTATAATATTATTTTTTCAATATTAATATATTTAACTTCATAAAAAGTTTCATTGAAAAAAAACTATATGACATATATTAAAAAAAAAATACCTTCAATTTTGACATTCAAATCACAACCACACTCTTTTCCCTCCTCTTTTATTATTTCAAGAAATAATTAAGAGATTAATTAAAACAAGACAAATGATAATAGAGTAATTAAGATGAGTAATTTGGTGATAATTTTTTTTTCTTTTTTAATTAAGATAAATAAATTTGTACTTTTACATGCAAATAATTTTTAAACATGCACACTATTTTTTTTACACAAATAAAATTAAACTTTTAAACAATCGTCAAAAATATCTAAAATTTGACCAAAACCCCTACAGTGGTTAAACATGAGAGATCCGGTTAGCATGCAGTTTATTTTTGAATAAGTTAGTCAATTGACCAATAAAATGTTGACACATATAGAGTCTCGTCTGCGTGTCAATAATCTATTAGCCAATTGACCAACATACTCAAAAATAAACTTCATACAAAGTTGCTAACCACTTCCAACCAACCAAGAGTAATGTCATGTAAATTAGTACTAGCGTGGCATGTGATGTATCATGTACTGTGTAAAAAATTAAAAAAATTCAGATTTTTTTTTTAATAAAAAAAATGAGACTAAATTATATTTTTAATTTCCCTATTTCAATAAAATGAGACTAAATTAATTTTTATTTAAATCTAATTATAAAATATTAAAATTAATTAATTTTTATTTTAAAAATATATAAAATTTAAAATTTAATTTAATCAAATTTAAAAAATAATCATTTTATTAAAAAGAGCAGAAAAAAACAAAATAAAGAAAAAGAAACCGGGTGCTCTCTCTCTCTCCTTCTCCTCTGTTCCCCTTCCCCTCCCCTTCCCTCCCCACCCCTGTCCTCTGTTCTCCTCTCCCCGTCCCTCCATCCCCCGTCCTTCTTTCCCGGCCACAATCTCCCCCTTCTCCGTCCTTCGTCCATCCCCCCCTTCTCCCCATACCTCTCTCTTCTTTGATTTATTTCTTCAACAAATCCAAATCTAAGAAATAAGATTTAAAAATTGATTTAAAATCTGCAGATTTTGTGAATTTTAGGGATTAATTTTTTATTTGGGCGTAAAGTGGCGGCTTGGACTTGTGGTGATTCATTAATGGCCTTGAACTGTGGATCTGGTTTGAGATGGTAAGCTTGGTAGTTTTTTGGGAGATTAATTTTTGATTTATGGTGGTTTGTTTCTATAGATCCGATTCTGGGGTTGGATGATTCAATGTTAAAGTTTAATTTTTATTTTTCATGGAGATTGTGAAGGTGGTGATTGCAAATGTGGATCGGTCATGGATGGTGTTGGTGTGGAAGATGATGGTGGCGTAGGTAGACTGATGTTTTGCTCTATTTTTTTTTGGCCTTTTAATTTTAGTTTTAATGTTATTTGAAAAAAATAAAATTAATTATTTTGTTGAAACCGTCATCATTTTTGCAAGTAAAAAATATTATTTAATTATCTTATTTTATTAAATTTTATATTATAATATTTAAATATTTGTTTTATTTCACTTTTTTAACATTAATTTTTCATGTATAAAGAACCATGTCATCAATAGATACCACATTATATGTTGTCTCATGCAATCAAATCTTAAAATCTTGATTAAATTTGAGGTAATTTTAATGATGGTTTGAAAGTTGTATTAAAAAAAATAATGTGTATGCTTTTTTTATAGATTGACAAAAAAAATCGTTGATTTTTTGGACAAAAGTCAATATTAAACAACGAATTCAAGTTGATATATGCAACGTTCTAAATTTTAAAATATATTTTTACTTTATAAAATAATTTATAAAACTTAAAAATTCAATATTAGTACAAATCTAATTAACCTTGATACAAATTATAATAAAACTATTGTAAGTTAACCAAAAAGTAAAACTATTTACTATATATTTTGTCTTCAAAATTTTACTAATTCATATCAATTTTGTTATCCAAATAACACAAAAAAACTATTTGATATTTTACAATATCACAAATTGACTCTTAAAAATTAATAAAAATATGTCTAATTTTGAAATGGAGAGAATACTAAACTATTCGAATTGAACAAAAGTATTATTAAAGTTACAATTTTTACCCCCTTCGATTTGGGCCACAATTATAAAATCTTCCAGGATATTGAATGCAGGAGAACTGGTTATTAAAAAACCAAACCTGAAATACATAGATTTTGCTCCTCACTTGTTGAGGATGAGGGGGCAGAGAGATGTCACTACATATTTACCATTCACTACTTAATTTACACAATGATTTTACCCAACAAAAAAACATGAAATTTTCACAGTTCATGGAATTTCTGGAAGAAAAAAGGGTAAACACAATACAACCTATGACGGTAGAGCCTGCAAAATGGGGGCATTGTCCGACCTTGTTCTTTCCTGCATTCTATCGTCCTGGAGAACAAGCACTTGTAGTGTGCCTGATTCTCTCAACCAGGCAGCCACCAAAGGCCCGGTGGATATGAACCTCCCAATATTGCACTTCGCCAGCTCAAATGGCGCACCTATGCCGGTGAGAAGCGCCTCAATAGCTGGCTTAAGGGTAGCATCACCTACTACTTTACTATGCTTACCCCATCCGGTTAAAATGCTGCACAAACAAAAGTGTGATTGTTCTTTCCTCGATCCAAAATAAACACAAAAAATAGTAAGATCGAAATGACTTGACCAATGAAAGAAAGGGTGCTTGAAGTTTGCTTTGTAGAACTACCTCAGGAGTTTTGGCAACTCGTGGCCTTCAAACACAATCGAACGGATGTTGAGCAACCAGGCATGAACCATTGCCCGTGCTGCACCCGATGACATTAGATGCAAATCTAAGCAAGAATTGGACCATGTATTTTCCCAAACTTGTCTGCGTTTGCCTTCAAGAACAACCAATTGGGCTCCTCGTTTCTGGAGAAAAATAATCACATTCACAGGATGGACATTTTACGTTGAAACCAAATAATAAGTATGAGGCTCCTTATTTCAAGCTCAATACAAAGCTAATAGGTCAAATTTGAAGGCCAGGCCTAACTTAACATGCCATTTGATTGGAGAATGCTTGAACATATATCTATTTCCGGATAGAACACCAAGTTACCAACAGAGACTTTGTGCACTGTGAAATAAACAAGACCTAACAGACAAAATTGATTGGTGTAAAGAAATGAACTGAAAGTAAAGAAATAAAACAAAGAGAATATTTCCTCAAATTCTCACCATCTAATAACATTAAGAGCTGAAATATGTGAACAACCAAGAAGAAACATTTCTGGGGAATTACTGCTATATAACTTCCTTAATTTAAATTCAACTCTTCCAATTAAACTTTGGGAAGCTAAAGCAATGACCCAGAAAAATAGTTTTATAAGTCTAATCCTTTACTTTTGCCTAGTCAAGTCTAATCCTTTTCATTTTTAATTTGAGAGTTTCTAGATCCTTAGAACATCCCACTAGTCCCTCAGGGATTCGACCCACCACACAAGAAAATCACCAGAGATTTTCATTCACAAGTCTTTGTGATTGTGGGTAACACTATGGAGTCGGAAAGGTTTTAAAAGTTTATTCTACTTGCAACTGCACACAGTTTCCTAACAAACAGAACTACACTTGAGGGAAGATTGTTTGGCATGTCTGACTGACGTGGTACGGAAGCAGTAATAGGAAACATTGTAAAAGCATGTCACTTCACAAATGTATTCACGATTGGCAATAATCAATTGTGTGGTTCTTGGGAGAAATTAATTAAAGAGCAAAAATAAATATATAATTAGCCCATGTGAGTGTGAAAGGGAGCAACTTGAAAGTGATCAGGTGTATACATTAACAGATATTACTTGAAGTTACCTGACCAAAATGCCACAGCATATCAGTTAAAGCATTATAAAAGGCAGATGCTGTTGAAGAGTCCATCTGCTTCACATCATCAAAAAGGGATAGAGCTTGGATCCAAACTTTTTCTCTATGTCCCACGAGAAGTCCATGTGCCACACCATATACTTGATTATCAAATAATCGAAGTTCCTCCAATAACAAAGAAGCTTCTTTAAATGAACTGCAACGGCTGCAACCAGAGGCAAAACAGAACAACTGAGATTACCCATTATTTAGTGAGAATTGTTAGACGCACATGCTACCAACAAAGTTTCTGTATTAAGAACAGGCAAACAGAACGACAGAAGCAAAAGTTTAATGCCATTCTATAGATTAAAGAAAAATATTCAGTCAATTATTTTGACATTGATGCACCAGAAGTATAACAATTATTGCAAAGGTTCCCTAGTTTAGACAAGAGGAGTGTGACATCACCTCCACACAATATTACCTACCTTGTTTACCAAATTTTGGAATAAGAAGAAGAGGAAGACATGAATTCCTTCATGTTCTTTATAATGCTGCATGTATCATAGACACAAAAAGCTAAAAGCTAGGAGGCATGGCCTACAAATACCAAAAGGATACAAGACTACAACCCTGCCACTGTAGAAACAAGAAAGAGACCCTTGTACAAGCAGCTACTGTTATCCATAACTGAGCACGTTACCTATTACTTATTTATAATAATTTTAACAAATTCTACTACTGATAATATAATGACTATTTTTATTCAAATGAAAGTTACAGATGAATAATTTAAAAGGTCAAATGTTTTTGGTTAATATCTTTTCCATTCTCAATTAGTAGATGTTGAGATCCCTTTTTCTTGGGAGTTAAGCTGACCTAACATATATTGCTAAAGTCGCAAGATAAGGCTGAATTAAGTGAAAAATGTACAGATTAGACAGATAAGTATACCTGCAAGCATTCAAAATGGCTGAAAATGTAACAACATTAGGTTTTATTTCCAGCTCGTGCATTTTTGAAAAACTCCCAAGATGCAGAGAATCTCCTTCCTGCTGCCCTTGTTGTCTTTCTTTTCATGATACAAATTTTCAGCAGCTAACTGCTCAAAAACCCTTGTGATCCTATCTTCATCCCTATCTTTGACCTTGTTTTCACAAGCATTATTAAGAACAATTAAAGCAGAGGCTTCACTCTGCGACTCACCATCAATTGCAATTTCAGCTGCAGCTGACTGACCAAAGGCATTGATAATAGAATTGTAGGTGACTACATTTGGTTGAGTCCCTTTCTTTGTCATCTCATCAAGTAACAATGCAGAAGATTCCACTAGCCCTTTTTTACACAAGGCATCAATAAGTTTACTATAAAATACAACATCAGCCTTCAAGCCTTCCTGCTTAAACTCACTGTACACTTCCATAGCCTCTCGATATAGACCACCTTTTGAGTACACACTGATCAACGTTGAGTAAGTCAATAAATTGGGTGAAAGAAAATCAGCTTTCATCTTCTGGAATAGTTCTTTAACTTTGTCAAACCTCCCTTGTTTCCCAAATCCATCTAGAAGTGCATTGTAAGTAACAACATCCTTCTTAATCCCCATACTCTCCATCTCCACGCCCACATTCAGAGCCTCATCAAACCTGCCAAGACTTGCATAAATAGATAGCAAAGTGTTATAAGAAACCCTGTCCAATTTGATACCTGCATATTTCATCTCATTGAATAAACTAAGTGCCCTATCTAATCTTCCTGCCTTGGCACACCCGCGAATCATAGTACTATAAGTCACCTCATTAGGCAGAATATTCTTAGCAGACATCTCCGCCATTATCCCAAATGCCACATCCAAGTGTCCCCCATTGCAAGCAACATCCAAAAGAGTATTATAAGTATATATATCTTGTTCAATCCCTCTATCAACCATCTCCCGAAACAACTTCATTGCAATATCCAACAAACCTCCACCACTGCAAACAGAAAGAAGCGAATTATAGGTAATTCGATCAGGCTGCACCCTATTGTTCCACATATCATCAAAAATCTCCGACGCCTTTTTAAAGTCTGAACCCCCTTTCCCACATGCATTGATTAGTGCATTATAAGTAACCAAATTTGGCTTCAAGCCAGAGTCTTTCATGGTCTCAAAGGCCCTAATAGCCTCATCACAGTACCCACTTTTAGCATAAGCACTAATTAAAGCAGAATACGCGTACACAGTATTCCCATACCCCCCATTTACAGCTGTTTCGAAAACTTTCTTAGCTAAATCAACTTTCCCCAACCTACCAAGAATACTAATCATAGAACTAGCTAGCTTACCCTGATCATTAAGCCTCTTTTCGCGGCTCACTGCAAATTCAAAACACTGAATAGCCATTGAATACTCACCTCTGTTACCCAGCTCTCGGAGCAGAAATGTGTAATCATCCGTCCCGCAAAGCTTGGACTCGAACCTAAGCAGAACAGAATCTATACAATACTTATCCCCACTACACTGAATCGCAAGCTGTAAAGCTTCCTCCGCGGTGGAAGTGTGGCGGCTGGCAGCGGTGGTCTTCTGGCGGCCGAAGTGTATTTTGGAAACGTACCGGGTGGATCTCCTACCGGAGAAATCAGAGGCGGAGAATTCCGATTTCGAACGCGGGAGAGAAGGGGAGAAGGAATGAAAACTAGGGCTTCCAGGGAAAGTGGTTTTTGGAATACGGGAAGGTGGGTTGGCGGCATTTCGGGGTTTATGATGATTGAGAGAGACCTTCGGAGCGGTAAAGTTATGGGTTTGATGATGGGGGGTTTGAGGATGAAGGGTTTGGATGTTATGGATATGGTGGTGGTTCTGGTGGTGGTGGTGGTGGGGTTTATTGGCGGTGGTGAGGGTGTAGTGCGGTGGCGGAGTCGATGAGGCCATCCAATCCAATCCCAAATCCAAGGAGGGTTTTAGGTTTTAGGTTGGTGGCCTATTCTCTGGTTTTGGTTATTTGGAGAAGAAGATAAGATTAAGGAGTATTATATTTTATGAGGTTATTTTTCTCTCTCCAAACTCTGTTGGTGGACTTGGAAGGGGTGGGAAGCAGCTGAGCTGATTAGGGAAGTGTTTATTTTCAGACATTGAAGTCTCCACCCACTCCCCTTATCACTCCCTAGTCGTCGTATTCTTTATTTTCAGCTACAGTAAAAATTATATATATAGAAATATTCAGAATAACTTCTATTATTTTATAAAAATTTTTTATTATATTATAAAAAAAATTAGTCTTAATTTGGGCCAATTTTAAATAAAAATAATCTTTAAATTGTAATATGTTATATATTTTTTAAGTCTCATATTAAAAAAATATACATTTATATAGTATTAATTTCATATATAGTCTTTTAAAATTATTATTGTCACTTATATTTATATCAATGTTACATTCATATAAGTGACAATAATAATTTTAAAAGACTACATCTACCTATTAAAGACTTTACACTTATGTAGAGTTGGAAACATACACATTCTAGTTTGAAAGTAATTTATACTTTCTTTCATTTTTTTTCAATTGAATATTCTGTAAATACTATGTGCACAACTTTATATAAATATTTTTCGAATAATAATTTTTAGGAAGTTCTTACTGTTATTTTTGTTAAAGTAAATATTTTTGAATGTTCGAAAAATATTTTGTACCAATACCTCTATTTAATTATAACCTCTCAATTAGAATACAATTAACTTGGTCCCAAGGTTATTTCTTATATAGATGTTTTACTGTATATCGAGAGGACGGATCTAAAACAAATTTTGAAACAAATTTTTTCCTTTAAAACGACAATCTTTTAGGAACGGAATCTAAAATATTTTTTTTAAATAGTACTCTCTTAAATAATATTATTTTTTTAAAATTAGGTGGTTTTAGAGATTATTTTAAAAAAATAAATGGAATCGCGAGTGATATTTTTATAAATAAATAAAAAACAAGTGAGACCATTCTATTTTAATATTATTTTATATTTTTAAAGAATCTTCAAAGTTTTAATAAATAAGTTATTTAAAAAATGATGTTATTTAAAAGAGAGTGCTATTTAAAAAGAATGATTTAGATCCTCTCTCTCTCTCTATATATATATATATAAAAAAAAAAAATCTCCAACGAACCAAAAAATGAAAAGACGAACCGGGCTATAAGGACGATTTTCTAAGATATAGCTATTGTTTGAACCGTCGTCTTAGATATAATTGGCTATAGCGATAATTTTCTATACTATAGCGACGAAAAAAATCGTCACCATAATCGTTTTGTTTTTGATCCGCTTTTCCTGATATGTTGAATAAAGTAATAACTGCATTTAGATAATAATTTTTTTCAATCTCAATTTGGACATGTGTACTAAAATAATAATGACGCTAAATGTAGTAATAAATTTTCTTTGAATCCTTAGCCCAACGAAAATATAAATTAATAATTATTAAATTCCATAAAAAAATTTATATATATAATCCATATATTCTTGAACTTTTTGTAATAACATACATACAATAGACCCAAAGTTTTCAATCAATCAACAATATCCATACAATTTTTTTTAAAAAAATATGCATTTAAAGTTACTTATTTTTCTTTACACCTAAACTAAATTCAACCATATTCTTAACTTTTTGTAGTGCATACAACTTCCGGAATAATTTAAAACCTTTTGTTTTCTAAGATATTATAAATTTCATCAATTCTTTAAAATTTCTTTAGACTCAAATTAATACATTAATTATTGTCTCTTTGATTTTTCTGACTATATATATAAATTAAAAAACTCTCTAAAATAATAATTTATCGATAAATAAATAAATTAGTTATTTACCAATACATAAATAATCTCACTAAAGTAATATTTTTTTCGGTTACAAGGGTATTCATTTATATTTTACTCATATATGTATTGTATGTATATTTGGTTTTGATTAGGTGTATTTTTTTACACAAAATCCGGTCTAGATCGTGGTCCCATCATTCACGATATGCTGATATTTTTTTAAAATTTTCTTTTTCATTTTCTCTTGGTTTTTTAAGGGTTATATTCTTTTTTATTTGATTTGTATATTTTGTACATATATAGTTATAAATTATAAAAAATAATAATAATACATATACTTTTATAAACCTTAAATATTAAAAAATATTATTTTTATTACAGCGGATAAATTGCCCCTGCTTTACACCAAAACAAATACTCCCTTTAGAATATAAAAATATTTTGTAAATAGTAAAAGAAAAAAAAACTTGAAAAAATTAAAGAGAGCTTGGAACAGAGAGGGTAGCTTAGCTTGTGCATTCCAATTACAAAAAACCGCAGTGGAGTCCTGAAGAAGCAGGCCAGCACAGCGCAATATTTATATAAGATCGTATTGGGTGGAAATTGGAATTATACCCGTGAAATTTGCATGATGTAATTGAAGGTGACAGCCAAGGTAACTTGCCTCTAGACTACTAAAACAAGGCTTCAAAAATATATTTAGAATACACAAAAAGATAGATAAAAATGTTTCATTTGATACAAAATTATTAGGAATGAGCTCACCTAAAAGAAGCTTGCTTCTGCATTTAGCAAAAATACGTCTAATTAGTGCTATAACCCTTGATCAGTGTCTAATTAGTGATATAACCCTTGATCAAGGAGTCGGTCGGTCTGAGTCGGTCGGTCTTCAGTACGTCTTCTTTCTCAAAACTGACCTTTTCATTTCTTTCTTGGCAGTTGCTGTGGCCCCTGAAATAGATACTCCTATTGTGCCTTGGTATAGATCCTTTAATCTAAAAGAGTAGTTTGATGCATTAAAATAAATACACTATTAATATCCTATGTTTAATGAATTACAAGGAAAATATGTTCTTGCTAACCTTGGCATACCGAGAAGAAGAGCAACTACTGAAACACCAACAATAAGAGGATATACAGGCGCTGGAGTCAATTCCTGCAGGCCGACAAGACAAGCTTTATTGCTCCTTCGCAGGAAGATGAGTCTTAACTCCACCAAGTAATGACAATTAATAAAATCGGAAGGGAGAAAAATGAGGAAAGATGCCATCAGGAATCACAAATTGAGGAATGTTAAGGTTATTACAATGTTGCATGATGATGTCAGGTATCACTACACTAAAAACAAGTGAAACCAACCTGCTTCTGGTGATCCTCTTCAAGACTGTATCTTAGTGGGCCTACGTGAATCTGCCTATGTTTCTCTAGGTCAACCTCAATAACTTCTGTTTCAAATCTGTGAATGCTTGACGGGAGAGTAGATCGAAGCTGTAGAAGATACTTACCTTTAGGCAAGTCCTTCACCTGGAAGAAGTTGGACAAAGGCAGCTGTAAGATTGATTCAATCTTAGATGGGTCATTAGCTGATTTGATTTCCACTCTGAGATGGTCCTGCAGCTCTTTAATTCTATTTCCTTCAACATGACCACTCAAAATTGTCATTTCTGGTGTTTCAAACACCAAAAAATCCAAACCCTTGACATCCTCGAATCCAATCTACAGAAAAATATATCAAACAAGCACAGTCAGTACGCACTACACAGACAGAAAGTTGGTCATAAATAAAGGACTACCGTTGTACACTGGTACACAATTTTTATTACTATCTTACCAGAGCTAAATATGTTATCCGTTTCTTTAATCAATGCGGCCATCCTTTTGGTGAACCATTTTAGGTAATAATTAGGAATAATAGTCATGAGAACCAATGAAAGAGTCCAGATACATGTGCACTACTAAGCTGTTCCATCAAGGATTTGCCAAAAACATAGAACAGTGAGAAAGATGCATCAAGCTTTTATTTTTATTACAACGAAAAGCTTAACCGTACATCTTCTCTCACTGATTGCAGTTTTTAGTACAGTAACTGAGTTACACATTACTGACAAAGGTTAGAATAAAATGATATTTACTCGAGGTATTGTTTCACCATTAAAAAAAATACTGAAATCTTAAAATTTTCTTCATATGCTTACGGAACATAATGAGTGCAACAAACTAAAAGAACATGTACTAATGAACGACATAAGATTTTGAATTCCGTGGACACAACTTGGATGACCAAAATACAAACAACCATAATAAATGGTACATCACCTCAATAACAACAGATTCAGGAGATGCACGTTCAATTTGAATGTTATCAAGTTCACTCTTCCTCCCAACTTTAATTACATAGATTGTATCAGGGAGCAGACCTCTCAGGCGATATCTTCCCGATGAATCTGTTAGTGTCTCCTCATAGTAGCCTTTCGATTCTGATCGGGCTTCAACTAAAACACCTTCTTTGGGCTGCCCAGACAAAAGAGTAATGCTACCCATGGCACTGTAAAGAGGTTAATTTTAGGGTTTGAAGTTGAAGTGTCAATATAGAAAATGTGAATTTCAGACAGAAACTAATAGTAAAACAAATTAGAAAGAGGTGCACCATTTGCATGTTCTATATTAAACTATTAATATATTACTGAAAATGCAAAAAGGAAGTCACATGACAAAGAAAAACAACATGCCCATATAAAAACAATATTTTTGTATTACCAAGAACTAGAAGGGTCAAGGATATATTGACTGAGTTAAGTTAGAACATGGCTTGAGGTAGAGCTGATTAACACGCAAACACAGACAAAAGATTGTTCGTAGCCAAAATTTAGACTTTTTATAAACTCTCAATAATCAAAAGTCAGTCAAACTAACAAATAAGCTTGGCTTTATATAGGAACCAAGGAACATAGGTAAAAACTATCAACCCAATGTGGACTCTAAACTTAACAAAAGTCTGAGAGACTTGAATATAACTAAACTCTAAATAAACAAATCAATCGAAACTCATCCACGATCCCCATGTGTTTATCTATTTCTTAGACCTTTTACAAAATAAATCTTTGTGACAAAAATTATGGCAGCTATGAAAACACTAGTGAACAAAAAAAAAACTGCAGCAAAGAAAATTGAAAAGTCAATCCTGCTGAGCGGCACAAATTGTTTTATTTAAGTTTGACATTCTCAACTCTACAAAAGATCAATGGAGAACAAGCAGATTCAGCATCCAGTTCTTTTATCAGAAGGTCAAGACAAAAATATTTACGTCAGTTAAATGTTTGTTTACAGTCGTGGAATGTTGGCTAAATGCCTAACTCAGATTTGAGGGTACAAAAGGCACCAGATACTTGGTCACAAACCAAATAGCAAAGAACCTACATAACCCCTAAGATAATGCTTCTATAAAATGTCAACATAAGTTATTCTATGCCTACTGAATGAAACCTGAACACTACAGTTTGGAAAAAATTGTGACCCTTCCAATATAGACTTATAGAGAGTGAAAGGAAATAAGATTGGAACACAATGAAGAATATAGACATACCTGTAAGCAACACGAGTGGCCTGGAAGATAATTTCCCTAGACTCCCCAGAACCAAGTTCAATTGCCTGTGCAGGAGGTGAGAAAGCATACTCCTACAAAATAATACGAATAGGTTGTTATACAATAGACAATTTTTAGAAATAGGTGTTCTATAGAGGCCTGAGAGTCCATAGAAAGACTAATTTGCATTCACCATCACATTATTATTTTCAAACAAGAGAAAATAAGCATTTAGCTACGATAAATATTGAGCAACTTTTATGCAATAAAAGGTAATATGATCATGGTTGAGCCACAAAAACTATTAATATTGCTTTAAGTAAATGACTACTTCTGGGGATCACGAATTTGACAAGTTAAAGATTTGATTTATTAACCTTCTGATCTAATGCAAGCTTCAATGGTAAGACAAACAAATATTTGAGGGGATACAAGAACTGTAGAAACAGATGATAGGTAAACACTCGTTAATATAGGAAGAGTATTCGATGCTACCTTAAGCAAAGGTCGGAGATAGAAGCTCCCAGGAAATAAGCTATCAAATAGAAAGTTTCCACCAGCACCAGCCACCGAATTGTTTCTATAACCATCTTCTCCACTCAATGATAATAAAACAGAAGGGAAAAGTTCTTTGCCATCTTCTTTGGAAAATATACGTATGGAAATTTGACTGAGCTTCTGACAAGAAAAGGAATGGGGTCCAACTGCCTTTACATGGTAGCCAGGCTGCGAAATAAAGAACCGAAGCATTGAATAATACCCATGAATTACAGAAGTGAAAAGTACATAAACTCTATTATGTGTTTATCATGCCAAATAAAGTGGGCATCAGTAGTATAAAACTATGAGCACATTAACTTGAACATTTTCTGCTACGAATAGCCAACTCTCTGTACTATAGACTTAAAGAGATGCATCTATAAAATGTTGTCTAGAGCAGAATAAGGCTCAAAAAAGATAATAGACTGCTGCACTCTCACAGTCTCAAGGCTAGAGCTAGCCATTGGGCAGCAATTCACAAGTAATAATCCAGACCAATCCAACCAAATTGATCCTAGGCAGCATCTTCAGAATTTATAGAATGCAATAATTTATCTAGAGAACTTAAAGCCATACTGAGCTTGGGGTTGAGGTTTGAGAACCCAAACTCCATCTATAAACAATAAAGTACTACTACCTTTCTGAAATCTGGCTTTTTTTGTTGACATTTCGAATGTAAAGGTTTGCATACGACACACTTCGATATAATCATAAGAAGGTTTTTTTTCTTCCTAATAATAAAGCTTAATATTTAAAGTTCAAGGTCGGAGAAAAAATATCCAGGAAAAAGGTAAATTTTGAACTTATTTAATACTCTCTTCTAATTTGTCTTTCTTAATAGCATAAAAATTGTACTTCAGCCATTCTTTGGTGGACAGAGGGAGTAGTATCACCAAAAACAATTGCAGGTCAGAGTTCTGATATTAAGTCATTTAAAGAGTTAGTAGGAACTACAACTGATGTCCAAACTCCAAACCTTTAGGCCTTATTTAATCTTTAGTTTTGCTTGTTGACAGTTTCAGACGTTAACTAATGCTAAACTCGATTGAAAAATAGAGCAAGGACCAAGTAATGCTTTAGAAGATAGGAAAAAACATAAAAGTTATCAAGGTTTCACATGGCATGACAGATCTAAAAAGGAGTCACACTCGTCCCTTATTCATGACATATTAGTGAAATAGGAAGAACTATAACCAAGTTAACTCAAATTTTATATTTTACAAGATTATTGAGCAACATCAACATTAACAGAAAGCATAACTACAAACAACATTTCACAATAATAAATAATAAATTATGTCAGTGAATCTTCAGGTAGATCATGTTCAAACCTTTGAAGCCTCAATGTTGTAAGTTATATCATCATATAGAGGTCCGCCGACAAAAAGACCATCTTCCCCTGTGGTTGTTTCAAGTACTACTTCACTTATCTTAATTGGAGCATTTAGGCTATTTCCCGCAGCAGTGATTCTAATGTAGACATCAGAAAGAGGAGGAGAAACTGATCCTTCAATGTACAACCCCAGACGACCCATAAATGGAGGAATTAAAGCTTGGCACTTATCTTGTGACACTGACACCTGATTCAAAAAAGTGAGAATATTATATTAAAGAAGTTTTGACAAGTTAAACACCAACTCTTTGGAACTAACACTTCCACCATGCTTACTTGATGTTGCCTAGGATAAAACAAAATTTTCTTTTCCCCCTTATTACTGCAAAATAACAGAACCAGGTTAAAGGATTATAGTTATAGTGCATCAATAGAAGCAAAAGAATTGAGAAAAACCCAAGTCTCTAGATGATCAAGATAAAGAAAGAAAAAAAATGTAGTTAACCACTAGATATAACTATACAAGGAAATATAGCACTAATTCAGTTTCAATGTGGAAATTCAGACCTTTAGAATGAAGGAGCACCAAACATTAATTATCAGGTTAAAAACATAACGTCACATGGATATCAAAATTCAGGTGGGGCCGGAGGTTCAACTGTTCTGTCTCTCACTTTCTACCATCCATAACTATAACAGGATATAGTCTTTACAAACTTTTTTATCTATATAGAATTACTAACATCCTCTAGATTTTTCCAAAAGAAAGAAACTGTGAGACCGCACTCCAACACTAAAGCCTTATGTGACAATTCATTTAGAATAGTACAGTACTTACATCTTATGCTTCAACAAACAAAACAAGATTAGGACCTGAGAAATTATATCGAGGTTATGTCAGAATGGAAAAAAAATTAGGTGAACAAGCTTAAGTTAACTCAGATTCTAAGATATAGAAGAATAAGTTGAGAAAGAGAAAGACATTTTCTACTCTACCAAACAT
Source organism: Panax ginseng (assembly GCA_020205605.1). Lineage (NCBI taxonomy): Eukaryota > Viridiplantae > Streptophyta > Magnoliopsida > Apiales > Araliaceae > Panax > Panax ginseng. Next base: position 7,064,798 of record CM035136.1, on the reverse strand, counting down.
CAAATCTCACAGATTTACAATGCATAGGTCCAAAATAAGGTACAGAGTACATCAGCACAGGATAAAAATAAGGAGTAAACATTGTTCCAGATAGGTTGTACTTTTGAGAGTGAAAAGTTAGAAAATTTCTCAATTACAACCAAAGGTAACATCTAACTGGGTGGAGTTATGAAGTGCTCAAATTAATTACCGAAAATGCATGTGCATGAAATATAATTAAGCTGGTTTTCTTAAGCCAAAGAACTCTCCACTCCCAACTCCAAGTAAAATGGGATAAAAAAAATATACATAGATGTAATGGATAGGAAAAAAATTTAACCACAGAAAAATGAAACTGGAAATTATACATTATTACAAGGGAAAATAATTATGATACATGTACCTTGAGTCCCAAGGAACAAATGTAAGTTTTTCTCCAGGATTGGCCCACATTGAATACTCATATACAGCAGCACTTGATTGACCATTTGCATCGCCTAGGAGTCTAGCATTAGTACTATCAACAACAGTACCCTCACTATTTAAGATGTCGACAAATATAGTGCCATCTTGGTCTACACCAGTGAGTAAGCTTGATTCAACAAGGATTTGTCCTTTCAGGAGATATTTCTCTCCTTTTAGATGGAAAGGCTACAGAAACAAGAAAATAACTAGTAAAACAGGAAATGCAGAAAATGGAAATGGAAGTAGTAGTAAATATAAGACATAATCGAAGAGCAACTTAAAATTCACAAGCATCATACCGAAGCATTAGATGTATCAATTTTCATTGCCGAGCTACCAAAGAATATACACGAGTTCACAAAATGAAGTTCATGCACTCCTGGAGTTTCTATACAGATGCGTTGAGAACCTTTCTGCAATTTTATATGCAAGAATAGAACAAAAATGGCGTTACATGAAATGAGTACAAAATCCCATAGTAATTTGAAGAGGGAGGGGGTGGGGGATAAAAATTGAGAGTTTTTTTATTGATCAAAGATAACCTCAATTTTCAAGTTCACATGGGAACCATCTGGTTGAGTCAGGTATGCGTCCACAGAATGAGTGGAAATAATGTTGACCCAATAACCCTTTTGAAAAAAGAAAATCCCTTTCACATCCTCAGTGCCAACATCCACATTGATTGAATTTTGATCCCAGCACCATTTATCTTCAGAAATTCCTGGAGACTGGTGTTTGACCTAAAAAAGAACAGCACCATTTGTAAGACTAAGAAAGTCACAGAGGTAACAATAATTCAATGAAATAGAAGCATCTTTTGATGTTGCAAATGTTGTAAGTTTGGTTAAGAGAAATAACTAATTCTAGGAGGGTTTTTTTTATTAACTAACTAATTACTAGGAATTCAAAAGCTCTGATGTGGTTCTGAAGTTAATAGAGGGGGGACACCAACATAACTGTATAAACTCAGACATGGTGTTACACCACCATTTAGTCAGAAGACAATATTACGTGTACATATGCATTGTGTTTGAGCTTGTCAATTTACTAGATAGAGCTTTTAAGGAGTCACCAGCACGAGCGGATCCAGAAATTTTTTCAGCAGGGGCGAATTTTAAGTAATTTTTTTGTTGAAATTAAATAAAGAAAACTTGAACTAATCATAATATTAACTAATTATAATAATGTTTACAAATTGCAATAAATATTCATAATCTAAACTGAAAAAGAAATTTTATATAAAAAATATTTAGATACAATTTAGAAGACAAAAGTAGAATGAATCTACGTTTATCTGTACTTGTATTTAGAATATGAATGAAATTTTTTTGCCCTCTCCAAGTTTAACTCTTCCATTAATTTGTCCCCTTAAATCTACTCACTTACATATTTGCTCTTACCCCTATACTTAGGGGAAAAAAATCAAGCAGGGGCAGCTGCCTATGCTACACCCTTAATGCATCCGCCCCTGGTCACCAGTAAGTCAGTAACTGGAAAGAAAATATTTAACTTTTCAATACTCATCCACTAAAAAATAAAAAATAAATATAAACAAACAAAATGCTTGACACTGTTACAAACTAATGCCTTTTTTAAGATTGAACAGAATGTTTTACAATTTTTAATAGTATAGGTAGACATATTTAGACCACATATAGGAGGGTATATAAGGAACAAATAGGTCAAATTTCATGTCTTAAACTATTTTTTTGTGTTAAAGCATCAATAACTAAATATAACAAGGCATTAAGAGATCTTATCTTGAGTCGACTCATAATAATTTTGTAATTTTACCAAGTCATTTTGGTTGGTTACGGGTCAATACCGAGGTCATTATTCAAGATTCTCCATTTTTTTATAAGCTCTTCGTATCCTATGAAATATATACAATGATCGAGTATATAAACATGCACGCATGTATAAAATATATATAATAATTTGAGCTACATACATCTATATGCTTTACAAATATTCATGAAATAATTTAGAAATATACTTAATAATTTTTCTATCCTATATAAAATGAAATATGCCATTTTTAAAATCAGCCCGTGCCTTGCACATGTTATCAATCTAGAGAAATCTTTGGGATGCACAAAGTAACTATGAACTATTCACTTACCACTTGGAGGAAATAAATATGAATTATTCACCTACCACTCTTGCACAGTGTCAAAGTAACTAAAGGCGACACCTTGTCATAAGCATTCAAACTTGGCTGGCCACCACCAACCCCAACGTCATGTTGACAAATACTCCCACCAACCCAATTTTAATGTCATGGTCAAATGGCACAATAGATTTTATAAAAAATTTAAATAAAAGGCTAAATTCTGATCACATATAGCATACCACATGGTAGGCTCCACAACTTTATCTATTACATTACTTCAACCATGACACGTATTTTGGGTCTTCCAAATATGGAAAGGAAGACACTCAAATTGAGTCCGAGGAAGAAACCTCATAGGTTAATCTCAGTACAAAGTGTCCTGCCTATGTTATCTGTCAGCTCAAATTGCCTAAACCTCATCTCATCACATATATAATATATTACATAATTCAAAACAATAAAATTGCGAGAGAAGTAATTCCATCTTACGTCAGCTATAACCATACGAAGAGGGTTTATAAAAGGAAAACCTACACTCGAAGTGTAATACAATGACATTTCCAAAAAAATAAATTTAGTAAGGGAGTCTTCTCAGTTAATAGGAGGGAAAACTAAAGGTATTTATTTGAAGCGCACTTTTACATGATTGCTCTTTGTCCCTCAGCATGAAAAAATAAATTATAGGTCATAAACAGAATTCAGGGAAGATTAGATTGCAAAAGATAAGAAAAGTACCTCCAGCCTGTATTTCCCAGGAAGGACATTAGGAAACAAAAATTCGCTACTCTGATCAGTCAAACTAACTGTCTTTCTCTCTTTGTTACTGCTACCACTCAATCTTACGAGTGTAACATAAACAGATGAGCCACATTTCTCTTTGCACGTGACCGAGCCAATAACATTAACTTGAGCCTGAAGTTATGCCAAAAAAGAATAATTTATATATTCATCAGACTTAATAATATGAAGCTGCACATTTTAATAGCCAGCAACACATACTTTGACATAAACAAGAGAGTGGACTGTTAATTTCCTTAATTATTCTTCACAAGTTTTGAATAAATCTGATGTTGATTTGTAACAAATTGTTTTTAAGATAATAATAATGATATAATGATCCACTTAATAACATTCTCACTTTAAAACAGGTTTCTTGCCAAAATTAATGCAAAAGGACTACAAGATACAATTTGGATAAGAAAAACTACAATTATATAAAGGCGGAGGACTAAACTGGAATCAATCAACAAGAGCCGCCTGCATGTGTTTAAATTACCTGATGGAATTTAACATTTAATAATGGCCTGTTAACATTGACATCAACATAAGGTGGCAATAATAAAAGTTCTGGAGCACTCTCAGGCGTGGCAGCAAATGATGACAATCGATAGTCACCTGGTGGAACCTGAATAACAATGAGATTAAATATTCGGTTATGCAGCTAAGGTAGTAAAGTGCAATGCTCATCATTTGATTAATTTATGTGATGAACCAACATAACAACAAAATCTACATCCCTTATTATACTATGGATTCTTTATTTCTTGCATGACAGTTCTACTTCTGTTAAACAACTTAGGGATATTTCAACTGCTAAGAACTAGTACAAACTTACAACAAGCCCGTCATATCAAACTGAGAAAGTTAAAAAACATAAAAACCAATTATAGATTCCATTTGAACTTGAACGACAAAATATTCAGAAGGAAAGCAAAAGAAGAGAAATTGCATGCTTTCACAGCAGGACTTGCATCCCACTGATCCAGTTAGGCAGTTATTTTAAAAGAAAGTAAAATTATAGTGCAAAATCTAGCAGGAAGAAAAAATGTCTATAAGTTTTTCTTGACGAGCAAGTTGGCCTAACAAATAAGTTGGTATGCCAAATGCATGTCGCAATGGAGAGAGGATATACAACAAGATATTCCTAACAAATAAAGCAGTTACAGGAATATATAAGCTTTAAACTTTATAAGGAGGTAACACTGTGACATCATCAACCCACCCAATGCAATATTAGATAATTGAAAAAATTTAGAGTTGATAAAAATCAATTACTTGAACACCACAAGGCATGCTTTCATGAACTGTTAAAACTTTTACGAGGATATTTTAAGGATATACAATACAACACAAGCTGAGACGAGCATTAAGAAGCAGCAGAAGATCATACATGTACCAACATACCTCAAAGCAAAAATTACCATTATCATCAGTCTGTTTCACTTGAGGCCTAACATTCTCCGGTCCATGAGTCAAAGCCACCTAGTATTCATGCATAATGTAATAAATAGAAGGATATAAAGACGCAAACAGAACATTATAGACTTCAATACATATCACAAATATTGTAACATAATAGCCCATGCAAGCAATGAATATATCATGTCTAGCAAATAACTGAAACAATAAACAAAAAGAGTGTTGCTATCCTCAAAAATTGTTGTAAAACATAACTACAGAAAGAATATTTATACCCTTGCCCCCGATCCGCTCCCTATTCTACTAGAGAGGAGAGAGAGAAGCCTTCAATTACAGTATCTAAATTTTCATGTGATTTTACAGACTCGCTCTGAACTCAAATGGTAAACAAGAAACAACCACCAGTCTCCCATTGCCACCATGCTCACCTAGCAGTAAAGCCATCAAGCCATTTTCCACTACGATCACAACCATAATCCCTACCAGCACACCACCTCCTCCAGTCATATCTACTATGTAATTAAAAGCACAAACTTGATTTTGATTCCGCTCTACACTTGGTTCTGCTATTGCCTTGTTTAATAGTGTCCTACTATATTACTATCCTTTTTAAATTAAAATTCATTAAAACTTGAAATCTTAACATATCACGTATGCGATTTAATCGTGTTAATATTGGCCGTGAATTTTCTTACTAAATTAGTAAGAAAATTCCTTTTCTAGATTATCAAAGATCTATATATATAAATCCTAATATATAATCTTATTATTTGCCTAAATAAAAATTTAATAATATAAAAATTATCTTCTTAGAGTCCTAACCGAATAAATCAACCCCAAATTCAAATGGTTACCTTAATAATTGACCAAAGAAACCTACATTATATATTTTAATTAATTATCCTAATAAAAATCAAATAATTCAATAATTATGTTCCCAAAGTCCTAACTTAATATATCTACACTGTATACAATCTACCTCCAAGAGAAAACCAAGGCACCCGTTCCCCTACCACCACAATTCCTACCTCAGAATCATTTTACAAAGACCCTTGGACTGATTTGCCAAACGAAAATAACTCCCTTCCGCCACTACTCTACTCTTATCAGTCCTCCTGTACTCAGACAATGCACATTCAATCACATGTATCTTACGCACTGTGCATCTTATAGAGATAACATGCGGAATAGATTTGAGTGAAGAATAAAATATTATAATAATAAAAAATCACCTTTGCCTTATAACCAGAAGCAACTGTATGTACCAAGCCGCAGACTTCATAGGAGATTGCTTTGATATCAACAACCGAAGCCATGTTTGGTAGAACCTAACAAAACAATAAAGAAGTGTGTGTGTGTGTGTGTGTGTGAGAGAGAGAGAGAGAGAGAGAGAGAAAGAGGATGAATGTACAACTAAGTCAATCAACATGATTACTAGTAGAATTATTCTGTAAAGACTCACTCAGTTTGTCATAAATAACTGAAGACCGAAATTTCAGTCCTTTTAAAAAAAGGTCAATAACTTGTGAAAGTTTTAGATTTGCTTTACCATAAAATCATGCAGTTTGTCAAACTTGTAATGCTCCTTCGTTGCTTCTATCGTATAGCGTTTAGATGTCACCTAGAGAATATTAAATAATAACACATAAATTAAAATCTAAAAGAACCAGGAGAATAAAAGTTATTAAACCCAAGCAGCAATTTAAATTTGGAAGTACAATGATTAGCAAAAAGAAACTGAAGAATTATCCTCCAGGGGGAGCGGGGATTTAGTTCAACACATGTTGATGATAAAGTATCAAGAGTTAAAAAGCAGGACAAATACATAAAGCAGGTTGTGATTGGATGATCATAGAGATGAAAAAGCATGTGTGTACTAGCAATTTAGAATTTGCCTTAATAAGTTGTAACTTCTTAAAATTCTCATGTTCAAAGTGTTTCAATCTATTATTTTAATTGTTTCATTCCAATGACCACAGTTGTCATGGCGTCCAGGCTGATAAGGTGTCTGGTCGACTTGAGGTGGAACTGCTAAGGCGTGCGCCTTGGAAACTCTGTGCCAACCAAAGTGTTTTACAGTTATGACCCATTAACCCATGACCCATCAATTAAAAACCCATGACCCATCGTTTAAAAACCAAGGAAAAATGAAATAAAACCCTAAAACACTTATCAGTAATCGCGATTCGCGACTTCTTTGGAGTGGAGACTAAATCGTGACTTATTTGGAGTGGATTGCGACTTCTTCGAACTATCGCAGCTCCGACGACTCCATTCAGCTCCATCGTAGCTCAACCACCATCACAATCCATCGGAACCCAACGACTGAGTCGACCCATAGCTGGAGGCGACCCATAGCTAACTTCTTTTTTTCTCTGTTTCTCTGTTTCTCGAGCTATAACTTTGCTTTGCTGATTTTATATTTGCTTTGCTTGCTTTGCTTCTGAATGGGGGCTTAATAATTATACCTGGAGTACTTTTTATATATTTATGGAGGACAGGTGGGGGATTAATAATTGTACTTAGTCAGCCTCCACTAAATTAAAACTTGGATTGTTCTGCTTTGATTTATATAGACTGGTTGGGGTTTAATAATTATACATGGGAGTCCTTTTTATATATTTGTGGTGGACAAGCCTCCACTAAATTAAGACTTGGGACTGTTCTGTTTATATAGACTAGTGGGGGTTTAATAAATATACATGGGAGTCCTTTTTATATAATTCTTTTACTAATTTTTAATATCAAGTGTTTTGTTTTTGGATTGTTATTGCCAAGTATTTACATAATTATGTTTTTAATGTTATTCCATAGTGTTATGTTTTGAGTTTTAATGTATATAAAATTTTATTGTCAATATACTTGTTAAGTAAAATAAATAATATATAAATTGCACATTATAAATGACTTGTCGCCATACAGACGCCATGGCGGTCGCCTTGTCGCCTAGGCGTCCAGGCAGTCGGCTACCGCTGTGACTCGCCGTGGTGCTGTAATAACTATGTCAATGACTGGCCAAAATTATAAAAGCAGACAAGCTGTGAGAAATGCCACCAATGATTTTTCATCGGCCAAATGTCCACACCAGGAGCTCACATGAAATCAAAATGTTAAGATGAATGCTTAGTATCAAGAAACAGATAGTACGGGCAGTTCCAGAATAAAATAAAAAGATTTTTTAAGAATTTATAATTGTCTAGTTCAATAAACAAAAACTATAGAAAGGTAATGGCTTGAACAAATTGAAAATCAAGAGAGGTCAAGGGGAACAATTAGGATACTATGCTTAGTTTAGTAAGAAATGAGTCCCAAAAAATAAATCATACAGACAAAAGAAAACCAAACTGCACACTCAACATTACATAAAGATGACAATACCAAATCAAGTACTCCCTCCGTCCCAGGATAAAAGTCCTGGTGGACTTTTCACGCATATTAAGAAGATGAATGAAATGACAAAATTGTCCATAATAATGTCATTAAATATGGAGAGAGAATTAGAATAAGAAAAGTATAAAATATTTAATGCTACGGGTATAATAGGAAAATGTGTAAAAATTTAGTTATTAAAGGAAAATGGACATTTAACATGGGACTACTCAAAATAGTAATAAGGACTTTTATCATGGGACGGAGGGAGTAGCTGATTAGCCAAATTAGGACACAGAAAAGAATGAATCCGAGAGATGAGAAACCTTGAGCTGTTATATTTGACAAGACACTCTCTGGTTACTATGAGCATGAAAAAGAAGTTTACCTGGTCAAGCTTGTAATATCCTTCTTTATCAGTAATAGACCTTTCATGACCATCCACTATAATTTTTACACTATCCACTCCCCTGTTATTTCCATCAACTACACGACCCCCAACAGAAAATCCTGTGACCTGCGAAAATTAATATTTTATAGAATACAGATGAATAAATTCATAAACCATTAATAAAATTCATAAAAACAAGCATGGCATACTAAAATGACGTAATATAACTGTAAAAAGATGTGGAGCTCAAGCAAATGGCAAGATCAATTAAAATTAAGAAGTACTATATCAGTTGCACACTTGCACGCATGAAGACACCTTAGAACTACAATAAGGTTGATCTTGGTAACTGGCATGAATTCCACTGCATGAAGTATAATGCATTCTCCCTTTCTTACAATTGATAGTCATATATCTTGTTCACAAAAGCTAACATACACAAAACTAACAAAGCTTACAAAACTCATTAGCCGTTACTAAAAACTTGAATGACATTGTGAAGAAACACCAAGAAAGTCACCACTATCCATGGAGTGTTTTTTCCACTCCCTTCTTCCTTCCACCTCTTACTACCACCAGTACCACTCCAACCAGAAGTCCATGGAGTGTTTTTTCCTCCCTCTCTCTTGAACTCAGTTTGTGCATGTTATTCATATTGCATACACTGCCAATTTTCTCAAATTTCATAAAAGGTACATTTTCTGGTAATACTAATAAAGAGAATGCGCCAATATGAGATCAAACATTTTAGAAATGAATTCTAAATAGGAATCATACTTCCTAAATAGATATCTAGTAGGCTAGAATCAAGCATACAGCAGAAATGCTTTCAAAAATATATAGCAAAAAAGTAAGAGACCACCTATCCCTCAAGAAGCAAGCAATAGTGTACCTGAAACTTTTGAGGGACTGTTGCATGATCATGCTGAACTGACACAAACAAGAATGGAGGCGAAACATCAAACACGGTATTCTCACCCTTGTAGTAAGGTATTAGCTTGTAAACCCCTTAAATATTTCACAAAACAACAAGGTGATAATAAATCAGATAAATACATCTTCAAAACAATTGGCAGAAAAATGGATATAAATTAAAAAGGCTTCATTGATTACGCATCTATGCTCAGTGTCTAACAACGAGATATTGAAAATGGAAATCATACGCAGGGCATAGGGCAATCTGAACTTTCAACTGTTTCATCACATTATTAACGTCTCAAAAAGTTAAGCGAGAGTCAAAACAAAGTCAAATTTCACTGAAACAATCATTTTCACGGTCATCAAGTGAGCTTAGATTTGAAGCAAATTTTATTGAAGAGTTTAAACTCAACTAAAAAGGTAAGGACCCCATATGAACACATTTGAAACTTACAAGGAAATAGCATTAATTTGAAGTTCCAACAAAGATTTCAGTGCATTCAAAGGCCATGGATAAGGATACACATGGTGAATTTTTATATCGGGAAATAGATAGGGAATAGGTTTACAAGATCTGACTAAAAAAAGGACGAAAAGGAAAACATCAGACATCAAGTGGAATGTTGCATAAGTCGACCAAATGGAATGCAATGCATAGAGGAAAGCATAAAGTATTACCACATGGTATAGACTTGAATGCGAAGAATCCATCCGCGTCAGATACAGCATGACAGAGAGCTTTGCTCTGCCCAGGGGCATTGCCAAAACCCTGGGGGCAATTCACCTCTGAGACATCATCCGAGAATAAATATATGTGAACTCCCAATATAGGATTTCCCTACATAAAATTGGACAGTAAATTATACATTAACTTTATTTGAATGCAAATGGATACCACAAAAATTCATATTTATTCAATATAAATAATATAGTCCACTGCAGTACATTCCATTTAAAGGACATAATATGACAAAAGCACCTAATATGGATCATCTAAATTTGATTTCTCTAACAAAAGAATAAATTAATTATTATGCAACTTTAAAAAAATTGGTCCCTCAAAAACTTAACAAGTAGAACAGATTATTTAAGTTATGGAATGTTGATTATTATATGGTGGGTTATATTAGTCAAAACAAAGAGGATAATTTGACATAGTAGAAACATGTAGCATTTCATTCAAGGAGAAACATAAAATAATGCGCTTATGTGGCATAATAACTAAAGATTAGACAAGATTATCACCTGAGCAACTACTAGTCCACGGATGTCATACCCTGGGACAAAGAAAATGTCATCAACTACAACATTTCCAAATCCCAATTCCACCTATAAGATGTGTTGAATGAATATTAGTAGAACGAAAAATTGTAGTTGCATCCCAAACAATGAGAAAGTGAGAGAGAGACGAATGAAGCAGAAAGGAAATACATAGAAAGTAAATAAATAAAAACAAGCACATATTCATATAACCTCTGTGGAACCTTTGACTTCAATGTTCAAATCATGATGTGCAGCCCGTAAATTGTACTTTCCTACATTCAAAAAGCTATTTTTAGAACTTGCAAAACTATTGCACCAAATGTATCATGAGTCTCACTACAATAATTTTATAACAGCGATAAAAACAGAAGGTTAAGACAAATAAAAGTGGAAGAACAAAAAAAAATTAAGAACAAAAAGATGATGATTGGAAAGGCAAAAATTCTAAAACAATTATAGAAAGTCTTTTCTTTCTCTTTCACATTACACAATCATCCCCAAGTATTATACATGACATATTAACATAATACAAATTGATGGTTGAATGAGTTCCTCATGCTAGGAAACTTTTAAAATAACGCGTGCAATGATCTTTAGTCAAGTGGCAAGGAAGCTTCAAACCTGGAATAATGTTTGTGAAAGAGTAACTTCCATCTGTGGATGTTAAAACAGAAGATGCAATACCGCCAGTGGGAGACAAAAGCTCAACATTTACATTTGACGGACCACCATTTTTATGGGAACAACTCTCCCCGCCAACAGTTCCCACAACTCTTCCTGATATAGTGAACCTGGAAAGGTAATACTTCAGACAAGCTATCCAGGCAATAAAATCTAGAGCACATAGAATTCAAGAACTCATAATACATATAACATAGTACAAATAAAATTGACAACACAAACTAAACAAGACTAATAACGTAGTAATGTTACAGCGTGAGAGAGACAGAGACAGAGACCCTGTGAACTGAAAATTTATATCTTCATTGGCATTGCAACCAGTGTGATCTACAACAACAGGAACCTGCAAAAAACATCGTTTTGTGTCAGACTCTATGGTAACTGTATTTACAAAATATAAAAGCCACTTGTCAAAAAGAAAAGAAGAAAGAAGCAATATACTTGAAATAGAGATAGGTAATAACAACCAAGTAACTTACTTGATCTGGGTCCCATGACCATCCTTCAGGCCCCTTGATTTTAATCACAAAAGAACCCTGCAGCAGAAGCAATTTACATCGGAAAAATGCATAAAATTATAGGTGAGCTAAAAGAATCACAAGCTAATTAAATGCATTGGCAATCAACCAGAAACTTTCTGGCATAGGTAGGGTTGGAATATTTTTTTAAAAACTCATGGACAGGCATCTCTAAGTCAGACTAAGTGACAATTGGTGGTTTTGAAACCACTCTCAAGATCATTAGGTCTTGGAATTAAACCTCCCATCGCTCAAGTTATCAGAAAACACCTAAAAAAATATCATGAATAGGTCATCAACTCTTGCCCATAAAAATTTGTTCAGGATTGTGGTTCCATATGCAGTTATATCCTTTCCTGTAGATATTTTTCTTTTTGTCATTTTGTGTATCAAATAATTTATATATTTTCCTCTTACTGCATCAGCTTTCAAACCTTTACAATTCAAGGATTATAATCTCTCATCTCATGCCCCTCATCAACCACTCAACCTTAAGTATGTAATTATTGAAAGTTAAGTATTTACTCAATCTATCAAGATTTTCGTACTGACAGTATATAATCAACCACTTATCAATCCGTGTTTGAAGTTCACGACTCCAAGTAAATCCAAAGCCCATCCTAGTGGAAAGGGACAGTTGTTCGATTTCTGCAAAATTTGCAATAAGTGGCTCTTCCTGTCCTTACTCGTAGATTGATTAGTCATACAGACAAGTATGTTTCCCTTCATTGGAAACATGAGTTCCAATTTAAAATTCAATCGGTTAACGGAAATCATGAATTCAATATGATCAATGGATAAGGTCAAAATTATTAAAATATCATGACATTTGTTGTCTTGATTTTCAAAGGGCAGTCCTTTTCAAGAAGTTCATATAACAGAAAGATAGGTTCTTCATTTGGACAGACAACGTATATACATACACACATGTGAATATATCGACCCAAGTCAGCAGCCCACCAGAGGTGATCTCATGGCAAGATTTTTGTTTGTGGTTTCTATTTAGTTGTTCTGGAGCTACTATAAAACAATGTAGTGAATTTTTTGAAAGATTGTTCAAGGGAATGAAATACAACATGGGCTAGTTAATGCAGAATTTACGGAAAACTACCTTGTCATAAACAGGAATGAAGTAGTAGCCATTTGGAGCACACTGTGTTCTATCCTTCACCAACCCATCAACTGTGCGAAGCTCAACCTACAGTTTGTAAAGGCCACAATCAGCTCATATATCAGCATAGTTTTTTTGTAAACATAAGCAGCAGGAATTTGGTTTATACTGATTACCAAAAGATTATAAGTTACAAGCTGGAATATTTTAGTTCACCATACCAAATATCAAAGTATTGCCCCATTGACATGAATCTAATTACAACAACGAGATAATAGAGTAGAAATAGTATTTTTCTTCATTGTTTTAGAAAACGTGGGACGATCAAGGGCATAAATAAGATGCACCTGAACTGAACCATAGCAATCCAACCAATACAAGAATAAACCAACCGACCAGGCATGACTAACTGGTTACTTACTTACTTCTAAATATATTATTCAAAAATATGCTTGCAAATGCTGACTTCTAATTGTTGAAATACTGCATCACCAGATTACTATGCACAAAACATCCAGGGTCTAGTTTAACTAAAATGTGACTGGACCATTTATATTAATTTGAAAGAAGTTTATAATTCAAATGTGTCCCTAAAAGTTTGGTTTGATGAAATAAGTACAAATCAAATCAACCATTATAAAAATAAATAAATTAAAAGAAACAGCAACTACTTGTAGAGAAGTACAGTATAATCATGGAGCAATTGAAATTCATACCGTGATATGCGAATAGTCTAATTTAGCATCAGTTGGCTTCCTTGACTTGATCAAAGCCGAACTCGCCTACAGAACAAAAATTCAAGGTCAAATAAATGCACGCCATTAAAAATAATCATTCGTAAAACTAAGATCTAAGTACAAATTTCACCAGGTTTAATTAAATTGATTGGATGGACGATTTAAATAAAAAGAAGGATTCACCTCGACGAATCCGCCACAGCCTTGGATCGAATCAGCAGTAGCGTTTGTAATTGGATTGAGTACTATGAATAAGCTCGTAATAACAAGCAGATAATCCATAAGCGCCATTGCTTGTTTCTAGTTTGATTTGAGAAGATTGTTTTCGATGAAATAGATCTGACGTTCAACTCCAACTCCACATGGAGTTGTTATAGTGGAGTTTTTGTACAAATGAATTTGTCACACAGATGCCGATGCGGGAGGGTTTATGGTTTTAGCCACTTAATATTTGATCCCCGGGCATAAATTTGTGACCATAAACTCCATTGATACCATTTCCATTATCATGTTAATAATCCTAACTCAAACAAACAATAATTATAAATAATTCTAATCATGTTTTTTATCATGATATAAAATAATCTCATGTTTTATTTATTTTTTTAAATTAATTAAAGGATTAGATTAAAAAAATATAGTTTGACTATTATACCCTTATCAATAATAACATATTTAAAACTTATTTATACATCAAAAAATGAACTAATAATTTCAAACTCAAATTTAAAAACAAACAAGACACTTGAAATTAATAATCATATCCCAAATATAATTTTTGCAAATAAACATAGCCTAAGAGCATTCACAACAATTTATTTATCTTTATCCTACTCTACAGTGCTATTGGATCATTCTGCAAAATAGATATTCAATTTTTTCATTATATACCCAACATATTCCTTATATTGATTCTTTAAATAGTGAAATTTAAAAGTTATAAGTTAAAATTTAAAAGTTCTAACAATCAAAATATCAAATTAATAATAATCTTATAATTTATAAAAGAAAGTATAATTTATCGATTATATTCCACTGTAAAACAAATTTTATTTTATTTTAAATTTTAAGTAATTTATATGGTGAATATTGAATGGATTGTAGTTGCAAATGTACATTTGATCAATATTAACTTTTAAAAAGTTAATTTACGATATTTTTAAATTTAATATAATTCATTTAAATTTTGAAAATAATAATTTTTATAATTAATAGTACTTTTATAATATTTATAATTATATTGACATAAATTAAATAAATTTATATCGAGTTTTAAATTTAAATACATTTGAAATTAATTTTTAAAAAGTAAGTTAATATTAAGTTTATATTTTGAAAATGAAGTACTAAAAAAATGTCAAGATATGTATAATTGATGAGGTATCCACTTAAATGAAAGTGTTAAATGTCATTTTGTATATATATAGAATAATCTTTTGACTCCCTCCCACCGGAGAAGTAAAATTCTAAATAGGAATTAAAATAGAGAGTCAAATAAAAAATGAAAAAATTGTTGAATAATGATTTGTTAAAATATCCCTCAATTTTAAGGATAAAGAGCTGAGCTGATTAAGAAAATTATTGTTCATGCTCTAACTACTTATAAACAAACATTTGTATACAAATAATTTCATTAAATATTCTATTCTATCGGTCCAAATATACTAGTCTCGTTTAATATTTTTTTTATGTACATTAAATTTATATACAATGCTTGAAATCGGTTAAAAAAATAATAATGTTACATTATAATAACAAAAATTTACCATAACATTTAATATTATAAAATTGAATTAAATCTAAATGTGTGATTTGAAACCTTAATGTGTTATAAACAAAAAAGTCAAAAGTTCAAATGATGTGTAATGTTTTGTTAAGATTGTTGGGGCAAGTTATTGTAGAGCATATTAAAGTTACTAGAACATATTTCAATAATTAAATCATAGCAACAATATTTTACCCTACTATTAATATTAAAGGAAATCATAAATAAACAAAAAGTTAATATATATATATATATATATATATATCTAATAAAATACAAATAATTTTAAATTTTCCGCTTACTCAATAAATCATCTGGGCCGTCCAAAGTTTGGGATAAATCTCACCGTCCATATATCTATCTAATAAAATACATATATATATCTATCTAATAAAATATAAATGATTTTGAATTTTTCGCTCACTCAATAAATTATCTGAACCATTCAAAATTTAAGATAAATTTCATTGTCCATACAGTGTCGGAGGCACGTGTGACGGAACGCAACTGGCATATATATATATGCCTAGAAAAAAAAGGCTCAATAAGTCAAATATTGAGTAATAACTTATTATCTTATGAGTCAAAGATAATACGGTTAGAAAGCAATGAAATGCACAAGACCCGGTTTTACTTTCAGTCCACCTCCTTCACAATAACCATCCATACATGCATACCACTATTTTCACTCTGATTCATTCATTTTCCCACCCACCAATTGCCTAAACAGAGAATCAGGAGAGAGGGAGAAACAAAAAATAAAAATAAAAATAATCAATACATATCAAACACATATTTCTTTTATTCCTTGAACTAATTTTTCCTATCAACATTTTCAACTCCCATTATCCTCCATGGCTGCCAATAGATGATTTAACTTAACCCCATAAAACTGCCTAACAAAAAAAAAAGGTCACTTTTTAGGCGTACAGGAAATCCTCAGCCCAGCTCATTTGTTTTCCTGTACGCCATGCATTCCAGTTTCAGAAATATATTTTTCCTTGTATATCTATGTGTTGTTTCCAGTCCCATTTATGCAAAATCTGCCCAGTATATTTTGACATGTGGCGACCCTAAAGGTGGCACTGGTGCTGATGGCAGAAAATGGGAGCCCGATTCAAAGTACCTAGTGAGTTCGGATAAATCCGTGGAATCCAATGCTGAAAAACAAGATGCTTCGCTCCCATCCCAAATCCCTTATATGACAGCAAGAATATTCAATGCCGAGACCTCATATAAATTTGCTATTAATGGGAGCAACAGGATTTTCCTTAGGATGCATTTTTACCCATCTACATACCCAAATGTGAATATCTCAAACTCGTATTTCTCGGTTGTTACAGATAAATTGACCCTTTTGAATAACTTCAGCGCTTCAACAACATGCATGGCTTTGTCACAATCTTACATTGTTAAAGAATACATATTGGCAACTTCGGAATCGAATGAACTTAAAGTTACTTTTAAGCCTTCTGATAAGTATAGTGGTAGCTTTGCCTTTGTCAATGGTATTGAGGTGATTGAAGCCCAAGAAATGTTCGACGACCAGACGACAATCGTGGGGTTTGCAAGAGATTCAGGAGCCACGGTGGAGGCCACGAAAGCTAGCCTGGAGACAATGTACAGATTAAATGTAGGCGGACAATATGTTGCACCTGGAAATGATTCTGGTGGGCTAATGAGGAGTTGGTACGACGACTCTCCTTATATTTATGGTTCCTCGAGTGGGGTCACAAATCAGGCCAATAAAACCATCAGTCTCCAGGGATTTCCGAATGCATTGGCTCCTCTTGAGGTGTACAGCAACTCAAGGACTATGGGTCCGGATGCACAAATTAACACCAAGTATAACCTTACATGGATATTTCAGGTGCATGCTAACTTCACCTATATTGTGAGGTTTCATTTTTGTGACTATATAGACCAATTCGCCAATCAAAGGGTGTTTAATATATACATCAACAATCAAACTGCAACAAATCAGGTGGATATAATACCCATGTCAGGAGGTGTGAGTCATCCCATGAAAATTGATTATGCAATACATGTGAGCGATGAAGGACATGGAGATAATGACATTTGGGTGGCACTTCACCCCAATGTGAGCTCAAAGCCTGAATATTATGATGCAATGCTAAATGGAATGGAGATGTTCAAGGTTGGAGATACAAAGGGGAACTTGGCAGGGCCTAACCCCGAGATGTCGGATTTGATGCTTAAACAGCAACAGGCTGATCACAATACAAAGGAATTTGCTCCTAAGAAAAGTTACACTGCCACGATAGTTAGTGGAGCTGCTGGTGGTGCTGCTGCTTTTGGGCTTGCCGCTGTCATAGTCTTGGCTGCTTATAATAGGAAGAAGAGATATCCAGGGAACGACTCGATGTCTAGCTGGCTGCCCCTTTACGGGCAATCCCATACTTCAGCTAGCAGATCTACAATCTCGGGCAAAAGCCATGGTAGCACCACCATTTCATCTGATGCAGCTTGCAATTGTAGGTATTTCTCCTTGGCAGAAATCAAACAGGCCACCAAGAATTTCGACGATTCCCATGTTATCGGTGTTGGTGGTTTTGGAAAAGTTTACAAAGGTGTTATTGATGGGAATGTGATGGTGGCAATTAAAAGATCAAATCCTTCTTCAGAACAAGGAATTAATGAGTTCCAAACCGAAATTGAGATGCTTTCGAAGTTGAGGCACAGGCATTTGGTGTCCCTTATTGGGTATTGTGAAGAAGGCAATGAGATGGCATTGGTTTATGATTACATGGGGAAAGGAACTCTGAGGGAGCATCTTTATAAGAACAACAAAATCACTCTCTCTTGGAAGCAAAGGCTGGAAATTTGTATCGGTGCAGCTAGGGGATTGCATTACCTTCACACTGGGGCTAAGTACACGATCATTCACAGGGATGTTAAGACTACCAATATTCTTGTTGATGATAAATGGGTAGCCAAAGTGTCTGATTTTGGGCTATCTAAAACAGGTCCTAACATGAATCAAGGCCATGTTAGCACTGTGGTAAAGGGTAGCTTTGGGTACTTGGATCCTGAATATTTCAGGAGGCAACAATTGACAGAGAAATCAGATGTTTACTCATTTGGGGTTGTTCTTTTTGAGGTTTTATGCGCTAGGCCGGCTCTAAATCCAAGTCTGCCAAAAGAACAAGTCAGTCTTGCTGATTATGCTATGCATTGTCAAAGAAAAGGAACTTTGGAGGATATTATGGATCCCCATCTCAAAGGCAAGATAAGCTCCGAGTGTTTCAAGAAGTTTGCTGAAACAGCTGAGAAATGCTTGTCTGATCATGGAACGGATCGCCCCTCTATGGGCGATGTGTTATGGAATCTCGAATTTGTACTGCAATTGGAGACGAATCCTGAGGGCTCCAAGCATGTTCGGTCAGAGAGTGGAAGCGTGGATTATGACAATGTCGAGCAGATTGATCACAACAGTTTCTTAGCAATGCATAGAAACACTCTAAGCCTCGGAAGTGAGCATGATGAGATAGAGGGATTAGAGGATAACAACAGTACCAGTGATATCTTCTCACAGATTGTCAATCAGAAGGGGCGGTGATCATGAGATCGACTTGGGTCGTGTTGATTCGACCAGTTGAATGTGCTAATTAAGCTGCATTGTTGAGTTTGAGCAAACCAGATTTACCAATGTGTTGGTTTTATTGGAGATGGTCATGCATGGTACTTCTTAATTACCTAATTGTGTGTGTTTATGGTATCTCATTCTTATTTGTTTTCTCAATCTGGTATCATTTACAGGAATATTAGGCTATTAAAACAAATAGGGCATTCTATATTTCTGTTTGTAAGGAGCCCAGAAGAACAATGTCCTCCAAAAGATCTGCTTTGAAATTAATTTTATGTAATCACTACATTATTTAGACCACCATAGCATTTTTTCTTTTTTTGGGTTATGTTTCTTATTTACAATGTACACCTGTCTACAGAAAACCTTTTGAGTGATTTTGTAAGGTTCTTCATTTCACATTAAATGCAGTTCTTGATTATCTTCAAGTTTTCAAGTCCATTCATATGCAAACAGCTTTCTTTAGATGATGAAAATCAGAGAGAATAACAAAATCATTAAAACAAGTTTTATCCAGTACTGTTTAGACACGTTTCTTGTATATTTGCACTCATAAAAATGTGCTAAATGTTTGGAAATCAAGTGCTAATTAATATTAACAGGTGAAAATATGAATGGTTAGGGTTCTGTCTTCTAAACACTTGCCTTCCTAGTACGGGGAAAATAAAACAAGAGATTTTTTCTAGAAAAGCTACATCCCTGGAGCTCTCTTTCCCCCCTTATTTTCTTATAGTTCAACTTTTATATCCGATATTTGCAAAATTTAGCTTTGAATCATTTCTGATATATTCATTTGAATCATATAGAAAATTATGAAAATTTTAAAGTTTGGCAAATTAACTTCAAAAAGTTATAACCGAACTCTTGTTTGACTTATATTTTGAAATTTAATATTCAAAAAATTATGTGTAGGTTTCTCCGATGTAAACATGTATATTCCAAAAAAAAAAGGCAAAATAATATAAATAAAATTATTGTTTGGAGAGAGTATATTAATATAATGATATTTTCGCATGTATTTTTTATATTTCTACGTTATACAATGAGGTCACATCTTCATATGAAAAGAAAACATGTAAAAATATTAAAAACACATGAAAATAGTGTTACCCTATTAATAATGACAACAACTAACAAGATGAATGTCTTAACCCATGCAATTATGGAACAAAATAATTCAAAATTTTCATATAATTTAATTTCAGAAGAAAAATTATCAAAATATTGTACTCATTGCTACATAAAAAATAATTTATTTTTCTTGATTTACCCTTTCTAATGAGAGAAAATAAAAAGGAAAATAGCTAGAAATCTTCTCATTTTGTGTTTTTGTTGGTGGCATGTCAAGCTCGGGTAGAAAATAGCTAAATGCATTAGTCTTTTTCACTTTGCATTATGTATCTGTGGAGAGTAGACTCCATAAAGCGCAACTATTATTTATTAATATGACTCGAGTTATTGCTTTTGATGATTATGGCATTATGCCACATGAACAAAAATATGTTGGTTATGAACTATAAATTAATATTAATAAATGAATAATTAATTAATGTATTTACTCGCAACAAAGGCTTCTTAAGTCGAATTCTTTGTCCAAGTATAAATCTTTTTCCTTTTAGTTCAACCATCTTCAAGATCTTTTTAGCTCAATCTATCAGTATATAGTTTACTAAATTGGAATATTTAGGGAAGCAAGACAATACTACCAAACTAGCATGATGCATAGGAGAGGAAGTATTCAGAGTTAGAAATACTACAGTAAAACTTAGTACAAAGCCTACAAATAGCTACCCTAACCATTCCATACAAGTACTTGTCAAATTCGAAGCTAACACAAACTTTTCTTCCTAAACCTACATCAAACAACTTCATGATTCACAGCATCACCATTCTGATGGACTTGGAAGAGGCTCAATATGATCAAACATGTCCATGGGGAAGTCATCGATGAAACTATCAGGGGTCGAAGGGTTGTCATTCTCTTTCTTACCACCATTTCCATAGCTTGTCCCTGTCCCTGTCCCAAAATGTGGTGCATAATGCAGCTGAAGATTGCCTACATCAGATGCAGAACCATTCCCAAAAACTTCAAAAAAGTTGGGCTCTCCAAGTCGAGTCGCGAGTTCTTGGCATTCAAGCGAGAGCGGGAGTTCTGTCAGCAGTTGTGGAATCTGTGGAAAGGAGAGTTGAGGGTGTGGCTGATGATCTTGGCACGGCTTCTTCTCGTTGGTGTTGAACTCGAGGTGAAACAGGTTCTGTTCAAAGTGGCACAAGTTGGGGTTTACTAGTTCAGGCAATGGCACCATTTTGAATGGTTTTGGGCTGTGAACAATGTAGGAAGATGAGAAAGATTGGTTTTTTGACGACTACTTTTCCTCTGTCGATGAACTAAACTTGGGTGCCTGAAAATGTGAAAACACAAAGAAAATGCAAGCATTGGCTTAAATCCGGACAGAGGGAGTTATCAAGATCCTCTATGTTGTCCAAGTTTAATGACTTGTTAGGCATTATGCTGCTGATGAGTAACATAAATATTTTATAGAATTCAATAATTCATGTAGAGGAATGTCACACAAATTGTCACTTACGTCCTCTATGTTTACCTTCAAATGCTACTATTATAAAAGAGTTGGGATCCTGTTAGCATGGATTTTATTTTTTGGTAAGTTGGTCAATTGGCTAATACAATGCTGATACATATAAAGCATAGCGTGCGTGTCAGTACTTACTCAAAAATGAACTTCATATTAACCACTTCCGTAAATTTAACACATACACGAGAAGTCTTAGTGTCCTCTGACTCATGACACCTTATTAAAATAAAGATAATTTTTCATAACACAAGTATTTCATTAATAATGTGTTATAATTATAAAATTGCTAATTTATACTCGGACAATATATCAAATTTAGATTAATTCTCTAAATACTCTTTCCAACTAAAAATAGAGTCTCATCTGACTATTTTCTTAGCAAATTGATATCTCCACAAGAAAATTTGATAGTTCCGCAAGTCTTGAATAATAAATGAGATTCACGTCTATGTGAATAAAGTATTGTAGAAATATCAAAATTTTCTTGTCGAAATTTTATTTCGCTTTATTAGGTGTAAACCTTAACACAATCTTCGACATAATTATTTGATAAAATTTGACCAATATTAAAAATTAAAGGCTTAAATTTATGAACATATTGCAAATTATTATTAAAATTACCTCCACAGTTGGAACATTATGAAGAACAGGGGCTCCCCTGTTATTTTTCTGAGACTTCGGTGGGGATGGTGTTGTTGGTGTCTGCAGAATTCTAGCCAGCCTCTTCTGCCTGCTACTCCAAAAATTCTTCACATCATTATCAGTTCTTCCTGACAAATACGTCGCGATTCTCGCCCATTTGTTCCCAAATTCTCCTTGGAGTTCTATCACTATCCTCTCTTCCTCCGCCGAAAACTTCACCCCACTGTTACGAACAAGGTGACAAAGAAATAGATCATATATTATCATAATTTCCAGTTAAAAATTAAAAAACCCCATCAAATTCTTCGACCGATGACAAAGAATTTGAGAAAGAAACAGAGTAATTTAAGACCCACCAAGAACAAATACAAGTTTTGTATTTCATCATCACATCATATATCACTCCAAATCACTAAAATTAAGTTATTTGAATTCCCGAAAAAAATTCATTTTTCATTATCACAATGTATGTAGTATATACATATATAGATACAAAAACAGAGTATCCCAGTATCAAATTCTCAATCAAATCACAAACAATTACGAGCACACAGTGAGACATTTTGTATTTGATAGAGACTAATATGAAAACCCCATTA
This sequence comes from Panax ginseng, assembly GCA_020205605.1. Classification (NCBI taxonomy): domain Eukaryota; kingdom Viridiplantae; phylum Streptophyta; class Magnoliopsida; order Apiales; family Araliaceae; genus Panax; species Panax ginseng. Next base: position 7,041,847 of record CM035136.1, on the reverse strand, counting down.
TCTATATCTAATTCTTATGCATTTATTTCTTAAACAGGTACACAAACAACTCAACTTTAATTCAAAACACTCAAAATTAAATTAAAATGATGTATATAGTATATACACAAAAAACAGAGTACATGCATAATTACAAAAAAAGAATTCGCCGTTCCAAATCCGTCTTCAGATTTCATATATAAGAGAGAGAGAGAGAGAGAGCAATTAGAAGAAAAGAAGAAGAAAAATGATACTTCCCAAGTCAAATTCACTCATAATCATATATATATATATATGTATATTTAAGTGAAAAAAACATACTTTTTCAAGTTGGGTCTGAGTTTATTAACCCAACGAAGGCGACAAGATTTGCCAGTGCGGTGCAAGAGACCTTTGGATCGAATGGAGCTCCAATCTCTTGGCCCATATTTCTTGACATGGTTCATCAAAACCTCATCTTCTTCTGCTTTCCATGGCCCTTTCTTTATGTCTCCTCCCATTCTCCTTCCTATTTCGTATCCTCCTCCTACTACCGTTACTCTCTCATACGCCTAAATTCCCATAACCTTAAAAAGTTATTGAAAAAGGAAAATCCGAGTGCTGCTATATTCTTTCCGCCTGTAAATTTTGTGCGAATTCTGGTTTTGTGTGTTTTTTGTTTTGCATTTGAGAAGATATTGTAGGTATGTTTTTGTGTACGGAGACCGTTAAGACGGTTACTGCCGTATCCCCACTATATAGCCCACGTTCCCCAAATTTTTCTCTACTTAAAATTCACCACTTTGTCAGAAAATTACACAATTATCCTTGGGTTGAACCTCTGTAATCCATCGATGGGAACCTCAAAGCCCCACGCACATAAAGATATCTAGTTAACTACTTATATTCTGTAAATTAAGTTTTCGAATTTTAGATATATTTATAATTTTATAGCCAGTCTTTCTCTCAAAGAAAATCAATGCAATTTTTTTTCTTCAACCTTCATTCTCTACCCAGTGAGATTAGTTGCTCAAATCAAACCCTAGAAATCACAAAAAGATTTAGAATTTCATTCTTCTAGACTATTTATAAAAAGCTGCACAGTACTAAGTGAGTTGGGTTCTTTATGAAGAGCAGATTGATTAATGAAATACTTCAAAATCATACAATGGGTTGTCTTCTAAATTGGCGCACAAGTCTACAAATAGTGATATGATGGAGTTGTGCTGATTTTTCCTAAAATGCCCCTAATCAATGATTTCACCAAAAGGGTATGCAATTTTTTGTAGTTTCTTTTATTAGGTTTTTGGTATTTCTTATTTCGAAATTTTGTTAAAGTTGATATTTTTCTTTACCTGATAATGCATGGCAGTAATATATTACTTTTGTTTGAGTACATGGAATGATTTCATGTTTTGCTATTTGAAATAATTGTCTTCTTAGTTTTTACTGTGTTGTTTTATTTTTCTGAATAAAAATATTGAAATTGTAAGTTATGTTGAAATTGAGCTAATTTTATTCTTTTCTTTAGTATAACTAGTTGGTAGCCCGTGCAATGCACGGGCTAGTTGGAAAAGCTGATTATATAATTTGTTAGAATAAAAACACAAAAACAACAAAAACATAATACATTTTATATTAAGCAACATTAATGAGTTTAACTATCTAATATACTCATTTCAGCATAGAACAAAAATTACAACCTTGAAGGCAAACAATAGATAAAATTGATAGTTTAAATATCAAGAATGTATATTTTTGCAAGTACTACCTTGACATTCTTTAAAAATACCAAGATTGAGCACTTTGCTATTAAAATGAGCATTACTCTAGAATCAACTACAGAAAAACATTGCATCAGTAGGAACGAACTGCAACTTTGACACACCAAAGCAGTGATCAACAGAGCATTACTCGTAACAGGCATGTCCCTATCTTCTGGATTAACGAAAGAAAGGCTTGGAAAGACTGCAATTCTATCATCAACAGAGCAATCAAACTGGAAAACTCCTTCCTCTAGAATAGGTTCGAAAACCATATTTCCCGACTTCACATCCAAAGTCAATGTTGTATCTTCACCCCCAACCATCTTAGACACAGCCAAGCTTTCTCCGATCAACCTTTTATTAAACCTCTTTTTCCTGTACATAAATTTTTGCATTAACAACATTCAAAAGTATTCTACAAAAACATTTTAAAATAACCACACTTTACCCATTCTCTAAACATTTTTCTATTTTCACAAATTAGGACTAAAATTTCCTCCTCTTAATCTTAAATTCAATACTACCCTTTTCTAACAATATTAAACTTCAATTGCCTTGTACAAAAACTAATATTCGTCGTCCTCCATAATCAAATTGTTCTAACAATCCAACCAAACATTATACACCAATCATATTCATAACTTTAAAAGCATATATCATCAACAACAGTACAATAATGTGCTACTCTTTCATAAACTACACAACAAATTTCAATTCTTTTCATATGGGTGACAACAATCTAAATCCAATCAAAATTCAAGGGATTAAAAAAACCCTATAAAACTGATCCCATCGAATTAAACAAATAAAATTAACCAAACATTATACGCCCTAGTTGGAAAAGCTGATTATATAATTTGTTAGAATAAAAAACAACAAAAACATAAGATATGCAGAATTCAAATACTGTATGCACCAAAATAGTACTTGTCTGCTTAACTTCAGTTTAACATGGGCAGTACAGATCCTTATCATAGTTTCTAAGGTTCTGGCAGTTATTGGGAGTGTACCTCCACCAGTCTATAGAAAAGGAAACATTCAAAAGATTGCTCAATAGCAACAGGTAAAATCACCCTAGGTGTGCCAAAGTTTAGGCAAACTAATATTGTTTTCCTAATATCATCTTATCCTTGCAATTGTTCTATATCTGAATTAAGACCTCATAAGAACAAATCAATTTAGCCTAGAGCAAACCTACTACAGCCGCCACCCCCACTTACAATGATAAGAAACTAAAGTGTGGGTGGGGCTGGGACAGAGGTGTAAGGGAAAAGAGGGGGCAATTCTTGCAGGATGATGTATGCATGCTATTATATGCATTCATCCAAATTGAAGATCAATAGTGCTATAAGAAACAGAGTAACCACTTACAGTTGGCCAAGAGTTGATATATCAAAGTCTGGAGCAAGCTCTTGCACAATATCATTGGGTCCTGAAGCACTTCTTTGGACAAAAGTTATTGCATCATAGTCTCCACGATAGAATCCATGTCCTGAGCAGTATGATTATTAGAAAAGTTGTGGCTTTATTACTCCGGAGATCATATAATAAAGAAGTATATAAATGGACATCTGATAAACTAATTATAAAGCAAGCCAATTGAAGAAACTTGATATGAACCTATCAAAGTAATTAACAGCTAAAACAATAGTCAACCCAGCAAATCCATAGTGAGAACAGACCCTTAAAAGTCAAGCAATAAAAAATAAACTTAAAAAATTACTTAGTTGCTATGTTGAATTCATAGTGGAATGAAAAAATATTACTCAGCAAATCTATAGTGAACAGACCCTTAAAATCCAATCTCTAAGTTAAAATTAAATAGAAAAAATTACTTACTACTCCATTCCATACAATGTAGTAAAAATATATACAACTTGGTAATCAATGCACACTCATCCATGTACAACAGAGATCCAACAAAAGTACAGTACATTAGATAACTTATAATTCTAGATACGGGAAGGAGTGAAAAGGGCAAAATTAAAGAAAAGAAAATAACTAATATATCCAAACTACTTACCTTTTTCAAAGGAGTCGATAAAAAAATCAATATTGAACAATAACGGGGAATGGATACCTTCAACACATGGCGACAACAGTTCTTTGGATTCTATACTCTTGTCTCTCTGAATTGTGATATTAATGGCCTCATTAGCCCTGTCCCACAGTGTTTCAAGATCCATGTATTCAACCTAAAAATACAAAATTTAGAGAAAATAAAGCAAAAATCCAAGAAATTGTAAGCCTACTCAAATCAATTACCTTGGAATTGGCTTTAGAGTACATGATTTCTTCAACTTTGAATACAACAATAGGTAATTTCTCTTGCCATTCTCTATTCTTTTTAGTGACAGTGGAATGCCTCCCATTGACAACCCTGATCAAGTGCATGGTGGGCATAAAAATAAATAAAGTAACAGGAAACAATTTGAAATAGCGAGGAATCTTATCGATCCAGATCATTGTCGCCTAATATATAACACAAAACAAAAAATACAAAATGATCAGTCGAAATAACCCTAATTTGTGAAATAAGTGATGAACGGGAATTGAATTACTGCAGTACTGCAATTGAACTAATGTTCCGAATCACCTCCCCGGCGGCGTCATCCACCTTATTTCTGACAGCGGCGAACCCGTCTAGCTCCGAATCTTCAAAATCTAAGCTAACGGCGGTTTCAATTCCATTGGAAAGAGAGGAATTTGAAGTCATTGTGGATGTGAACTTGATTCGGTGGTGAGAAATTGGGAAATTTAGAGCAAAAGCGGACAAAAGCGGAGCTCTGGTTGTAGTGGAGAGGTATTGAAGGGTTTGGAGAGAGAGAAAGGAGAGTTGGGCGGTTTAGAAAGAGAAAGTGAGATTTTGAAACCATTGGGGTTTGGATTTGAGAAAAATGATTGGCTTGATTCAGAAGATGGAAGACTAGGTAAGGGTGAGGGTGAGGGGAAGGTGAAAGAAACTGAAAGCGGAAGAAGAAGAGGAAGGGGAGACGCCGTCGGTTTTGAAAATTAAATCGGTAGACAGATTAATTAATTGATTTAAAATTAATTTTAAAATTAATTAAATTAGAGAGGCTGTGCTGTATTTATATATAAAAATTGATTAATGCAGAAAATCGTAGAAAAATTTTAGCTGCACGTCTGCCTATTAAACAAATTTAAAAAAATATATTTTGGTGCTACATATAAATATAACCCGTTTACACACTCCACAAAATGCTAGCCTTGTTGACATTGTTGTGGTGAGATTCATGAAAAGCTAAGTCAACAATGAAATATACAGACATGTCAGTTTATTGGATGTTAGTATTGTATTATATAGACTTGTTGATCGTTTTGGTTAGTCCTTCATGTCCGAATTTTGTTCGAAGAATGTCATGCTCAAAATAAGGAATTTTTTAAAGTTACTTTTAAATATATTACATTTCAAATTTTACATGATTTATTTAAATTTTAAAAACAATATAATTACTAATACATTTTAGATTAGTTTATAATATTTATAATTATATTAAAAAAAGTAAAATATATTCATGATAATTTTAAGTTTGAAAGTGATTCAAACTAAATATTTTTTAGTTCTAAAATATAAGATCATTATTAATTTTTTAATTCAACTAAAAATATTTTTAAACTCAAAATTAATATGAATTTTTTTAATTTTAGTCAAAACAATAATAAATATTGTAAACTAGTCGCTGTAAGATTTATTTTTTCATAACTTTTAATGAATCATTTCAAATTTTGAGTTTTAAAATTAATTCTCAGTTTATCCTATCAATTTATGTTGGTTGTTTTAGTCCATTTTAGATACATACCCAAGTTATTAATACTTTTAATAATAAAAATAAAAATATAAAATTTAGTTTGTCCAAATATTTGAATATGAAACTACACATTATCATTTTTTTAAAGGAAGACGACATATATGTCAACTAAATATAATGAAGTTAGATCACGACCAACATAAAAATATATGCGATAAGCCGATAAAAATATAATAAATTAATGTGATTTTTTAATTTCTACATATTTCATGTATAAACATATGTTACAATCATAATTTAACTGAAAACTTTCACAATATATTACATAACTATTTTTTTAATATGTTGCTTCGCTTGAGCTAAAATCTTAGAAAAGAAAGGGTAATAATTTTGTAATTTTCTTAATACTTTATTTAATATTTAGCAAATCAATTTTCTTTTTCCCAGGAAAAAAATTAAATAAAATGGCGAAATAGGTTTTTAACGTGTAGGGCTTTTATTGTGATTTATTGTTGGGTTTTATATCAAATTAATCACGTTTTAGCTGCACCTAACCCAATTCAGCCCAGCCCAGAATTTGAGTCTCCTTTTTTCTTTCTCTTTGTGCAGCTAATAGCCTAATACAAAGCCAGGTCGGTAACTCTTTTATTAGCTCAACTGCTCCCTATGCTCTTCTTCTCTTCTTCCTCTGAAGAGCGAAGAACAAAACAAAAAAAAAGGATTTTTTTTGGCTCCATTACTCGAACCAGATTGAACTATTCTTTAGTTGCAGACCAAAAACCAGTCGATAATGGCCTCCAACGGAATCAAAAAGCATCAAGTTTCAGCAACCGCGCCGCCTCGCACCCTAAATGTGCAAAAATTCGCAGAATCCCGAGCTACTGAACTGGAAGCCCTTCACTCAATAGTTTCGAATCGATTGAAGGGTGATTTTCGGTCTCAAATAAATAAGAGGAGGAGAACCACCGCGTACGACAATAGGGTTGCAAAAAGAAGATATAGAAATAGGCAAAAGCTTGGAGAGGTGGATGTTAGTGAAGAGAAAAGTAATTTGGAGAGAGAATCGATGAAGAAAGTGCCCCGTTATGTTAGGCGCAAAATTGAGCTTAGGGGAAATCCAGATGGTGGGTTTTGTGCTTCTGGGGATGGTACAAAGAGGCTGAGAACACACATTTGGCATGCGAAGAGGTTTACAATGAAGAAGATTTGGGGATTTCATCTTCCTCTTGGTTTGCACGGCAGGTAAATTTTGCTTACTCTTGACATTATGAAATATTTGTTTTCAGCTTCTATTATGTTTGCTTTTTTTATTGGAAAACTGTTTTTTTCTCCATGTAGTGTACTTATTACTGCTACGAAAAGAGTGTCTTTTGTAAATATAATAAGATGATCACTCTTTTTGTGGATCAATTTTTTTTTATTTTACAAAAGGGACTATTTTTGTGAAACAAAGGGAGTAAATTTTTCTTAAAATACATTAATTGATATAGTGGAAGGGGTTCAAGATCAATCATGAAGAGCTTAAGAGATGGATTAATTGTGCATGATGCAAGCTACACTACTGCTGTAGAATTGGAGGGTCCTGAGGCAGGCATATTCTTACTTTGAACTTGCAAGCGTTTTGATATCGTTTTTATTTTTCGTCTTCATTTGTTGTATGTAGTTGTGTAACTTGTGTTTGGTTGGGAAATGATGTTGCAGAAGCTATATTTGTTATTATATTTAGAAATATATATAGTTTATCCTTCCAGATATGTGAATCTTTTTTGACATTTTGCTTTTCTTTACCAGTATTATGGTTTTCTTAAGATCACAAATAGACTTTAAGACTAAACTTGTTAATTGGAAAATAAAATCCTCAAGAGAATACTATGTTAAATAGTAAGCAAACATATATATGCTTAAGACAATGCCAAAAAAATCTAATGGGATTCTCATTTCAGAATGTCTCTCTTAAGCACACACTACCTTGCAACAAAGCTATATATCTTTTTTCTGTGGCAGAGGAGTTTGTCTTTGGCATTTCCTTTTTTGGTTATATCATCTTTGATTATTATTTCCTCATTATTCATTTGATTTTCTATTAAAGTGTTATACTTGATTGGTATGTCATATGCTTCCAGGAAAAGTTATTGTCAGTTCTAAGCATGGTCCTAGTGCCTTCTCGTTCGGTTCATTATGATCGTGTACTTTCTGGTTCTACATATGGAAGTGCTATGGTGGGTGAACCAATCTTACAATCTAACTAGGACTGAACAACCATGTTAATATCTGACTTGCTTCTCATTGATTTCTTTTTGCAGCTTCACCATGTTGGAGCACCCTCTTCTATTACCATTGCTCCAGTGACCTATATGTGGCGACCTTCTCATCAACAGTCTAAGGATTTTGATGGGGTGGGCCATAAGGATGATGTATGTCATGATATTCTAAAAATTGACAACTCTTCTGCCTCCCGCCAGGTGTGGGTATGGATACATGCTGCAGCCTTCAGAGAAGGATATGATGTTTTGGAATCTGCTTGTCAGAGGGAGGTAAGGTATAGATATTTTAATCCTTTTTAATATAGGAGTTTCATTCTACTGTGCTGTAAAGTGATTTTTCATGTACATTGCATGCCTTACTGACTGCATATGATAGTTAAAGAAAGATACAATTTTGTCAAATATGATGACTCTTGTCTGTTGTCAGACCTTGCATTGCTGCTCAGAAAGTGCACAGAATACATGAATAAAATGTATTACTTAATGTCTTGCAGAGTGAGAAGACTGGTGCTTTAGTTACATGTATTTCTCTCGAGGGACTTGGAAAATTGGAAGTGATGGGTTCAAAGGCATCTCAGCTTCTTCAGAAGATATTACATCCTGTTACTAGGTGAGATATTTGGTAGTGGAATTTAATATTAGCTGAGGAAATATGTGAATTAATGGTTAGCTGATTTGTGTTGATTGGCTATTCAGTTTTCCAGAGAATTACTGGGAACTAAAGAAATGCTCAGCTGCTGAGGATGACAATGAAACTCAGCTTGGGAATTCTTCCGTCTTTGAGAATGATGATCAGATTTTTTCCTCGGTTATTTCTCTCACAGTTAATGATCCTCGTCTTTTGACTGGGAAAGATGACATGTTTGTTCCAAGAGCAAGATCTACGGGTATTAGGGGTCACGAAGAAGATGAAGATGATGGACACAAGACATCAGCTGGTATTGCAGAAAGTAGCATAGAGTTACTCTCATCGCGATGCTTGGGAAATGGAGAAAGCAGTGTTATATTTGACTCTATTGATTTGTGGGATGCCAGCAAAGGGATATGTCCTCCTGTTGAAGAAAGTGTTCTTTGCATGGAAAAACATCATCAACGGCTGGCTTCCTATTGCCTCAGTGATAAAGGTCCTAGGGAACTATATGCATCAACTAAGGGGCAGTGTTCTAGGTTGTGTCCAATTCTGCTTTTAAGAAATAATAACCTAAAGAACTCCATTACGAGGTAACTTTTCCAGCTATTCATTTACAAACATATATTTTTCTCACACACTGGTTTTCATTGGATTTACAATGTTGTTTGAGATTGAGGTTTATCTTGTACTTTAGAAATTTTCTCTTAGATGGTTCAACTTTCATCAACAACTGTGAAAGAAGTGTATGATTGCATGTTTGATCCTCTTTGGACTGTAAACTTGTCCGGTTGTCCCTTTTTGTCTTGAAGGACAAAGCTTCCATCTCTTTTATTCAGTCAAATATAATGGATATATGTGTGTGTGTGTCTGTGCATATATATATATATATATATGGGTATTCATCCATGACAAACGTTTGCCATAGACCTTTATTCAACAAACAAGTTGATTCACAGATTGATCCGGACAATAGAGAAATTTGAGATTGGTTGACTTTTCTCCTGTTGCTTCTGACATGTGGCAGGTCCTTCTTTTTTCTCAGTTAGCCTATTACATTCTTGTCACTAACTTATAATACATGCTTGCTACAGTTACATGCGCGGCGATGTGAGTCCCACCCATATGGCCTGTATGGCTATGTAAAGATAAGTTTACATTTATGTATACATAATGTAAAAATAAAAGATAATGATACATAATATAAAAATAAAAGATAATGATAAGATAAGTGCGAATAAAAGATAAACTTATTTTTATAAATACATAATGTAAAAATAAGATAAGTTTGAATAAAAGATAAATTTATCTTTTATAATAAAATAAATTTATCTTTTATTATAAAAACATAAATTTATTTTATTATAAAAGATAAATTTATTTTTTATTATAATGTATAAAATAAAATTTATTTTATTTTATATTTTATCTGTTATAATAAAATAAATTTATCTTTTATAATAAAAGATAATAAAATAAATTTTATCTTTTATTATAAAAGATAAATTTATTTTATTATAAAAGATAAATTTATGTTTTTATAATAAAAGATAAATTTATTTTATTATAAAAGATAAATTTATCTTTTATTCAAACTTATCTTATTTTTACATTATGTATTTATAAAAATAAGTTTATCTTTTATTCGCATTTATCTTATCATTATCTTTTATTTTTATATTATGTATCATTATCTTTTATTTTTACATTATGTATACATAAATGTAAACTTATCTTTACATCGCATATACGGGTGGGACTCACATCGCCGCCACACATTTTGTAGCAAGGTGCATGTATTATAAGTTAAAGGGGAATGTAATACAAGCTAACGACAAAAAGGAAGAGACCTGCCACATGTCAGAAGCTATAGGAGAAAAGTTTACCAATCTCAAATTTTCTATTGTTCGGGATCAACTCAGAATCAACTTGTTCATTGAATAAAGGTCTACGGCAAACGTTACATGGATGATTATATATATATATATATATATATATATATATATATATATATATATATATATATATATATATATATATATATATATATTCAAACAGAAACAGTGTAGAAAAATGCATATACTAAGGCCCCATGGCAACACACTAAAACCTTCTCATTTGTTTGCCTATATGTCACTCTTAATCCACATAGAATTTATTTCCTTCTAAACTTGAGATGAACTTTCTTTGTGCAAATATTTAAACGTGCACTTTATTTTATGCATGATTCTCCCATTTGCTTCATGGTGGGGACTCTAAGTCAAGAACGAAGAAGAGATTTTTATATTTATTATTGGGAGTTTTTATCATGTTTAACATAAAAGTAATTGATGTGATTTATGTATTTTATTTATTAGTGGTAATTTAGGACATTAATTAGTGATTAAGAATTATTAATAAGGGTATTTTAGTGTTTAGTTCTTTTATTATTTCTCAAGTAATATTAGGGTTTTGAGTCTCTTTAAATAAATAGTGATATAATCCTCACAAGTCTTTTAGACTACATACTATTGATATTGAAGTTGATTACTTTATTCCTACCGTAAAGAGGTATTTTATCCATCTTGGTTTTGATACAATTGAGAGATCCTAGTGATTTTAACGTGGAGTTTAAATCCTAGTTTATTTTCCATTAATTCTTCATCCTAAATCTGTTCGGCATCACTTCATGACATTTATAAACACTGGACCAGTCATTAGTTGGTTGCCTAATCGCCACGTTTCATTCTAAACGAAAATGTTGAAAACATAATAGGTTATTGGATCTGTTCATAATCTGTTACATGTGAGAGACTTTTCTTCCCCTAGTGGGGTTGGGGGGTGGGGGGTGGGGTGGGGGGGATAAAAACCCGTCTATTGATCTGTAATTCAATTGAATACTGCCCACATGATAAATCTGTGTAGCAGTTTTTATTTTCTTTGTTTGAGAGTGCGATGATTGCAGTCTGAAATCCTGTTCTGGAAGCGGACCTAGTAGAATAAAAGCACTTTTCCCATAGGTGTATACAATTGTAAAAGCACAGTATTATTATTTTTGACATCTATCTGTTCTTAATGGTATCAATGGTCGTAGTTCCTGACAGAACTATTCATTCTATAATTTTCTCCAGATGGTCTATTGTACTCCCATTAAGTTGGGTCAAAACCTTTTGGATTCCTCTGGTCTCTGGTGGTGCCTGTGCCATAGGTTTGAGAGAGAAGCATTGGATCGCATGTGAAGTAAGTATCTGCACTAAGCGTTGAATTACTAAAGCTTCATCACAGTTTTTAGCAGTCACAATTTGTATCTTTTTTCAGGTTGGGTTGCCATATTTTCCTTCAGATTTTCCTGATTGCAAAGCATATTCTTGTTTTATGGAAACTGAAGCAGCCGTCTCTGTTCAAAATGCAGAGCTCCGTCCGTCTTCTGCGAGGCCTTTTACTGTTCCAATTCCACCTCCATGGGACGTTGTCTGGTATACTTACGAAAAGAAGTCCCCTGATTTGATATATAATCAGAATCGTCCGAAGATGTTATCTTTTGAAAGCAGGGTCAACATTTACGTAACGACAAGCCCACATGAAGATTGTCATATACCACCATGTTGTACCAATGGTGTTTTATTTGAAGGGTCAGTACCAAGGACATCATATTTGCTCTCTGAATTCTTAAGTGGCATCAATGATGATCATCTGCTTATATTCCCAAATATGCCCGATAGAACGAAATGCATTTCTAAGATCATGAAGGACAAAGAAATATTTAACCGGGGGCCAAAAGCAACTATCTCCCTTCTAAACTACAATCATAAATTATGCTTCGTCAGAGTTCTTCTTCATGCCTACAGGGAAGGTGTCTTTGAAGAGGGAGCTGTGGTTTGTGCACCTCATTTATCAGATCTAAAATTCTGGACTTCCAGGTACTTATTTCTCTGAAATTTAATTTAGCCAGGCTTCCTTGTCCTACTTTCTGTATATTAGTTTTAAATTCTTGGATAAAGGTACCTGCTTATTCATGTGATCATATCCTTGTTTCTTCTGTAAAAATGTTCCCACAGAAAGTGTGTGTGTGTTTGTGTTTTTTTTGGGGCGAGCGAAGGAAGAAGACATGCATGAAAGATTTTAATTTGTGTTAATTTATGGTTAAAGAGCTGGAATTAGGCACTTATTCAAAGTATGTGATTGTGTGACAATAAGATCCCTATTAGCAATGACCTTTTTTATATAGTCATTGCTGTTTATATAATGCCTTGTCTTTCTTTTTAAACTGTATTTATATTGTTGTGTACTTCCACTACGAAGAAAAAAGTGTAAGAGGCAATAAAGATTGTTATGAAATAAACTGTATTTACTCTGACCGTCTCTTTATTTATGAGAAATCTTTCTACCTGTGCCCTTATAATACTGTTTGTAAATTATGCACAGATTAGACAGCGTCAACATAGAACTTCAAATTCCCCAGACTCTAGTGAGATCATACTTTGTACAGCAACCATCTGGTAAATGGGATCTTCAAGTACCTGATGACCCTGTTGCTAGGGAGTCACATAGGTGGCCAATTGGATTTGTAACTACTGGATTTGTTCATGGAAGGTTAGTTTTGTGTCACTGTTTCTTTTTATATTTTCTTCTTCTTCTGTATGCTATATTTTATAAAATTTGGTGGTGTGATCTTTGGATGTGTAGCAAGAAGCCGGTGGCAGGGGCTCTATGCGATGCAGCATTACTAGCTCATCTTAGGGAAGAGCAGTGGAATGCAGTGCCCATGAAGCGGAGGAGGAAGGAGATATATGTTTTGGTTAGGAATCTGAGATCAACAGCATATAGACTTGCTCTTGCCAGCATTGTCCTTGAACAACAACAAGAAGATGTGGAATACATGTGATCTGCTATCTCCCCTTGTGGTGGCAAGCTAATACTAATTATCTGATCCAAAAACCTGGTGGAGGACAAGAGAATTGTAAGAACTTTTTTGTAATGGAAGAAAACGTTTGGGTATATAAATATAATTGGGGAATTTAAATATTTGTATTTCATTCTTTGGCTTCATTATTGAACATGCACTTGGATTGTTAATAATATCATTCTTATGTCATTCTATTTTTTCAATTCAAACGCAACATAACATAAAAGAGTCTCATTTAATAAATTTTATTCCAAGGCAAGTCTCATTTTTATTCTAAAAATATCTCATCATTGCTATTACAATTCAATTCTAGAAAATATTTCATTCTAAACTATTATAATATTTCTACAAAATTGAACATTTCTATTTAATTTGGTATCAATTAATTATGATTATTATAAATACTATTCATTAGGAAGACTTAAATAGATTATATTTATTTAAATTTAAAAATGTATATTTCTCTTTTAAGAAATTATAATATGATATCTTGTTATAGAGTTTGTTTATAAAGGGCTAAATACACTTTTAATATATCAAGTAACATTAAATTCATAATTCAGTCCCAAAATATTTTGACTTGCAACTTACTACATAAAATACATAATTTCATACAATGTAGTCCCGAATTTCACAAAAATTAGTCGGAATACTTGAATTTCTAACTAGACATGAATTATATATGATTTGACCGTATTGAATACGGTTTGACTTCGTATAAACTGTATATAAATTCTTATTTTGACATATTAAATTTGTATAAATTCTTATAAATAATTATTATATGTTAAATTATTAAAATTAAACATTAATACAAAGATTAGCAAATATAAATTTTTTTTAAATTAAAAAAAAGACTTAATTACTAAAAAAAACCAATAAACTTTTAAACATACAAATTATATTTTTAACACGAATATCATTAAACTTTTAAACAATTGACAAAAGTTTCTAAAATTTAATTAATTAAATAATACACTTTTTATATTGGAAGATCATACAAAAAGAGAAAGAAAAGACTAAAAAAGAAAAAAAAAGACCCATTTGCCATCTCTCCTACCAAAAAATTGAAGATGGGTTGAAATTATTTTTAAAATAAATAATGAGCAAGAAAAATTAATCGAAAAGTAATTTAATCAAAATTTGTAAAAATAAATTAAAATATGTATCACAATTTAAAAAAAATTATATTACAACTTAAATTTTACAAATTGTATTTTATTATAATTTTTTTAATTTTAAAATTGTATCTATAATTTAACAAATTGCATGTATAAATTTTATAACTTAAATCTTACATATTATAAATTTTACGAATTATATCACAACTTAAAATTTACAAATTGTATTTATAATTTTAAATTATAAATATAATTTTATACCGTATTTTTACGGTATTAGTTATTTAAAAATAAATAAATAAAGTCAATTCGTATATTTATACGGTTAACTAATATAAAATACTAGTTGGGTCTCGTGCCTCCGGCACTGTATGGACGGTGTGATTTATCTCGAATTTTAAACGGTCCAAATGATTTATTGAGTGAGCGGGAAATTCAAAATTATTTATATTTTATTAAATAGAATTAAAAAGCCGATCGAATTTATGAACGGATTGAGTATTTCGTATTTCGGCCAATTTTTGCAGGAATATGAAATTAGGAGCATATTTTATGAAATTATGTACCGTAAATGGTAAACGTAAATATTTTGGTGATGGAATTATGAATTTGATGACACGAGAATTGTTATTAGCCCGTTTATAAATGGTTATGGTGGTACCGGTACGGCGGTACCTTCACGTTTTACCCGATGTCTAGCGTAAGAATGATTCATCACGCGTCGAACAAAAAGTCTAGCGTAACACGTCGGTGAGGACTGTGACTTTTATTTACTTTCTGAGACTTTAGACAAACGAGAAACGACCGATAGTTCCAGCAACGACGCCAAGGTAGAAATTTAAAACAAAGGAAAAGACCCGTAAAAAGTCGCATCGGACTCTTCTCAGGAAAACAAACTCATTGGAATCAGAAACGCGTCACTGTTCCGGCCAAATTCAGACAGATAATTCGTTCAGGTCAGTCAACTAGTTTCTTGGTCTTAATTTTCCATTACAATTTCACTCTCTGGATTTGAATTTTAAGCTTCTTTTTAGAGAATTCCTGTTCTAGGGCGTAGTTTATTCAACAGAATCCCAAACGCAGGTCGATTTACCAGACTTGGGTTTTAGTTTGATTATTTTTAGTTGGAAGCTTTGTTCGCTGCGACACAATGACATTTTGCTGCTTTATTTCCAAGTAATTAGCTAAAATTATGTGGATTTCGACTTTGCTTGCATGATAATTTGGCTTTATTTCCGCCTTTGTTAATTTCTCGTATACCTGACAGTGTTTTTCTCGTCTTTTCATTCAATATGAGAGTGATTTTTGGAAATAAAATTACTTATTGAAAATGATGTTTCTATGATATATTTGAATAAATTTTTATTTATCTGCACAATAAATTTAGGCAGAAAAATGAGGATAGTAAATGTAAATTAGTGTGCTAAGGTTTTTTACCTTACTAGTTACTTGTTGTCTAAGTCTTTAACTATTTTCCAAAGTAACGGGCTCTTTCAAATTATTTCTTAAGTTGATCCTACTTTTCTTTTTCCTTTTTTGAAAATTTATTATCAATGCTATGTTTACAAATAACAACTTTAAAATCTAACTACAGTAAGAAATACTCCCTCCATTCCAAAAAAGTTTCATTTTGTAAATAAAAATAAAAAACTTGCTCCAAAGAAAGATTTCCATTTTATTTGATAGTCTCAAGTTTATCATCACAATTACAATATCATGTCATCACTACTAAACTAAACCCCTCTATAAACATAGGAGTAAAAATGGAACAAAAATATATACTTAAAATTTGTAAATTTTGTAAATGGGAATCTTTATGTGGAATCGAGTAACAATTTTAGTCTCAAAATTGGTATTGCTAATAGCAACTTTCACCGAGTGCATGAGTTTGGAAAATAGTTTGAAAAGTGCTCTAATTCGGTTAATAATACGAGAAAACACTTTACTTGTAAAAAAAAATACTGTGACAGATAGATATATCATTAGAAGATATTTGTGAAGGATTATATGTCTATGGCTGATCTATTTGTGGAAGCAGGTAAAACTTTTTTTCCCTCTTCTAAAAGTAATATCAGATTTAAATGCGTTTTGTAAAAATATGAAAAGGTTGTAATGAAGAAACACGAATTAACTAGAATTCATTCTAGAATGGCCATTCCACTCTAGCCCTTATGTAATTTTGAGTTGTGCAGTTTGTTGCTATAATTTGACAACTGTGATAGTATATGCCAGAACTTAATGAATTACTATAGCGTGGATCACATATGCTCCAGTAGTGAATTTTATCAAATGTGTTTTAGTCTTGAGCCTGACATGTTAGCATGATTTTGATTCTCAGACCTGTTTGCATTGAGATATTCTTAGTGCGTAGCTTATAAGCTTTCATGGCTAGAATTAAACCCCAAGCACTGCTACAACAAAGCAAAAAGAGGAAGGGGCCTAGTCATATTAGTGCCACAACAATTGTGCTGTATGGCCTAATTGTCCTTGTGATGGTGTTTTTCCTGTTTGCCACATACAGACACTGGACTCAAAGGTTTGTGGGATTTCATTGTTTGGTTTATAACCTTTTATTTTGGTGAAATTGTATAAATTGAAGCAAGTTCAATTCTTGGGTTCTCCTTTGCCTTTTCTTTTTTTTGTTTTTTGTAACAAAATCAAATTTTTGGGCAATAGTTGGGATTGTGTGGCAATAACTGTGATTACGTTTGAGGGGTTTTTATGAACAAGGAAGCATATAAAGACCTCTTTATAATTATCCTTCTATATTTTTAAGTGAAGTGAATATTAAATAAATAAATAATAGCTTTATCTGATAGGAAATTCACACGCCAACACATATAATAATTTTATCTGATTAGAATTTTTACACTCATCTTTTTATAGGTCAAGGATTCACACAGAGGATAGGTTACAAATTCTTGAGGTATAACCTTTTGCTTTCTTTATTAATAAGTTATCACTTATTTACTGTTTACTGGTTTGTCAGTTTTCTTTTTACCTACCTCTTATGTGACAATTCAAGTGTATATGGCTTTGTCATTGATAACATGAAGTCTTTTCTACTCCTCTTCAGTCTTCACATGCTCATGCACTATCAAATATGTATCACAAGTTGTTAATGCTTTATAATTTGAATAAGTTTTTGAAAGTTGTTAATATCAATTTGATGCTTTGCCTAAAATTGTTCCTTTGCATGCTGCAGAGTGAAGATGCTTTTGTTGGTTCGAAGAAATCAGATGTCCCCAGATATGCTGTAAGAGTTATGCACTGGTTGATTTTCACTAGATTTTTTTGCTTGCTTTGATATTGATCCTTATAATATTGATATCTTGCCTCTCATTCTTTAGAAATCATTTCACCATTAGTTATTTGGAGATGCTGCAAGCTTAAGATTATATTATTGAAGTGTCATTGTTCTCCAGTTCTTTGCTGCTTGTTTTTTATATAGAATTTTTTTTGAATGTCCTTTACACTAATTTTCTCCTGATTATCATTGTCTTTTCTCCCCCAAATTTCTTTCATATATTTTCCTTTACTAGTTACGTTGACATAGTTTTGAATAACAGATTTTCAACACCTCAAAAGGTTTAATAACTGTGGAACTTTACAAGGAAGGTTCTCCTGAAGTTGTTGATGAATTTATTGACGCATGGTTGGTATTGAGCTCAACTTTATTATGCAATTGTTTTTCTGTAAGCTTATATAAGCTGTTCATTACTCACGTAAAATGTTGTTATGATTCGTTAGTAAGCAAAAAAAAAATTTAATCACCATGCAAAAGTTGGAGTTTCATTCTCTTTTATTGGTATATTGTTTTACAATCTGAAACTCATGAAGCTTCTGATCCTCAAAATTATGCCTTTTAGTCAACAAATAGGAGTTTAAGTTATAGATTATTACCTTCACATATTCACTGATTATACTTCAATTAAGGGCTTTATGATTTTAAATCGATTGCTAAAAATACTACAAGTTCAGTGCACTATTATTAGTTGATAATTTTTACACTTTATTATAGCTTGGTTAAGCTCTGGGTTTTATACTTATAGCATTATCTTATAAAACAAATGCATCTGAAATTGGCTATGATTAGAAATGTAAAGGAAGTAGAAGCTAGGTGAGTGTAGTACTTGATCCCACCTTTCTAAAAGGTTCATATAGTGTTTCTGGAATTATTATTATATAATTACAGTGTTATTATTCGGAAAACGTAGATAGTTTCTTATTTATTTAGCATTTTTAAAAATCTCCCAGTATGGAAGTTGGTTGCATCTTTGTTATGCATTTAGTTTGTGTACTTGGAGTGATTGAAGCATTGTTACCATGGTACAAAAGTGTTAAATTCTTAAATTTTTACAGTCAGACAGGGCACTTCAAAGGGATGCCATTTCATCGTGTAATTAAGAACTTTGTGATTCAAGGAGGTGATTTTGAAAAACATGGAGTTACAGAAGATTGGACTTCTAGAGAAAAGCATTACAATCAACTGGATACAAGGTTTTCCCCAACTCACACTTGCTTTCGATGTTATAATTATGTCCTGAAGGAGTTCTGATAACTTCTGGTTTCTTGCTTTTGTTTCAATCTTTTGATCTTTATCCAGTCTCAAGCATGAGGCTTTTATGCTTGGTACTTCTAAGGGAAAACACGACAAAGAAGGATTTGATCTTTTTATTACGACTGCACCAATCCCAGATCTTAATGAGAAGCTTAATGTGTTTGGGCGAGTAATCAAGGGAGAAGATGTTGTGCAGGTTATAAACAACTTCTAACACCCCTCCTTTTCCTACTTCTCTTTTTTCCTTATGACAATATATGTCTAGATTTCATAATGTTGTTGCATAAGAGGAATTCAAATTTAATTTAATTTTTTGAATGCATGTGATATTTGACGTATAACCGTCATTGTAGACCACTTTTGGTAGTTTTTTTTTTGGCTAGGAGGAAATTATATGATAGGATTGAGTCGATTGACCTATTGAGAAACAAGCTTTTGGAAGCACTTCATTGTATGACTCTTTAATGTGGATTTCAACATGGTTGTATGGTGGACTCTTGCCATGAAAAGAACCTCGCTGCATACTAGCATGTTTGAAGTTGGTAACGAGTCATTTTTCACCTGTGCGTTTTCCCCTTGTTCGGTATCAACTTTAACGGTGGAGTCGAAATAAAAGAACTAAAACCATTACATGAATATCCTATGCAAAGCCCCAATGTCGTGTGAGTAACCAATTCTCATAGATCTGGAAACCTTCTCAATATCTTCCATCACCATTAGAAAACTGAGTGATCTTATATTTTGAATGGAGTGTATTCGGCTACAGATAGTCTGATGCCTTTAAATCTTTACAATATGGTTATTCACCTTCTTCTGAAAGAATACCGTACTTCAGTCAAGATTTTGCACTTGACCTTGATATCAGCTTGTAATCGCTCTCCTTTGCTTCACATATTTTGATGGTGTATACATTTAATGTGGAGTCAAAATTATGCAAATATCATTCTTTTACCCAACATTATTTTCAAGCACCTTAAAAGCATTGATTACGGTAGTTATCAAGTATTGCCTATGGAAAGTTGCTTTGAATGGGATGGATGATATCCTTTGAATTTTCTGTTG
The DNA here is from genome assembly GCA_020205605.1 of Panax ginseng. NCBI lineage: Eukaryota > Viridiplantae > Streptophyta > Magnoliopsida > Apiales > Araliaceae > Panax > Panax ginseng. The sequence continues at coordinate 7,021,832 of CM035136.1, read as the reverse complement.
AATTGTATTTTTTTCAAGGTGATGTGTTTGCTAATATTAGTGCATTTCCCTGCAATCTGCTGTGCTAACAGGAGATTGAAGAGGTTGACACGGATGAACATTATCGACCTAAATCATCAATAGGGATCAATAGCGTTACACTGAAGCATATGATCTAAAGGTTTTCCGTCAAAGGCTTCTAAGTTCAATGGTTATCCCACCTTAGACCACTGAAGTCCATATAATCATGCAAGCATTTTACTGGAATGTTTTCTCATTTCTTGCTTTCAGATTTGTTTGGGAGGAAAGAAGTACAGAGGCGAAGAGAAAGTGGGGAGGGGGTGGAGCCTATTGCCATATGATGAGGATTTGAGTTCCTTGAACTAACGTGACACCGCTTTCAGTCACTGCTGTAATAATATTGGAAAATATTTATTTGTTCCATTATATACCTTCATATATATATATTTTTAGGGAATTGTTATTTCTACCAGGGTAATTTGATATTTTCACAAGACTTTGCTCACATGATTAATGTGAGGAGAATTTGTCAATTATCTATTATTATTTTTAATGATACACTGTTTGTACAACTAGTTTTAGATGAAATGTATTTTCACCAGCACTTGTCCGATTCTCATTTGTTTTGCACAGTTTCCTTGAATTGCTTTTGGAGATCTTTTCGTCGTTAAAAAGTAGGGAGACATTTTCTTTTCCATATACTATATAAATGTCATGTAATTTTTTTCCCCAGCACCACAGTAGATGGTTTTGGTTTGAAAAACTAAAAATATTCTCCATTATTTACCCAAGGGCTACTTCTGATAACAGTTCTGAACACAACCAGAACTTTTCAACAGAACTCAGCAGAAAAGCTCTACTTTCAAACCTTATTCAACGGTTGCAAAAAAGAAAAAAGAAAGAGTTGTATGATAAAAAGATTACACAGAATTTACTATAAACATCTTATAAATTCTGAGAAATAGCAACCTAAGGCTTATTCAAACACCCTTTCCACTCCCTCAAACATCATTTAAATATAAATAGCTATTCATCCAGATGTTATTAGAAAATGTGCTCAGTGGGATGTTCTCGTTCTTCATCTCTTGAACCAAAGGGGGTACCTTCTCCGGCAGGTGTAATCTCGTATACAATGACATAAGATTGTTGAAAATCCAGAGAAGAAGCAATAATGCCCATTTCGTCCAACTTCTCAAAGAGAGCCTGTGCTTTGTCGCCAATTTTTCTTTGCAGTAGCAATTTAGTAGAGCTCCATAAGTAAATTTGTTCTTTGCTGGGGGAGGCCACTAAAGTAATTTTCAGCAGCAGATATCCCTTTGGCTTTTGATATTCAATGTTCCTAAACTCCATCCACTCCCATTATCAAATAGATAGAAGAACTACAAAACAAATAGAAGTTGCTCCTTATCAGTTTGTAGTCTTTTCCAGAGAAATTAGGCCTTCTTTTTAAGATTCCTAGAAACCTAAAGAATTTACCAAACTACTGAAATATGGTACATTAGCAAAATTGACATAATTCCTTTGTACTATATAGTTTGAGAGGACCTTTAAAGAATTTTTTTATACTCCCTCCGTTCCAGGATAAAAGTCTTGGTTGACTTTTTGTGCATATTAAGAAAGAGGATAAAATGACAAAATTGTCCATATTTAATTTCTCATTTAATTGCATAGTTTTTTGCACATTTGATGCTCCATAAATATGCATAGAGAATATAAATGTAACAATTAATAATAAGGGTATTATAGATAAATTATTATAAAAAATAGATCATTTAAGGTAAGTAGACATTTAACTTGGGACTACTTAAAATAGTAATAAATACTGTTATCCTGGCACGGAGGGAGTAGCATATTATGGCTTCTAAAGAAATAACAACTAGACTCAACTAAGAATGACCCAACCAGACTACGGGGATTTCTCCTGGTGCCAAACGAAATAAAGTTTTTGACCCTTTTCATTTTCCAACATTCCCAACAGTTGGAAAAAATGAAGTGAAATTACAAGATCTATACAAACATGTAGCATTTCATTTCCAATTAATTTATATAAGTAAAAACTTCACAATAATCTTAAGGTACCTAAGGATTTCAAACATAATTAGCATTTTAAAGAATAAATTAGTACTACAACTCAAAGGGGAAAGAATTAGTTTTTTGTTTTATTTATTAAAAAAAAAACTTAATTTTAACTGACTATTAGTAACAATCAACAACTAATAAAATTATCATTTATCAAAGTGATTGTAGAGAGGGGGAAAGAGTAAAACCTTAAGGGCGTGATAGAATTTGCCATAGTTGCAGAGATACAACTTATATTGATTTGAGGTCTGTGCCTCCGTACCCGACAACCTCCGGTGGAAAAGCACATCTCTCCCTCCTTGTTGTTCGACCACCGGTGCCGTACAAAAATATCAAACCAATGACGATACTGTATCGGGAAAGCGACGGCTAGGATTCATCATCGTCTGTTTCGGTAAAATATGATATGCCTTGGAGTTGGGGTTTTGTATTGGCGCCTATTGAATACTAATTTTGATGAAAACTTACTCAACTTGTTCTCTTCTCCCTCAATTTTGAAACATACCAGACTCCACCCCCATACTTTTGGATGTTGTTGGTCTCAAAAGTATTAATTTTAAATGTGTGTGAAATACTATATTTGTTTTTATTACATTAGTTCCTCAGTATTTTTTAAGTCGGATCCTTTTTAATTGTCTTTTAGGAGAAAAAAAAATTCCATTGTAAAGTTCATTGAAAATATGGGAATTATCTTGTTGGAGTAAATAAGGTTTGAAAGATGAGGAAAATGAATTTGTATTTATTATCCTAATTTAATCCATTATTAGACAAAATATTAGTAAATATTTTTCTTAATGCCATTTTTGCCCTTTAAAGAAGGATATTAACGATTTACACAGATATTGGGGATGTGATCCGACTACAAGGGCTTGTTAAATGTTGTTTAGTTTTGGCAGCAAAGCTCCTATATCCAATATCCTACCCAACCAAATAATCCATCTTTTTGACTGATAAATTTTATGCCATCATCATCTTCACCAATTTTTATCACTACCCTCAATCCTTGCACCAACTAATCTAAAAAGTTATTAATTCAGCAAGATAATTAAGTGAAAATGGAAATACTTTGTTTAATAGAAATATTAAACACATAAATTATATGAAAACCCATGTTTGAAAATACGTAGCAGCTCTCAAATGCTCCAACTTCGTCTCTCTTTAGAAAAATCCGAATCAAAAGGATTATTATTATGCAGAGCATGAAGTTAGTTGATCATTCTCAAAGACAACTTGAAATCACTTCAACCTTGAATTCTGTTTTGACAATGAGAACTGATCATCAACTTAATTAGCATCATCTGGTTCTATTCAAACATATATAAGTCATCTTAATCAATTACAGAGCATTCTCAACAACACTCCCCCACCCCACCCCACCCCACGGATGAGTGTTTGTCAGTAATGTATGGTTCATCACAAAGTTGAAATATTACCAAAACATGCCACAAGTAAAACCTATACATAATGAACCTTGATGTACCAAACAGTCAATTTCAATCAATCTCGAGTAAATATTAACCAAGCAAAAAAACAGATGAATCAATTTATAATTATTTACCAAGGAGGTAATAGTTTGAGCAATAAGCAACACATGATCAAAACTTCATTCGGTCACAGTTTACACACAGCAGATGCAGAAAAAAGGCTTCATACTCTGATTAATATGCTCTAGAAAGGTACGCTGATTTTTTTGTATTATTATTTTTTTGACAAGTGAAGATACGCTGAATTGTTGAGAACAAAAGATTATATTGTACACTAAATTGGGGAGAGGAGAGAAGAGACATAGAACAAAGGGGAACTTGCTGAATGCGAGCTAAAAGGATCATATAAAGTTGACCTAAACATTGCAGCAACATATAGTTTACCCAAAAAATTAACGGTCCCACCCAGAAGGCCTCCGTCTTTCTCTACCTCTATCTTTAGAACTGCACAAAGTAAAACAGATTAATATCAGCACTAATATGGGACATGTTATAAGAGCTAAATACCTAATAAGTAATAACTCATCCCCACAACAAAACATAAAACAAAAAAAAAAGTAAAGGAAAAACAAAAAAAGGGACTGGAAACCGAAAAATGGGGAGAAAGAGAGAAATGTTTCAGCTTTTGGAATTCACCTTTCCAAGTTCTTCTGACTTGCATTTTCTCTGCTCTGTGAGCTGGTTCCACTGTACACAGGAGTAGAATTTACTGAGCTGCTTGTCTGAGCAGTATGCATGCCTCCACCTATTGAGCCACCAGACACAAATCCAGGCAACACCATCTGTTTGTTGGCATACATGCCTGAACTATTACTCATCCCCACATTCTGAGAACCGGTTGAAGCAGCAACGAAACTGCTTCTGAATTGTGCCATCATCCCCGTCTTCAATGAATTTATAGCTGCAGAACGACTTGGAACAGCATTTGATGGAGTACTTTTGGATTCAGGATTATATCCAATACCCAGACCAAAATCCACCCCACGCACACCTCGATTGCCACCTCCGCCCCTTCCTTTTGCCCTTTTGCCACCTGCAGAAGCATTAAGAGTCATTAGAAAATTTAACTCCATTTCCACAACTTCAGACAAAAAATCACTTACTAACAGTTTTGAACACACGATCAAAACATGCAATTCTTGTTTGGCCACAAATAACATAACTGGCATGTAATAACAACATAAAAACCATACCTCCTTTTCTTGCATCACGTTTTGATCTGAACTTCCCATCCTGATGATTTACAAGGTAAAAGTCACTCAATCTTTCCAAATCTAAGAACTCTTACAAACATATTAGACTTTCAAAAAGAAAATAAGGAAGAAGTGTACATGCGTCAGCCATTAAGAGATTTATAAATAAAAAAGTATTTTCCAACCAACTTCCGCTTAGAGAGCTGCATGCACATTATCATTTTATTATTTTTAATATAGCATTCTTTAATAGGTAATTCTTTTGCAAGTAGCCTATAAACAATAGATTGTACAATTAAATCTGTCTTGAGAAAAATGTAACTTAAAATTCTCAAGATTCAGGCAATTGTGGATGATGCCAGAAACCATAATAAACCCATCCAATTTCTACACCAGAAAGATTATGGAGTTAAAAATTACTCATCAAAAAAATAGAGAAGAATTTTGAGTTTGCAAAATTCAAAGTTGATAAAGTAAGCTTGTTCTCAACCTTCCCGACCTAATTTTGCAAGATAATTGGCTATTGAATCCCCAAAAAGAGACATATATATATATATAAGTATATTTATATATAACTGGCTATTTCTTCGTACACACTTTACAAGTAGAGTATTCAAGTATAAATTAATAATTTCACAAGCTGGAAAGGAATAATTGAGATGCACCATACAACATGTATCAATGACATTTGCATGGTTTTTAAATAATATATAAATAGGTCAGGAAAATTACCTTCATAGCAAGATCCATCAGTTCCATGGGCACATTCTGACCCGCAGCAATCAAGCTGTTAACTAATTCACCAGCAAATCGAGCCTCTTTCGTTGTGATAAGAGTGTAAGCAGTCCCGTCTTTATCACCAGCACGACCAGTTCTGCCAATACGATGAACATGCATGTCCATGTCTCTGGCTATATCAAAGTTCACCACTGACTTAATTGATTTGATATCCAGACCGCGAGCAGCAACGTCAGTTGCAATAAGAACATGGAATGTTCCAGATTTGAACTTTTGTAATGTTTCCATACGAGATGCTTGATCTTTGTCACCGTGAAGAGCTGCAACTTTAAATCCCCTCTCAGCCAGTTGTGATTCAAGCATATCTACTGTGGCCTTTTTCGAAGCAAAAACTAAAACATCACCATTATCAATCAGACCAGGCAACTTTTCAAGAAGCCATGGCAACTTCTCACCATCTGAAGGAATTACTTCAACAACTTGAGTAATATCTTCATTGGCCATGCCTACTTCCCCAACAGTTACTCTTATTGGATCAGTGAGAACTTCCCTCGCAAGCTTTTCAACTTTGCGAGGCATTGTTGCTGAAAAGAGTAATGTTTGGCGATCTGGCCTAATCTGACCAACAATGGACCGTATCTGCGGTTCAAAACCCAGGTCAAACATCCTATCAGCCTCGTCAAGTACTAAGTAAGTTGCTCTTGACATCGTCACTGCCTTCATTTTTAGCAAATCTATCAATCTACCAGGAGTAGCGACAACTAGCTCACATCCTGCCTTTAGTTCTTTGAACTGATCAAGCTTGGACATTCCACCATAAACTGCAGACACACGTATGCCATGGGATTTTGAAAATTTCTTGGCCTCCAAATATATTTGATGAGCTAGCTCTCTGGTAGGTGCACAAATAACTCCAATAGGACCCTCTTCTTTCTCAAGTTCAGGCTGATCCATAATATGGGCAATCACAGGAAGCACGAAAGCAGCAGTTTTTCCTGAACCAGTCTTTGCTATTCCAATGACATCTCTCCCAGAAAGCACAATTGGCAGAGCTTGACACTGTATTGATGTAGGGTTCTCATATGCTTGTTTTGATATTGCTTTCATTAGCTCCACTGAAAATCCACAGTCTTGAAATGTCTTAATGGGTCTTGGAACATCAAAACCAGAAACACGAATGGCCAAGCTGTTCCTGTACTCAGAAACATCCTGCTCAGTCATACCTGAACAACGGTAGAAATTAGACCACCATTACTAGGTTTAATGACAGATAAATTGAAAAATATAAAAATAAAAAGATGAGGCATAAAAACTACAACATTATCAATAAGTGAATATCAAGCATACAAAGATAGGTCTTAAATCATATCTTTCACCCACTGGCCACTTTCAAAGAGAATTATAAAAAATAATAAATGAGTAAATAAATAAAAGAGTACTAGAGAGATGTAGTGCTTCCTTTACCTAGAGAATGTAGCAACTAACACAATGCAGAAGGTTAAAGGACTTGTCAATAAAAAATAAACAGACACTGATGGGCACATGATTTCGAATTTGGAATTGGTGGAGAATCAGGTTAGAAGAGGGGAAATAACACAAAAAACACAAAATCAATACAGGCTCAAAAGTCGTAAATAATTCTGTCCTTCAAAAGAGGGGATTACATCTGTATATATACTACACCAACTAAACTAATAAATTGAATTCTACAAACTTCTTGTTCAACACTTAGAATTCTTTGGCAAGTGTTTCCAAAGTCTTTTATATTGTTTTAAGGGGGGAGTTTCCAGGACTCACCCATCCTAGTACTATTCTCACTCGAGCACACTAAGCCTCGAAATTCTTATGGGATCCGGTCCATAAGTGCTAGTATAAACGCACCCTTAGATAATGAGTTTTTGAATTGTTACTATGGTTTGGTAATTATATATAGATTCTTAGGACAAGTTAATTAGTTCAGTGGTTCCGCATCCACTAAGTGAAGAAGGACATCTAGTTGCATATATCAATTGGAATTAGATATTAGGGTAAGAGCCATAGTTGTTAAGTCGTCGCCTAGGCGACGCCTAGTCGACAAGTCGGTGGTGAACAGGTAAGGCGAGCCACGACTTGGACGATGACGGAAAGGCGAGCGCCTAAAGAAAAAAGGAGTCGACTTGGACCGAAAGGCGACGACTTCGTCGACTTGGACAGAACGGCGACGACTTGACCTCTATGGGTCGACCCAAATGGCAAAATCTGAACTGGGTCTTAAAATAAAAAACGACGTCGCGGAGAAAAAGGAACATAAATGATAAAACAAGCCCTAGTCGATCGATCAAGTCGAGCATCGAATCGATCGACCGAGAGGCGACTCAAAGTAGAGCTAAGACAGAGAGTCGAGATCGCCATCACGAATCTGAGCGAAGCGAGGCAGTGGCGAGAAGAAGAAGCGAAGTTAAGTTCGTTTCGGCAATCAAATGCCAGTAAGTCGCCTTTTCCGATCTTCTTTCCTCTTCCCTTTTTCGTTTTCTGCTGCCTCTTACTAAAACAAACGCTGCCTCTTCCCTTTGGTCGGCAGTTGGGTTTTTTTTTAAAGCTTTTATGTTGTTCTGTTCGGTCTCTCTAGTCTCTATATATATTATAGTTATACATATATATAATATTTGTTGTTGGGTGTAAATTATATATAATATTTGTTGTTGCTGTAATATTATAAATTATAATTATACATATAAATATAAATATATATATATATTTATATATGTATAATTATTATACTTGTTTGGGTTTTTTTTTCTTTCTAATCATTCATATCCTTTTTTTAGTTTTTGCAAGTACATAATAATTATAATGCATGATTTGTTAGTACTACTATTAATTATATGTAAATTAGTACTACTATTAATTATAATACAATAATGCATGATTGTTAGTAATAATCTTGACCTTAACTACTATTATTTTGAACTATTATTAGTTATTACTACTATTATTTTGAACTATTATTAGTTATTTGATATCACTATATATATATTATATAGTATTAATAATGTCAACATCAGAGATATTTGTGGGTGCATTATGAGATTGTGAATTCTATATAAATATTATATTATATGTGTCTTAAAAAAATTTATTTGATTGTATTGTGTAGATATTAAAATGGCGGAAAGTTCGGGGGCAGACAATTATGATATAATGAAAGACCCTAAAAGAAAAGCTAAATCGAACGATCCAGGTTGAAAATATGGATATTGGCCGGATTTAAGTAATAAGGATGTCGTGCAATGTACACTGTGGGAAGAAATGTCATTCGGGCATCAAAAGGCTCAAACAACATCTAGCCGGAAATTATGGAGATGTAGCTAAGTGTCCCAAAACAACAACAGAAATTATGAGAGAGATGCAAGCGGCTTTGAATAGTAGAAAGAGGAACAAGCCACTTGAGCTAGATGATGATGATGATGTAGTAGAAGTGCAAAAAGAACAATCATCTGTTCGTCCACCCATGGCTTCCAATACTTCTTTTAACACTATCCCAAGTTCTGGGACGGCTTCTAAAAAGAAGAATATTGTATTTCAATTCCAAAATCCACAACCAAAAGCCAAGACGGTTGAAGCTAGGGGCGATCATTCGGTTATAACCGAACCAAATAAGTTATTCGGTTATAACCGAAAACCGAAATAATGATGATTTTGCTATCAGAACTAATAACCAAATTTAACAATAACCGAATTATCAATACCGAATTACCGAATTGTAATTTGGTAATAAAGGAAAAAACCAATTATTGTTGTAATTTATGCATAATGGCGACAAGTAGATTTATAATATTATTATAAATCGAGATTAGTGAGATATCGATAATAATATTATTATAAAATTAATTTTTTAATAAGTAAGGTTCTTGGTTATTCGGATACACGAATAACCTGTTTTTTCCAAACCGAAACCAGAAGAATAGTGAATAATAATTCGGATATAACCGAAATTGTAAAAAACCGAAAACCGAAATAATTCGGTTAAAAATTTTCGGTTCGGTTCGATATTTCGATTTTATCCGTTTTTTGCTCACTCCTAGTTGAAGCACTTCTAAGAAAGACTCCCGAAGAAGTTGTAGAGGAGAGGCATAGCAAGCGTTTGAGCCAAACGAGTATTGAAAGTCGTTTGAGGACACCGGAGGAAAAGGAGAGGGTCCAAATGCACGCGTTCGATTTTTTTTTATTTAATGTGGCATATCATTCAATGCTGCACATTCAAAAGAGATTTGAAGTAATAGTCGAGTCCATAGGGCAATATGGGCCGGGTTTCAAGCCTTCAATGTATCACGAGTTGAGGGTTCCTTTACTTGAGAAGGCAAAGAAGAAAACCGATGACTTAAAGAAGAAACATGAAGTTGCTTGGAAGGAATACGGCTGCTCACTCATGTCGGATGGTTGGACAGATAAGAGGGGAAGACACTTGTTGAATTTCCTTGTTAATAGTCCGGAGGGGACTTATTTCATTGGTTATGTTGATGCCTCCGGTCAGTCTCAAGATGCCACAATGTTGGCAAATCTACTTGATAGCAAGATCGAGGAAATTGGCCTCGAGTATGTTGTTCAGGTGGTCACAGACAATGCATCTAATTACAAGGCAGCGGGGAATATACTAATGGAGAGGAGACCTACACTGTTTTGGACACCTTGTGCCGCTCACTGCCTTGACCTTATGTTAGAGGATATAAACAAGTTAAAGCAATTTCAGCCCACAATCACAAATGCAAGGAGAATTACAACATTCATTTATAGACATGGTTGTCTTCTTAGTGCGATGAGGGAGAAAACGAATGGGAGGGATCTTGTGAGACCCGCAGTTACTAGATTTGCTACAGCTTTCCTCACCTTGCAGAGTTTGTACAAGAATAAAGATGTATTGAGGCATTTGTTCATCAGCGAGGATTGGTCAAAATCAAAGTTGTTGTCTACTGAAGCGGAGAAGAAAGTATGTGATACTGTTATTTCAACAACATTTTGGCATACTGTTGAGGATTGCATTAGGGCGTCACAGCCACTTCTTATAGTCTTGAGGATTGTTGATAGCGATGAGAAGCCTGCTATGCCTGAAGTTATTGCTACGATGGAATGCGCGAAGAAAAAAATCAAAGATGCATTTGATAACAAACAAAGACTGTATAAGAAGGTGATTGAAATTGTTGAGCGGCGATGGGAAAATCAAATGGAGCAAAAATTATATGGGTTGCGTTGTTTCTCAATCTGGGTAAGTACTTTGATATCAAAGAGGAACGTCGATTGTTTGCTAATGCTTTACGAGATGACTTCAATGACGTTCTTGCAAAGATGGTGCCCGAGTTAGATTTGCTAGACAAGATAAGCAATCTAGCCGACAACTACGATGTTTCTCGCGATACTTTTGCAAGAGAAATGGTGATTAGGCAACGGAAAATAAAGAATCCTCGTACGTATATTAAAATATATATATAAAGATATATTATGATTATAATTTATATACATTCTTCATTTCCTCCCTTTAAAAATATTTATATTTCTTTTAAATGTTTGCTAGTTGATTGGTGGAATGCTTTTGGAGAGCTTGAGCTATCGAGCTATCCTCATTTGCAAAAAAAGAATTCTAGGCCTATGTTGTTCTTCTTAGGTTCATGAAGCTTAATTGGAGTACATTTGAGTTTGTAAGTACTTTCTATTGTTAGTTCAAACTTCAAAAGAAATAAATCATTCACTATTATTAAAATTTTATCATTAATATTATTATTTTTTGTTCTATTTATTTTAGATTCATATGAAGAAGAGGAATAGATTGGAACACAAACGATTGAGTGACTTGGTGTATGTCCAATACAATTGAAAGATCGACTCAAGGTTCCAAAAGAGGCGTGAACTTGGCAATAATTTTGATCCATTAGTCATTGATGACTTTGAATGGGGTAATGAATGGATCGATAATGATGTCGATGTTGTTCATCCCGGGGATCTTACATGGAATGATGTGGATCGAGCAACCCGGTGCATCCAACACGCTTGAGGGTCGCAATCTTTCAAGGAATGCTCGTGCTAATACTAGTAATAATCTAGTGACATACTCTCGACGTGGTGGTGGTTCAACTTCAAGGGAATCAAGGTTGATAGATTCCGACTCCGATAATGGAGTTGATGAAGAAGAGAGAATTCCAAATGATGATGAAGATGTGAAGGATGATTTTGGAGAAAGACCACCACCTACGCCTTTGAATGAGAGTAGTTCTCGTGGAAGAGATGGAGATGACCTTTTTTATGATGATTTTGATTGAATGATGTTTTTAGACTAGTGTAGAGAGTCTAAATATTATTTTGGCTTGCTATGGTGGAGTTTTATTAGTTATTAGACTACATATTTGTGATGGTTGGTTACAACTCTATTTTCTATGTGGTGTTTGTTGAATTCTTCAACTCTATTACTAATTTTTAATATCAAGTGAGTTGTTTTTGGATTGTTATTGATAAGTATTATGATAAATTATGCCTTTAATGTTATTCCATAATGTTATGTTTTGAGTTATAATGTATATAAAATTTTATTGCCAATATACTTGTTAAGTAAAATAAATAACATATAAATTGCACATTGTAAACGACTTGTCGCTTACTTTACGGACGCCATGGCTGTCGTCGCTTGTCGCCTAAGCGTCCATGCGATCGGCTCATCACATGACTTCATGTGTATGCCAGTAACAACTATGGTAAGAGCTTATATATCCAAAAATGTTAAGAAAATCATAAAGTCTTCGAGGAAAGCTCATATTTTTTGTTTCAAGTCCTCGTCCAACTAACATCAGGTTAGAGAAACATAAGATGATATATTACACTAGACAAAATAACTCCTACTCCAAGTTGACATTGATCCTAACCACCAAAATTTGACTATTAACATCAAACAAAGCTCCAACAACCTTAAAAGACCCACAATTTTGAGAAGCATGGACAGACCAAAATCTATTCCCTCAAATAGCACACTGGAACTCTCATTTAGAAGAGGGGGGTAGCAACAAAAATAAAAATTATCACTCTTGTTTACATTTAGAAAAACAATGAACAGGGGTAGAACCAAGGGGTAACTATATCTGGTATTATAAATTCTAACCCAGTTTTTTATTCAAAATATATATTTACCACCAGTTTCAACTAAGTTCTCTATCTCAATGCAACAAGTGGGTCGCTCTCCCATGTCAATGCACCAACTTCACCAAAAGATTTCATACATTTCACAAAATGATTATATATTTAAAATAACTCTCTCTCTCTCTCTCTCTCTTAAGTCACCAAGGGAAGCAACTCATTTGCATTTCATGCTTGTGACATAAAGTTGGATAAATAATCCAAAAGTCTGAGTAAGAAAGAGCTTCATTGGTTATATATGCACTTTAATTCTCTCTAGCTCAATTTTTCCTGCCCGTCAATTTTTCTTTTCATGAAAAAGCTTCTTTGTATGTTGTAATGGATAGATTTTACAGTTCTTAACATTTTGAACAGCTATTGATATGTAACCGAAACCATCAGAATATAAATCAAAAAAGTCAACAGATATACAAATTAGGATAATGATACCTGAAATTGATGGTTTTTCCTCATAGAAGTCCTTATTAAAAGGCTCATAGTCAATAGAACTATGATCCAAAGCGGGAATTGGCTCAATCTTCTTCTTATCAAGAAGAATCGGATTATCATCCGAATCATACTCCACCATACCAGCATCTATAGCCTTGGCGGCAGCATAAACCTCCTCATCAGAGTCGTAACCAGCGTGGAGAGCCTCCGAAGCCAATGTCAAACCAACATCCTTCTTCGCCCTCAAAAAACTCTCCATCGGATCATCCTCCTCATCGTCCATATACTTCTCCGCCTTCTCTTTCGGCTTCGACGGCGGCGGCGCCTTCATTTCCTCATGAATTCCCTCCATAAACGCGTCAAGCGGATCGATCTCATCGTCTCCGCCACCGGTGTTCCCATTATCGTTATCAACGGGGTCGTTTGAAGCATCGTGGTCCTCATAATCGATGTTGTCTAAGTCGGTGTCTTCGTAATTGTCATGGCTACCACCGGAGCGTGAAGAAGGAGGAACGTAGAGTCGCTGCGGAGCTTGTGATCGATCGAAGTTGTATGTGGCTTGGCGATTGATACCAAAGCCTTCGAATCCGAACTTTCTCTTCGACATTTTTGATTAATTTTAATTGTGCAAATTGGAACCCTAAGATTGCATCGGATAAACCCTAACGCGACACATTTATGAATGAGCTAGATAAAAAAAAAAAAAAAAAAAAAAAAAAAAAAAACAATTATATATTCTATTATATTTTTAAAAATAATTACAACAATAGTGTACTCATAAAATATTTATACAATTAATATAATTTTATATTTATTTACAATATTAGTGCAATTAGGATTCCTTAATTTAAAGAATTAGTATGCAATTAACATTCCTTAATTTAGGAGTTAGTTATCCCCCATGGATTCTTCTCTCTCCTCATCTAGAACAATTACATTAGTTAGTAATCCCCCTTCTTCTTCATTCAACATATTCTTTCTATATATATATATATATATATATGGGATTCCATCCATAAGAAAGGTTGTTGAAGAACTCCTTTCTTTGCCCAAACCACTTTCTACAACTCGTAGTAGATTTGTTACTTAAATTTTTTTTTTTATAAGCCCTTACAAGATATTTTTTATGAATATTTGGTTATCCACAAAAATTAAAATTATTACATTTGTACGAAGGTTTGGCTACCAACTGCACCATATTCATAATAATTTTATTTTTAAAATGTTATTTATAAGTTGGTAGCCAAACCTTCATAAAAAGGTAACCAATTCAGTTTTATTGGGTTACCATTTAATTATTAAATAATTTAAGAACAGTTTCCAAGTGTTACGTGCAGATGGATCCGAAATGTCATGTCTAAGTTTCCATTTATGTAGCTGTTAGTTACTTATAAATAACATTTTAAAAATAAAATTATTTTAAATATAGTGCAGTTGGTAGCCAAACCTTCATATAGAGGTAACTATTTTAGTTTTTTGTGGGTAACCAAATATTCATAAAAAAAATTTATTCGTGATTTCCTCTTTGTTTGGCTACTCCGAATTCGTTTTGGATCTGTTCTTACTGGTTTGGTAACTCCGACTTCTTCTTCTTTGATTTTTTTTAGTAACTCCGACTTTTTCTTCTTTGATTTTTTTTTGGTAACTCGATCCGACTTCTTCTTCTTCTTCAATTTGTTTTGTTTTGTTTGTTCGTGATTTCCTCTTTGTTCGGCTACTCCGAATTCGTTTTGGATCTGTTCTTGCTGGTTTGATAACTCTGACTTTTTCTTTTTCGATTTGTTTTGGTTGTTCGTGATTTTCTCTTTGTTTTGTTTTTGATTTGTTTGGTAACTCTATTCTTGCTGGGAATTAGTATGCAATTATTTTTGAATTTGAATTTGTTTTTGTTGTTAGATCCAAGATATTTGAATTTGAATTATTAATTATGGCAGTTATTTCTCCTTCATTTTAGGTTTCCTTATTATTATGAATTAATCATATACTAATTCTCTAAATTAAGAAATCTTAATTGCACTAATATTGTAAATAAATATAGGAAAGTGTATTATTTTTGTAATTATCTTTTGATGCACTAATAGTGTAATTACTTTATAATTGTTGTATATTTATGTAAAGAACCCAAAAAAATGTGTGCTCCGTGAGACAGTGAGAGAGGGCAGAGTAACGGGTTTGAAATTAATTTTTTAAAAGTTAAAATTAATCTTATAATTTAAACCTGAAGAAGTATAACGAAATAAATGAATCTATATATCTGTTTATTTATATATATGTTTATTTACTTTTTTTGTCCCAAAATAGATGACTAAAGGTATAATTTTTTTGTCTCAAAGAAAATTTCAAATTATCAATATCAGGGAAACTCATATCGATTATCAATTAAATCGTTTCTTTGCGTCTGAAATTTTGACTTTTATTTTTAAGAGCTCTCAACCTACTTAAGAGACTTAAGGGGGTGTTTGTTTAGAGTTGAATATAGTTGAATTTGAATGATTAAATCGGTCAGTGCGTTTATTTTGGTCTGAATGGTTGATTTGGTAAGATGAACGAGCTGAATGACTAAGTCAGATTTTTTTTAGCTGGATGGCTGAATGAGCAGTTGAATGAAATAAAAAAATATTAACTATTATATTAAGTAATATTAAATAAATTTACAATAATTTTAAATTTTTTCAGATGGGTAAAATAATAAAATTTTGTCATTCAGATATTTCAAACATGTCAATTATCAAACAACTTTTTTCATTTAGATTCAGATCCAACTTATTCAGATTCAGATTCAGCTCATTCAGTTTCAGATTCAGATTCAGATTCATTCAGTTTTTATCAAACACCTCCTAAGTATCACTTCAATGGCTCTCAGTTGCATCGAATATTCTTATACCATATGAAATACACACAACCATGAGACTAGCAAAAAAGGAAATTTTTGTAGAACAAACTTAATTGGTGGAATAATTTTTTTAAGGAAATTGAATACAAATTACTTACTTTTGCAGTGTTGCATTCATAGAATCAATTACTACCAGGATTCAAATCAGTCTAAGTTAACAACATAGCTCGACGGTGACAATGACAATGATTAACTCTGACTATTTACTTTGACTCAACCTGTTGCATCTCTATCTAATGTTTGGTTTCGCCTAGGTTCTCTTTCAAAATAAGACTGTAAAATAATAAAATAATTTGGGCTCGATTTATACTAATTCGACTAAAAGTTCGATTCGAGCTCGACTTGAAATGTAAGTGATTCAAATATGAACAAATTTTTAAGTTCGATAAATTACTTGAACTTCCTCACATTGTAATTTTTTGGATTATATTCGTTCGAAAAATTCAAACAGTTCGGGCTCGATTCGATATTGTACTCGACTTAGTAGCTAAATGAGTTTAAATTAAATCTTATTTTATATTCGATAAATTTTATAAACCAAATATGAACAACTCAATAATTTTTCCGACTCAATTAATTTACATACTTATTTCAAAGCATTACAACCACAATTGTGAAATTTGTGAAGATATAATAATAGTTACAGATGTGATCAGATGATTTTAAATTGACATTTTCATTCTATTTTTTTACCCAGTTAATTAAATACAACAAAAAATATACTATAGACATTATAATTGTGACGCCCCAAAAAGAAGTTCACACGACCCATTTTGGGTCGCCAAAACACATTGTACATAATCCAAATACAAATCTTCCAATTTTCAACTATTAAACTGTCGTACAAAATATGACAACACATAAACTGTGAGTTTCAATACAAATAACAGTACTCGCACTCCAAACCAATGATAATTTACATAAAGGTACAGTCAATAATTGTTTTATGAATTAAATATTTGAAAAATACTCAAGTAAGCCTTCATACATGGGAGGCTATGCATCTAAGTTATAATAGGTATCATAGGACTTGAGAATTAATCTTGGTTGACCCAATAGACCCCAAAGAAGAACGAGAAGATTATTATCCTGTCCATTTCAATGGTGTGTATCTTCTTGCTATATAATTATCTCTATTGTCTCAAACTGAGTATTATATTCTAACCATACTCCAAGATTATATAGATAATGCTCATAGATATAGTCAGCAAGTGTGACGCCCCCAAAATAGGTATACAACACCCATTCTGAGTCGCCAAATACATGGTACAGAAACCAAACTACAACTTCAATAATACAATTGTCGTGCAAAATACGACAACGCATACTGTGAGTTTAAATACAAATATTGTCTTCTAGACAATATCCACACTAAAATAAGTCCTCGTTACAATTATTCAAACACTATTTTACAGAAATAGTGAGGACTGCAAAAATATCTTTCTAGAACCATCAATCCATACCCCGACTAGTTCCTGTTATGTTCTCACCTCCTGAGAAAAATGGAACAAAAAGAAAAAGGGTGAGCTCAACTAGCCCAGTAAAGAATATTATGACTAAGATAATATACAACAAATTATCGTTAGTCTTCAACAGGAAAAATCTGATAAAATACAATAGCCAACAAGTTTTAGATCAACAACTGCAGCGGAAACATCAATCCATTAGAAGAGTCAAGTAGAGAATGAGTTCTACTATCTTCTAAGATTTAAAAGTCCATCATCAATATTTTATCCTCAGTATAACAATCAATATACATCTTTAATCAAATATTCATCTTTGCACTACAGGTGCCAAAGATATTCATTTCAGATCACCGGTTGGTCATGTTCATCTCAACACTGTTCATCTTTGACTACTACGGCCAAAGATATTCATCGATTAATCATTTATCTTTTGCACTACTGACAGTGAAGATATTTAGTAATATCATCATTTAGGACCGAGGATGATGAAAAATATTTTAAAGAAAACGAATCTAGTGAAAGCGGAAGGACAAATAGTAGGGATTAGTATAACGGTTTATCCAAGATCAATAATACTTCATAAATACCAATTTTGAAGCGGAATTCAAAAATAAAGATCAAAACATGGATACAATCAAAGATAGTAACCATAATAGACATCTTGGACAAAAAGAAGAAAATTTCATTTTTTGAATGAATAGTCGTGATATTCGTGAATAAAGGTCAGATATATCGTGAATAAAGTCTGTCAGTATCGTGAATAGTAACTCCAGACACAAAAAGTTCCAAATTTAATAAAAATTAAGATCAATACTTGGCTAAGATAATGATATTGAAGAAATAATATCATATATGAAGAAAATAACATCCCTTACCTCAAAATGTCAAGATCTTACGATCGGAATATCAGATATAAGGTCAAGGAAACTTGCAACCGATGAATAGAAACTCACAAAGTATCTAAATACTCACAAAATACACTCAATAATCTAGAGAGAGAAAGAGAAAATTTGTTTCGGTGTGATTTTCAATTTAACTTAAATTTCTATTTATAGGAAAATATTAGCAGACTTGACCTGCAACCTGATGGCTTTACCTACTACTATTCCCACCCACCACATTTGAAATAAATTTCAGCACATTTCTTCACCAACCATAAGTGGGGCCCACTCAATTCTAGAATTTTTTTACCAAAATCATTTATAAACCTAATTTCTGAATCAGCCACCTCTTAAAATTCATAACAAATCATACATTCATTTTAACGGTTCAAAATTTGTGGACATATACTCAACTTATATATGTATAACATATCCAAAAATTACAACGATCCAACTATTCGGATTAAAAATTATAACTCACACAATATATCTCAAAAAAACAACGATTTAATTTTTAATACCTTCATTCGAAACAAAAATATCGATAAAATACCTCAACATTAACTCCTTCATTTTTAACCACAATAAATATATCCAACATTTATATCCACATAAAATAAATATTTCTTATCATATGAATCAATAATTAATTATTCATAAATAATATTACGTAATCACATTTATGACAACCAGCCGTTCAGGAGAGAGGGGCTTTCCAATAAGAATTTCTCCTTATTGGCGCCATGATTAGGTGACCAAACCTCTCCTTGATGTAACTTTTTAGACATTGCCAATAATGTTATCTAATAATATTATTCAAATAATATGAATTATTGATCCGATAATGGGAAATCTTGTGTCGTGACAATTATTGAAACAACAATAATATAAAATATCAACGCAAAGAATTATTGAATCAATAAAATAAAATATTGAGCAAGAATCATCGTAACAATTATTGAGTAGTGCCTTCTACGTAAGGATCAATAATTCATCAAAACTGTGCATCCACGCGCCAGACATCGTATTTTAACTACCGGGTATTCCAATGATTGTTAATTCAGAATAACTACGTCGTTATTTATAAAAACTCAAACTTGTCGTTTTTCTTCATCCGAAAGTTATTACATTATATGGGGCCCATAAATGAGCTGCTACCGTCATGCATTTAATATTCCCGACAACAAGAATATTCCACGACCAAACGAATATTCCCAAACACAATGATTATTTTATAACCACTTGCATATTTTGTAAAATTTGCACATTTCACCCATAACCGAGAATTATATCAAATTAATACCTTATTATTCACAAATATAATTAAAGGAAATTGATTTTCTTTATAATAAGTTCAGTCTTACAACCTCCCTCCTTATGAAATTTCGTCCTCAAAATTGACATACGTACACGGTGTTTCAAAAGGTGAGGATACCTCGCTTTCATTTTCGATTCCAACTCCCGTGTCATTTCTTGATAGGATGGTTTCTCCATAAAACCTTAACTTGTGGTATAACCTTCAGTGCGTAGGACATGTTCTCTCCTATCCAAGATCTTAATAAAGTACTTCTTCAGACGTTAAATCTTCGATTATCTAAATGCGGGTTCTAACGTAATAATATGGTTCGGGTCTTTCATATATTTACTGAAGCATGGATATGTGAAAAATATTATGAACACGAGACATACTTGGAGGTAATCGCGAGTCTATAGCCACATTTCTATATTCGGTCAAGAATCTCAAATGGACCAACAAATCGTGGATTGAGCTTTCCTCTCTTCCCAAATCTTGTAACTCCCTCCCATGGTGCAACACGTAACAATACATGATCCCCAATATTAAATTCCACATCTTTTCGATGAAGATCCGCATAACTCTTTTGTCGATCTTGTGCCGTTTATATACGTTGTCGAATCATTTGGATCTTTTCTGTAGTCATGCGTATTTAATTACGGTCCCAACAACGTTATTTCTCCCACTTTCGCCCCAAAGATAATCGAGAAGCGACACTTTCATCCATACAATGCCTCAAATGGAGCCATGCCTATACTTGTAACGATAAGCTTGTTGTTGTAGGAGAATTTCACCGGTGGCAAGTACTTATCCCAACTTCTTTTAAAATCTAGGACACAAAGTCTTAATAGATCTTCAAGGGTTTGAATAGTCCTCTCGATTGTTTCGTCTGTTTGAGGATGGTATCTGCGGCCGAATCGTAAATTCATGCCCATAGCTTTTCCATGAAGCTAACCCAAAATCGTGAAGTGAATCTTGGGTCACGATCCGAAACTATGGATACTGGCATGCCATGCAATCTCATAATCTCATTCACGTATATACAAGCAAGATGTTCAAGGGAATAAGTCTCACGTATAGGCAAGAAATGGGCAGACTTGGTTAATCTATCAACAATAACCCAAATAGCATCTATGCCTTGAGAAACTTTGGGAAGACCTGTAACAAAATCCATAGTAATGTGTTCCCACTTCCATTTCAGAATCTCAAGTGGTTGTAATGGACCCTTTGGAACTTGATGCTCCACCTTTACACGTTGACAAGTTAAACACCTCGAGATAAACTCCGCGATCTCTCTCTTCATATTGTTCCACCAAAATGTATGTCGAATATCATGATACATTTTGGTACTCCCCGGATGGATTGCAAACGGTGTGTTGTGTGCCTCCATCATGATTCTATGCTTCAAATCAGAGTCGTTAGGAACACAAAGTCTGGAGTTGAATCTAAGTATTCCTTCTTCATCGATTCTCGCTTCGGAATAGCTCCTTCGTGACTTTCTTCTTCATATGTATCGCTCCATGTCCATAGCTTAAAGCGAGCCTTTTAACTTTATCGATTAAAAGTCTGTTCTACTCAGATATCATCACGTGAGTACCTAGAGTCTTTAACTCTATATCTATCATTTGTAAGTTATATGAAATGGGTCTTTAACAATATCGCACTCGTCATCAGATATCGATCTTTTACTCAACATGTCACCTACCACGTTAAACTTTTCGAGGATGGTATGGTCGTAACATGTGCGAAATGAGTCTCCTCTTGAGTTCTTCAAGTCGTTCCCACATTCCTTGCTCCATTCAAATTTTGTATCTCTACGAGTCAGCTGCGTTAATGGAATAGCGATTCGAGAATATCCTTTAACGAATCTCCGATAATAACCAACTAAGCCTAGAAAGCTACATATTTCGATTACCGACTTAGATTGCTCTTAACTGTGACTCATATCCCAACCTTGGATGACACGTCACAATGATACCTATCAGTTTACTATCGCATGAATATGGCGTCCCCTACGGAGTGTCTGGCTTCGGTGTATTCCACAAAAGAAGTCACCAGATAGAGGCTCGGTTATCAACTTCTATAGTTGGATTTTTAACTCCTGAAGTTCAATAGGAACCATTCGATATGAGATTTTAGAAATGGGTTTTGTACCGGGTTCAAAGTCGATACAAAATTCAATATCACGCTCTGGGACTAGGCCAGGAAATTTTTTAGAAAATACGTCAGGAAATTTACTAACAACAAAAATATCATTCAAATCTGACGTATTTTTGTTCAAGTCCATAACATGGCTAAGAAAGCTTGAGATCCGTTTTTCAATAAACGAATGACTTTACGGCTTGATATGAAAGAGTTTGACTTCAATGGTTTGGTTTCTTAAATTCGAATAACAGGTTGCTTAGGAATATGAAAACTAACAACCTTACCAAAGCAATCAATTTGGCATGATGAGTAGTTAACCAATCAATCCCTAAAATTACATCAAAAGCAAATATCTTTAAATAGATAAGATCAACAAATAATGTGATGGTGCCAACTTGAATCAAACAAGATTTATAAACAGTGGATGTAACGAAAGTTTCTCCTAACGGAGTTTCCACAGATAAATCAAAGTCTAATTTCTTCGGAGTCAAGTTTAAACGTTGAGCACAAACAGGAGAAATAAATGAATGGGTATCACTGGTATCTAGTAAGGTATAAACTTCGTATGAATTTATGATTAGCTTACCCGTGCTAACTTCGTTCGGGTTCCTCGCATTCTGACTAGTCACGAAAAACGCTCTTCCAGAATCGTTGACTTTGACTTTTCGGGATGACCTTTTGAGTTACCATCCTCATTGGACTTGGTTTATTACAAGGCAATCTTGAGCGATATGTCCTTCCTTTCCATGTTGATAACCTTAAACTATGGGCGATTTAGGTGATATATCCTTCTTTTCCGTGACTTATAGATATGACCGGTGGTCGTTCTCCTCCCTTGGACCCGGTTCTTCTTTGGTCTTAACGTCTTCATATTGTCATTGTTGAATCTCC
Organism: Panax ginseng; assembly: GCA_020205605.1. NCBI lineage: Eukaryota > Viridiplantae > Streptophyta > Magnoliopsida > Apiales > Araliaceae > Panax > Panax ginseng. The sequence continues at coordinate 6,999,184 of CM035136.1, read as the reverse complement.
TCTTTTAAAATCTCCTCCGACTCGCTTCTTCTATTCTCATGGCCACGATTACCACCGAGTGGTTACGGCTTTTGTCCAGAATGCTTTCCTTCCTCTGGTTGTCATTCATTCTGGATGATCGCCGCCCCCCAGATGACTCTGGTTGTGTTCCCTCGGTTGAACATACTTATTATCTGGCTCTAATAATTGAGCCATGTTTACAACATCTGAATATAAAGAAAATTTATGAGATATAAGATATTGCCGAATCTCGGGCTTTAGACCTCTCAGAAACATCCTCGTTATTCGTTCCTCATTTTCGACCAAATGAGGTGCAAACTGGATAACTCGCAAACTTCGCCTCGTCATTGGGACACCGTCATGTTGTTTTGTTCAAATCGATAAACTCCACCTCCTTCATACGACGAATAATACTTTGAGAGTACTTGTCATTGAATAGTTTCAAACGTTTTCAAGACACTTTGAGTGCGGTTGGTGGGTACGCTTCACGAGACTCCACTCAGAATCCTTTCACCGCGGAATATAAAGGTGGCGAATGGAACCTTCTGTTCCTCCGTGCATCCCAAGACATCGAATATCTTGGTAATTTGCTTGACCCACGTTTCTGTCATGATCGGATTCGGCTTTCCCTTAAATTCTGGTGGTCCCAACTCTTTGAACTGCTTGGTTGTGACAAGCCGCGCATTGCTATCATTTCCACCTGTATTTTTTTGCACGAGTCTCCCTCGTTTGGTTTTGCATGAACTGCAAAAAGCTCCTAAACATTCCATCATTCATCGTTTGCTCGGTAGTGTTGTTTACAGGAGGAATATTGCTTTCTGTTGACGTTCTCTTGGTTTGTAATTAAAGGTTGTTCCACGGTCTCATACACTCCATTATTAACGTTCTCGTGGCCATTCTTAAATACTTCCATAAAACAAGGGTTAATTAAACAAATTAACATATCACATAATATCCCTATATTACGTGACCACCAACAAATAAGCTTAAATAAGACACACTTAGCGAAGGATTTACTCATCTCTCCCTCCTTGCATTCTATTCCCGATCTCCGCCAAAGACCATATCCCTAAGCTTTGATACCAACCTGTGACTACCCCAAAATAGGTATTCCATCCAACTCATTTCGAGTCGCCAAATACATGGTACATGTAAACCAAACTACAACTTCAATAATACAATTGTAAATGTAAAATAATGACAACACACATCTTTGTGAGTTTAAATACAAATATTGTCTTCTAAACAATATCCACACTCAAATAAGTCCTCGTTCATAATTATTCAAACACTATTTTACAAAAATAGTGAAGACTCGCTAAAACATCTTTTCTAGAACCATCACTCCGCACCCGATTAGTTCTCGCTATGTTCTCACCTCTCCGAGAAAAATGGAACAAAAAGGAAAAGGTGAGCTCAACTAGCCCAAGAAAAGAATATTATGACTAAGATAATATACAACAAATTATCGTTAGTCTTCAACGGAAAAAATCTAATAAAATATAATAGCCAACAAGTTTTAGATCAACAACTGCGCAATGAAGCAAAGAATCCATTAGAAGAGTCAAGTAGAGAATGATAAGAATTTCTCCTTATTTATAAAAACTACGCCGGGTATTCCAACAGTGTTAACGGTAACAACTACGCCGTTATTTATAAAAACTCAAACTTGTCATTTTCTTCATCCGACAGCTTATTCATACGTTATGGGGCCCTGAATGATCATGGCGTAAATGCATTTAATATTCCCGACAACAAGAATATTCCACGACCAAACGAATATTTCCCGACACAATGATTATTTTATAACCACTTGCATATTTTGCAAAATTTGCACATTTCACCCATAACCAGAGAATTATATCAAATTAATACCTTATTATTCACAAATATAATTAGAGAAAATTTGATTTTATTTATAATAAGTTGGGGTCTTACAGTATACATAATCACATAATATATTTTTTTGGTGGGGTGGAGGTGGTGAGGGGGTGGATGGGGGGTGAGGTGGGTGGGGTAGTGGGTAGGGTGGGTGGAGTAGGGGGTAGAGTGGGTGTGGGGTGTGGGGTGTGTGGGTGGGTGGCAGGCGGGGTGGGGTGGGGTGTGGGCCACAGCAGGGGAAGGTGGGGTGTAGGGCGTGATGTGGGTGGGTGGAGTAGGAGGAGGTAGGGTGGGGTGGGTGTATACATAATCACATAATATTATTTTTTTTATAGGTGGGGGTGGGGGTGGGGGGTGGTGGTGTAGGGGTGGGTGGGGTGGGGGTGGGGTGGGGGTGGGGTATACATAATCACATAATATATTTTTTTGATGGGGCCGGGGTGGTGGGGGGGTGGATGGGTAAGGGGTGTGTATATAATCACATAATATATTTTTTTTGTGGGGGTGGGGGTGGGGTGGTTGAGCTTCTTGAATATGTAAATATGGGTGAAAAAAACTTTTGATTTGGATTTGGAATAAAATATGGGTCGAAAAATGGTTAACCGGGTTGGAACTATATTTCTTTTTAAAAATATGGTTCCAAACTTTAACCAACCCAAATAAATAAATATAGTTAACCAACCCATTTGGTTACAATTAATATGGGTTGACGGATAGTTAACTTGACAACTATATTTGCGTGTCTATTCACTGTGCATGCAGTAATCCGCGTGAGACAAAAGTTATTCCACAAATTAATAAGGAATGAATACGAAGTGTTATTCACTAAACATGCGGTAGTCCGCGTAAACATGTTATTCCCACATATTAATAAGGAATAAAATGACAACCCTTGCGAGTATTGACAGAAAATAACATCATTTAGTAATACGAATGAAATATTACCCCTTATCTTAGTAGGAGATTGAATATTGCAATAATGTAGTAGCAGAATGTAAGACCCCAACTTATTATAAATAAAATCGAATTTCCTCTAATTATATTTGTGAATAATATGGTATTAGTTTGATATAATTCTCTGGTTATGGGTGAAATGTGCAAATTTTACAAAATATGCAAGTGGTTATAAAATAATCATTGTGTCGGGGAATATTCGTTTGGTCGTGGAATATTCTTGTTGTCAGGGGAATATTCGATGATTTGCCAGTAGCGATCATTTGTGGGCCCCATAATGTAATAACTTTCGGATGAAGAAAATGACAAGTTTGAGTTTTTATAAATATGACGTAGTTATTGTTACAATTAATAATCGTTGGAATACCCGGTAGTTAAAATACTGATGAATACGCGTGGATGCACAGTTTTGATGAATTTTTGATCCTTACGTAAGAAGGCACTACTCAATAATTGTTACGATGAATTCTATTATTCAATATTTTATTTTATTGATTCAATAATTCTTTGCGTTGATATTTTATATATTATTGTTGTTTCAATAATTGTCACGATACGAAGATTTCCCATTATCGGATCAATAATTCATATTATTTGAATAATATTATTAGATAACATTATTGGCAATGTCTAAAAAGTTACATCAAGGAGAGATTTGGTCACCTAATCATTGCGCCAATAAGGAGAAATTCTTATTGGAAAGCCCCTCTTTCTCGAACTACCGGTGGTCATCATAAATGTGATTCTCGTAATATTATTTATGAATAATTAATTATTGATTCATATGATAAGGAAATATTTATTTTATGTGGATATAAATGTTGGATATATTTATTGTGGTTAAAAATGAAGGAGTTAATGTTGAGGTATTTTATCAGTATTTTTGTCGGAATGAAGGTATTAAAAATTAAATCAGTGTTTTTGAGATATATTGTGTGAGTTATAATTTTTAATCCGACCGTTGGATCGTTGTAATTTTTGGATATGTTATACATATATAAGTTGAGTATATGTCCACAAATTTTGAACCGTTAAAATGAACGTATGATTTGTTATGAATTTTAAGAGGTGACTGATTCAGAAATTAGGTTTATAAATGATTTTGGTAAAAAAATTCTAGAATTGAGTGGGCCCCACTTATGGTTGGTGAAGAAATGTGCTGAAATTTATTTCAAATGTGGTGGGTGGGAATAGTAGTAGGTAAAGCCATCAGGTTGCAGGTCAAGTCTGCTAATATTTTCCTATAAATAGAGGGCTAAGTTAGAATTGAAAATCACACCAGAAACAAATTTTCTCTCTTTCTCTCTCTAGATTATTGAGTGTATTTTGTGAGTATTTAGATACTTTGTGAGTTTCTATTCATCGATTGCAAGTTTCCTTCAAATTTTATACCGATATATTCCGATCAAAGAATCGACATTTTGAGGTAAGGGATGTTATTTTCTTCATATATGATATTATTTCTTCAATATCATTATGCCAAGTATTGATCTTAATTTTATTAAATTTAGAACTTTTTTTGTGTGGGGTTACTATTCACGATACTAAGATTATTCACGATATCTGACCATTATTCACTTAATACGGACTATTCAATAGAAAAAATGAAATTTTCTTCTTTTTGTCCAAGATGTCTATTATGGTTACTATCTTTGATTGTATCCATGTTTTGATCTTTATTTTTGAATTTCGCTTCAAAATTGGTATTTATGAAGTATTATTGATCTTGGATAAACCGTTATACTTAATCCCTACTATTTGTCCTTCCGTTTCAATTGGATTCGTTTTTCTTTAAAATATTTTTCATCATCCTCGATCTAAATGATGATATTACTAAATATCTTGACTGAAGGCAAAGATAAATGATTAATCGATGAATATCTTTGGCCCGTAGTGCAAAGATGAGCAGTGTTGAGATGAAACATGACCAACTGGTGATATAAAAATGAATATCTTTGGCACAGTAGTGCAAAGATGAATATTTGATTAAAGATGTATATTGATTGTTGTTATGAGGATAAAATATTGATGATGGACTTTTAAATCTTAGAAGATAGTAGAACTCATTCTCTACTGACTCTTCTAATGGATTGATGTTTCATTGCAATTGTTGATCTAAAACTTGTTGGCTATTGTATTTTATCGATTTTTCCCGTTGAAGACTAACGATAATTTGTTGTATATTATCTTAGTCATAATATTCTTTTATTGGGCTAGTTGAGCTCACCCTTTTCTTTTTGTTCCATTTTTCGTGGAGGTGAGAACATAACAGAACTAATGGAGTACGGATTGATGGTTCTAGAAAGATATTTTTAAAATTCCTCACTATTTTCGTAAAATAGTGTTTGAATAATCAGTAACGAGGACTTATTTTAGTGTGGATATTGCCTGTAAGACAATATTTGTATTTAAACTCATAAAGATGTGTGTTGTCGTATTTTGCACGACAATTGTATTATTGAAGTTGTAGTTTGGTTTCTGTACCATGTATTTGGCGACTCAGAATGGGTGTTGTATACCTATTTTGGGGGCGTCACATAGAATACTCTTCTTCTTTCTTTCTCTATAGTTTCTCTCACTATAGCTTGTGATTATAACTTTGCTCTTCAAAAATAGTAGGAAATAATGAATGGATGGATGAGTATTTATAGGTTAGGAAAAGGTGACAAATTACAAGGTTAATTATACTTTAGTACCTTCATCTTTATCTCTATTTTTAATTTAGTTCCTCAAGTATTATCAATCTTGTATAACATCCTCTAATAGTTATTTACATGTGAATTAAAAGTAATTAATTACTTATTTATCTGATTAATTATTCGTTTGGTCAATTTAACATCTCAAAATTAACTATTATCGAAATAAATGTTGATTTCCATTAACATTAATATTCTCAACATAATGAAGATATTTTTAGTAACAATTATTTCTCATTAATATTATAACTCACAATATTGACAACCAGATCCTTTCCAGGAAATAGGGGGTTTTCCGATAAGGATTTTCCCTTATTGGCGTACAATTAAATAACCTAATCCATTCTTCGACAGAACTTTCTATAAATTGTCAATAATGCAAATAATAATATGAGTAACTATGTCTTGTCAATTATTGATTTAGTAATATAAAATATTGTGTAGATGATACTATGACAATAATTGAATCAATAATATGAGATACTATACAACAACTACTGTGACAATTATTGAATGAAATACTGAGTGACTTCTTACGTAAGCATAATAATCAAAGATATTGTGTGGAACAACGCGTATTACTGTATTTTTATCACCGAGTATTTCAATAGTTTAACGGTAAAAGTTTTGCTGTTATTTGTATAAAAATGTTATTTCTGTCGCTTTCTATATTCGACAGCTTATTCCGTTTGTGGGTCCACTAATGATCATTACTTGTGCATCATACGAATATTTCCGAAACAAAAGAATATTATCCGACCAAATGCATATTTTCCGACACAACGAATATTTTATGACAACTTGTTTACTTTGTAAAATTTTCACATATCACCCTTAACTTTAACATTTTATCAATTTAGCTATTTATTGAATAGAATAATAATTATAAAAAAATTGAATACTTTTATTTAATAAAATTCAGAGTCTTACAATAATTATTATAGTATAATTTTATATTACAAACCAATATCAAATAACGATTCATATAAATAAATAAATATTTAAAATTGCAACATTCACATTTTGTTTTTGATAATGTTAAGAGTTTTAAAAGTTTAAATCAAGAAAGTATCTGAGTTTATGTAAAATATTTGTCCCACTTTCATTAAAAATAGACGATGCCAAAAGTTTACTCAAACAAAAGTATAATTGAAAAGTAACCAAAAATTAAAAAAGAAAAAAATATATTTAATTCGAAAAATACTTTTAGTTCCAAGTTTGTTTGAATAAACTTTTAAAATTATATTATATATGTGGATTTAGCATACAATTGAGTGATAGAATTAACATAATATAAATATTTTTAAGTTTGCAAAATATTTGTTTTTGTGTACTTATATAGGGGTGAGAATTTTGGTTATATCCAAACCGAATATTTTATTTGAATATAATCGAATATCGAAATCTTTCAAATTTTATTATCCAAATAATTAACCGAACTAAGAAATAATCGAATTGAAAATATGAGAGACGATGAGAGTAAAGTCTTAAATTTTAAAAATTAAAGAGTTTATGGCTTTATTTATTATTATTATTTTAAAAATCTATTCAATTATTTAGTTAATCGAATAACAATCTTTCAGAACCCGTATTCATATCCAAATACCAAAATATTAAAACGGTTATAACCGAATTAATAAAAATAATTAAATAACTAAAATAATTCAATTAAAAAAATTCAATTACAATCGGTTATTCGTGTTTTGCTCAACCCTATAGTAATATTGTGGGTGGGGGCATAAGCAATGTTTTTCTTGTATTTATCATTTTCCACTCTTTTCTTTTTAGATTAGGATAAAAAATTGGAAAAAAAACACTAGTCAAATACTAGACCATAGAATGGATACTTGGGTAGGGACTAAATAGTAATCTAATCATCCATCTTCTTGCAGACACTGAGACACGTCGTCAACACTTGACACGATTGACGTAGATCGTTTTTTTCCCGTTATGTCATACATTTCCGTCAATGGCGCGCGTTTAGACTGACACGTATAAAACTACAAATGAAGCCCCCTTATGGCTTATTGTCGCTTTAGAAAAATTAGAAAATCGAAAAAGTTTTCGAGTACCGATAACAGAGTGAAGCGAACGACATCTCCACCAAAATACGATTCACCGTTTTTCTCTCAAGAAATTGAATTCTACGACCTGAAAAATACCCAGCATGTCTCCTATTTCTCAATCTGGACTCCATTTTTTTCTGATTTCACCGCCGTTGGTTCCTCACACATTGACTGATGGAAATAGTTACTGCTGATCTCGCGGTTCGTTTGATTATACTCAGCAGATCTAAGCTGTTCAGATTCGTCGGCGGCAGTGATGTCGGTGCTTCAGTTGTTCTTCTCTGATTTTGACGGCACTGGTGCGTTAGTTTATTGTGCTTGTGACGATTGAACTGCTACTGCTTTGTTCTTCTAATTTACATTACTGCTTATTATAGTTTAGTGTGACTAATGGTTGAAATGTGGAACTTTTTCTCGATGATAGTATTATTTGGAGCTGATTAAGCTGGGGTTTGTGTTCGAGTAATTCTTTTAGGTAATTTTGTGCTCTCGAAGGATATGGGAAAAAAATATATACTTTTCTAATTTTAGTCTTCAGCTGAGTTTTTGCTTGGAGCTTTCAGTGGAAACAAGTAGAATCCGTTTACTTGTTTTCTTTTCTTTTTATTAGTTCATCAGGAATAAATAAGTGAGGAAGAATATTAGAACTTTATAGTCTAAATTCTATGCCTTTTGGGAATTGCATAAAGAAAAGTTGTGGAAATACATCAATAACCATTTAAGAAATTGAGGTTAAATTAGCGAACTTTAGCTTTTGCAGTTTTCAAATGATGACTAATTTGATATTTTATGATTAGAATTAAATCTTAGATTTTTCCGACCAACTGAACAAGCTACTAGCTTAAGAGTAATTTTTCTTGTTAGGAATTTAAGCAGAGCATTTTTAGGTTTTGGCAGGTGTGCATATGGATAGGTTGCAGAGTGCTGTAGCCTATATATTGCTCATTGTGCGTCATCTTTAAATTAATACCTGAACCATTATCTTTGATGTGTCTTTATCAGAGAATTTTTGTGATATTGCTTTAGAATAAACTGCAATTTGCAATATGCAGAATCTAAAAGGAAAGATGGATTAGTAAAGCTGAAAAGACTTTCTTTGGCCGTTAGTTTTCATATGATTGGGAAATAGGCAAGTCATAGGGTATTCAGCATGGCCAGGTTCAAAATGATGAGACTGGTATTGTGAAATGTTTTGATAATTGAATAACATTACTGGGGGTTCTCTCCTCACCTATTTGTAGGTAACAAATGAAATGGTTGCTGCTGGTTTGTTTAGTTGTATATGTTTCTCAACATTAAGTCATTAATGATGATATAAATAAGGGAAGTAGGGAACAGTGTTTCGAATATATACTTTATACCGGCAATTGTCATAGAATAGAATTTTTTGACAGAGTAAACTTGGTAGTAGAAGACTCTTCGAATTTCTGATTCTGCGGAATGTTAGTTTTCAATCTCATTTGAGTAGGTGAGAATCAGGCTTAGAGCAATCATACCTCATGCAACGGGGCGGGAGCTATAGGAATGTCGCGAAGACGCTTAGGCTAATAGAAAAGAGAGCGTCGGTGTGCAGCCTTCATTCTACTACGATAATTGACCTTGCATTTCAAGTGTATAAGTCTTGTATAATTTTTGTTTGCGACTTGAACAAACATATGCTTCTTGTCTATTGGGGGGGGCCTTTTGTTTGAGTATTTGTTAACTGTTTCATTTTCTCTATTACTTGTATCTTCCTTCTAGCTCAATAGAATGTCTAGTTACTTGGGGGATTTTTTCTTTGATGTTCTGGTACTAGTTGTGGATTATTGTAAAGGACATGTTAAAACTGCACCATGTCTGTAGTGAATCTAGTGATTGATGGAGGAAACTCTATTTGTCAAGCAAGCAATCTCATTATCGTTAGGTTCATATGCTTGTACTTTCACTATTAGTAGAACACTTGTTTGTTATATTTGCTTTTTAACTTTCCTCTCCAATATGAATTGCAGGGGCACTGAAAAAGGTCCAATGGTTATTGCTGAAACTGTTTCTTGTTACATGTTATGTCTTATGCATCGCCTATGCAGATTTACCCGACAACCCACTGGAAGCACAAATAATATCGCCGACTAATTTGCCTCCTCTAGCTCCTGCAACGAATTATATCGCCAACAAATTATATCTTCCGCTTCCGGCAGATCTGCCAGTGTTCCATAAACCACATCAGAAACATTTTTCGCCTATTGCTGCACCAAATCTTGTGGTAGCACCTGCTCAACCTCCTTATCACGGCCCACTGATAACCTCTGCTCACCCTCCTTCAAGCTCACATTTTTCAAAACGGTCAATGAGAAAGAGCAAATTAGTGTCTCCCAGTGCTGGGTTGGCATTTCTACGGTTGGCAGAGATTTCGCCAACACAAACTGGTACTGGTACTGGTACTGGTACTATACCTACCGGTTTAACTCAGCCACCATTATCACCTAACACCTCTAGTAAGAAATACATATTTTATTGTATTCTTGCTCAGTACTACTTCTATAATAAATATTATTGATAATTATTGTTTATTCAGAAACTTATCAGAAAAAATAGTAAAAAGAAAAAACCAGTAATCTTTTTCTAGTGAAAAGGCTTAAAAAAAAACTTCACAAGTAACTCTTTTAAAAATTCAGTTCATTCTACTCTTACTGACTTCAATTATCATGGGTTATGAATTTATTTTGTATATTAATGTTGGCTTTTGTTTTCCAGACTGTTGTGGATCGGACATGGTGCTAAAACGAGGAACCCAGGGTTGCCAGTGTGTATATCCTATAAAGCTTGACATTCTCCTTATAAATGTTTCGGCTAACCCAAATTGGAATCTTTTTCTAGAAGAGTTTGCTTCTCAACTTGGTCTGCGCGGTTCTCAAATCAATCCAATCAACTTTTATGTACTCACTTTGTCAAACTGGAATATTTCACTTGACATAACACCATATATGGGAATCAGTTTCTCTGCCAGGGAAGTATCTGGAATAAACTCTTCACTTTCCATGCATAGGGTTCGTATGGACCCCAAATTAGTGGGTGACTATAAACTTCTCAATATTACCTGGTTTAAGCCCCTTGCTATTTCTCAGGGTAATTTTCACCTTCTTCTTCTGCTGGTAGTATCTCTCTATAAGCATGCATACTTTGGAATTTTTTTGCCTCATAATTGTTTAATGGGGAGATGGGTAATGGTTAATTTGGTCATGTTGTTGCATACTTTTTTTGTGTGCATGTCACCCGAACAATTTAATCTCAAATTTTGAGCAAACAAAACTGCATTCGTAATTTACCTGGTATGCGGTTCTAAGGGTTGTTTAATAAAAAATGAATGAATTTGAATCTGAATCTAAATGAGCTGAATTTGAATTTGAATCTAAATGAGTTGAATCGAATCTGTATGAAAAAAGTTGTTTGATAATTGACATGTCAGAAATATCTGAATAACATATTTTTATTGTTTTACCCCTCTAAAAAAATTCAAAATTATTATAAATTTATTTAATATTAGTTAATATAATAGTTAATATTGTATATATATATAAATAAAAAACTTCATTCAGAAAAAATAAAACACTAAATCATTCAACCAAAATCGTCAGGCTGACCGATTCAGTCATTGAGACGATTTTTTTTCCAAAACAAACGCACGGAATTGCTGAAACGTTCAGCGAATAGTCCTAAACAAACAACCCATCCCCTAAGTTTCAATTTTCTGTGTAGTTTTAGTGGGATAGAAGCATAAATTTGTGTCCTAAATATAAATTAATACCCCGAACTTTTAAATTTTTTCCACTTTGGGGACTGTCTTCTCAATTTTTTCAATTAGGAGGTTAAATTTAAATTTTTTTTATTATGTCTACTTGATAGTGTCACGTCAGAAATTGATGGCACGACAGAAATTGTTTGTGTAATATTGAGTCTCATTTTAATATTTATTCTATTAATTTTTTATAACAAAAAGGTAAATATAAAATCATTATTAATTTTTAAAGTAAATTTAATACATTACAAATTCAGCTTAAAAAAATCATCAATAATCAATACAATGATAAATATTTTAAAATATATAAATGTATTACTAATTAAAATCTTATTATTTCATAATCATCAATAATCAATATAATGACAATTTTACCCTTTTTGGTATAAAAAATTAAGGCCTAAATGTAGATTAATACTTTGAACTTTAAGTTTATTTCATAATCGTCAATAATCAATATAATTAATTTTTTATACCAAAAATGGTAAAATTGTCATTAAATTTACTTCAAAAAATTAATAATGGTATTATATTTATCTTTTTTGGTACAAAAAATTAATTGAATAAATGTTAAAATGAGACTCAATATTTACACATAAGTATTTTTAGGCACGTGTCGCTGCCATGTGATCAATTTTTGACGTGACAGTATTAATTAGACGTAATCATAAAAAATTAAAAGTTTAATCATCTAATTGAAAAAAGGGTTAAGTTCAGATCACCACCTGAGATTTGAGTAGTTAGTAAAGCTACATTTAAACTCCTGACTTTTTGAGTTGAAGTGAATAACTGCTTTCTGTCATAACTCTGTTAGTTAAATTGGATAAAGACTTAATTACCCTCCTACGTTCAACAACATAAACAACATAAATAGAAAGAAACACAATTGCACCTCCTACGCTCAACTTTCCAATAATCAAAACAACAAGAAAGGAAAAGAAGACACAAGCAGAGAAATAATACCCAAAACTCATTAAACCCTGGTGGCTAGTCCCCAAAATTCAACCCAAAACCGAAACCCAGATTAAGATGCAGAAAACCCAATTGAAAGTGCCTATATCATTCTTTAATTTCACAACCCCAATCGATAATAATAAATAAAACATGACCATAGCCATTCCAAATTCCAGAATCCTAAGAGAAATGTAAGCTTGTTGAATTCTCTTAAATTCAAGTTTTTAAAAACTGAATAAGCTTCCCGGTAGTTTGTCGCCTTCACATCATTGTTTGCAAGTTCCTCAAAATTCCAATCACTTGAATCAGATGAGATGCAGGAGAGAGGAGCACAAATACCTTCTTGTGTCGGCAAGATGTGCACCAATTTCATCAGTATGAGATATCCAACACTTTTAACGACTTAAGCAGTCTCAAAGGGTCCAAAGCAGTAAAGCTACCAAGTTTATTGTTACTAAGATTCAAGCAAGAAAGAAGCTGCATGGCCTCCAAACCTGTAAGCACAAAGATGCATCATGAAGGTATCAACAGTTTTGAGCAGATCCTAGTCGTAAACTAGACATAACCGTGGATGAATTGATTACATTAAAATAAACCATTTAGCTCCAATTGTTTACAAATTTTAAAGGAAAATGTAAAGTTTTAAGAACTAGTTTCTACGTAACTAGAGACTTACGTAACTGAACAACAAGATCAATAAATTAACAAGGGGATTAATAGACCTTTTCTACTAGCTTACAACTAACTTTAGAGTGCAAAAAACAAGCAAGTATTCTTCCATAACTTGAATTTTCTGTTCTCCACTTGTTGAATTTTTCCTCTTCCACCAAAATCTTCTCTGTAGCATTCTCAATCCCAGTATTTACTTCTGAAAGAGATTTATTTAGTGCTTCAACATTGTCTTTATCAACCGGCCTCTCGGATCAGAACGCATCCATTTCAACTGCAGAGGCGCCTCTCCTCCTTTTCGAGCTCTTTAAGTTCACTTAAGTATACATCTCTTTCCTATTCTTTATTACAGCAAGGAGGTTGAATCTTATCTCATTTTGGGAATACCTCTCGATGCATTCCTGAATCATTGGCTGCACCATCTTCAACCAATCCATATCAAAGCAACAACACCAACTACAAAATCAAGAAAAACAACCAAATAAAGAAAAAACAAGAGAAAGAATCTCATCAAAATGACCCACAACAGCCCTTTTCAATTCTACCTCTGTTCATCGGACCCATATGGTAATTTGGTTTTTAAGGATTAGTACCTTGAGATTTCGACCAAATTGCCCAAAGATGCTTCATTGTACGGCCTTAATGCAGATCTAATGCAGATTTTCGTGCACAGCTTCTTTGGGTGGATTTGAAATTGGGGAAGAACCCTAGAAAATTGACAATCCTACTACGGTTTGGGGATAGATTGAGAAGAAAAAGAAGGAACTGATCCAAGACCCATTTCGTTGTTGAACAAATTCATGAAGAAAAAACCTCCAAATCACAGACCCAATTCGATTTTGAGCAAACCCATGAAACAAAAATCACAAATACACATACCCATGAAGCTAATGAAAAAATTAGTGAAGAAGATGAAGATGAAGAGGGGATTGATAGCGGATTGATAGCCCTCAATTAGAAATTGAAGCTCAGATCCACCGCTCAGAATCACAAATACACATATCCATGGTTTGAGGAGTGAGAAATGAGAGAGAGGATTGTGGTTTGAGAAACAAGAAGGGTATTTCGGACTTTTATCAATTTTTTTTTTACTATTACAGTCTCTTTTCACGCGCTTTTGGCGTCTGACATACACGCACGGTTAAGTTGGATGGAAAAAGTAACGTTTTCACTTTAACTCAAAAAGTCGGGAGTTTAAATGTAGCTTTACTGACTACAGGTGGTTAAGTGGGAAACCGCTCAAACCCTAGGTGGTCATCTGAACTTTAACCCTTGAAAAAATTGTGAAGTCAATCTCCAAAGTGGAAAAAAAATTAAAAGTTCAGGTTAGTAGTTCACACAAGAAAACAATTTTATGAATCTGGATTCTAGAAGTTGTTCACTTGAACTTGTCTATACAATTATAAAAATTATAAACTGTCTAAAAGTAGTACTAATTTATTGTTTCAAAAGTTAATTGAATTACATCATTTTATATTTGAATCAGATTGATTTTAAATATTCAAAATTGAACATATATTTCGGAATGGAAGGAGTATGCAAGTATATATTATACATATACAAAAAAAAATTAAAATTCAGAAGTCTATACCCATAAAAAAAATAATCAGAACCACATAAAATCTAGAAACTTAACCTTTAGTAGTGATATGGTCAAAGGGAATTCGGGGTGGGGAAGCTAGAAGTTAGAAACCTGTCAAAAATATAAAATAATAAAGCTTAGGAAAATGTAAACCTGTCATAAATGAAGGACAATAAAACTATAAAAATATATTATCCAAAAAGAGAAAAGTAATAAACAAGAAATGCTTTGTGGGTTGATGAGTGTGAGAGGGTTGTGTACTAAATAAATTCTGAAGGAGGGAGATAGAGAGGGGGGTAGGGAGGGAGACCTGTGGGAGTGGGAGGGAGTATGCAATTGCAAACATGTTGGTAAACATCATGTAATGCTCAACTGTGAGCATCAGCCAAAACAAATAATTCTGTTGATTAGAAATCCAAAGTAATGCAATTGCAACATTTGAAGGCAAGGGATTATGCAATCGTATATATGCGAGTTAGCATCATGTAAATGCTCTACTGTGAGCATCAGCCACAATACATGCTTTAGTTGAGATTTAATGAAAGTTCACGAGCAATGCAATTGCAACATTTGAAGGCAAGGGATTATGCAATTGTATATATGTGAGTTAGCATCATGTAAATGCTCTACTGTGAGCATCAGCCACAACACATGCTTTAGTTGAGATTTAATGAAAGTTCACGAGCATACTCTCTTTCTCTCCCATTTAATGACCATGGCAGGTCGTAATCAAATGTACGACCTCTGTCCCAAATTAAGTGGGATGATTTGATCAGCATGGTGGCACCTAGTTTTAGGATAAGGGTAATGATTGCTTTACTCTTACAACCATTGGATAGAAAGATGAATGTTTAGGACTGAATAAGTTCGCTATTTAGAAAATCCCAAAATAGAAAGGAGCTCAGTTAAATTGGGACTGGTGGAGTAACTAGTATTATTGATGCCAGAAAGTAATTTTGCAAAAAGAAAAAAAGATAAAGACCTTTTAGTTGTTCCATTAATTTGCAACATTTTCTGGGACTTTTCTAATACTTTTTGTCGATTTTATAGCTCCTTCTATTGCAACGTCACCAGCTGAAGTATCTCCATACAAGCCTTCATCTCCTGCGGCACTCGTTACTTCAAACAAAGGGAAGCATCCAAGTTTGATCTTGATTGTTGGTATTGGTGTTGGCTTTCTGTTGATTGGTATTGTTTCAGTGCTTATAGTCTGTTCATGTGCATCTCGTCAAGGAAAGAAAAAAGCATCTCCCATGGAAACTGGTAATGCAATAATTATGCAATTTCATGTTCTTATTTACATATTAGCTAATACTTCTTTTTAGTTTTACTTTTTTCAAGTATTATTAAATCGTATCCTTGTTAAAATAAACCACAACATGTAAGATAAGAGAAATTTAACATGTAAAATAGCTATCTTTTAATATTAGTGTTTTTGGATTATAGGATAGCTAGTTATGGAGAATAAATTAATCAAGAATCAAAATAGTTTCATAAGTTAACCAAGGATAAGAGTAAATGAGAGACACCCTGACGAACCTTGTTCTATAAAAATCAGGTTCCTATTTTATGAGGAGCATTTTGTGTTTAATTGAATATTTCTTGTTTTGTTCAGCAACATTGGATATCTTGTTCCATTAAAATGAATATATTTGGGAACTAGTTATAATGTGACATGGTAATCCACTTACCAAAATAAGCGAAGTACTGACTATCAAAAAATGACATTTCACGGAAATGTTTATAGTTCCTTCTTTAGGATACTTTACCACAAAGTTTTTGGACACTGATTTTGCTATATCATGCAAGTGTATTTTCTTCTTCTTCTTCTTCTTCTTCTTAGAATGGGTATTAAGTTCTATTACATAAACTAAAAAGATAAAATAAAATAAAATGTTAAGATGCTCCTCTTTAGGATACTTCAGCACAAAGTTGTGGACACTGGTTTTTGCTAAATTATAATGCGACTATAGAAGATATATTATGATTTACACAGTTGTCACAAATATAAAGTTGTTCTTATCTATACAAGTGTAGGTGAGAGTGAGACTTTGGTCGTCTGGTTTGGAACTTGGGAGTTAACTTGCTCTACCTGTTGAACAAGAGAGACTTTATGATCTATACTGTGGGTAAAATAATAATTACGTTAATAGGAAAGACAATCTTACTAACAAATAATAATAACAATATCCTTCAATAAAGTCCATGAAGCTTGCACCTTTCCACATATTTATATAGTTCTCATACTAATACAATCGATTGGATTGACTGTCAAAATAATCTTCGTAATCATAATAGGTCAAAGTCAAACTGTCAAAATCTCCACACAATTGCTTGTTTTTAAATTTTTTTTTTTTTGAGTATATATAATTAATTTCAGTATGCACTTGGTATAACTTTTCCAAAATCTCAATTTGGCTTCAATAGAGTAGATAGTTAAGGGACTTTATCTATACTTCCATAGTCCAACATATAAGGGTCTGTCAGCTGATAGTATGAACAAGTATTTGTAGTCAGTTTCATTGCTCTTATTTGATTTTTTTTTTTCAATTTTGTGTGGTTTATCTTCTTTTAACTTCTTACTTCTTCTCAATTCCTTATTCAAAACAGCTAAGCCAAGGACAGTGGACGCTCTTCCAGCTGCAGGATCACTTCCCCATCCAACCAGCACAAGGTTTCTTGCATATGAAGAGCTAAAAGAAGCAACAAATAACTTTGAACAGGCAAGTATACTTGGGGAAGGCGGTTTTGGCATAGTTTTCAAGGGAATATTAAGTGATGGTACAGAGGTTGCAATAAAGCGACTTACTAGTGGAGGGCCACAAGGGGATAAAGAATTTCTAGTGGAGGTAGAGATGCTTAGTAGGTTGCATCACCGTAACCTTGTGAAGCTTGTGGGTTATTATAGTAATCGTGACTCTTCACAAAACCTACTTTGTTACGAGCTTGTTCCTAATGGAAGTCTGGAGGCATGGCTCCATGGTACATATTTTTCCATGAATTACAGATTCTTTCTTGAATCCTTAGTTATTTATCTGTTATTAATAAGTTAGATTTTTCTGGCATCTTGATGCCAAACCCAAAAGTTAGTACACCAGCAATTTAAAATCTGCTCAAGAAGAGCCTCGCAGTGTAAACAGTTGATATTGATAGAAACTCGTTAAAATCCTGTGACTATGTTAATAATTGCCCTATCTCGCTGCAGGTCCGTTGGGACTAAACTGTCCTCTCGATTGGGATACCAGAATGAAGATTGCCCTTGATACTGCACGTGGCCTTGCTTACCTGCACGAAGATTCACAGCCATGTGTTATCCACAGAGATTTTAAGGCATCAAATATCTTGCTTGAGAACGATTTTCACGCTAAAGTTGCTGATTTTGGCCTTGCAAAACAGGCACCTGAAGGCAGAGTAAATTACCTTTCTACACGTGTTATGGGTACATTTGGGTCAGTCCCCTCTTCAACTTTGTTATTTGTCCTAAGATTAAAAGTGACATTAAAAGAAACTGTAAAGGAAGTAATTTGGTTACTCTCTATCAAATGTATGGTTATTTGAGATAAACTTGGTGCTGAGATGGAATTAAACTGTTATACAGGTATGTAGCCCCTGAATATGCTATGACTGGACATCTACTGGTGAAAAGCGATGTCTACAGCTATGGGGTAGTCCTACTTGAGTTGTTGACGGGACGGAGGCCAGTGGATATGTCACAACCATCAGGAAAGGAGAATCTTGTTACATGGGTTAGTAAATATTCATGGATCCGTATTTGATTCATTTTACTTTTCCTTTCCTTTGGATCATATTTGGTCATGTTTTTTAGTCCTTGTATATCCAAGTTACTGGTTTTCTTTTTTCCCTCTTCCTTTAAAAGTAATGTTAAATGAGAAAAATCATGTACATTTGTTATGGAGCCATCAATCTGAACAAAAATGGTATAAATGCACTGAATTTGTATTGGTTTCAGGCCAGGCCAATACTTAGAGATAAAGATCGCCTGGATGAACTTGCTGATCCTAGTCTTGGAGGAAAGTACCCAAAGGAAGATTTTGTAAGGGTTTGCACGATTGCGGCAGCTTGTGTTGCCCCAGAGGCAAACCAACGGCCCACAATGGGAGAAGTTGTTCAGTCACTTAAAATGGTGCAGCGCATTGTGGAGTATCAGGATCCTGTATTGACCTCCAACAACCAACCTACCCTTAGGCAGTCATCTACCACCTTTGAGTCAGATAGGACATCTTCGATCTTCTCTTCTGGACCTTACTCTGGGTTAAGTGCAGTTGATAATGACACCATCTCTCGGACAGCTGTATTTTCTGAAGATCTTCATGAAGGGAGATGATTGATTTGCTAGGTAGGTTAACCGGAGTGATTACCATGTTACAAAAGCTTTTTGACAGTCCATTCCAACAATATTGCGAGGAAGCTGAGAATTCTGCCCGCTGATGGTGGAAATGGCAAGGTTTCGGGCCTCCGTTTGGTGGGGCTGAGGATGTTGTATTCCCCTTGTAGAGAGCCATTGTTCATTTTTTCCCCACGCAGTGATCGTTCTCTACTTTGTGTAATTGGACTGGCTTCAAAGGGAAATTCTGATCCCTCCTTTTTGTTTCCCTCACCGGCTCGCCCTACAATTGCTTGATATTTCTGTGGCTTTTTTTACTTTTGGTTACTTGTATCGTCTCTTCAAAGCCTTTTAGTGAATGTGAGGGGAAACATATTACAAACTATATATATATATAGTAGGAGTCTTTTGCTATAAAAAATATGTTTGTTCTTGTTGTGATTTGAGACATGTCATATATGAATAATTGATTGATATGCATTTTCGCAATAAAAAAATAAAAGACATAATTTTTTACCGTTAAAATAATTTATTTTAAAGGGGCTCAAGGCTAATAGCTACAAATAAAAGCAAGCAGCACGCTTAATACGTGTTAATTGTAAGGCCATATTTAAAAATTCAAAATTAGCTAGTAGACCTTTACACATTGCAAGTTGTCAACCATGCAAGTTTTCTTTGATAATTAATGATAAACAAATTCCGAGTGTGTGTTGAGGGGTGGTTAGTATGAACTTAACTTTGATCAATATAGTGTCAACACACAACACAAATTTGGAGGTGATCTCTCTATCTGCGGATCAGTACTGTATTAGTCGATCAATTAACCAACTTACCCTGAAGTTAACTTCATGGTTACCGGATTCGTGTGTTGAAGAGTATTTTATTTTTGAATTCTTTTTAAAGGAAATTAAGGTTGTATAAAATTCTTAATAACAAAATTTAGACGTTAATCAAATTAGTTGAATCTTAAAAATGTCTTCAAGAAAGATGATGTTTACTATTTAAAAATGAAGGAAAAATTGGAGCAAGACTTCTGAACATTAATTATGTACTAGCTAGTCTTGGCTCCAAAATCTTTAGGTTTAAGTTTTGCATCCAATATTTAAGGTTCTCATCAATCCATACTAATTTTACTATCCCTATTTTCAGAAAGCCCCAAGAAGAATCCTAATTTCAGGTAACCTTTTTCCACACCACATTAATAACCTATTTTCATGCATGGCCAATGCCCATTCTCCCTAGCAACTTGGTATAAAACCCCACTGCCCTTCCCACAAAAAATTATCCCCCTCAAAGACTCTTCATCCCTTTATACTCTATAAGAAAAGCTCTCTTCTTCTATCCCTTTCGTTGTCTCTCCTCTCTCCTCCAAGAGAAGAGACGATGGCTGTCAACATCAACAAGATGCTCCTCTTTGTCTCCGCCTCCTCCCTTCTCCTCGCCTTGTCAGCTCAGGCTGACCTGGCACCCGCATCCGCACCCGAATCCGCATCTGCATCTGAGACCTTCGACTTCGTTAGCCTAAAATCCCTTGACGTGGTTGGACAGGCCACTCAATTCATCCAGTCCAACATGATCGCAGGACGCCACAAAGCCGAGAAATACCTGGAGGCCATGAAGAAGCGCGTGGAGGATCCGTTCACCTCAGAAGCAACCAAAGAATGCCTAAAGCAATGCCAGGAGGTGTACGATAGCGCCATGGACGACATGAAGAACACGATTGAGGACATGGAATCGGGCGATTACTACAAGGCCAGTGTGGATATTAGTGCGATTTCCACAAATGTTGATACTTGCCAGGAGTGTTATGGGGATCGGAAAAGGCCACAAGATCCCGAAGCCAAAAAGTTTGATGATTGGGTCTCGGGGATCACTAATGACTGCCTTGACAAACTTGATAAAGTCGTCAGTTAATTGCATGGGAATCTATTGATTGACCAATCCATTTAAATAAACTATGATCGATCGATCGATCGATGTCATTAATTAGCATCACATCATTAATTAATTAATTCCTTAACACGTACGTTTCAATTGTTTGTTTCTCTGTCTTAATTCTTTACATGCATCCGATCCATGCAGTTTTGTAACCGAGTATTAATTGTGTTTTATACGAAATAATGATCTTAAGGAAACTTGCATGGCTTGTTTGTTATGCTTTCTATCTTAATCTCTTTAATGCTTCTGAATTTTTCATGTATTTTGTTAGATGTGTGTGGATGATTAATAATTACAAATATATATTCACCAATATTATCAACAAAAAAAAAGAGTGACAGATTTTTCACCAATCTAAAAAATCATTCGGAGATGTATATAATAATAATTACAAATTATATTCACAAAAAAGAAAAAAAGAAAACGAAAAACCCAAATGTGTTCCATCAATCTAAAAGATCGTTTGGAGATGTATACGCATGGTATAATTAAAATCTACCAAAAAGGATTAATTACGCTCTCTATATGTATAAATGACTGTGGATTAATTTGGGTCAATTAATGTTGATTCACACTCTAGTTAAAATTAGGACATATATATATATATACGGTCCGGATCTTAAGCTCACCCTTTATCCAACTCACCCGAGTTTACCCTCTCTTTAGCGACGGACCCGGTGACGGTTTGGTCATACAACCGTCGTCTATACTTTTAACGACGCTATATGTTGTCCGTTGCTAAAAATATAGACGACGGTTGTATGACCGAGCCGTCGCCGGGTCAGTCGCTAAAGGAAGGTGAGCTCGGGTGAGTTGGATAAGGGGTGAGCTTAATATCCGGACTCTCTCTCTCTCTCTCTATATATATATATATATATATATATATGAGTTCCAATTCATGACAACTGGTTGCTAGAAGAACTATTCCAGCATCTATGTCTCTATCGTTGATCAATATATTTAATGATTGAGATTAAAAAATATATGTCTCAAGTACTCTCAACCGCTATGTTGTAGCGACTAGCTTATGCTTGAATCTCAATATATTGCTTCCTCTTGTAATATATAATTAATATTATATTACTAGTTGTAGAATCGATCCGTGCATCTTGATGATTATGGATGATGTGAGATTTATCCCAAATTTTGGATGACCCAGATGATTTGTTAGGATGAGCGATATTCGTGCGATAGTAAACTGATAGGTGTCATTGTGACGTGTAATCCAAGGTTGGGATATGAGTCACAGTTGAGATCAATCTAAGTCGGTAATTGAAATATGTAGCTTTCTAGGCTTAGTTGGTTATTATCGGAGATTCGTTGAAGGATATTCTCGAATCGCTATTCCATTAACGTAGCTGACTCGTAGAGATACAAAATTCGAATGGAGCAAGGAATGTGGGAAGAGCTTCAAAGAACTCAAGAAGAGACTCATTTAGGCACATGTTCTGGCCATACCATCCTGAAAAAGCGAACGTGGTAGCTGACGTGTTGAGTAAAAGATCGTATACGAGTACGAGTACGATATTGTCAAAGACCCATTTCATATAACTTACAAATGATAGATATAGAGTTAAAGACTCTAGGGACTCACGTGATGATATACGAGTAGAACCGACTTTAATCGATAAAGTTAAAGTTCGCCAAGCTACGGATATGGAGAATCGATACGTATGAAGAAGAAAGTCTGCAAGGAGCTATTCCGTAAGCGAGAATCGATGAAGAAGGAATACTTAGATTCAACTCCAGACTTTGTGTTCCTAACGACTCTGATTTGAAGCATAGAATCATGATGGAGTCACACAACACACCGTTTGCAATCCATCCCGGGAGTACCAAAATGTATAATGATATTTGACATACATTTTGGTGGAACAATATGAAAAAGAGATCGCGAAGTTTATCTCGAGGTGTTTAATTTGTCAACGTGTAAAGGCCAGACATCAAGTGCCAAAGGGTCCATTACAACCACTTGAGATTACGAAATGGAAGTGGGAACACATTACTATGGATTTCGCATGTGTCTTCCCAAAGTTTCTCAAGGCATAGATGCTATTTGGGTTATTGTTGTTAGATTAACCAAGTCTGCCCATTTCTTGCCTATACGTGAGACTTATTCCCTTGAACGTCTTGCTCGCAAATACGTGAATAAGATTGTGAGATTGCATGGCATGCCAGTATCCATAGTTTTGGATCGTGACCCAAGATTCACTTCACGATTTTGGGTTAGCTTTGAGTAAAGCTATGGGCACGCGATTCTGATTGATTCTAAGATACCATCCTCAAACGGACGGACAATCGAGAGAGGACTATTCAAACCCTGAAGATCTATTAAGACTTTGTGTCCTAGATTTTAAAGGAAGTTGGGATAAGTACTTTCCACTAGTGGAATTCTCCTACAACAACAGATTATCAAGCAAGTATAGGCATGGCTCCATTTGAGGCGTTGTATGGGACGAAAAGTGTCGCTTTTTCAAAGATCTTTGGGACGAGGTGGGAGAAGCAACGTTGTTGGGACCGTAATTAAATACGCATGACTACGAGAAAAGATCCAAATGATTCGACAACGATACAAACGGCACAAGATCGACTAAAGAGTTATGCGGATCTTCATCGAAAAGACGTGGAATTTAAGATCGGGGATCATGTATTGTTACGTGTTGCACCATGGAAAGGAGTTACAAGATTTGGGAAGAGAGAAAGCTCAATCCACGATTTGTTGGTCCATTTGAGATTCTTGACCGAATAGGAAATGTGGCCTATAGACTAGCATTACCTTCAAGTATATCTCGTGTTCATAATGTTTTTCACATATCCATGCTTCGTAAATATGTGAAAGACCCAAACCATATTATTGCGTTAGAACTGACGAGAGATAAGAAGATTTAACGTATGAAGAAGTACTCATTAAGATCTTGGATTGGAAAGAGCATGTCCTACGCATTCAAGGTTATACCACAAGTTAAGGTTTTATGGAGAAACCATGCTATTGAAGAAATGACCTGGGAGTTGGAATCAGAAATGAAAGCGAGGTATCCTCACCTTTTCAAAATACCAGGTACGTATGTCAATTTCGAGGATGAAATTTCATAAGGAGGGGAGGTTGTAAGACCCCAACTTATTATAAATAAAATCGAATAACCTCTAATTATATTTGTGAATAATAAGGTATTAATTTGATATAATTCTCTGGTTATGGGTGAAATGTGCAAATTTTGCAAAATATGCAAGTGGTTATAAAATAATTATTCTGTCGGGGAATATTCGTTTGGTCGTGGAATATTCTTGTTGTTGAGGAATATTAAATGCATTTACCTGCGTAGCGATCATTTGTGGGCCCCATAATGTAATAACCGCTTCGGATGAAGAAAACGATAAGTTTGAGTTTTTATAAATAACGACATAGTTGTTACCGTTAACACTGTTGGAATACCCTGTGGTTAAAATATTAATACGCGTGGATGCACAATATTGATGAATTATTGATCCTTACGTAAGAAGGCACTACTCAATAATTGTTACGATGAATTATTGCTCAATATTTTATTTTATTGATTCAATAATTGCTGCGTTGATATTTTATATTATTCTGCACAGTATTTCCCATTATCAGATCAATAATTCATATTATTTGAATAATATTATTAGATAGCATTATTGGTAATGTCTAGAAAGTTCTGTCAAGGAGAGGTTTGGTCACCTAATTACGCGCCAATAAGGAGAAATTCTTATTGGAAAGCCCCCCTCTTTCCTGAAAATGGTCTGGTTGTCATAAATGTGATTCTGTAATATTATTTGTGAATAATTAATTATTGATTCATATGAGAAGAAAATATTTATTTTATGTGGATATAAATGTTGGATATATTTATTGTGGTTAAAAATGAAGGAGTTAATGTTGAGGTGTTTTATCAGTATTTTTGTCGGAATGAAGGTATTAAAAATTAAACCAGTGTTTTTAAGATATATTGTGTGAGTTATAATTTTTAGTCCGACCGTTGGATTGTTGTAATTTTTGGATATGTTATACATATATAAGTTGAGTATATGTACACAAATTTTGAACCGTTAAAAATGAACGTATGATTTGTTATGAATTTTAAGAGGTGACTGATTCAGAAATTAGGTTTATAAATGATTTTGGTGGAAAATTCTAGAATTGAGTGGGCCCTACTTGTGGTTGGTGAAGAAATGTGCTGAAATTTATTTCAAATGTGGTGGGTGGGAATAGTAGCAGGTAAAGCCATCAGGTGGCAGGTCAAGTCTGCTAAAATTTTCCTATAAATAGAGGGCTAAGTTAGAATTAAAAATTACACCAGAAACAAGTTTTCTCTCTTTCTCTCTCTAGATTATTGAGTGTATTTTGTGAGTATTTAGATACTTTGTGAGTTTTTATTCATCAGTGCAAGTTTTCTTCAGCCTTATACCGATATTCCGATCAGAAGTACTGATATTTTGAGGTAAGGGATGTTATTTTCTTCATATATGATATTATTTCTTCAATATCATTATGCCGAAGTATTGATCTGAATTTTTATCAAATTTGGAACTTTTTGTCTGGGGTTACTTATTCACGATATCAAGACTATTCACGAATACCAAGACTATTCAAGAAAAAAATGAAATTTTCTTCTTTTGTCCAAGATGTACATTATGGTTACTATCTTTGATTGTATCCATGTTTTGATCTTTATTTTTGAATTCTGCTTCAAAATTGGTATTTATGAAGTATTATTGATCTTGGATAAACTGTTATACGAATCCCTACTATTTGTCCTTCCGTTTCACTGGATTCGTTTTCTTTAAAATATTTTTCATCATCCTCAGTCCTAAATGATGATATTACTAAATATCTTCGGCCTGTAGTGCAAAGATAAATGATTAACTGATGAATATCTTTGGCCCGTAGTGCAAAGATGAACAGTGTTGAGATGAACATGACCAAACTGGTGATACAAATGAATATCTTTGTCCTGTAATGCAAAGATGAATATTTGATTAAAGATGTATATTGATTGTTGTTACTGTGGATAAAATATTGATGATGGACTTTTAAATCTTAGAAGATAGTAGAACTCATTCTTTACTTGACTCTTCTAATGGATTCTTCAATTTCATTGCAGTTGTTGATCTTAAACTTGTTGGCTATTATATTTTATCGATTTTTTTTCATTGAAGACTAACGATAATTTGTCAGATATTATCTTAGTCATAATATTCTTTATTGGGCTAGTTGAGCTCACCCTTTTCCTTTTTGTTCTATTTTTCTCGGGAGGTGAGAACATAAGCGAGAACTAATCGAAAGTGCGGAGTGATGGTTCTAGAAAGATGTTTTAGCAGTCCTCACTATTTCTGTAAAATAGTGTTTGAATAATTGTAACGAGGACTTATTTGAGTGTGGATATTGTTTAGAAGATAATATTTGTATTTTTAACTCAAAGTATGTGTTGTCTACCTTTTTGTGTCAGGGTTACTATTCATGAGTTACTATTCATGAGTTACTATTCACGGGTACTATTCACTACAAAATTGGTTTTTTTTTTCTAACCAAATTATAGTTAATTTATAAATATTACTCTGGAGATTAAAACTATATATTGATTATATTGATTTTATTATCATATATAATATTTTTATAACCCTAATGTTGAAATTCTCTTTCACTGGAGTGTAAAGATGAGTAGATTATTGGTATGATCATGACTAGGGTTCTCTTTTGGCGATAGTGAAAAGTTGAATTGTGGACTGGTATGATCATGACCATTGAATTTATAATTGAATATCTTTAGCTTAAGTGCAAAGGTGAATTGATCAACATGGTTATAATTATTGTTTATATAAATTCTGAAATGATTATATATTTCTTTGAGATATTAATATATTTGGTCTGTAATGCAAATATGAAATGTTGATGAATATATTTGGCTTGTAGTGCAAATATGAACTGTTGAGGAATATCTTTGACCTGCAGTGCAAAGATGAATTGTTGATGAATATCTTTGACCAGTAGTGCAAAGATGAACTGTTAATGAATATCTTTGGCCCGTAGTGCAAAGATGACCTGTTGTTGAATATCTTTGGCCAGTGGTGCGAAGATGAACTGTGGATGAATATCTTTGGCCCGTAGTGCAAATATGAATTTATTAGTATGATTATGAACAGGAACTGTGATTTGGTATAACCATGATCTTTGATGTTTTTGGGTAAAGACATGTGATGAAAATTATATTAAATCCCCGGGTACGAAGAGAATTTAGAATCACAATTATGATTATGAGATATTCATATAATTGTGGAAATGAAGCGTCGATTGATGTTACAAGGATAAAACATTGTTGGTGGACTTTTAACATTTTGAGAAGATAATAGATCGTATTGTCTATTTGACTCTTCTAATGGATCGCTTCGTTCACCGCAACTATGGTTGAAATTTTTATCATCTACATATATGTTCTAAATCTCGATTTGTTATTGATGAAGGCTATTGATAATTTAATTATCTTTAGTCATGATATTCTTTACTAAGCTAGTTGTGTTTCACCCTTTTGATTCACAATTCCTTTCGTGTAATAAAAAGTGTAAATTTGGGTCGAATGGGATAACAAGGAATAGTAAGCGGTGGTCTCTAGTGTGGAGTTCTCCCAAAACAGATATAGACAAATGTGTTGTATACATCTTTTTAGTAGTTATATTTGGTGAATCATATAGGAGAAGCGAAACCAACGTTGGAAGGGTGTTTTGCCACTATCATACAAGATATCTAATGACATACAACCTCTTGTCATCATCATAAGATGGGGTTGTGCTTTCATCCACTTCATCGAGTATATTTACTGAGCACTACCTATATAATCTTGGTGTTTGTTTGAAGTATAATTCTCAATTTGAGACAGTGGAGATAATGATAAGTCAAGAGAAGACTCACCATTGGGAAGAATATGATAGTAATCTTCTCATTTTCTTTGGGGTCTATTGGGTCAACCAAGGATATTTCTGTGGCCATATCATATCTATCATAACCTGTAAGCATGGCCTCCCATGTACGGAAGGTTTCTTAAGCACTTCCCAAAGATTCTAATTTCTAAAATAGTTTTTGACTATACATTTATGTAAGGTGTCATTGTGACGTCTTTATCCAAGGTTGGGATGAGAGTCATAGTTGGTATATATATTTGTATCCAAACTCACAAGATATATATGTGTTATTGTATTTTGCAGACGACAATTATTGTAATAAAGTTGTAGTTGTTTTTCTGTACCATGTATTTGGCGACTCAGAATGGGTTGGATGGAATGGACCTATTTTGGGGTTGTCAAATTTGGTATCGAGCTTAGGATATGGTCTCCAATGAGATCGGGAAATAAACTAGGAGGGAGAGATGAGTAAATCCTTCGCCAAGTGTGTCCTACCTAAGCTTAATTGTTGGTCAGTCATAATATCAGGATATTATGTGATATGTTAATTTGTTCAATTAACCCTTGTTTTGAATCTGTATTCTAGAATGATATCTGAAATACAGGAGATAAGCAATGGAGAAATCATGAGGACATGGAAGATGGAAGTAAGGAGGGGAGATTGTAAGACCCCGAATTTTATGAAATAAAAGTATTCAATTTTTCTATTCAGTAAATGGTTAAATTGATAAAAAGTTAAAGTTAAGGGTGATATATGAAATTTTTTCAAAATAAGCAGGTGGCTATAAAATACTTATTGTTGTCGGCGAATATTCGTTTGGTCGTGGAATATTCGTACGACGACGCAGCCATTTGTGGGCCCCATAACAGAATAACCGTCGGGTGAAGAAAACGACAAAATTAAGTTTTTATAAATAACGGCGTAGTTGTTACTGTTAACACTGTTGGAATACCCGGTGGTTAAAATATAGTAATACGCGTGGATGCACAGTATTGATGAATTATTGATCCTTACGTAAGAAGGCACTACTCAATAATTATTACACTATTCTATTATTCAATATTTTATTTTATTGATTCAATAATTCTGCGTTGATATTTTATATTATTGTTGTTTCAATAATTATCACTGCACAATATTTCTCATTATCAGATCAATAATTCATATTATTTGAATAATATTATTAGATAACATTATTGGCAATGTCTAGAAAGTTCTGTCATAGAGAGGTTTGGTCACCTAATTGGCGCCACGGTAAGGAAAAATTCTTATTAGAAAGCCCTCTTTCCGGAACTACTGGTTGTCATAATTGTGATTCTGTAATATTATTTGTGAATAATTAATTATTGATTTATATGATAAGGAAATATTTATTTGATGTGGATATAAATGTTGGATATATTTATTGTGGTTAAAAATGAAAGAGTTAATGTTGAGGTGTTTTATCAGTATTTTTGTCGGAATAAAGGTATTAAAAATTAAACAAGTGTTTTTGGGATAAATTGTGTGAGTTATAATTTTTAATCCGACCGTTGGATCGTTGTAATTTTTGGATATGTTATACATATATAAGTTGAGTATATGTCCACAAATTTTGAACCGTTAAAAATGAACGAATGATTTGTTATGAATTTTAAGAGGTAACTGATTCAGAAATTAGGTTTATAAATGATTTTGGTGGAAAATTCTAGAATTGAGTGGGCCCCACTTGTGGTTGGTGAAGAAATGTGCTGAATTTTATTTCAAATGTGGTGGGTTGGAATAGTAGCAGGTAAAGCCATCAGGTTGCAGGTCAAGTCTGCTAAAATTTTCCTATAAATAGAGGGCTAAGTTAGAATTGAAAATCACACCGTAAACATAAGCTTTCTCTTTCTCTCTAGATTATTGAGTGTATTTTATGAGTATTTAGATACTTAGTGAGTTGATATTCATCGCTGCAAGTTTCCTTGACGTCATATCCGATATCCAAATGTCGGAAGTCACGCTTTTTTTTGAGGTAAGTGGATAAGAAAGGATTTTAAGGATTATTATGTTTTTCAGTTCGTACTTCTTCTGACCTTCAGAAAATTCTGGAAAAATTTGAAATGATATGTTGATGAGTTTTATTGATTGTGTCCAAAAATGGTGATTTTTGGATGTATAGATTAAAAGTTATGAATTTTATGAGAAAATACTATTTTAAAAGTAACCGCTTATAACTCCTTATGGTTAACTCCAAAATTGATAAAATTTTTATTGGGAGTACATCTATATAATATTAGTGTACTCTGTGAATTTCGTAATTTTTGGATAAAAGTACAATTTATGATAAATGTCTAAATATTCGGCGGTTTTGGCCATATGAAAAATAGTAAATGAATTTTAAAAATTCTAAGAAAAATATATGTTCAATATGGGACTATATTCTGCTAAATCTCAGAAAAGAAATATTTTTGGAACTGATTTGGTATTTTTCATGAAAATAGACTAGTTATGAATAAATGAGTTAAATATGTTATGTGAAGGAAGAAAATTGAAAAATATGATTTTATGGCTTGAGAATCATATATGTGGTATATGCAGATTTTTGATGAGGGTTTTGGTTATTGGTGATGAAATCTTATAAGTTTGGCATTTTATGATGATTAAATGCGTTATTTAGTAAAGTGTAAATAATTAAAATAAATTGTTTATAAGTTTAAGAAATGTTATTCTTTCAATATCATTATACCGAAATATTGGTATGAATTTTATTATGAAATTTCTACCTTTTTGTGTGAGGGTTACTATTTATGAGTTATTATTCATGAGTTACTATTCACGAGTTACTATTCACGGGTACTATTCACTACAAATTTGGTTTCTTTTTCTAACCAAATTATAGTTGATTTATGAATATTAATCTGGAGATTAAAACTATATATTGATTTTATTATCATATATAATATTTTTATAACCCTAATGTTGAAATTCTCTTTCACTGGAGTGTAAAGATGAGTAGATTATTGGTATGATTATGACTAGGGTTCTCTTTGACCAGTAGTGAAAAGTTGAATTGTGACTAGTATGATCATGACCATTGAATATCTTTAGCTTAAGTACAAAGATGAATTGATCAACATGGTTATAATTATTGTTTATATAAATTCTGAAATGATTATATATTTCTTTGAAATATTAATATATTTGGCTTTTGTAATGCAAATATGGCTCATTGATGAATATATTTGGCTCAGAAGTGCAAATATGAATCTGTTGAGGAATATCTTTGGCCCGTAGTGCAAAGATGAATTGTTGATGAATATCTTTGGCCAGTATTGCAAAGATGAACTGTTAATGAATATCTTTGGCCCGTAGTGCAAAGATGACTACGGGCCAAAGATGACCTGTTGTTGAATATCTTTGGCCAGTGGTGTGAAGATGAACTGTAGATGACTATCTTTGGCCCGTAGTGCAAAGATGAATTTATTAGTATGATTATGAACAGGAACTGTGATTTGGTATAACCATGATCTTTGATGTTTCAGGTAAAGACATGTGATGAAAATTATATTCGATCCGGGTGCGAAGAGAATTTAGAATCACAATTATGATTATGAGATATTCATATAATTGTGGAAATGAACTGTCGATTGATGTTACAAGGATAAAACATTGTTGGTGGACTTTTAACATGGAGAAGATAATAGATCGTATTATCTATTTGACTCTTCTAATGGATCGCTTTCGTTCACCGCAACTATGGTTGAAATTTTTATCATCTACCATATGTTCTAAATCTCGATTTGTTATTGATGAAGGCTATTGATAATTTAATTATCTTTAGTCATGATATTCTTTCTTTGTTTAGTTAGTTGTGCTCACCCTTTTGATTCACAATTCCTTTCGTGTAATAAAAGTGTATTTTGGGTCGAATGGGGATAACAAGGAATAGAAGCGGTGGTCTCTAATGTGGAGTTCTCCTCAAACAAAGATATAGACAAATGTGTTGTATACATCTTTTAGTAGTTATATTTGGTGAATCATATAGGAGAAAGCGAACCCAACGTTGGAAGGGTGTTTTGCCACTATCATACAAGATATCTAATGACATACAACCTCGTGTCATCATAAGATGCGGTTGTGCTCATCCACTTCATCGAGTATATTTACTGAGCACTACCTATATAATCTTGGTGTTTGTTTGAAGTATAATTCTCAATTTGAGACAGTGGAGATAATGATAAGTCAAGAGAAGACTCACCATTGGGAAGAATACGATAGTAATCTTCTCATTTTTCTTTTGGGGTCTATTGGTCAACCAAGGATATTTACGTGGCCATATCATATCTATCATAACCTGTAAGCATGGCCTCCCCATGCACGAAGGTTTCTTGAGCACTTCCCAAAGATTTAATTTCTAAAGCAGCTTTTTGACTATACATTTATGTAAGGTGTCATTGTGACGTCTTATCCAAGGTTGGGATGAGAGTCACAGTTGGTATATATATTTGTATCCAAACTCACAGTATATGTGTTGTTGTATTTTGCACGACAATTGTTGTAATAAAGTTGTAGTTATTTTTTGTACCATGTATTTGGCAACTCAGAATGGGTTGGATGGAATGGACCTATTTTGGGGTTGTCACATTTATATTAATATTACAATAATAATATAATATTACAAGCGGAAGCAATATATTAGAATTAAGCATAATTCAACCGCTTATGTGGTAGCGGCATGGCATTATCTACATATTAATAATATAATATATTTTATTTAGTAATATAATAATATAATATTACATATTAATAATATTATATTAATATTACAATAATAATATAATATATATTGGGATTCAAGCATAAGTCAACCGCTATAACATTTAGCAGTTGACATATCTATTTTCATTCTCAGTCATTAAATATGCTGATCAACGATGAAGATCATGGTTATATATATATATATATATAGGTATGTAGATGTAACGTTTTAAATTATTAAAGTAAATCCACATGTTTGTTTTCTAAACTTAACTAAAACAGTATGAATTAGGTTATATATAAGCCACAAATGTTATTTCTAAAACTTAACCAGAGGATATAATTCTAACGACCGTGCATGCATGCAATTACATCAACTTTTTACGGCCGGAAACCCTAATATCGTGCATGGCCAAACATACCCTTCAATTATTTGCAACCAACAATTAATTAACACCCTCGATCACTGATCTCTCCCATCCCTCCATTTCCTCAAACATGGATTGTTCCTCCTTCCATTAATTTTCTCCCAATTTCCACAACCCTCTTTCCTTCAGGAAATCAAAAAACAACATGAAGCTTTACAATTATTTACAACTCTTATTTGCCTTATTTTTTTTCTTATCGTTATCAATAGAAGCAACTAACCTACTTCCCTCATTCTTCTCATCTCATTCCCCAGACCTTGCGCAAGAGTACTCATCTCCAAAATCCCTAATTCCCTTAATCTCCCCATCTCCAATATCCTCAGACCTTGCAACGGAGGCATTTTCCACACACAAGTCATACATATCATCTACACCTTCGCCTTCGCCTTCGCCTTCGAGTCGTGATCATGTTCATGAAGCCCTAGAATCGCGCTTAAGGACTGCAGCTCGCGATGCTAAGCTTGCTATAATTACATCCAAGAAACTCTTGAAAAATCCGGCCACCACGCCTAAGATTAGGTCATGCCTTAGACAATGTGTACAAAATTATGGCACCACAATGGATGATTTTGTGAAAGCCATTAATGATCTTCAAGCTAATGATTTTTACATGCTAAGTGAAGATCTTAGTTCAATAGAGGATGATATCACAGCTTGTCAAGACTGCTTTTCGGAATTGGTGGGAGGTGTTTCTCCAATGAAGGGGTACGAGGATTCCATCACTGCTGGTGCTAGCGATAGCCTAGCCCTTCTTGAATACACCAGCTAATTAATTAAGTTATGTTTGTTTTTATTAGTTTTCTTAATTTTTTAAAATTAATTAAATTATAGGAATTAATATTATAGAGAAATTAATATCTAACTATAATTGTATTATAAATTTGATGTGTATATCAGAAATAAAGGGAAAGAAGCCTTCCGTGCATAGCAAATTTCGGTGTTATACACTGATACCCATATAACTAGTTTATGAGTTTATAGGATCCGGTTAGTATGAAGTGAACTTCATGCTAAGTTCATTTTATGACCAATGAAGTTCATTTCATGCTAACTATTCCCGAGTTTATATATGTCGAGCTGACTAGAAATAGATGAAACATTTTATATATAACTTTCGTTTGTGAGTTGTTATGTATTGTGAAAATTTTTTGTCGAACTACGATTGCAAACATACATTAATAATATATGAAATCGAGTATAATTATAAAATTAGCCTATATTAACTAAATTAAATATAACTATAATTATCCACCACTCATAACTAAAAAGTTATCTACATATAAAATCGTAAGATATATATATCATTATCCATTGTTTATTATCTCTGTGTAGATTGATATGATGACATATGATGTCTTAGTGCATGAATAATTTTCATTTGTATATTTCCTTTTCAAATATGGAGTATATATATAGTTAATTTTCACTTGACAAATAATAAATTAGTTAATTAATTAAGTTGTTTTTTTTAACATCTGTATCTGTATTTTATACAAATGACAACCTTTCTATTTAACTTTTCGATATACTTACGGACACGAGTAGTCAAAGTGTGTATTGTTGCTAAACTTCCATCAGGAGAATATAAACAAATTAATTAATGAACGGTATTATAATCCATTTAAAATGTTAAATTGTACGTACTATCTTTAATTTGTCTGCCAAAAGTATCAATTGTTTAATTTTGGACTCATCTTTGCACAAACTCCTATAAAAGATTACCTAAATCAAAAATAGATAATATTTTTTAAGACTCAAATTTGTTATAAGAAAACAAAAATATCTTTTACATAGTTATAATTGAATTTATCATAATCAAATCTTAGAATGCAAAAATAAATAAGTTAAAAAGTTTATTAATTAATTAACTCCTATTAACAAACGGAACAAAGTAATGACATATTAAGAAATGTCACTTTATAATTTAAGAATAAAAATATACGTCTAATTTTAAACTCCAACAAACTATTTTTTTTTTTTTTATTGTATCTCTAATTTTAACCAAGGGAGTTACAATAACTTATGATATTTATATTTATATTTTTGTCACCGTACGTAGTATATCATAGCACAAATGTTGTTATTAGAGTACATATATATATATATACAGAATGGATCATGTCCGCTCTCGGACCTGATCAAAAATTGTGACGCCCCCAAAATAAGTATACATCACCCATCTTGAGTCGCCAAATACATAGTACAAAATTAAATACAACTTAATTATACAACAGTCGTGTAAAATACGACAAAACATATGTTGTAAGTTTGAATACAAATATTGTCATCTAGCGAGTGTACAAACTCAATGGAGTCCTTATTATAATTATTATCACACTATTTCACAGAATAGTGAGAACTTCTAATGCAATCCTCTGGACCATCACTCCGTTCCCCGACTCGTCCCAGTTATATTCTCATTTCCTGAAGAGAATAGTGAAAGAAAGGGTGAGCTCAACTAGCCCAATAAGAAATATTATGACTAAGATAATGCAGAATAATTTATCATTAGCCTTCAACAGTGTTAAACTGATAAAATATAACAAACATCAAGTTTAACTGCAGCGGAACAAACAATCCTTTAGAAGAGTCAAGTAGAGAATAAAATCTATTATCTTCTATGATTTATGTGACGCCCCTAAAATAGGTCCAATCCAACCAACCTATTCTGAGTCGCCAAATACATAGTACAGAAAAAACTACAACTTCATTAATACAATTGTCGTGCAAAATACGACAACACATAAACTGTGAGTTTAAATACAAATATTGTCTTCTAGACAATATTCACACTCAAATAAGTCCTCATTACAATTATTGATACACTATTTTACAAAATAGTGAGGACTACTAAAATAAATGTCTTGAACCATTACTCCACACCCCGACTAGTTCCCGCTATATTCTCGTCTCCTGAGAAGAAAAATAGAACAAAAAGGAAAAGGGTGAGCTCAACTAGCCCAGTAAAGAATATTATGACTAAGATAATGTACACCAAATTATCCTTAGTCTTCAACAGGAAAAATCGATAGTAATACAATGTACAACAAGTTTTAGATCAACAATCGTAGCGGAAACAACAATTCATTGAAGAGTTAAGTAGAGAATGAAATCTACTATCATCTATGAATTTAAAAGTCCATCATCGATATTTTATCCCTATAACATCAATCAATAGACATCTTGAATCAAATAGTCATCTTTGCACTACGGGCCAAAGATATTCATCAGTTGGTCATGTTCATCTCAACACTTGTTCATCTTTGCACTACGGGCCAAAGATATTCATTATAAAATCATTCATATTTGCACTACAGGCCAAAGATATTCAGTTATATCATCATTTAGGACTGAGGATGATGAAAAATATTTTAAAGGAAACGAATCCAGTGAAACAAAAGAACAAATATTAAGGATTCATACTTTAAACAATCCAAGTTCAAAAATAATTCATAAATAATCAAAGTGGAGTAAAATTCAGGAATGAAGACCAAAACATAGATCCAATCAAAGATAGGAATCATAACAGACAATCTTGGACACAGAAAAGAAAATTTAATTTTTTTGTGAATAGTGTCGTATTCGTGAATAGTGCCGTATACGTGAATAGTAACTCCGATACTAAAAGATAGAAATTTCATAAAAAAAATATCATAATGCTTTGTGAATAGTACTCGTAAATAGTAACTCATGAATAGTAACCCGTGAATAGTAACTCATGAATAGTAACACCGACATGAAATGTTCCAAATTTGATAAAAAAAAGTTCCCACCAATATTTTGGCGTAATGATATTGAAGAAATAATATCATTTTTGAATAAAAAAACATTCCTTACCTCGCAAAACAAGATTTTCGATTTGGAATATGGATATAAGGTTGAAAGAACTTGCAACAGTATAAAGCAATACTCAAAGTACTAAAATACTCATAAAATACACTCGATATTATAGAGAGAAATCTTTAGCTTTTACGGTGTGATTTTCAATTCTAACCCAAGACCCTATTATATAGAAAATGTTTAGAACACCAAAGCGTAAAATTTAATATAATAATAATATATATAATCAAATTTCCTACGCACACAAATCTGGTCCAAACTTCACCACACATGTGCCAAAAACAATAAAAACATTTTCTTAATAAAAATAATTAAAACTTCCAAAATCAATTATTTCAAATTCAATAATTCATAATAAATAGCCCTTTTATCGGAAAATTCAATCTCTCGCAATTTTATAGGAAATTTAATTCTCTACAACTTTGCGTAAGAAAGTTTTTCCAAATTCCAAACAAAAATTGATGAAATCCATAAACCAAGCGATTTTACAAGCTATAATCAAATTTCAGTCAAGAAATGGGGTCCACCGACACAAAAAACATGTGTTAATCATTTAATGCAACAAAAATATTCTTCCTCCTCATATACTCATATATCCCACATTCATTGTAAAAATATCATCATTATTCTATTATAATAATATAATAAAATATTATTTTATCAAAAAAAATAATCAATTTTTAACAATTGTCACATTAAAAATTTTCTCTATCTATAACTACATAAAATCAATATTTTCCTCATCATATAAATCAATAATTAATTATTCACAAATAATATTACAGAATCACAAGATCTTAAGACTGTGCCGCTCCCTGAGAAAGAGGGCTTTCCAATAAGAATTTCTCCTTACCTACAGGCAATTAATTAGGTGACCAAACCTCTCCTTAGATGTAACTTTCTAGACATTGCCAATAATGTTTTCTAATAATATTATTTAGATAATATGAATTATTGCTTCGATAATGGAAAATATTGTGTAGTGACAATTATTGAAACAACAAGAATATAAAATATCAACGCATCAATTATTGAATCAATAAAATAAAATCTCGAATAAAGAACTACTTTAATAATTATTGAGTAGTGCCTTCTTACATAAGAATCAATAATTGGTGCAATACCGTGTTATTATTAATGCAACAACGCCAGACATCGTGTTTTAACCACCGAAAGTATTCCAACAAAGATTATCTTCAGAATAACCACGCCAAGTTATTTATAAATAACTCATACTTGTCTTTTTCTTCATCCAATCGCTTTCCGTTATGGGGACCATAAAAGATCTGCTACTGGTCGTGCATTTAATATTCCCACGTTAAAGAATATTCCACGACCAAACGAATATTCCCCGACAACAATGAATATTTTATAACCACTTGCTTATTTTAAAATATTTGCGCATTTTACTCATAACTAACCACATTAATCAATTCAACCCTTACTATTTTAAAATAATAAATAGAGAAATTAAATTTTTATTTATAAAAAGTTGGGGTCTTACAACCTCCCATCCTTATGAAATTTCGTCCTCAAAATTGACGTGCGTAGGACATGCTCCTTCATATCCAAGATCTTGACTGGTACCTCCTCGTACGTTAAATCTTCTACTATCTTGTCTGGTTCTAACTCAATAATGTGTTTCGGGTCGTCCACATATATACGTAACATCGATACGTGAAAAATATTATAAACACGCGTCATACTTGGCTGTAAAACGAGTCTATAGGCCACAGTTCCTATTCGATCGAGGATTTCAAATGGACTAATAAATCGAAGGTTTGAGCTTTCCTCACATCGCCTATTCTCGCTTTTGGAATAACGACTTCTTGCATCTTCTTCTTCATATTCATCAACTCCAAGTCTGTAGCTAGAGCAATTTATCGATTAAAGTTGATTCTAATCGTATATTCGTTATCTTCACGCAGGTTCGTATATTCGCACTTGTAAACACATACGATATTTTGCTCAATGCGTCGCCTACCACACGCTCTTTTTTCAGGATGGTACCACGTAACACGTGTCAAATGAGTCTCCTCTTGAGTTCTTCGAAGCTCTTCCCACATTCTTTGCTCCATTCGAATTTTGTATCTCTACAAGTCAGCTGCGTTAATGGAGTAGCGATTTGTGACGCCCCCAAAATAGGTATACAACACCCATTCTGAGTCGCCAAATACATGGTACAGAAACCAAACTACAACTTCAATAATACAATTGTCGTGCAAAATACGACAACACATACTGTGAGTTTAAATACAAATATTGTCTTCTAAACAATATCCACACTCAAATAAGTCCTCGTTACAATTATTCAAACACTATTTTACAAAAATAGTGAGAGGATCGCTAAAACATCTTTCTAGAACCATCACTCCGCACCCCACTAGTTTTCGCTATGTTCTCACCTCTCCGAGAAAAATGGAACAAAAAGGAAAAGGGTGAGCTCAACTAGCCCGAAGAAAAGAATATTATGACTAAGATAATATACAACAAATTATCGTTAGTCTTCAACAGAGAAAAATCGATAAAATATAATAGCCAACAAGTTTTAGATCAACAATCTGCAATGAAATAAAGAATCCATTAGAAGAGTCAAGTAGAGAATGAGTTCTACTATCTTCTAAGATTTAAAAGTCCATCATCAATATTTTATCCTCAGAATAACAATCAATATACATCTTTAATCAAATATTCATCTTTGCACTACTGTGCCAAAGATATTTATTTGTATCACCAGTTGGTCATGTTCATCTCAACACCTGTTCATCTTTGCACTACGGGCCAAAGATATTCATCAGTTAATTATTTATCTTTGCACTACAGGCTGAAGATATTTAGTAATATCATCATTTAGGACTGAAGATGATGAAAAATATTTTAAAAAAAACGAATCCAGTGAAACGGAAGGACAAATAGTAGGGATTCGTATAACAGTTTATCCAAGATCAATAATACTTTATAAATACCAATTTGAAGCAGAATTCAAAAATAAAGATCAAAACATGGATACAATCAAAGATAGTAACCATAATAGACATCTTGGACAAAAAAGAAGAAAATTTCATTTTTCTATTGAATAGTGTCGATTCGTGAATAAGGCAGATATACGTGAATAAGTAATCTCGACACAAAAAGTTCTAAATTTGATAAAATTCAGATCAATACTTGACAAGATAATGATATTGAAGAAATAATATCATATATGAAGAAAATAACATCTATTACCTCAAACTATCAAGATTTCCGATCGGAATATCGGTATAGAAAAGGTCAAGGAAACTCAGACCGATGAATAGAAACTCACAAAGTATCTAAATACTCACAAAATACACTCAATAATCTAGAGAGAGAAAGAGAAAACTTGTTTACGGTGTGATTTTCAATTCTAACTTAGCCTCTATTTATAGAAAAATATTAAAGCAGACTTGACCCTTAACCCGATGGCTTTACTCGCTACTATATCCCCCCCACCACATTTGAAATAAATTTCAACATATTTCTTCACCAACCACAAGTGGGGCCCACTCAATTCTAGAATTTTCTACCAAAATCATTTATAAACCTAATTTCTGAATCAGTCACCTCTTAAAATTCATAACAAATCATACGTTCATTTTTAACGGTTCAAAATTTGTAGACATATACTCAACTTATATATGTATAACATATCAAAAAATTACAACGATCCAACGATCGGATTAAAAATTATAACTCACACAATATATCTCAAAAAACATTTGGTTTAATTTTTAATACCTTCATTAAAACAAAAATATCGATAAAACACCTCAACATTAACTCCTTCATTTTTAACCACAATAAATATATCCAACATTTATATCCACATAAAATAAATATTTCTTTATCATATGAATCAATAATTAATTATTCACAAATAATATTACGTAATCACATTTATGACAATCGTGTCGCTTCTGTGAAATAGGGGCTTTCAATAATAATTTCTCCTTATCATGCCGCAATTAGGTGACCAAACCTCTCCTTGATGTAACTTTCTAGACATTGCCAATAATGCTATTTAATAATATTATTCAAATAATATGGATTATTGATCCGATAATGGGAAAATCTTATAAAGTTGACAATTATTAAAACAACAATAATATAAAATATCAACGCAAAGAATTATTGAATCAATAAAATAAAATATTGAACATTAACTCATCGTAACAATTATTGAGTAGGCCTTCACGTAAGGATCAATAATTCATCAATAATGTGCATCCACGCCAGACATCGTATTTTAACCACCGGGTATTCCAACAGTGTTAACGGTAACAACTACGCTGTTATTTATAAAAACTCAAACTTGTCATTTTCTTCGTCCGATGCTTATTCTCATTATGGGCCCCTAAATGATCGTGTCTTGCCGTCATTTAATATTATAAAACACAACAAGAATATTCCACGACCAAACGAATATTCCCTAACACAATGATTATTTTATAACCACTTGCATATTTTGCAAAATTTGCACATTTCACCCATAACCAGAGAATTATATCAAATTAATACCTTATTATTCACAAATATAATTAGTGGAAATTCGATTTTATTTATAATAAGTTGGGGTCTTACACGATTCGAGAAAATCTTTTCACCAAATCTTCGATAATAACCAACTAAGCATAGAAAGCTACGTATTTCGATTACTGACTTAGGTTGCTCTCAACTGTGACTTATATCCCAACCTTGGATAGCACGTCACAATGACATCTATCAGTTTACCACCGCACGAATATGACGTCCCCTACAGAGAGTTTGGTTTCAGTGCATTCCACAAAGGAAGTCACCAGATAAAGGCTCGGGTACCAAATTCTATAGTTGAATTTTGAACTCCTGAAGTTCAATAGGAGCCATGAGATTTTTAGAAATGGGTTTTGTACCGGGTTCAAAGTCGATACAAAATTCAATATCACACTTTGGGAGTAAGCCAAGAAATTTTTCAGGAAATTTACTAACAACAGAAATATCATTCAAATCTGACGTATTTTTGTTCAAGTCCATAACATGGCTAAGAAATCTTGACATCCGTTTTTCAATAAACGAATGACTTTACGGCTTGATATAAAAGAGTTTGACTTCAATGGTTTGGTTACTTAAATTCGAATAACAAAGTTGCTTAGAATATGAAAACTAACAACCTTACAAAAGCAATCAATTTTAAGCATGATGAGTGGTTGACCAATCAATCCCTAAGGTCACATCAAATGCAAGAATTTTTAAAGAAATAAGGTCAGCAGGTAATGTGATGGTGCCAACTTGGATCTAACAAGATTTATAAAAAATGGATGTAACGAAAGTTTCTCCTAATGAGTTTCAACAAATAAGTCAAAGTCTAATTTTCCCCAGAGTCAAGTTTAAACGTTGAGTATAAGCATGAGAGATAAATGAATGGGTAGAACCGGTATCTAATAAGGTATAACTTCACAAAAATTTATAATTAACTAACCCGTGCTAATTTCGTTCGGGTTACTCACT
Source organism: Panax ginseng (assembly GCA_020205605.1). Classification (NCBI taxonomy): domain Eukaryota; kingdom Viridiplantae; phylum Streptophyta; class Magnoliopsida; order Apiales; family Araliaceae; genus Panax; species Panax ginseng. The sequence goes on along the minus strand of CM035136.1, from coordinate 6,956,916 downwards.
TTTGAGAAGTCACGAAAAACGCTTCTTCCAAGCAACCGATGACTTTGACTTGTCCGGAATGACAAACTTTTGAGTTACCATCCCATTGGACTAGGTTTTTTGCTACCGCACAATCTCGAAAGCGAGCGATATGACCGCTTTTTCCACAATTATAACATACCTTGGAAGGTTGTGAACAGTTTGGACTTATGTGTCCTCTTCTCCGCGATCTCGTAGAAAGATCTAGCTGGCGACCTTTCTCCTCCTCTAAAATTCGTTGCTGGTGTTGGTGCCGACGTCTTCCCGTCATTGTTAAATCTTCTTTTCTTGAAATTTCCACTTGAGTTATTTCTTCTATTACTTTGGCCATGATTACCACCGAAGTGGTAACCATTTTCGCATGATAATTTCCTCCACGATGGTTATCATTGTTCACGACCGCCGCCACCATGCAGTCTGATTATCATCGAAGTTGTTGGTCATTATTCTTCAGTTGAGCCGACTCATTATCGCGCTCCAATAACTGAGCCCTATTTACAACATCTGAATATAAACAAAGTTTGTGAGAAATGAGGTATTGACGTATTTTGGGTTTCAAACCTCGCAGAAATATTCGCGTCATTCTCTCCTCATTATCAACCAAATGGGATGCAAATCAGGACAACTCGGCAAACTTAGCTTCGTACTGCGACACATTCATATTGTTTTGCTCCAGCTTAATGAACTCTACCTCCTTCATGTGATGAATACTTTCGGAAAAGTACTTGTCGTTGAACAATTCTTGGAACTTCTCCCAAGACATCTTCAGTGCGGTCGGCAGAAAAATGAAAGTACGCTTTATGGATTCCCACCAATAACTGCCTCTCCTCGTAATATGAAAGTGGCAAAAGGAACCTTTTGCTCCTCCGAAAGCATCCCTAGACATCAAATATCTTAGTGATCTCGCTTTATCCACGTCTCTCGCCGTAAGTGGTTCGCTTTCCAAAAACTTTGGCGGCCCTAACTCCTCGAATCGCTAATGACGACCATCCATGAGTTGCCAAGTGTTTCCACCGCATTTTGAAGCAAGAGTCTTTCTCGTTTGGTTTTGCATGAATTCTAGAAAGTTCTAAACATACCATCGTTCATCATGCTCCGCTCAAGGTGTTGTTGTTCACGGAGGAACATTGTCACTGTCAGACGTTCTCCTCGTTGGTGAAGAAAGGTGTCTCCATGGTCTCATTTACTCCCATCGTTAACATTCTCGAATCGACATTCTTAAATACTACCATAAAAAAGGGTTAATTAAACAAATTAACATATCACATATTAACCATATAGTTCAATTAACTAACAACAAATAAGCTTAGGTATGACATACTTAGCGAAGGATTACTCGTCTCTCCCTCCTAAGTATTATTCCTCGATCTCCGCCGGAGATCATATCCCTAAGCTCGATATTAATTGTGGACGCCCCAAAATAGGTCCAATCCAACCAACCTATTTTGAGTCGCCAAATACATGGTATGTAAACAACTACAACTTCATTAATACAATTGTCGTGGGCAAAATACGACAACACATAAACCCAATGAGTTTAAATACAAATATTGTCTTTCAGATAATATCCACACTCAAATAAGTCCTCATTTAATTATTGATACACTATTTTACAAAATAGTGAGGACTACTAAAACAACTATCTTGAACCATTACTCCACACCCCGACTAGTTCCTACTATATTCTCGTTTCCTGAGAAGAAAAATGGAACAAAAAGGAAAAGGGTGAGCTCAACTAGCCCAGTAAAAAATATTATGACTAAGATAATGTACAACAAATTATCCTTAGTCTTCAACAGGGAAAAATCTAATAGAATACAATAGACAACAAGTTTTAGATCAACAACAGCAGCGGAAACAACAATTCATTAGAAGAGTTAAGTAGAGAATGAAATCTACTATCATCTATGAATTTAAAAGTCCATCATTGATATTTTATCCCTGTAACATCAATCAATATACATTTTGAATCAAATAATCATCTTTGCACTACGGGCCAAAGATATTCATCAGTTGGTCATGTTCATCTCAACACCTGTTCATCTTTGCACTACGGGCCAAAGATATTCATCAGTTGGTCATGTTCATCTAAACACCTGTTCATCTTTGCACTACGAGCCAAAGATATTCATTATAAAATCATTTATCTTTGCACTACAGGCAAAAGATATTCAGTTATATCATCATTTAGGACTGAGGATGATGAAAAATATTTTAAAGGAAACGAATCCAGTGAAACAAAAGAACAAATATTAAGGATTAAATGACTTTTAAACAATCCAAGTTCAAAAATAATTCATAAATAATCAAAGTGGAGTAAAATTCAGGGAATGAAGACCAAAACATAGATCCAATCAAAGATAGGAATCAAAGCATGACAATCTTAGACACGTAAAAGAAAATTTAATTTTTACGTGAATAGTGTCGATTCGTGAATAAAGGCTAGTCAGATACGTGAATAAGAACTCAAACACTAAAAGATAAAAATTTCACAAAAAATATCATCACGCTCGTGAATAAGACTCGTAAATAAGTAACTAATGAATAGTAACTCCGTGAATAAGAACTCATGAATAAGTAACACCAACATGAAATGTTCCAAATTTGATAAAAAAGTTCCCACCAATATTTCTAAGATAATGATATTGAAGAAATAATATCATTTTGAATAAAATAACATCCCTTACCTCGCAAAAACAAATCTTCCGATTTGGAATATCTGGATATAGTCTTTGAAAGAACTTGCAGATCAGATAGCAATACTCAAAGTACTAAAATACTCATAAAATACGCTCGATATTATAGAGAGAGAAATCTTTAGTTTCTGGTGTGATTTTCAATTCTAACCTAAGCACCTTATTTATAGGAAAATGCTTAGAACACCAAAGCAGAAAATTTAATATAATAATAATATATATAATCAAATTTCCTACGCACACAAATTTGGTCCAAACTTCAGCCACACATGTGCCAAAAACAATAAAAATGTTTTTCTTAATAAAAATAATTAAAACTTCCAAAATCAATTATTTCGGAAATTCAATAATTCATAATAAATAGCCCTTTTATCAGAAAATTCGAATCTCGGCAATTTTTATAGGAAATTTAATTCTCTACAACTTTGCAGAAGAAAGTTTTTCCAAATTCCAAACAAAAATTGACCGAAATCCATAAACGGGCGATTTTACAAGCTATAATCAAATTTCAGTCAAGAAATGGGGTCCACCGACACACAAAACATGTGTTAATCATTTAATGCAACAAAAATATTCTTCCTCCTCATATACTCATATATCCCACATTCATTGTAAAAATATCATCATTATTCTATTATAATAATATAATAAAATATTATTTTATCAAAAAAAATAATCAATTTTTAACAATTGTCACATTAAAAATTTTCTCTATCTATAACTACATAAAATCAATATTTTCCTCATCATATAAATCAATAATTAATTATTCACAAATAATATTACGTAATCACAATACTAAGAACGTGCCGCTCCTAAAGAAAGAGGGGCTTTCCAATAAGAATTTCTCTTTTGGCAGCAAGCAATTAGGTGACCAAACCTCTCCTTAGATGTAGAACTTTCTAGACATTGCCAATAATATTTTCTAATAATTTTATTCAGGATAATATGAATTATATCTTTGTAATGACAATTATTGAAACAACAAAGAATATAAAATATCAACGCAAAGAATTATTGAATCAATAAAATAAAATCTCGAATAAAGAACTTCATCGTAACAATTATTGAGTAAAGTGCCTTTCACGTAAGAATCAATAATTGGTGCAATACCGTGTCTTCATCGTGCAATAACGCCAGACATCGTGTTTTAACCACGTGTATTCCAACAAGATTAATCTGCAGAATAACTACGTCGTTATTTATAAACAACTCATACTTGTCTTTTCTTCATCCAATCGCTTTCAGTTATGGGGACCACAAAAAGATCGGCTCGTGCACGAATATTCCCTGACAATGAAGAATATTCCACCACCAAACGAATATTTCCAAACAACAATGAATATTTTATAACCACTTGCTTATTTTAAAATATTTCACAAGATTTTACTCATAACTAACCACATTAATCAATTCAACCCTTACTATTTTAAAATAATAAATAGAGAAATTAAATCTTTATTTATAAAAAGTTGGGGTCTTACAATTTAAAAGGTTTTTCATGACTTTTATCGCTGAGACTCAGCTAAAAAAATAATCCACATCATCACTGCACTACGGCCAAGGATATTCATTAGTATCACAACCACAAATTATCCATGTACCACAGCCAAGGATATTCATGTATTCATCAATGATCATGATCATGCCAACAATTGTCCATCAATGCACTACGGGTCAATGAGGACTTTTTCCACATCATTTGTAACATTACGGTCATGATTACATCGAATAATCCTCAATATAATCATACCAAGTCCATCTACATGCACTACAGGCCACAGATGACTTTCAACATAATATAAACATGAGGATGATGACAATGATATAAGAATTCAATAAAACAAGTTCAAGAATATAGTTATTCAGGAACTAATAACGTCCAAATTATCAACATGATACTGCTTTGTAGAGTAAAATTCAAGAATGCTCAGAAGAATATTTCCATTAAAAGATATTGGATGAAGAGCAAATATCAAGGATATTCCACTAATTTCATGGAGTGTAGAAGTCAAAACTTTAACCAACTGAGTATAATAACGAATGGAATAACAAAAGAAATCACCGTGCACGCGGATGCTTGCAGACAGACAAAGTTATTCAAACAGAATAATAAGTAACGAAACGTGTCAAAGTAAATTGCACCAACAGGATGTTCCAACAGAATAATAAAGACGGAACCAGTCCCATGTAAAATGCATGTATACATGATATTTCAATGTAATAATAATAAAGATGGAATAATAGAAGAATGTCACCAAGTATAGGGTAGTCCGCGTATATTGGTTATTCCAGCAGAATAATAAAGAATGGATAACAGAAGTTTTTTTCATGAATATAAAAGAAATAATAACCCATACTGTAAAAGAAACTGAATATAAGAGTAGTGAAGTAGCAGAACACTTTTCTTCTTTCTCTCTATAATTTTCTCTCTCTATAGTTTCAGTGAATTCGTAAGAAATAATGAAGGAATGAGCTTCTATTTATAAGAGAATGGAAGAAGATCTGCTCACGGATTTAATTTATTTTTTGAGTAATCTATTTCAATCAACTAATAATTAAAATATAATATATATATATATATGTATATATATATAAACACATGTTATGCTAAAAAAAAATCCTATCACTGTATACATAATTTTCAAGGTCTTTAACCAATTAAAAGAGAAGAACACAAAACCATCTTTCGCTGTGAAAAAAATGGGCTCATTGAATGCATTATTGGATTATTCCACCAATAAGGTGAAAGCTTGAAAATTATAACACATATCTTGCCAACTTTTCAATCTCCACCACAACCCACTCGCCCATATATAATATATACAATTATAAATATAAAAATACATATCAATCACCCACCCCACTATTTTCTTAACTCCCCACCAAAGACCCACTAACACAAATATAATATATATATATATATATATATATATATATATATATATATATATATATATATATATATATATATATATACGCATTCTTATATATATACATATAAAACTTATATATATATATATAAGTAATAAAATAAAACTCGAGATAACTTCTCATAAAGCATCAATAATCAATACTCAAGCGCTACTTACGTGCAACCACGCTTATTATTGCATTTTTTTACTACCGAGTAGTTCAACAAAGATAATCTGTGAAAACATTCGTCGTTATTTTCATAAAATATTTATGTCGTTTTCTCAATCAAATAATAATTTCAGAGTGGGGTCCACCAATGATATTGAGTAAATGCGGATATTCCCCGACCAATCAAATATAATATGACAACTTGCATACTTTGCAAAATTTGTAAATATTACCCACAACTATAACATTATATCAAATCCACACCATAATATAAAAAAAATTATTTCGAGAAAATTAAATATTTATTCATAAAATCTGGGGTCTCACAAAAACGGACCCAAAATTTTTTTAATTTTTTTTTGCTTTTTTTTTAAAACAACTAAAAAAAATATTTAATATTTTATGGAACTGAAATTTTTCCATAATACAATGTTTTGGGCATGATTTGAATACCTATACCAAAAAATGGTGGTACAGACTGCACAAACTGTATATACATGTTTTGTTATACGTACCCAAATCACACCCAAAACACTATATTATGGAAAAATTTCAATTCCATAAAATATTATTTATTTTTTTTAGTTGTTTTAAAAAAAAGCAAAAAAAAAATCCGAATTTTGGTCCGGTCCAGGAGTCCGGACCTGATCCGGCCTATATATATATATATATTATGAGTTCTCATCTATTGCAACCGATTGCTATAGACATTATTCCAGTAACTAACTTGTCTGCCATAGATCAATTAAATGGAAGATTGAGATGGGAAAAAATATATTGTTAGTCGCTACAACGTGTAGCGGCCCAAATAACATACTCTAGCCGCTTCTATTTTAATAAAAAAATAAATTAACTTGTTAATGTGGGCCCATACTGTAAGATAGAAATATATAAAATGAATTTATTTTTTTTATATACCAACCGCTACAACTTATAGCGACTTGGTCTTAATATTTTTTTTTATAACGTGGGTCCATTTTTGAGAAATAGAATAATAAAAAGGGGATTTATTTTTTATATATACCAACCGCTACAGCTTGTAGCGGCTTGGTCATATTTTTTTTTTTGCCATCCGTCGTCCCACTTTGTTGGTAATATTGCCTTTTTATTACTAATATTAATATTAATTAAATGAGAATTAAAAAGGCAAAAAAAGACAATTAATATTACAATACCTTATTTCTATCTCTCAATTTTCTTACAACATAAGTCATTAAAAAAAAAAAACCGAGTCGCTACATCTTGTTGCGATTGGTAATAGTATTATTACTTGTCTTTTTATTACTAAAGACAACACTAAATGCACTAACAAAAAAAAAAGCCTCTGCATGATCTTTTAGCGGTTGGTAATAGTGTTATTTCTTTCCTTTTTATTACTAATACTAATATTAATTAAATGAGAATTAAAAAGATAATTAATATTAGTATTAGTAATAAAAAGATAATTAATATTAGTGTTACTAATAAGAAGGCAATTAATATTAGTAATAGTAATAAAAAAAGACAATTAATATTAGTAATAGTAATAAAAAGGCAATAAATATTAATTAATACTAAAAAGGCAATTACTAATATTAATACGAAAAAAAGGCAATTACTAATATTACTAAAAAGGCAATTAATATTAGTATTAGTAATAAAAAGACAATTAATATTAATAATAGTAATAAAAAGTCAATTACTAATATTATTACTAAAAAGGCAATTATTAATATTAATAATAATATTACTAAAAAGGTAATTAGTATTAGTATTAGTAATAAAAAGGCTATTAATATTAGTAATAAAAAAGGCAAGTAACACTACAAGAAAATGGCTTATTTTCGACGGAATATTTCGTCGAGGTTAAGGATATTTCGTCGAGGATAACTTAATCCCGATGGAATATTCAGTCGGGGATTCGGTCGGGTTTAAACACGTTGAAATTAAGTCTGTCAAGATTTCAGTCGAGGATTACTAATTAATTCCGACGAGCATATGGTCGACTGAATATTTAAATCGAGTTTAGTCATATCCTAATAGAATATGTTCATCGATCTTATTCTATTTATAGATAAGGCTTCGCTATGTGGCACATCCCAGAAAAATATTAAAGGGCTTATTCTCGATTTAAATTTCGCTTCGGGTTCTGAAGTATCAATCGTCGAGGATAAGAAGGTTTTTTTAAAAATATATACTCTGTTTTGTCAACATCTAGGATTTTAACCCACATTTTTATATCTGTAAACCTGTTTATATTTCCAACAGTACAATCAACATAATAATAACTTTCCAATCACATGCATACAAGTCCAACATATATAACTTTTGTTCACATGCATATAAGTCCAACAAAAATATTTTCATACCCTATATTAACTACAATATGTCTTATTATCAATAAGATATACAAAAATACTCTTGAACTACGTACAACACTCCATAATATATATAAAAATAAATTATATATAAGGTTTAAACTACAAAAATGTCAAATATCAACTAAACTAATTAAGTCAAGTTAGTAGTACTACCGCTGGTGTGAGGAGGATCATCGGGCGAACATCGATGTTGCTGTTCTGGTGTATGAAAATCATCATTGACGTCGTCCCTCCGCTCATGATTAGAATGAGCATCCTGTTGATACAGTTAAAAATATAACTCATTAGTCCATATATATATAATACAATTAAAGATGCAAATGAATGAAAATTAAATAACATACAGAATACGAAAATTTAAAATGAATAGTATACCTGAGTAGTCGAGGGCTGACTCAACCGCGGACCAAAAGCGTCCAAAAGTAAGGTAACCAGTAACCACCATCCGGACCACCTCGTCGTGTATCGCGACGAACTGCTTCGGAGGGATATCCGTCAGTACAACTGAACCAACCACATCAGATTTTTGAACTAAATAAACTTATTGAATCACTATAATTGGTTTACCAAATCAGATATTCAAACAAAATCAAAACAATGAATCCCTAATTCAAAGACAGACCCAAATCACAATTTCAAACCCAAACCCAAATTCAACCAAATTTCAGGAAATTCATAACAAATTTCAGTAAATATAATTAACTAATTATACCAATTTCAAAACAAATATTCAATCTATATACTAATTAGACCAATTTCAACACAATATTCAATCTAAATACACAAATTACTTGAACATATCTTGAATAGTTTGTTTAAAATAACCCAATCAAATTCCTAGTGGGGAAGCCTAGGAGGTTAGTTGTCGTTGCAAGGTTGGCAGTCGTCGCAAGGTGGTCGGATATGGGCGGTGGAGGTGGTAGGAACCCAGCCCGGTGGGCGCGCGGAGGTGGTGATCGAAATATGGGCAGAGTGAGATGAAAGAGTTAGTGAGAGAGAATGAGTGAGAGATGACAGATGAGAGTGAGAGAACGAAGCGGCTGGAGAAAGCGGTCTGATTAGGTTTTAAACATTATTTTCAACGGAATTCCGTCAAGTTTATTTCCGTCGACTTTAGCTAAGATCGACGAACTATTCCATCGACCTTAATATTCAGGCTACGCGGGAGAGCTTGGCGCCAAGGGGAGTGTTTAATTTCGACTGATATCTGTCGAAAATAGACTAATGTCGACAGACTTGATATCGACACAATATTCAGTCGACCTTAACTTAATTAAAGTCGACAGAATGTATTCAGTCAGGCTTAATTCTGTCGAATATAACATTTTTTCTTGTAGTGTAATAACACTATTACAAACCGCTACAAGATGTAGCGGCTTTTTTTTTTTAATTACTTCCGTTGTAAGAAAATTGAGAGATAGAAAGATAATATTGTAATATTAATTGCCTTTTTTACCTTTTTAGTTCTCATTTAATTAATATCAGTATTAGTAATAAAAAGGCAAATAATAACATTATTACCAACAAAGTGGGACAACGGATGGCATAAAAAAATTTATGACCAAGTCGCTATAAGCTGTAGCGGTTGGTATATATATAAAAAAAATTCTTTTTTATCATTCTATTTCTCAAAAATGGGTCCACGTTATAAAAAAAATAAAAATATTAAGACCAAGCCGCTACAAGTTGTAGCGGTTGATATATATAAAAAATAAATTCATTTTATATCTTTCTATCTGACGATATGGGCCCACATTAGTAAGTTAATTTAACTTTTATTAAAATAGAAGCCGCTAAAGTATGTTGTTTGGGCCGCTACATGTTGTAGCGGCTGACAATATATTTTTTCCCATCTCAGCTTTCCATTTAATTGATCTACGGCTGACAAGTTGGTTGTTGAAATAGTGTCTATAGCAACCGGTTGCTATAGATGAAAAAACCTCATATATATAGGGAACCGATTCCTATGTAACGTTGTAAAAAAGAGTCAAGCCTTACAACAAATTCTGATCGTACATTCAAATATCTAATGATTAATATGGCCCTCGTCCACAGTTTAATACTACGGACATGATGAATGTCCAAAATATTAAATTAAAAAAATTGCATTTACCTTACTCATTTTAGACTAAATTGCAAATCTGACCTTCTTATTTGTCATATTTTTGCTAAACTGTTTTCTTAACTTATTTTTCCAGCACAACTATTTCTTATAGATGCATTAGTCATGCAAATGTATTACTCAAATGTTCCCTAAATATTTCTTTTAGCACAACTGTTCCTCATAAATGCGTTAATCATGCAAATGTGTTCCTCTAATTTTTTTCACCTATTAAAAATTGATTTCCTCTCTCCTCATTTTTATTAATTTTTTATTTTTAAAATTTGTGTAAAAAGCATACTCTTCTTCTTTTTATTTGTTTATTTTTATAATGACATTTTGAATTCAATATAAAATATCTCTAAATTCAAAATTAATATAAATTAATTAATTTTAAATAATAAAATTACCAAAACTATAAACTTTACAATTTTTTTATTTTATCTAAATGATACTAATAATCGTATGATTTATTTTAAAATTGAAAATATCTCAAATTGATTTGAACAAATTAAACTTAATCCTATATTTTGAACAAAATAAATATAAATGTGAAAATATTTTTAAAATTTTCATCATACGACTATTATTAAAAGTTGAACTCAATATTTTTAAAAATTTCTTTGTTTGTCTTTAAAAATATTGAGTTCAACTTTTAATAATAGTCGATGATGAAAATTTTTTCAAATTATATTTTTTAATAATAGGTGAATTAAAAAAATTGAAGGAACACATTTGCATGACTAACGCATCATGAGAAACATTTGTGCTAAAAAAAAGTTTAGAAAACATTGGTGGAATATATTTGCATGACTAACGCATCTATAATAAACAATTATACAAACAATAAAAAAATTTAAGGAATAGTTTAGCAAAAATATGACAAATAGGAAGGTCAATTTTGCAATTTAGTTCTCTTTTCATATTAGCAGGAGGTCATGACTTCATTCTCGAGGTTGATCAGAATGATCCTGCTGGAAGGGTAAAATGTCACATGCATTGGAATTAATATCCATCCTTTGTCAAAATTCAGGTAGGATGCTATGACAGGTATGTCGCCGTTCGACGCGCTGATAACGATAACGATTCTGATTTTGGTATTTGCAAGTGCTTTAATGATTGTTGGGTTGACATCTTACAAGCGTACCTTCTCGATTGCAGTGGACTGTAGCAACTTTGCTGCCTCCGACGGCGGGGGAGGTTGTCGGCGACTTGGCCGAATGAATGATTCCGCCTCTTTAAATTACAATGGAGTTTAAGTTCAAATTTCACTTCAAAACATTAAAAATGTGCGACTTTGTTAATGATTATATTAGAAATTGAAAAAATATAGAAACATACAAGCATTATATAGATAGATAGATACATATTAGTGTATTTATTGATTGAAGTGTTAAAAGACTGGCTTACTAGCGAAATGGGTTGTAACATGAAGAAGGAAGATAAAAAAGAAGACTGAACTGAAATGGGTATTATAGTGGATTATTAATTTTTCAATATGAATTTTTGAAAATGGTGAATGATAGGAGTAATTAGAGGAGAGAGAATAGAGGATGAAAATGATGAATGAAGAATGTAAAAAAATAATTAGGTTTCACAACGAAGCCTAAAAAACTAAAAAACATAATTTGAACTTGGCCAATACGATCTCATTTTTTAATTGGCCAGTCATACTTAGCATTTGCAATTTAATACTGCGAAAATGCGAAATACTAAAAATTAAATTACGGGCGATGGCCATATTAATAGTTAGATATTCGAATGGACGATCAGAATTTATTGTAAGACTAGACCCTTTTTTACAACGTTAATTATGGATTGGTGCCCATATATATATACTTGTCATTTTCTTTCAAATACATCAATTAGTAATTTATTTGTAGGGCAAAGGTCTAAAAATGTCCCTGACGTTTATCTCGATATCCCACTTGCACCCTATACTTTTTTTCCCAAAAGTACCCTTAACGTTACAAATTTAAGGTCAATTGTGCCCTTCCCGTTAAAAAAAATCCAACTAGACAAACAAATGTGCTAGGCAATTGACACGTGGTAAAAATAAAATTTAATAATTATTTTTTATTCTTTTCTCTCTATTTTCTCTCTCTCCTTTTTCTTATTCCTCTGTTCCAAAAATAACAAAACTGGAATTGAATAATCAATTGGATAATCCACAACAGCCTCTCCGTCATCTTTTGTGGCACTACTGTTACACGCACACAAAGATTCATTTTTCCCACAATTCATACCATCAATGCGTGTTGAACTCATCTCCAACCCAGACTTTCTCTCCCACCAACCAAGTAGATCCCCAAGAGCAATTTTGGCCTCAAATGTGTTCAAAAGTGGTTAAGCAAACGCATCCCCCCAATCAATTGACAACCTCAGACACGCAATTTGAATCTAAGCATCCACGAGCCACCAAACAGAGCAATCCTTGCTGTAGACAATTTTGACATCAACACTACAGTCCAATCTAAACCTTTATCTCTCATATTCTTCTCTAATCTGTCTAAAATCATTGGATTCCCTTGCCTCCCTAGTGTCCGTAGCACAATCCCCCAATTCTTCGTTTCCTCTACCTTCACTATTGCATTCCTTCTTGATTCATTCATACCCTTGTGATCATACTCGTCCAAAAACAAATTCCCAATATATAGGTCATATCTAAACGCCTTAATCCCCAGATTCGCAATCATAAAAGCTTCCAAATGAAACCTCCCATCCGCCACAAAAACCGTAAACCCTAACTTTTCCAATTTTGGCTTTGCAGCCCTAATTGCAGTTGCAAATTGTATAGTCCCAACAAGAACAAGTCTTTTAATAGAGACAAATTGGGGATTTTCTTTACTTCTTTTGTTGCATTGAGGTATGTTGAAGTTTTTTTAATGCAATTAGTGATTTTGATGCGGAGATTCGAAGCTCGAGCCAAGATCAAGGGCAAGAAAATTGAATGCAATTGGTGATTTCAGTTTTGTTATTTTAGAACAGAGGAAGAAGAAAGCAGAGAGAGAGAGAGAAGAGGGAGAAGAAAGAGAAAAGAATAAAAAATAATTATTAAATTTTATTTTTGTCATTTGTCAATCGCTAGCACATTTGTTTGTCTAGTTAAATTTTTTTAACGGGAGGAGTACAATTGATCGTAAATTTGTAATGGGAGATGCAAGTAAAATATCGGGATAAACGTTAAATGTATTTTTGGACATTTGCTCTTTATTTTTATTTTTGGACATTTGCTCTTTATTTTTATGAAGTTGAGTATAGGTAATGGGTTATTAGGTTTGTTCATTGGTCGACTTGGACTGGTTTAAGGGCAGCTCATATGGAGTATTTTTTAACAATCTTGTACCCAAGTCGCACCCTGCCTCGCCATCGGGCCCAACTTCAAACCCATTCCTTATAACAACGCAAATCATTGATATTTTATATATACAACAAAAATTAAACTTAATTTTATATATACAACAAGCTCAACCTATCGACCAAGATAAATTGAATTTATATAAAAAGTAATTCTATTTTTGATGAAATTGTGTTTACGAGCCTTATTATTGATCTAGCCATGGCCCATGGGCAGATCTAGCCTAGGGTGGGGGCAATTGACCCGATCGAATTTTTAGGGGTTAATTATTACTCCTTCCGTCCCAAATTAATTGTTTAGTTTTGATTTTTTTTAAGTCAAATTGACTATTTTTAAAATTAATAATTAAGTATATATAAATATATTTCTAAAATTATAAAAATTAGGATTAGTAATAAATTGTATATACTTTCTTTTTGTTATAATCTCTTCACCTATATTTTAGCAAAAATAGTAAAAAGATTAATTTTAAAAATGGTCAATTTGACTTTAAAAAGTCAAAATTAAGCAATTAATTTGGAACGGAGGGAGTATTATTTTAATATAACATTTAGTAAAAATATAAGAATTTAGACCAAAAAAACTATTAAATCTTTCAAATTTTACCTACATCGCACTCCACTATTAGTAACTTACATGGTTCATAATATTTTTACAACTATAGAAAAGGAGGCTATTATCGTAACAGTTTAAGCTTCAAAATATATTATTGTAAATAATATTTGACAATATTGTTTAGTTTAGTTTTGTATTTTATTTTATTTTATAATATTTTTATTTTTTTGTGTATATCTTTAAAAAAAATTGATCCCATTAAACTAAGAGACTGAATTCGCCCTTGGATATAGCTATATCTGTATCTCTAGGATCCGATTTGTTAACAAACTCGAGTGGTGACAACCACATCCACATCACATTAATTAAGTGATATTATTTATTTTATCATGATAAAGTGAATTTATTTATTATTTGACTGTGCATTTAAATTGTTTGATAAATTTTAAAAAAAGAAGTAAAATTAAGAGGATAAATCGATGAAACGAGCATAAACTTAATATTATCTGTGACGCCCCCAAAATAGGTCCATTCCATCCAATCTATTTTGAGTCGCCAAATACATGGTACAGAAATAACTACAACTTTATTATTACAACATATAAACTGTGAGTTTAAATACAGATATTGCCATCTGCATAATATCCACACGCAAATAAATTCCCATCATAATTATTGATACATTATTTTACAAAAATGGTGAGGACTACTAAACAACTCTCTCAGTAACCTTCATTTCATACTCCGACTAAGATTAATTACATTCTCGCCTCCCGAGAAGAAAAATGGAACAAAAAGGAAAAGGGTGAGCTCAACTAGCCCAAAGAAAGAATATTATGACTAAGATAATATACAACAAATTATCGTTAGTTTCAACAGGGAAAAATCTAATGTAATACAATAGACAAACAGCTTTTAAATCAATCTTCATGAAGCCGAAATAATAATTCATTGTAAGAGTTAAGTAGAGAATGCAAACTACTATCTTCTATATATGAATTTAAAAGTTCATCGTCGATATTTTATCCCTGTAACATCAATCAATATATATCCGAATTAAATATTCATTCTGCACTATGCATCAAAGATATTCATCACCGGGTCATGTTCATCTAAACACTGCTCATCTTTGCACTACAAGCCAAAGATATTCATCAAGAAATCATTCATCTTGCACTACAAAGCCAAAGATATTCAAGAATATCATCATTTAGGATCGAGGATGATGAGAAATATTTTAAAGAAAACGAATCCAAAGTGAAACAAAAGAACAAATATTAAGGATTCAGATTTTAAATAATCCAAGTTCAAAAATACTTCATAAGTAATCGAGTGGAGTAAAATTCAAGAATGATCAAAACATGGATACAATCAAAGCTAGTATCCATAGTAGATATTTTGGACAAAAAGAAGAAATTTTATTTTCTATTGAATAAGGTCAGATTCGTGAATAGTGCCGATGACGTGAATAAGAATCTGACACCAAAAGATAGAAATTTCACAAAAAAAACATCTTCACGCTTCGTGAATGAATAGTAGATCGTGAATAAAGAATAAGAAGCTCATTAATAAGAACTCGTGAATAAGAACTCATGAATAAGAACCCCGACATGAAAAAATTCCAAATTTGATAAAAATTTCCAACCAATATTTTAAGATAATGATATTGAAGAAATAATATCATTTTCGAATAAAATAACATCTCTTACCTCGAAAGACAAGATTTCTAAGTTGAAACAATCAGATATAAAGGCTATGACTTGAACTTGCACAGTATAGCAATACTCAAAATATACTCAAAATACTCACAAGAATACGCTCAATAATATAGAAAGAGAAAACTTCAGTTTCTAGTGTGATTTTCAATTCTAACCTAAGCACCCTATTTATAGGAAATTGCTTAGAACACTAAAGTAAAAAATTTAATATAATATATTATTAATAATAAATTCTCCTACGCCTCTTTGGAAATCAGCTCCTAACATTTCCCACATGCCAACCTTCTAGAAAAAGTAATAAAAAATGTTTTTCATAAAATAAATAATTAAAACTTCCAAAAATCAATTATTTCAGAACTTCGGAACTTCAATAATTCATAATAAATAGTCCTTTTATCAGAAAATTCGAATCTCGCGACTTTTTATAGGAAATTCAATTCTCTACAACTTTACAGAAGAAAGTTTTTTCAAATTCCAAACAGAAATTGACCGAAATCCACAAACGGACGATTTTACAGGCTATAATCAAATTTCGGTCAATAATTGTGTCCACCAACACACAAAATATGTGTTAAACATTTAATGCCACAAAAATACTCTTCCTCCTCATATACTCATATATCCCACATTCATTATAAAAATATCACCGTTAATATATTATTAAAATAATATATTTAAATGAATTATTTTATCAGAAAAAGATAAAATATTAATTTTCAACAATTATCACATTAAAAATTTTCTCCATCTATATTCACATAAAATCAATATTTTCCTCATCATATAAATCAATAATTAATTATTCACAAATAATATTACAGAATCACAAAGATCGCAAACTGTGATGCTCCTAAAGGAAAGAGGGCTTTCCAATAAATATTTCTCCTTCATTGGCAAGCAATTAGGTGACCAAACCTCTCCTTAGATGTAACTTTCTAGACATTACCAATAATGTTTTCTAATAATATTATTGAGGATAATATGAATTATTGCTTCGATAATGGAAAATATCGTGTAATGACAATTTATTGAAACAACAAGAATATAAAATATCAATGCAAAGAATTATTGAATCAATAAAATAAAATATTGAATAAAGAATTATCGTAACAATTATTGAGTAAAGTGTCTTCTTACGTAAGAATCAATAATTGGTGCAATACCGCAGTATCTTCGCTCAACAACGCAGATTAGTGTGTTTTAACCAACGGGTATTCCAACAATATTAATTCAGAATAACACGCGTTATTTATAAACAACTTATATTTGTCGTTTTCTTCATCCAATCGCTTTCCAGTTATGGGGCCCATTAAAATTCGTATACGTTGCATTTAATATTCCCGACAAAGCATTTAATATTCCACGACCAAACGAATATTCCCCGATAATAATGAATATTTTATAACCACTGCTTTATTCAAATATTTGCGTATTTTACCCATAACTATCCACATTAATCAAATCAACCCTTACTATTTCAAAATAATAAATAGAGGAAAATAAATTTCATTTATTAATAATTTGGGGTCTTACTGACCTCCCTCCTTATGAAATTTCGTCCCGAAATTGACGACACGACTGGTGTGTTTCAAAAGATGAGAATACCTCGCTTTCATTTCCGCTTTCAACTCCCGTGTCATTTCCTCAATAAAGATGGTTTCTCCACAAAACTTTAACTTGTGGGATAACCTCAGTATATAGGACATGTTCTTTCCTATCCAAGATCTTGACAGTACCTCCTCAGACGTTAGTCTTTGGCTTTCGTCCGGGTTCTAACGCAATGACGTGGTTCGGGTCGTCCACATATTTACGTAACATCGACACGTGAAAAACGTTATGAACACGCGCCATACTTGGCGACAAAACGAGTCGATAGCCACAGATTCTATTCGATCGAGAATTTCAAATGGATTAATAAATCGAAGGTTTGAGCTTTCCTCACATCACCGATTCTCGCTTTTGAAATAACAACTTTCAGACCTCCTTTTTCAAATTCATCACTCGGTGTGCAAGCTTGAACAACTTTAACTTTATCGATTAAAGTCGATTATACTCGTATATCATCACGTGGGTACCTAGAGTTTTCATCTCCATCTCTATTATTTATAAATTATACAAAATTAGTTTTTGACAATATCGACACTCAGATTGTATACGATCTTCTACTCAACACGTCACTACCACGTTCGCTTTTCCAAGATGGCATGGTCGTAACATGTCTTTGAAATGAGTCTCCTCTTGAGTTCTTTGAAGCTCTTCCCACATTCCTTGCTTCCATTCGAATTTTGTATCTCTACGAGTCACCGCGTTAATGGAATAGCGATTCGAGAATATCCTTCAACGAATCTCGATAATAACCAACTAAGCACTGAAAAGCTACGATTTCGATTACTGGGGATTTAGGTTGTTCTCAATCTGCGACTCATATCCCAACCTTGGATAAGACGTTACAATGACACCTATCGCTTTACTATCGCACGACGAATATGGTGTCCCCTACGGAGAGTTCGGCCGGTGCATTCATTCCAAAGGAAGTCACCAGATAAAGGCTCAGTACCAAATTTATAGTTGAATTTTTAACTCCTAAAGTTCAATAGGAACCATTCGATATGAGATTTTAGAAATGAGTTTTGTACCGGGTTCAAAGTCGATACAAAATTTAATATTAGGCTTTGGGAGTAAACCAAGAAATTCTTCAGGAAATACGTCAGGAAAAATCAATAACAACAGGAATATTATTCAAATCTGACGTGTCTTTATTCAAATCCATAACATGGACTAAGAAAACTTGACATCCGTAATAAACGAATGACTTCATGGCTTGATATGAAAATGTTTGACTACAATGGTTTGATTGCTTGAATTCGAATAACAGGTTGCTTAGGAATATGAAAACTAACAACCTTATTTAAAGTAATCAATTTTGGCATGATGAGTAGTTAACCTTAAAATCACATCAAAAGCAAATATCTCTATAAAAATAAGGTTAACAGGTAATATGATAGTGCCAACCTGAATCAAGCAAGATTTCTAAACAACGGATGTAATAAAAGTTTCTCCTAATCTGAGTCTCCATAAATAGGTCAAAGTCTAATTTCTCCGTAGTCAAGTTTAAACGTTGAGCGCAAAGAAGAGATAAAAGAATGGGTAGAACCCAGATTCAGTAAGGTATAAACTTCGCAAGAATTTATAATTAACTAACCTGTGTTAACTTCGTTCGTGTTCCTCGATTTTGACCACCACAAAAACGCTCTTTCAGAATCGTTGACTTTGACTTTTTCAGATCCAAGATCTCGGGTGCCAACGTCCAACTGGACTTGATTTCGCTTATAGACAAAATCGAGCTATGTGGCCGCTCTTTTCCACAACTAAAACATACTTTGGAAGGCTTTGAACAGTTTGACCTTATATGTCCCTCCTCTCGTGATCTCAGTAAAGATCTAACCGGCGATCGCTTTCTTCCCTAGAATTTGTTGTTGGTGCCGATCTCGCTGCCACCGACGCCTTCCGTCATCGTTAAATCTTTCTTTTTAGATCGGACATCTCTTTCCATAATATCAATGCGTCATGCGGCTTTTTTACCCATGCATCACTCATTCTCACTGCTCGCTTATTTCTTCTTTCATTTCAGATTCCAAATTTTATCATCTTATACTCGCCAACGAATGCTTCGTTCAAGATCACATATCGAGTAACACAAGCTTGAATCGTTGCATCCTTTTGCTTCCACGATCGCTCGCAATTCTTCAATTTCGCTTCTTCTAACTCATGAATACGATTTTGCAATTCTACATTTTGATCATAAAATACCTCTAATAAATTCTCCTCGTGTACCTCTTCTTCCTCTTCTTCCTCACTCTCTCATTGTTACTCTACGACTATCTAAAGTGCAACTATCAATTCTTCACTCACCATATGGATATCTCTAATTCTTCTTCACCGACATCACATTATCCTCGGTTGGCGATTAGAGGTGTCTCCACGATCTCATTCACTCCATTGTTAACGTTTCAAGCAGCCCATTCTTTAAAAACTATCATAAAACAAGGGTTAATTAAATAAATTAACATATCACATAATATCCCTATACTCCGACCAACCAACAAATAAGCTTAGGTAGGACACACCAGCGAAGGATTTACTCATCTCTCCCTCCTAGTTCTATTCTCCGATCTCCGCCAGAGATCATATCCCTAAGCTCGATACCAACCCATGACGCCCCCAAAATAGGTCCATTCCATCCAACCCATTTCGAGTCGCCAAATACATGGTACGTAAATAACTACAACTTTATTATTACAACATATAAACCTGTGAGTTTAAATACGAGATATTGCCATCTGACAATATCCACACGCAAATAAATCCCCATCATAATTATTGATACATTATTTTATAAAAATGGTGAGGACTACTAAACAACTCTCTCAGAACCTTCATTCAATACCCCGACTAAGATTTCGCTACATTCTCGCCTCCCGAGAAGAAAAAATGGAAACAAAAAGGAAAAGGGTGAGCTCAACTAGCCCGGTAAAGAATATTATGACTAAGATAATATACAACAAATTATCGTTAGTCTCCAACAGGAAAAATCTAATAGAATACAATCGACAACCAGCTTTTTAAATCAATCTTCGCAAATAAAATAATAATTCATTAGAAGAGTTAAGTAGAGAATGCAAACTACTATCTTCTATATATGAATTTAAAAGTTCATCGTCGATATTTTATCCTGTAACATCAATCATATATATATCCGAATCAAATATTCATCTTTGCACTACTGTGCCAAAGATATTCATCATTGGTCATGTTCATCTAAACACTGCTCATCTTTGCATCTACGGCCAAAGATATTCATCAAGAAATCATTCATCTTTGCACTACGTGCCAAAGATATTCAAGAATATCATCATTTAGACCGACGATGATGAAAAATATTTTAAAAGAAACGAATCCAAAGTGAAACAAAAGAACAATATTAAGGATTCAGATTTTAAACAATCCAAGTTCAAAAATACTTCATAAGTAATCGTAGTGGAGTAAAATTCAAGATCGATCAAAAACATGGATACAATCAAAGCTAGTATCCATAAGAGATATTTTGACAAAAGAAGAAATTTCATTTTTTATTGAATAAAGTCACAGATTTGTGAATAAGACCGTATACGTGAATAAAGGTCATATACGTGAATAAGAATCTCACACCAAAAGATAGAAATTTCATAAAAAAACATCTTTACGCTTCGTGAATAAGATTTCGTGAATAAGAACTCATGAATAAGAACTCATGAATAAGAACTCGTGAATAAGAACTCCCGACATGAAAAAATTCCAAATTTGATAAATATTTCCAACCAATATTTCTAAGATAATGATATTGAAGAAATAATATCATTTTCGAATAAAATAACATCCCTTACCTCGAAAGAGCTAAGATTTAGTTGAAACACCGTGATATAAGCTATGATGATTGAACTTGCACCGTATAACAATACTCAAAATATACTCAAAATACTCACAAGAATACGCCGATAATATAGAGAGAAAACTTCAGATTTCGGTGTGATTTTCAATTCTAACCTAAAGACCCTATTTATAGAAATTGTTTTAGAACACCAAAGTTAGAAAATTTAATATAATATATTATTAATAATAAATTCTCCTACGCCTCTTTTGAAAATCAGCCCTAACATTTCCCACATGCCAACCATCTAGAAAAAGTAATAAAAACGTTTTTCATAAAATAAATAATTAAAACTTCCAAAATCAATTATTTCAAAACTTGTAACTTCAATAATTCATAATAAATAGCCCTTTTATCAGAAAATTCGAATCTTGCTACTTTTTATAGGAAATTCAATTCTCTACAACTTTGCAGAAGAAAGTTTTTTCAAATTCCAAACAGAAATTGATCGAAATCCACAAATGGGCGATTTTACAGGCTATAATCAAATTTCGATCAATAATTGTGTCACCAACACACAAAATATGTGTTAAACATTTAATGCCACAAAAATACTCTTCCTCCTCATATACTCATATATCCCACATTCATTATAAAAAATATCACCGTTAATATATTATTAAAATAATATATTTAAATAAATTATTTTATCGAGAAAAAGATAAAATATTAATTTTCAACAATTATCACATTAAAAATTTTTCCATCTATATCCACATAAAATCAATATTTTCCTCATCATATAAATTAATAATTAATTATTCACAAATAATATTACAGAATCACAAAGATTGGCAACTGTGCCGCTCCTGTGAAAAGAGGGCTTTCAATAAAGATTTCTCCTTACTTCTTGCAAGCAATTAGGTGACCAAACCTCTCCAGACGTAACTTTCTAGACATTGCCAATAATATTTTCTAATAATATTATTCAGATAATATGAATTATTGCTTCGATAATGAAAAAATTGTGTAATGACAATTTATTGAAACAACAAGAATATAAAATATCAATGCAACAATTATTAAATCAATAAAATAAAATAATCAATAAGAATTATCGTAATAATTATCGAGTAAAGGCCTGCTTCACGTAAGAATCAATAATTGGTGCAATACTGCGTGCCATCTTGCTCAACAACGCGCAGATTAATGTGTTTTAACCACCGGGTATTCCAACAAGATAATCAGAATAACTACGCCTGTTATTTATAAACAACTTATATTTGTCGTTTTCTTCATCCAATCGCTTCACAGTTATGGGGCCCATAAAAGATCAAGGCAGCCATATGTCGCTTAATATTCCAAACGAAAGATTTAATATTATACGACCACCAAACGAATATTCCTAAATAATAATGAATATTTTATAACCACTTGCTTATTCGAAATATTTACGTATTTTACCCATAACTATCCACATTAATCAAATCAACCTTTACTATTTTAAAATAATAAATAAAAAAAATAAATTTTATTTATTAATAATTTGGAGTCTTACATTATCACAAATATATTCGTCAAACCTTAAAAAAATTATTTTTTAAGGTCATTTAATGTCAAGACTATCTTATCTTACTCTCACATACTCTAACTTTTCAGCACTTTTTCTAGATTATTTCATATACAACTTAAAGATTAGAGATACAAGTTATAAGAGATATAAGTCTACCCCAACCTCCAACACCAAGTGAAAGGGATAAACTTGTATTTCTTACAAATAATACCGTTTAACAAGTTCAAATTGTATGTCCACTAATATCATCCAAATCGCTATAGTAGATAACTTATTATTTTAAACTTAAAAGGGAATGAAAATGACTTATAAATTAAAATATATATTGATTTATAAATTATTTTAAGTTGTGACTTATAGCGTTCGATATTAATTTGATTTTTAAGTCAAAAATTAAGTTAAAATAAGTTATGAAGGTGTTCAACATACTGACTTATAAGTTAAAATAAATATAAAAAGATTATTAAAAATGTCATTAATAAAAAGAGAGGCAAAATAAAAAAAGGATAAAATATACATTACATTTGGTCAAACTAACTTATTTTAAAATAAGTTATAAATACTTAAATTTTTTTTAACTTAAAACTCAATTTATAAGTAAAAAATTAAATCATTTTCAAATAAATAAATAATAACAAATAATTTATAAATTAATTTGACCAAAACTTATAAGTTATTCACGAATCATCTCTAATGACGACCCAAAATACATGTCAACAAGCAACACCATTTTAATAATAATAATTAATACTTCCCAAAGATGGTAAATAAAAAATTATAGTAACATGGACTATGGAATATAAGAGTATGGTTAGCATGAAGTTTATTTTTGAGTAAGTTGATTAATTGATCAATAGAGTATTGACTTGCAAATGAAATTATTAGCCAATTGACTAACTTATCAACAAATAAACTTCACGCTAAGATCCGAATAAAAGCATGTGACACCCCACCTTACAATGGTCAAAGGAGAGAATGAAAGATGTTTGTACTAACATGAACGGAGTGCGTAGGAAATTAACCTGCGCACATACTTGCAGCATAACCTTGTGTAGAGAAGAGGAGGGAAAATAAAAGCAACAGAGAATCCCCCGAAGAGAGAGAAAATATAGAGCGAGAAAGAGAGAGAGATACTGAGGAAGGGTGAGTAAGTTTACTGAGTCGGGTGATCGAGTCGACCAAGCCAATATCCAACAAAAACAAATTCACAGGGAAAAAAAATGGAGAAGATTACGAGTCCTTGCCTTTACGCTTGCACTCAAAATCACACTCTTACAACTCAACTCAAATACTCTAAACTCTCTAACCCTAACCCTATCCCAAATTATAACTTTCCCTTCTCTCTATACATATATACGTACCGGCCCATATTATCTCCGCCATTCTCTCTCATCTGTATCCCTCTTTCCTCATCTACTTTTTTTGCAAAGCGAGAAATTTGTTTTTACTTCGAGTCCTGGTTTCCCAATTCTATATCTGCAATGGAGAATAAGGTTTCTTTTATCTTCTCTGTGTGTTAGTTTGTGTCTGGGTGTATGAAATAATTTGGGGTTTTTAATGTGTGCGGATTGATTTAAGCTGTTTTAGGTATATGGGCTTCTGATTATTTGTGGGATCGATGAATGTGTATCTGAATTTCTTCTAAAAATTATGTTTTGTTGGCCTTTTGATTTTTGTCTGTGGGTTTCCATCTGGGTACTGGAGAATTCATTTTAATGTGCATTTGCGGTTAATTCAGTATGGTTCTTAATGGGTTATGTTTTATTTGGTAGTTTTTTTTTTGAACTGATGGTTTGTTGTGGGGTTGTGGTTAGTAATTGAAAATATATGTTAGCTTTAAAGACAATTTACTTTTATATTGCACATCTATTCTGGAATTGAAACTTTTCCATATGGATTGGTTGGTGCTTTGGTGCTGGTTATGGTCTTCTCTGTTGTGTGAATAAGTGTATTCGTTTTTAGGGGCTTTTGCATGTTTTTTTGGTCTTTTAAATTGAACAGTGTGCTAAGTATGGTGGTAAATTTTGTGTGTTTACACACTTATTATTTTTTGCTTTACATCTTAATCAATTTTATGTTTTAAAATTTTTGTTTTCTTGGCTCATTATCTTGTGATTCTTATTATTATTGAACTAGTAGTTCATCAATAATTATTTAGCTGAGACCTGACAATTCCCATATATTTGCTGTAGCATTTTCCAATTTGCTGCACTGCATGAATTTTGTAGTATTGTCTCCCCTCGTCATCTGATTAGTACTGCCAACAGAGGATTTTGACCCTCCTCTAGCTGATGGATGAGTTAGGCAGTTTCCGGTTTGAAGGTATTGCAAACACTGTAAGGAGGAAGAGAAGCCAAACATCTCGTCGACCTAAACCTGAATCACAGTGTTTACCTGAAGGTCATGATCTGTCAATCTTATTGTCTACACAGCCTTCAGATGATGCCAAGGTTTCCAGTGATGATAATGCTGGTTATGACGGTAGTTCTAAGAGGAAAGTGTTTAACCTTAATCAATGCGCTTCAAGGGGTTTCTCCGCTACCATAGTAGAAGGTGAACATGCCCATAAAAAGATGACGAAGGAAGATGGAGGATCAAGTATGCTATACAACAATGGAGGATTGGAAGATGGTATTGAGCAGGGACAAAGTGGATTGAACAGCAATCATGTTACTGAAGGCGTCGTTGCTCCTAGTAGGCACTCAGCAGTGGTTGGGGATGGAGTTGTAAATGAGAGGAAGTTTAAAAAAGTGAAGCTGAAGATGGGTGGTGTGACACGTACCATTCAAACCAAGCCAACTTCTCAAGCTACGTTGGGAAGTGGATCGTCTACAAAGAGTGCTATATTCTCAAATGCTCCTCGGCCACGTCAGAAGCTGATTCTCCAGGTTTATTATGATCTAAATAATAAAGTTTGTTTTCGATTGGTAACTGATAAAATACATCTTATGATTGATTTTGATTTTTGGATGCACTTCTGTAATTCTAATATTCTTTTGACATATATGTTTGTGATGAGGAAGATGAACTACAAACTTTGGAAATAGTATCTAATTGTTAATCTACTTACGTTCTCTTTGTTTTTCGGAGAAGAGAGATATTGTTTAAAAACTAAACAACTAATTGTTAGGTTCAAAATAATGAAATTACTTAAACTAACCAGAAGTTTATTAGGGTCACTCATTTTGTGGTGGAATATATTAATTATTTTCACTTTTCATTCTCGTGCTTTCATTTCGGTAATTAATGAAAAGGGCAAATCTTGTTATCTGCATAATAGATAAATTAAAAACAATTTGAAGATGCAATCACTTGCTAGATTATTGTTTTCATATTCTTGGTAATACTTGATTATTGGGAGCACACCGTGGCAGATATTTCGGATTGAAGCACGTGGGATTCATTTACTAGAAATAAAAGTTGGTTCCATGAGATACTTTTATGGCAAAAGAATCTTTTACATTTATATGTTTTTAATGGCCTTTAATGGTTTTAGCTGCATTATAACGCTTGTCATCTGTGGAATGTTTTATTTAATTCATTTTGGAGCGTTAATTTCCAGGACGATTCCGGTGAAGACAATTCTCCTTCTCTAGATAAAAACTGTGTCTTGCAAGGAATCCCGTGGAAGGATTTCTCTAGAGGTGGTTTTAGTATTGGGAAAGGAGAGTTTTTTATAGGTAAGATGCCTGAAAAAAATGCCTCTAGAAAGCAAGGAGAGAAGTCAGATCGAGTTCGCAAGAGCAAGAGAGTGCCGAAGAAGCGTGATTTACATGGTGAATTTGATGATGATGACGACGATGAGGAGATCCGATACTTGGAGAAGCTCAGAATTTCTAAAGCTGCTGCAGGATACAAAGATTTTGAGGAAGAATCTAGCATCAAACAACGAAGTCTATCTAGGGTTATGAAGAGTGGGATGAAAGATTTAGGCCATTCAAGGTCAGGTAAAGATGGTAAGAAGTCCAAATCAGAGAGAGTATCCGAGGACACAGATTATGAAGATGAGGAGGAACTAATGTCTGATGGTGGGCCTGATGGTAAGAAGAAGAAGCCAACGATGGATTCACCTGATTCACCAATGGAAAGTAAGAGAGAAATAGCTCTTACAACACGTCAACGAGCCCTTCTGTCCGGGAAGGATGCCTCTTCTATGTCTGCAGCAAATTCAATTGAGTTCCCAAATGGGTTACCACCGTCTCCACCTCGAAGTAAGTTGCAATGAATTTTATGTTTCGAGCCTGTTTGGATTCAATTCAGGTTTTTGCTTATTTGGATTGTTCTGATTATCACAATAATCTGATCACTGTGATTTTTGTGACTGTTTGGATTTGCTTTTCTGAAAGAATACAAAAAACAGAAAACTGTTTGGATATTTGGGCACTATTTTACCTTGAAAAACATAATGAAATAATTTAGATTCTAGAATTCTTAAACAGCAGTTTCCCCCTTGCTTTATCACATTTCACAAAGCTCAGAGTATATAGGCCAAATAAAGCCAATTCAAAGTTCAAACATCTGAAATCTGCTTTTTGATTCTGAAAAACAATAATAAGTTTTTAATTAGCCAATCCAAACAGGCTCGTCATACTCTATCAACCTTTTCAAGGACAGGCAAGAATTTTTTAAATAACTTATTATTGATTTGTCCGTTGAACTTGTCTTGCTGGTTGCGTGAACTATTCCAGAGCAAAAGGAGAAACTCACAGAAATGGAGCAGCAGTTGAAGAAAGCTGAGGCTGCCGAGAGACGTAGAATTCAAAATGAGAAGGCAGCTCGGGAGTCAGAGGTTTGCTTTGGTTTTAGCTCTTCACTATTATCGACAATGATATTTTCTAATGGGTAATGATGTCATACATTTAATGTTTTAGGCCGAGGCAATCAGAAAAATACTAGGTCAAGATTCCAGTAGGAAAAAGCGGGAAGATAAATTGAAGAAGCGTCAGGAAGAGTTAGCTCAGGTATTGTCTAGTGTAGCTGTGTGTGAAGTTTTTTTTTTTAAAGAGGTTTATTGATTTTGTTATCATTGTTGTATTGTGCAGGAGAAGGCTGCCAATGCACATACGATTCCTCCAAACACTATTAGATGTGTCATGGGTCCAACCGGAACCACTGTTACATTCTCGGAGGATATTGGTTTGCCTCACATATTTGACCCTAAATCTTGCAGGTGTGTTTTTATATTATTTTTATGCAGTATTCTTATAGATTGAAACACATTTTTTCCAAAGGTTTTTGATGCAGTCATCCTCCTTACCAAAGCACAAAATTATCTCTTTTGATATGTGTGTTGAGGGTTTCCTAGTTCCAGGTTTTGTTCCGTGTGCATGGCTGGTCTATTTTGTTCCTTGGGTTCTTTTAGTTCATGATGAAAATTATTTTGATTCTAGTTTCTGATGGGTTGTTTACTATCTGATGATGATTTTCAGCTATCCTCCTCCACGTGAAAAATGTGCTGGTCCATCTTGTAACAACCCATATAAGTATCGAGATTCCAAGACGAAGGTTCCTCTTTGCAGTCTCCAGTGCTACAAGGCAATTCATGCAAAGATGCTGGCTGATGAAAGTGCTTGATAATGTTAGTAGTAGTCTCTCTTGTCCATTGCATGCTGGTTGGTATTCATGCACATTTTGGTTATTATGTTTGAACTGTGATGAAACAGTATTTTCAATTTTGTTTGGTATTATTTATGGAGCCTATAAAGAAGCTAGAGAAATCTTAATGTTGAAACTCTTTAAATACATTGTTGGAAGCATCCATATAAAGATTTTTTGAAACATATTATCCTTTCCTGCTGAGCTGTTGATGTTCATAAGGTCACTATACTTGGGGAGTGATCAATAGCCAACATTGTCCATTCGAGACTATCTTTACAACAGATTGTAATCATTCTTCCGGTTAAATAGTTTTTGTCTTTAGTTTTCAGTATTATGCAATTTAATACTGCAGAGTGGACATATGTCCAAAATACTCCATGTAAAAGTCTTTCGTCCACATTATTAAACCGCGGAGGCTACGTATGGCCATTTAAACTGCAGATGCCAAATTATAGAGATGAGTTTCTTAAAGAGTTGTAAAAATGGTTTTATTCTACTCTACGATTGTATTGATTTAAAAACTAAAATAAAAAGTTCAGACTCCAGTTATCAGTCATAGTTCCATAGCAACTGATGAATCGCAAAAGAAAGGTCATAAAGAATTATAAAGAACATCGCACCAGAATCAGAGATCGTACACCCGATGATCTGCCTCGCACTTTCAAGTACTTAATGGATTTGTTTGTAATCTTACTTTTTTCATTCTTTCATCATCATCTCATTCATAATCTCTTTTCTTTTTGTTTAAATCCCCAAATTTTTCTATCTTTCTTCCTCTCTATATGTATGTCTATGTATATATACACTGTTTTTGTCTCGGAGAAATCCATTCATATTCAATACATGGATCGTTAGGCACTTCACCCAAGAAGATTGCGGCATCTACCCATTCTTGTTCCTCGATACACATTTATTTAATTTTAATTTCATTGAATCACTGAAAACGTAGAATGGAATTAATGTAGTCGTAGAGTCGGTCTTATTCGTAGCATGCAGAGTCTAGAAAATTAAAAAAAAATTAATTTAGTTTGGTCATACCTAACGTCTACAGTTTAATAGTGGATGACTGGATGGTGGACGAGGACTTTTACCAGGGATATTTTGGACTTTCTAAACTGGTTCAATGGACGGTTACAATTTGTTGTAAGAATAACTTTAAATTGACAAGATTGACTATGAATCTTGATTAACCCATATATTTTATCATAGAAACACACAGGAAAGGGGAGAAAATAGTAGTGCCAGGATGTTGGTGTTATTTCTGCTGGCAGTATGGATTTGTTGGTTCTAAATTGAGTCCCATTGATTATTTAATTGGGCTAATGAGAGGAGTTCTGCAACTCTCTTTCCTGTTATAAAAGAGCAAGCACGTGATCTGTGAATTAGGAATTATTTTTTTCATCTAATTTATTTGACAAGTAATTGGGTAGTTAATACTGTTGCTAAAAATAATATTTGTGTAACTAAATCTGTATTTGTATTAGTAGAGATTTGAGAACGGAGGGTTGGTGAATTAGTGTTGCATTCCTTTGGTTTGGTTTTCGTAATCACATAACATATCTTCAATAATAGTTGCTCAAATTGAAAAATTCGATTGTATTATGTGTACATTTTATGATTTTATTTTCAAAATGTATTAATGGTGTTTTGTACCAAACTCCTCTCGTAAGACTTGAGTGTATGAGATCTTTGGACTCCGTTTTATTTTCCAAACAAAAAAGAGTACAAGAATCTCATTTATATTGATGTGAATATAAAATAACACATTATCCTTAATTTTATCATCAATCTTCATCTTCATCCTGCCATTTCTACTACACTAAGCATTCTACAATTTTTTGAGACAAACATTGGACAATTTTTTTTACTAAAAGTTATAAATTTGCAAATGTGATTCTTATTATGAGACGGGTGGATTACGGAAAAAAACTTCAAAATGGATATACTTTTTTTTTTTTTTTTTAAGAATTTGAAAGAAAAAGATATTTTTATTTTCATAAAGAAAATTTAATATTTTCATGAGTCCTCACTCACATGAATTTGGAGAGATTTATGAAAATATCAAATTATCATAAAAAAAAATTCAATTCTCATTTTAAAAAAATGAGAAATAGCATTAAGTACTTGTTTTTTTTCAAAATTTATAAGAATTTTAGCACTTTTTAATATGGTATCGGATAGAATTGAAAAACAGCACTTCACAACAAAAATTGAGGCAATGAAAATTGAAACCACACCCAAACAATGAAGAAAAGAAAACCCAAGCCTGTTCTTATAATCTGATTATGGTAGGTTGAGCCCAGTTAAATGGACCGGAATGGGTTAAAAAATCGGGTCGTTCTTAGATGTTACAGTTTCCAATCTACTACGTCCCTCCTCCCTCACTCAGTTGCTGTGCCGTCGTTAAAAAGTGGATAGAGGGAAGCAGCTAAGCAACTGAGCTTGGAGGTTGGCGGCGGAGTTCCCGAGGCAATTTCACTAACTATGGCTCATTCCTACGTATCATATCTGAGATTCAATTCTCTCGTTTTCTCTTCCCCAAACCCTAGCTCCACTTCCAGCCCCCAGTCTAAAATTTTCTCTATTCCTTTTGAGCCAATTCGTTCCAGGTACTTTTTTTCCCAAATTTATTCTCTTTCTATTTTACACTATACGTAATCTTTTTTTGTTTGGCTAAAGAGAATCGTACAGAAAAGCTAAATGAAATGAAAAAATAATAATTATATTTAGTAATTTGAAATTTTGTATAAATTAGTTTGAGGTTTGAATTTTGTTGGCTGGCTGTCTATAAGAACTTGAATTTTTTACAAATTTTTTACTCTAGTCTTCATTTTTATATGAATTTTGGTTGACCTTTGGATCATTTTAGTAGAAGAAGTAATCAAAGCAAACTTCGTAGTTCTTTTGTGAAGGCTGTCATGTATTCTGGTGGCTTTTTGGCGCCAGAGAGGAGTTCGTTGCCTGGTATTTGGTCCATCAGGTGGGGTTTTGAGGACGTATAATGCATGTATTGTTGTTTTACTTAGGTTGTTTTCAATAATTAGGTAGTTGAATGTTGTTAGGGATGATTTGCAAGTTCCATCATCCCCATATTTCCCTGCATATGCACAAGGACAAGGACCACCCCCAATGGTTCAAGAGCGTTTCCAGAGTGTTATCAGTCAGATTTTTCAACATGTAAAGACAGTGTCTTGTTTCGAATTGATTAGCTTATTTTTGGTTGATCTCTGAAAAGTATTGACTCTAGAATTTTAATTGGAATCACAGAGAATAATTCGATGTGGTGGAGCTGTTGATGATGATATGGCAAACATTATAGTTGCTCAGCTTCTTTATCTTGATGCTGTTGATCCTAACAAGGTCTGTTTGTCTTTTGTACCTCCTTTCCCTTGCCTGTTTCAGTGTACTATTATCATTTTCTGTGAACTTTAGACGTGTTATCATTTTTCATGCTTCATTGCATTTTATGCTTCATAACCGATTTACCTTTCATACATTAGGACAAACATTAAATCTGTATATCCAATGATTGTAATCTCTATATCCATTGCCCTTGGTGGATTCTATCTCCTCTTGGTGCTTGCTGACAATGGTTTAGGGCTCTCTATCCAATGGTTGTAAGAAAAAGTAAAGACTCAACACTATGCATTCCATAAAACTATGTACCGGTCGAACCACCTCACTTAAATTGGGATGGAGTATTTTTGATGAGTACTTGTAATTAACAAAAGTCGGTCAATAAATATATCAATGTGATTTGGAATTAAGCTATTATTGCGTCTTTCTGAGTTTTTTTCCTCTCTCAAAAACTCTATAATAGTTTTTGTTAAAATCATTTCTGGATGACATCATATTGCAAATTATTGGTATTACTCATAGTTGTCAAGTCGTTAAGTCGAAACGAATTGGTAGCAGACTGCTTAAGCAACTAGTCGTTAAGTCCAAGTCGTCCGACTAAATACCAAGTCGGGAAAATTGTCGATTTGAAGTTGACGACTAACTGTTCAAGTCGCACAACTTAGAGACGGCAACCAAGTCGAGCTCTCAACTTGCATTTCCAGTAGTGACCGGACGACTAGTTGTTGACTAAGCGACGACTTGATAACTAGAGATGGTTTGTGACATACCTAAGAAGTTTATAATTGTCTTTCTCACACAAATGCAAACAACTGTAATTGCAAGTCATTTCAAAGCTAAAAATCACTGTGGAAGTGACTAATTCATCATAACTATCTTCACATTTTGGACAGGATATTGTCATGTATGTGAATTCCCCAGGAGGATCAGTCACAGCTGGTAATATCGTTTTTCTTTCTTTAACAGTTGTCTTCATTATTTGTGTCGAGTGCTTTTTTACTTGACATGTTGTGAACTTCTTTGATACTTATTTTCTTAATTTGTTATTACCTTAGGTATGGCCATCTTCGACACAATGAGGCATATTCGCCCTGATGTCTCCACTGTGTGTGTTGGTCTAGCAGCTAGGTAAATCAGTTCTTGACACTGGCTTTCTCTTTATATTTCCAGTTCTATTCTTACCTTATTGCTCGATGGCACTCTCGTGATGATACTTAGATTAAAATTGCAAGCTTTAAGATTCATGACATTAATTTTGTTACAAAATATGAACAAGTGATATACTTCCATTATCCTTTGAGCTGTTTTGTATTTGATCATTCTGTGTTGGAACTGGAATGAGCATACAAATTCATTCTATGGTACTGGTTCTAATCAAATGCTTTCAAATGTTTGTTGATGACATCTTAAACTTGCATTGAAACTGGGTCGTAATTGTAAAACTATTACTGCGTAAGACCGTCGCAATTACAGTGTGACATCTCGACCCCTTGAAATGAGGTTGAGTTGTCCAACGCTAGTAGGACATCTTCCCATTGCTTTCATTTGGCTGGCTGGCTGGCTAAATATTTTAAAATTACTTTTTAATCCCGTCTATACAAATATTTTTTAGCATTTGATATGCTGTCGAGGGGATCTAAATTACACACTGTTGGTTCTTGTGTTAGCATCATAAAAGTAACTGTTTCTTAATAATGGATATATTTCCTTATTTATTGACAGTATGGGAGCTTTCATACTCGGCGCTGGGACAAAAGGTAAAGAATTTGGTTTCAATTTATCGGCTTTAAATTCCTCTTTATAACATTTGCTTGCATTTGCTGTACCTAAACTTTTTCCTGTCTCTGTAATGACTTCTAAAGGAAAACGATATAGCCTGCCCAACTCGAGGATTATGATACATCAGCCCCTTGGTGGTGCACAAGGTGGACAGACAGACATAGATATTCAGGTGTGTATTTATAGGCCATTTATTTCTCCATGACATTCCTCTTGAGCATATAATTTAATTCACCAAATGCACTGAAATTGTCTTGCTATATTGGGAAACTAAACAATGCCATGACACTGTTACTTATCATTAGATGTCGAAGGCCTCTGAACTGCAGTTTTAAAGATTTACATTCCTGGTTTTATTACATAGATCAGTTCTTTTGGTCTTTCCTTGCACTTGATGTTGTTTTCTAATGTATTAACTCGGGGAAATTCTGTAACGAATGTTTCATTGTTTTTCTTTATCTTTTATCCTCTTGATATTGAAGTGTTAGCTGATTATTATCTTATGATTGAGGTCCATTGTCAAGCAAACTATTGTTTGTTTGTGGCCTTGTTGCTTGGGAAAATATATGTTGTACATTTGCAAGGTACCTATTATGACCATTTGTGAGCGAGACTTTTTTACAACTTAAGCTAGGAATTTGGTTCACTGGGTTCATCCAAAAAGTTCTTCACACCAAAGTCAACAAATATTTCATCACATGCTAGATAGATTTTAGGTTATGAATATATAGTTACTTTGAACAAGTTTTTGTATATAAGGAAGGATATTATGCTACTTGGATAAGAATATTATTTACCATTTTGATTACTTTGTTCTTTTGTTGTGTTCTTAAAGTCTTGATCAGTAGTGGTCATATTTATTGTTTAGGCCAATGAAATGTTGCATCATAAGGCAAACCTCAATGGGTATCTGGCCTACCACACTGGTCAAAGCTTGGAGAAGATCAACCAGGATACGGACCGCGATTTCTTTATGAGTGCTAAAGAAGCCAAAGAATATGGGCTTATAGATGGCATAATCATGAATCTGCTCAAAGCACTCCAGCCTCTGGCAGCGATTGCAGAACAGTAGAGATGACCATATCCTTTAGCATTTTTGCTCCATTGAATGGGATACTACTCTGTAGTGCTTAAAAAATCGTGTTGGCAAGGTACTAAATTCCATAAGATACTGAATGAAGCTACCTGTGCACAGGAAGATAATTATTCACGAGTCTTTTTGGTTCTGTAATTCATCCCATGTTATAATTACTGTAAAATTTTATCCAAGCACCTCTTTATTTTGCTTCTGCTACTGGTCATCGGACCGATTGACTGACGAAACTAAAAAATTAAAATTAAGGCAAAATCTGATGAGATGGTAAAAGTAGTGCTCAGTTGACAGATAAAAATTAACCATCTCAGAAATTTTCTTATACAATTCAATGCCTCTTGCATATAATCTGCAGAATGTGGCAGGCAGGTGAAAATTTTGGATGATAATTACCCAATTGTACTGAAGTATAAATTTTCATATATATATAGGAAATTGTTAAATTCACAACAGAAAATATTATTTTCACAACAAAAGTGTCGTTATAGATCCTATAGCGACGGTTTTTATCATCGCTATACATCTATAACGATACTTTTGTTGTAGAAATAACAAAAAATATTGTAAATTTAACAATTTCCATATATATATGGTACTGAAACCAGTAAACTACAATTCTAGCTTCAACCTTTTGATGTAAAATTAGGCATACAAGGTTTTTACACACAAAGATAGCTTCTAATAAATTTCCTTTTGCTATACTTTAGATTAATTCATGATGCTCCTTGTCGACTTTTTTTTTTTAGGAACAGAAATTAGGAGTTTGTTCCTTGTTGTATACTTTGAGTGATAAAACAGGGAGATATACTATTGTCAAATCAGTCCTGTCAAGTCATTCACTTATATGTAAATATTTATCTATATTTTGTATCCCATTAATATCCAGATTCCAGGCAATCTCTGCAAGTATTTTAATAGGGTGGTTAGGTCTATCAGACTCTATCTGGTGGGGACATGATGAGTCAAATCTGGAGGAGGATGGGAGCTAAAATTCTGTCATGAACCTTTTGGCCTAACACTAGTCTATCAGATATATTTATTGATAATTGGTATCTTTACTTGTAAGTTATATTTTTCCACACTTGTGTTGTTTTGGGATTGGTTAAAATGAAATTAATTTTTATCAATTGAAGGTAATTTATCTGTGCGTGTCAGCACTGTATTGGTCAATTGACCAATTTATCGTGAAGAAGTTAATTTCATATTAACTCTATCCTTTGTCATGGGCGGATCTACCTTAGGGCAGTGGGGTCAATTGACACCACTGAATTTTTGGCAGTCAATTT
Organism: Panax ginseng; assembly: GCA_020205605.1. NCBI lineage: Eukaryota > Viridiplantae > Streptophyta > Magnoliopsida > Apiales > Araliaceae > Panax > Panax ginseng. The sequence continues at coordinate 6,920,933 of CM035136.1, read as the reverse complement.
TTAATTTGATTTTAATTTTATAAAGTATTTAGTGAAAATAAAAAATTCAGACTAAAAGACTATTAAATGTCTCAATTTTTTATTAACACCAACACTTCACTCTTTTATAAGTATTGTTTAGTAACTTACGTTGAACATGATTTTTTTGCAGCTATTGAAACGAGACTATCATCACGATAGTTTCAAACATGAAATCTCGAAAAATGTTATTATAAATAATATTTTAACAATATTATTTAGTTTTATAATTTATTTTAGAGGACACCAGAAGTGTCTCTTATAATAACAGTATTTTAAAAAATTATAAAATATTATTTTATATATAACATAAGATCAAGGAAGTGTATTCAATTACATAAAACAATATCGATTTTATATGATAGCTCACATAATTATTTGCAATATTCATCACATTCTGCCTTTATTTTATTGTATTTTATTTTATTTATAAATTTTTATTTTAAAAAAATTGACCCCACTGAACTAATGGACTGGATCCGCCCCTATCATTTGTGTTTTAAATATATGGTAGAAAAGTCAAAATTTTAATTGTACACTCAATAACTAACAAAGATTTGAGATTGATAATTTTATCGCATCTTAAATTTGTAAAATTAGGTGGTTTGAGCTATCTAATGTGGTATTCTTTGTCGTCCACAAATTGGGAACTTTGGCATTTTGTACGGGGAGAATCTCCCAACTATTGAAACACCAAAAAGCATGACTGTTGATGTCGTATTTTTGCTAAGTAAGATATCCCTGGAATCTGGATTTGGACTTGCACACGAGTACGCCGTGACAGACGACCGGAGCCACCGGAAAAGCCTTGTTGGGCCCTTGCTCTCAACCCCAAGTGGCAGTGCCCAGTCTCGATGAGATCCCAAAGTGTCAAACAAATAAGTTAAGCGGTAGAGTTGCTTTGCTGCTGTGATAATAATTTAATTAAAATTGTATCTTGAGATACGATATTAACGTGGAGTTGATATAACTAGCTTAACCACTACACCTACTTAACCGCTTATAAGTAAAATAAAGAAAAAGAACCTCATCATTTTACAACCCAACCCACCTTTGAGCCCTACGCTCGTGTTATCTTTCTAAAGATTATAACCTCCACACACACACACACACTCTCTCTCCCGGTGTTTATCTGTTCTTTGTATTTATTTGAACATGGCATAACACAAAACCCAACAGTAAAAGGTTCCCGTCACAATACATATAGACATTATATTTCTTAATAAAACTTTATAAAATTATTCTTTAGCCTATAAAGCATAATTTAATGAGGATGTAATGATGTCTAAATGTATTGTTTGTTTCTTAAAATTCGTGTATAATGAAAGATAAGGTAAGGTACACTTACTTGCCTGCCTCAATAATGCTGCACTTCCCTAAAATTAGTGGATATTTTTTATAAGAAAAAACAAAAAACAGAGGAGAAATGTTAGGGAAGAAGAAGTATATTTTTATACTGCTTAAATTATTATAAGTAAAGCATAGATTATATATGAACAGTCGAGTACATTTTCTTCTAAATACCACATAAATATTAAGGTAATTGAATAAGAATCCTATCCTCAAAGAAATTGCTCCTCATGAAGCTGCTTGTAAAAGAAGAAGATATGGGTAGTTCTCCAAGCTCATCATAAAAGTCATTTTCTTCTGATTTTTGTGTTGAGAAGGTCATGAGGTGAGGATAACAGAGGGGATTTTCCTTTTCATCAAACAGGACATTTTCTAAATGTTCTGTAAATGGGATGTCTTCTTCATGTTTGATGTTAATGATGATGTCCTGATGGTCAGAGCTATTGAATGGAGATTGGCAGTAGTGAAAATTACTAGTAATTTTTTCACTAGCTCCATCTTCATCAAAAAAGAGGGATTGCTGCTCTTTTTCCTTTTCTTCTTCTTCTTCTTCTTCTTCTTCTTTTGGATCTTCTTCTCGTTGATCTTCTTTTTCTGGGACTGTGAGATTGTTTTCTTGAGTGATTTGGATTTTGGGTTCTTCTTGTTTTTGGTCTTTAGGGCCTGGATGGTTATGAGTAGAGGTGTAAGTGATGATGAGCAATGAAGCATCAGTTCTGCATCTTTCTACTTGTTTTTTGGCTGAACAACCCTTTGATGTGCTGCATCTGTAATACCCCCTGCACACAATTAGGTGCCAAAATCCAAATCATCTAGTGAGAATTAAAATACTCTACAGATGGAATCCATTGATTTAGTTACAGGACATGGATCAATTTTATATTTGATTTTGGACAATATATGAAATTACTGTCAATTTCCATCATTTGGCATAAATTTTTAGTGTTTCAACTGTTCTGAAAACAGAAACTTTTTAAAGTTTTCAATCCATGATGGGGCAGATGCATGCAAATCTTGAGAAATGGAAGAAAAGGGAAGCCATTAGTCATCCTATTTTTACTAGCAGACACATAAACAAGGAGTGAACTTGGATCAAGAAAAGTAATAGTAGAAGGAAAATCAGGAACAAATGTGAATCAATAAACAAGAAAGAAAGCTTGCAGGATCAAGAATTTATATGGAGAGAGAAAAAACACAGAGAAACAAGAGAGAGAGAGAGAGAGAGAGAGAGAGGAAAATGAAATAGTTTTAGTACCTGGGGTAAGGAGATCCTTTGATGGGTTTTTGCCCATATTTCCTCCAAGACCAACAATCAGAAGGAGGTGGTCCTTCACTCTTCTGTTTCCCATTTTCATTTTCTTCAATCTTCACTGCTACAACAGTCTTCTGAGCCAATTTCCTGCATATTTCACAACATATATACAAGAAAGAAACAATTTAGTGAATGTTACAAATTTCATTAATAAAAAACATCATTAATTAATTCTAAAGAAGAATTAACAATATATAACAGTACTACTTGAAAACAGTTAACCAAACTGACCTTTTCTTGGAAGCTTGAGTTTCTGGTATTTCTCCTGAAATATTCATCGAGTCAGATTTAGTTGAGGGAGAGTTATCCATTTGAAGATGTTGTTCTTTCCTTTTTCTTGCTATATATTGTCTGTTTCTGTTATGAGATATATGGAAGTTGCAGAAGCATCAAATGAAGGAGCTAGGAGCAAGTAGATAGATCAAAATCAGAGCAGTATTAAATGGTTGATTAAGAGAGAGAAACTAGGAGAGAGAGTGCAGATAAGCAAGAGACGACAAACCCACACAAGTTGCTTTCTCTCTTTCTTCTCACCCATTAATTATACTCCATCTACACACAACTATGCATTCACCTCCCACCTTCACAAACATAAAATATGTACTACACATTTTTCACGCAGCACAATTATATGGCTTTGCAAACTTGTAATCAATTGCTGATATTTTTGTGTATGATTCAAGGCATAACATGTAATGCACAAGTTACATGCATGATGAATGTCAGCCATCATCAGTATTTCTTTCTTCTTCTTCTTTTTTTTGTAATTATAAACTCCATCTCTTCAAAAATGAAAGATTCATTTAATTTTTTGATTATTTTTCCTAAAACTCACTTAAAAAGTAAAACTTTAGACTGAAAGTTTTAGTATGAGAAATTTATTGGATAATTGGTGTTTTAGTAGTCTAATAATATACTTATAAAAAAGAAACAAGTCTCATTTTCAAACCGATTGAGAATAGTATATTGGAGCAGCCAGTATATATGTAAACCCACGCGCCTCCTGATTGGGTGGTCAGAGTTTGGGAGGCTCCAATTTGCGTTGGAGTGCACGTAATAATTAACTCCAATTTGATTTGCTGTGCGGAGGTAGTGGTGCGTTTGCCATTTAATTAATAGCTCCACCTTTTAACCAAATCCAATATTTGGATTCATTTTCTTTAGACATTATACAAGTATTTGACAACTTCCAAACACAGCACAGTCATGTCATGAGTGCTTACGTGTAACATTTTCACTTTACTTATCAACACAATATTAAATTTCTTATAATTGTTCACTATCATTTCACTTTTCATAGTTGATTATAATCTTACTATGTATAGTTAAATTCTAACAACAATCTTACTATCACATAAAAAATAATATAATAATTATATATATACACATATATATTATGAATCACCGTCTAATGTAAAACCCGCAGTATGTATATGTGTGTATGTAAGGGGATGTTTGATAAAAATGAGCTGAATCTGAATTTGAATGAGCTGAATCTGAATTTGAATGAGTTGAATCTGAATGAAAAAAATTGTTTGATAATTGACATGTCTGAAATATCTGAATGACAAAACTTTATTATTTTACCCCTCTGAAAAAATTTAAAATTATTGTAAATTTATTTAATATTACATAATATAAAAGTTAATTTTTTAAATTTTTTTTACTTCATTTAGCTAAAAAAATCGATTTTAGCCATTCAAATTTTGGCCCATCTTACCGATTCAAATTTATTCAAACCAAAACAAACAAACATTGTGACAGATTCAACTATTCAGCTCTAAACAAACACTCCTTAAGTATTATGTGACTCTTTTTTATGTGATATTAGCATTATTTAAATTATAATACGTACACATTACCCCTAAAATGAAAAAAAAAGTCATAAATAAAAGAAACACGAAATTGTTTTTGTTAATATATGTACCCAAAAAAAAAATTCCTCGCACACTCGAGAGAAATATATATATATATATATATATATAAAATAACTGAAAATTAAGCATTTTCTAAATGCTCTTACTTTGAAATAGTGAATTATTTTTTGCATGCAATTGGTTGAGCATGGAGAGATGGAAGACAGTATTGAAAGAATTTAATTGATGAAAGGGAATGGAATGTAAAGTGAAAAAAGATTCATTCTATTCTGATTGAAATGAGTTATTTTGGAAGTGATTAGTATACAGTTAACTAATTTGGTCAATTGACTAATGTCGACACGCATGTCAATAGTTGATTTCTCTGCGTGTCAGCACTGTATTAGTCAATTGACCAACTTACTATGAAGTTATCTTCATGATAATCGGATCCAGTCATTCCATATCATCTCTCAAAGAATAAAATTCATAAATTTGATAAAAATAAGAATGATTTATTATATTCAAATGAAATAACTAAACACAATTTTTTTAAAATTTAATAAAAATAAATCATTTTATTCTCATTTTATTTCATACAAATATACAATCTTCTGCTGCATAGAAGAAGAGGAGTTTAATTCATTCATTGTTGATTCAAGGTTGTCCGTGAAATAACTTACCGCATGCATGCTATACCTTATGTTACACGTTCATCATTTAATTATAGTTTTTTTTGGTAATTACACGTTCATTTTCATTTTCATGGTTAAAACTTACTACTTTAAATATAGGAAAAAAAAATCAATTTGATCAATACCTTATAGAATCTCAATGCATATTGTATTTGCTAGAGATAAGTTTTAATCAATACCTTATAAGATAAATCAATTTGATCATTTAAGTTACCTCGATTTTTAATTTTTTTTTTTATTATTTTTGCATAGATTCATTTTTAAAATTAATAGCTATTCTTTAATTGTTTAAATAAATACAGAATACCAAAAGCTTACTATGCTTTGTAGTTGTATAAATATAGTCTTCATCATATCTTTTAATTACTTTAATTTTTTATATTCTTTGGACAAGAAAAGTTAAAAAATTGGAGAGAAATAGATGTTATTATGTGTAATTTAAAAACTCCAAAGGTGGCTCCGCCAGTAAAATTATATTTACTTATTATTTTCATCTGCTGTAAATAATATTTTTATATAAATAATTTTTATGTTATTCATTTTACTTAGCCACGTAAATATTTTGATCAAATATTATTATTTCTAATATAAATTAAACAATTGTTAACAAACAAAGTCACGTGTGTCGCACGGATTAATACACTAGTTGTACTAACCACTGAATTACATATTACTAGAGTACTTTCATTTTGCGGATAATATGATAATGTAAATGGTGGAGTAATATTTTTGTCTGATGGCTATGACTAGACCTTGTAATCTCAAATCCCTTGTCGTAGGAATTTATTATCTTTATTGTGGGGACTGTATTCTTACTTATAGAGTGTGAAGTTATGCTTAATGTAAATAATAAAAATATAATGAGTTTTTAAAAATTAATTTATAAAATGGTTATGAGTTACTTGATTTTAATCGATACAATTGTAATTATTTTAACTATTTAAAAATTAAAATGAACTATTAGTTATATTTTTTGTTGTTTTCAAAATTTACAATTTACATGAATAATATTAATATTAATTTTAAATTTTATAATTGCACGAATGATATTCTTTTGTGATTCTAAAGAATTACTTATCTTGTGTATTTATTTGCATTTTACTCTATTTTATGATCAAACTACTGTACATTACTACTAGTCCATCCCTTTCAAAATTTGAGATACATTGACTTATAAAGTTAATTTACAAAATTAATATAAAATTATTTAGTTTTAATACAAACAAATATAACAATTGTAAACTAACTATAAATTACTATAATAATATAATTATCATATTTGTTGTGTTTCAAAATTTGAATGAAATTGTATCAATTTTTTTTAAGATTTCACAAATTAACTCAAAAAAATCAGAATGTATATCTAATTTTGGAACGGAAGAGATGGAATATTAGTGAGTTTAAACCGCACCTGTACCTTGTAGATATAATTGTAATAATATATGTGAAAATATGAATTCTCATTTTAAAACATTATTGTCTGTGAAGTCAGTAAAGACGACTGAGCTAGACATGCATTGCAGAATGTAGATCAGATGGATAGTTTAATAAGCACGTGTGGGTATGGGCCACATATGTGTGGGCCCATGCGTAGCCCAATTACGAGACTTTGAAATGGACTTCTCATATCTATCCATCTATGCAATTGTAAGGATCGACAACTTGCCACCAAAGTCCAACTTGTACAATTTGCCAACTACTATTCTATTGTCCATTAAATTTAGTAATTTATCCAAACATCTTTTTTCTTTTTAAGAAATCTACTAATTAATCAAGTTTTATACCGTTTTAAAATTAGAAATATAATTTGATTTTTGAGCTCAAAAAATGATAGTATATTATTTAATTTTAAAATTAGTATGACTTATAAAAGTTTAGAATAAAATAAATTTTGTGATTAATATTAAATAAATTCACATTAATTTAAAATATAATATTTCATCGTTTAAACTCAAAAATCAAATTGTATTTCTAATTTTGGAACGGATACGAGCAATATTATGATCATGAAATATATAATAATTAAAATAAAGATAATTTTGTTTAATATATCAAAATTATGTATACATTTACAACGTATGAAAATTTCAATAGTTGATATCATTTATAAGGAGGGGATCGTAAATAATGGTATGATGAGACTAAACGCGCTTTGGCAGCTTGTAATGAAATTCCTCTTAATTAGTAATAATTGATCTGGCTGGCGTGATGATACTTGCATAAAAATTATTAATTCCCTCTTTGCGAGTGTACGACCTTTCGTACTAAAATTTGTAAAAAATAATAAAATTATACACACTTGAATGGGGTTTAATATTCATTAAAAAATTCATGTTTGAAATGATCTTCTTATTCATGATTCTTGTTTAGCTTCGCTTATGACTTTATTTATTTAGATGACTTTGAAAATTCAAAATAAAATAAATTATTGTGTTATTGGAATAATTTGAAAATTATTTATTCCGTCAAATCAATTGAAAATTATTTAAATTTGCTAAGTACACTTTTTTGGCTTAAAATGCTGAAACCAATTAATGGATTTTTAAAATTTAATCCCACCCACCTTATTTTTAAGATCTCATTAAAGTTGGATCGAATAAACCAATCAAAACATTTAGTTTGTGTTTTTGTTCTGAAAAGTAATAAGCTTTAATTAATATTCACCCAATCCAAACCGGCTTAATAGTTAAACAAATTGAAGATTCATGTTATCATATTTTTGTTTTTTCCTCCCTGGACTTGGAAAAACATGAATCAGGCAGTAATATATAAAGGTCAATTGCCGGGGATAATAAGCATGATTGATACCATTTGTTTAGGTATATATATATATATATATATATACAGTCCCGATCACATGCTTAACCCTTAAAAAGCTTACCCAGCTTACCTATAAAAAACCGTCTCTTAATCATTTTCTCTCTCCTCCCTCAAACAACCGGCATCTACTTTTTTTCTCCCCTTCTATTTCTCTCAACTGAAGACGCAAACTAGGGTTCTTCTTCATCCGGAAAATCCAGCATACCTCGATTGACTCGACCCCGTCCCTCAGATCCTGGTACAGCGCAAAATCATTTAGGGCTTCCAAAACGAGCCCTAAATCCTGGTATGTCTCCAAGACTGTTTCAGTTTTTTATGGGTATTCCAAAACAAAAAGCCAAACCCCATTCCCTCATCCGATTCGGTCGAAAGGAACGAATTTGTGTTCGATTTCTTATGGGTTTTTATTTTAATTTTAACTATATACAGTTCTGACATTTGGGAGGAAAATTTACTGAAAGTTTTATATATAATCATGCTTTTATCTGTGTGCTTGAATTTGGTGTACTAGTATATGTTATTCTTTCTTTCTATTCCTCTTATGAGAATCCAGTCTCTGCATTATTCAAAAAATGAGAGTGTCATTTTGAAAACGTAAACAGAGCAATTATTTGGTCACAATTTTTCATGAAACAGGAGTTAAGAAAGTATGATTATTGTAGTATGAAACAGGAGTTAAAAGCATGATTATTGTAGTATGAAACAGGAGATAAAAGCATGATTATTGTAGTATGAAACAGGAGTTAAGAAAGTATGACTTGCGGAATAAATAAAGTATTAGCAGAAGGGGACAAGACTAGACTCAAATATGACCCTAAAGGCACCATAACATAGGCCCATAGAGAAGCAAGATAAATGATCCTATCTCCGCTGAAAAACAAAAGATAAATAACTCTGTTTAGAAAGTGTAACATAGAGCTCATTCCAGATTTCCAAGGAATAGAAAAGTCTGTACACTTCCAAAGCATATTGCAGGACAAATAGAAACGGGAAGCCTCGTGAACTTTGTGACCAAGTAGTCTCAAATTCAACATAAAGGATTATCACACTTGTTGGAGCCTAATAGACTCAACAAAACTCACCCAAATCACAACAAACTTAGCTAGAACCATACACACACTTCATTTTTACTTCTAGAATCATATTGAAAACAGCTCACTGAGCTAGAGAAAACATTAAATCACGCTAAATAATTTTCAAAAGATTTAAACATATCATGCAAGATCCCATTTTGGGCTCTGCTAAGAGATCTAATCAATTTTCAAAAAACAAAAGAAAACTGCCAGTTTTGCTTTATTTTATGAGTTGCATCAGACATTGCAAATCCCTCACTGAAGATATTAACATTTGTAATAAAGTAAATTAGGAAAATTTAGTGGTTTGTACTCTTTTAAAAATTGACATGTTCAGTGATCATAATTACAAGGTGACACTAAAAGCAAGGACTTTAGGTTCCATGAGCAGGTCTTTGTTGGTGATGAATATGTTCTGCTAAATTGCTTTGTGCATCTGCCATGGCGAGCTAACCTGCCGTGAAAGCATAATTATAAAATTGTACTGCTCATGCGAATGTAACAATGCCTAGTCATATGGTAAGGTCCTAAACCGAGTTCTTTACAATATTCAACTTAACAGGCTTATATTTGCCAAGGTGATGCTTTCATGGCCATTGAGAATTTTGATGGTGCTTGTAAGACCCCGAATTTTATGAAATAAAATTATTCAATTTTTCTTATAATTATTATTCAGTAAATGTTAAAATTGATAAAAGTTTAAAGTTATGGGTGAAATATGCAAATTTTACAAAATAAGTGACTATAAAATACTTATTGTTGTCGGGGAATATTCGTTTGGTCGTGGAATATTCTTTTTGTCAGGGAATATTAAATTGCTGGCAGTAGCCATTTGTGGGCCCCATAATGTAATAAGCTCTCGGATGAAGAAAACGACAAAATTAAGTTTTTATAAATAACTATTGTAATCGTTATCATTAACATTGTTGGAATACCCTTTGGTAAAATAAAGTAATACGCGTTGTTGCACAAAGATATTACCTGCGGATATACAAGATTTTTGAATTATTGATTCTTACGTGAAGGCTGCACTACTCAATAATTGTTACAATGTAATTACCGCTCAATATTTTATTTTATTGATTCAATAATTGTCTGCGTTGATATTATATATTATTATTGTTTCAATAATTATCATCGCACAATATTTTCTATTATCGATCAATAATTCAAATTATTTGAATAATATTATCGAGATAACATTATTGGCAATGTCTAAAAGTTACATCTAAAGGAGAGGTTTGGTCACCTAATCATGTAGGTAAGGAGAAATCCTTATTGGAAAGCCCTCTATCCCGAACCGCTGTTGTTGTCAAGATTGTGAGTCAGTAATATTATTTGTGAATAATTAATTATTGATTATTATGATAAAGAAAATATTTATTGTGGATATAGATGGAGAAAATTTTTAATGTGACAACTATTGAAAATTAATATTTTATCTTTTTCTGATAAAATAATTCATTTAAATATATTATTTTAATAATATATTAACGGTAATATTTTTACAATGAATGTGGGATATATGAGTATATGAGGAAAAAGAGTATTTTTGTGGCATTAAATATTTAACATATGTTTTGGGTGTCGGTGGACACAATTCTTGACCGAAAATTGATTATAGACTGTAAAATCGCTCGTTTGTTGATTTCGGTCAATTTCTGTTTGGAATTTGGAAAAATTTTCTTCTGCAAAGTTGTAGAGAATAGAATTTCCCATGAAAAGTTGCGAGTTTCGAATTTTTCTGATAAACGGGCTATTTTCTATGAATTATTGAAGTTTCAAAAAATAAAATGATTTTTATTAAATTATATGGTGGGACCCACTTTGGTTGGTGTTAATAACATGTGGGCTGCTATATTTTTCGTAATTGGCATGCTTGGATGGCTGGTCTTGGATGGTTGGTGTGTAGAAAAGAAAAATAATATTTTATTATTTTAGTCTCCTTTTGCTGTTTCTAAAGATTTTCCTATAAATAGAAGCTTAAGTTAAAATTGAAAATCACACCGTAAACCTCAAGTTTTTCTCTATTTTCTCTCTATATTATCAAGTGTATTCTTGTATCTTGAGTGTTGCTATATACGATGCAAGTTCGTTCAAATACGTTATTCCAAATGTAAATACCGCTTTCTTTTGAGGTAGGGGATTTTAAGGGTTGTTGTGTTTTCAGGTTTCGTAACTTTTTAGACCTTAAAAAAATTCTGGAAAAATTTGAAATGATAATTTGATGAGTTTTGTTGATTTTGTCCAAAAATGGTGATTTTTGGATGTATAGATTAAGAGTTATGAATTTTACGGGAAAAGACTATTTTAAAAGTAACCGCTTATAACTCCTTGTGGTTAACTCCAAAATTGATAAAATTTTTATTGGGAGTACATATATATAACATGGGTATAATCTATAAATTTCAGAATTTTTGGATAAAAGTACAATTTATGATAAATGTTTTAATATTCGGTGGTTTTGGCCATATGAAAAATAGTAAATGAATTTTAAAAATTCTGAGAAAAATATATGTTCAATATGAGACTATATTCTGCTAAATCTCAGAAAAGAAATATTTTTGGAACTGATTTGGTATTTTTCATGAAAATGGACTAGTTATGAGTAAATGAATTAAATATGTCGTGTGAAGTAAGAAAATTGGAAAATAAGATTTTATGACTTGAGAATCCTATATGAGGTATATGCAGATTTTTGATGAGGGTTTTGGTTATTGGTGATGAAATCTTATGAGTTTGGCATTTTAGAATGATTAAATGCATTATTTAGTAAAGTGTAAACAATTAAAATAAATTGTTTATAAACTTAAAAAAAATATTATTCTTTCAATATCATTATACCGAAATATTGGTATGGATTTTATTGTGGAATTTCTACCTTTTTGAGTCGGGTTTACTATTCATGAGATACTATTCACGAGTTACTATTCAGCATGAGTTACTATTCACGGTTACTTATTCATGAGATACTATTCATGACAAAATTGGTTTCTTTTTTCTAACCAAATTATAGTTGATTTATGAATATTACTCTCGAGATTAAAACTATATATTGTTTATATTGATTTTATTATCATATATAACATTTTATAACCCTCGATGTTGAAATTCTCTTTTCATTGGAGTGTAAAGATGGGTAGATTATTGGTATGATCATGACTAGGGTCTCTCTTTGGCCAAGAGTAAAAAGTTGAATTGTGGACTGGTATGATCATGACCATTGAATTTATAATTGAATATCTTTAGCTTAAGCTTAAGCAAAGGTGAATTGATCAACATGGTTATAATTATTGTTATACAACTTCTGAAATGATTATGTATTTCTTTAAGATAAAGATGAACAGGTGTTGAGGTGAACATGACTTGTTGATGAATATCTTTAGCCTGTAGTGTAAAGATGAATTATTGATGAATATCTTAGCCTGTAGTGCAAAGATGAATTATTGATGAATATCTTAGCCTGTAGTGCAAAGATGAGTTATTGATAAATATCTTTGGTCTGTAGTGCAAAGATGACCTGTTGTTGAATATCTTTGGCCCGTAGTGCAAAGATGACTTGTTGTTGAATATCTTTGGCATGTGGTACAAAGATAAACTGTTGATGAATATCTTTGGTCGTGGTGCAAAGATGAATTTATAAGTATGATTATGAACAAGAACTCGTGATTTGGTATAACCATGATCTTTGATGTTTCGTGTAAAGACAAAGTGATGAAAATTATTTTCGCCTTGGATGCGAAGAGGAATTTAGAATCTCAATTACGATTATGAGTTATACATGTGATTGTGGGAAGAATTGTTGATTGATGTTACATGGATAAAATATTGTTGGTGGATTTTTAACATGGAGAAGATAATAGACTTTATAGTCTATTTGACTCTTCTAATGGATTGTTCGATTCTACCGCAACTATGGTTGAAATTTTTATCATCTACCATATGTTCTAAATCTACGATTTATTATTGATGAAGGCTATTGATAATTTAATTATCTTTAGTCATGATATTTTTATCGAGCTAGTCAATGTTTCACCCTTTTTTGCTTTACAATTCCTTTCGTGTAATAAAAGTGTAAATTTGGGACAAGACCGGGAATAATGAGGGGAATAGTAATCGAATGGTCTATAGATGTTGAGGGTGAGGTGAATTCAACTTTGGAAGGGTGTTTTGTCACATTATTATACAAGATGTTTAATGACATACAACCTCGAGTCATCATAAGATGTGGGTTGTTGTTTCATCCACTTCTTTGAGTATATCTACCAAAGACTATCTATATGATCTTGGAGTCTATTTGAAATATAGCTCTCAATTAGAGACGAGAGAGATAATAATATGTCAAGAGAAAACTCACCATTGGAAAGAATATGATAGTAATCTTCTCATTTTTCTTTGGGGTCTATTAGGTCAACCAAGGATAATTATGTGGCCATATGATATCTATAATAACCTAGACGCATGGCCTCCCATGTACGAAGGTTTCCTTGAACACTTCCCAAAGATTCTAATTTCTAAAACAGTTTTCGACTATACCTTTATGTAAAGTGTCATTGTGACGTGCTACAGTTGGTATATATTTGTATCCAAACTCACAGCATATGTGTGACGCCCCCAAAATAGGTATACAACACCCATTCTGAGTCGCCAAAATACATGGTATAGAAAGCAAACTACAACTTAATACATATATCGTGTAGAATACGACAATACAACTGTGAGTTTGAATACAAATATTGTCTTTCAGACAATATACACACCAAATAAGTCCTCATTAATTATTCATACACTATTTTACGTAAGTAGTGAGGATGCCTAAAACATCTTCCTAGAACCATCACTCCATACCCCGACTCGATCCTCGCTTATGTTCTCACCTCCCCGAGAAAAAAATGGAACAAAAAGGAAAGGGTGAGCTCAACTAGCCCAGTAAAGAAGAATATTATGACTAAGATAATATACAACAAATTATCGTTAGTCTTCAACAGAAAAAAATCTAATAGAATACAATAGACAACAAGTTTTAGATCAACAAATGCAATGGAAATAAAGAATCCATTAGAAGAGTCACGTAGAGAAAGAATTCTACCTGTCTTCTAAGGTTTAAAAGTCCATCATCAATAGTTTATCCCCCGTAATAACAATCAATATACATCTTTAATCATCTTTCTTTGCACTACTGCCAAAGATATTCATTTGTATCACCAGTTGGTCATGTTCATCTCAACACTGCTCATCTTTGCACTATGTGCCAAAGATATTCATTTATATCACCATTTAGATCGAGGATGATGAAAACATTTTAAAGAAATGAATCCGGTGAAACAAAATGACAAGGATTAAGGATTAAGGATTCAGTACTTTGTTTTACCCATGTCCAAAAATACTTCAAAATAATCATATTGGTGTAAAATTCAAGAATGATCAAAACATGGATACAATCAAAGCTAGTATCGAGAATAGATATTTTGGACAAAAGAAAAATTTTTATTTTTTTGGTGAATAGGTACGTGAATAAGGTCGATATCGTGAATAAGGTCGATATCACGTGAATAAGAACTTCCCGACACAACAAGTTCCAAATTTGATAAAAAGTTCACCAATACTAAGCATAATGATATTGAAGAAAAATATCATTTAAGAAGACAATAATACCCCTTTACCTCAAAATAACCGCATTACGATTTGAATTTCTTAGATATAGTCTTGACAAAACCCCACCGACAGATATAGCAACACTCAAAGTATACTCACAAGAATACGCTCGATAATTTAGATAGAGAAAGAGAGAAAACTTTGTTTCTGGTGTGATTTTCAATTCTAACTTAGCCCTCTATTTATAGGAAAATGTTAGAACGCCAAAGGAGACTAAAATAATAAATTAATATTATTAATTTTAAAATTCATACGCATGCTTTAGACCATGACCAGCCACCACCTTGGAAAAAAATCCCAAAGAGCCCATGTGTTTGAAAAAACAAAAGTGGGTCCCACCCATAATTTAATAAAAATCATTTTATTCTCAAACTTCAATAATTCACAATAAATAGTCCTTTATCGGAAAATTCAATCTCTCGCTTTTTATAGGAATTTCAATTCTCTACAACTTTACTGAAGAAAGTTTTTCCAAATTCCAAACAGAAATTGACCAAAATCCATAAGCAGACGATTTTACGCCTATAATCAATTTTCTATTAAGAATTGTGTCCACCTAACACAAAAACATATGTTAAACATTTAATGCCACAAAATACTCTACCTCCTCATATACTCATATATCCCACAATCATTATAAAAATATCACCGTTAATATATTATTAAAATAATATATTTAAATGTATTATTTTATCGTAAAAAGATAAAATATTAATTTTCAACAATTGTCACATTAAAATTTTCTCCATCTATATCCAAATAAATATTTTCTTTATCATAATAATCAATAATTAATTATTCAAAAATAATATTACGTAATCACAAAGATCGACAACCGTGCCGCTCCTGTGAAAGAGGGGCTTTCCAATAAGGATTTCTCCTTCACCTGCCGCAATTAGGTGACCAAACCTCTCCTTAGATGTAACTTTCTAGACATTGCTAATAATGTTATCTCGATAATATTATTCAAATAATATAAATTATTGATTTGATAATGGAAAATATCTTGTGTAATGACAATTATTGAAACAATAATAATATAAATATCAATGCAAAGAATTATTGAATCAATAAGATAAAATAATGAAATAAAGAATTATCGTAACAATTATTGAGTAGTGTCTTCTTCACGTAGGGATCAATAATTCAACAATACACATGCAATACCGCGCCATCGCCAAGCAACCACGCCAGACATCGTATTTTAACCACCGTGTAACCCAACAATGTTGTTAACGGTAATAATTTACGCCGTTATTTATAAAACTCAATTTTTGTCGTTTTCCTTCATCCAACGCTTTTTTCCGTTATGGGCCCACTAATGATCGCTACCGCCGCATGCGGAGATTCCGACAAAAAGAATATTCCACGACCAAACTAATATTCCCTAATAATAATGAATATTTTATAACCACTTGCTTATTTTGTAAACTTTGCACATTTCACCCATAACCAAAGAATTATATCAAATTAACCCTTATTAATTTAGAATAATGAATAAAGGAAAATTCAATTTTATTTATAATAAGTTGGGGTCTTACAACCTCCTCCTTATGAAATTTCGTCCCCGAAATTGACGACGCATACACAGTATATCGAAAAGGTGAGGTACCTCGCTTTCATCTCCGATTCCAACTCCCATGTCATTTCCTCAATTGCATGGTTTCTCCACAAAACCTTAAACTTGTGGTATAACCTTCGTGCGTAAGACATGCTCTTTCCTATCCAAAATCTCAACAAGTATCTCCTCGTAGGTTAAATCTTCACTATCTCGTTCTGGTTCTAATGCAATAATGTGGTTCGGGTCTTTCACATATTTACGAAGCATAGATATGTGGAATACATTGTGAACACGAGAAATACTTGGAGGTAACGCGAGTCTCATAGGCTACGCTTCCTATTCTTGGCCGAGAATCTCAAATGGACCAACAAACCTTGGATTGAGCTTTCCTCTTTTCCCAAATCTTGTAACTCCTTTCCATGGAGCAATACGTAACAATACATGATCTCCAATATTAAACTCCACGCCCTTTCTATGAAGATCAAGATAACTCTTTTGTCGATCTTGTGAAGTTTGAATACGTTGTCGAATCATTTGGATCTTTTTCGTAGTCATGCGTTTAATTTCGGTCCCAACAATGTTGCTTCTCCCTCCCCTCGTCGTCAAAGATAATTGGAGAACGACATTTTCGCCCATACAACGCCCGAATGGAGCCATGCCTATACTTGTTTGATAAGCTGTTGTTATAAGAGAATTCCACCAAGTGGTAGGTACTTATCCCAACTTCCTTTGAAATCTAGGACACGAGTCTTAATAGATCTTGAGGGTTTGAATAGTCCTCTCCGATTGTCCGTCCGTTTGAGGATGGTATCTTTGAATCAATAAATAAATCCGCGCCCATAGCTTTCTCGCAAGCTAACCCAAAATCTTGAAGTGAATCTGGTCACGATCCGAAACTATGGATCTTGGCATGCCATGCAATCGCATAATCTCATTCACGTACATACTGAAAGCAAGACGTTCGAGGAATAAGTCTCGCGATCGGTAAGAAATGCGCAGACTTGGTTAATCTATCAACAATAACCCAAATTGCATCTATGCCTTGAGAAACTTTGGGAAGACACAGAACAAAATCCATAGTAATGTGTTCCCATTTCCATTCCAGGAATCTCAAGTGGTTGCAATGGTCCTTTTGGCACTTGATGCTCCGCCTTTACACGCCGACAAAGTTAAACATCTTGAGATAAACTCCGCATCTCTCTCTTCATATTGTTCCACCAAAATGTATGTCGAATATCATGATACATTTTGGTACTTCCGAGATGGATCGCAAACGGGGTGTTGTGTGCCTCCATCATGATTTTATGCTTCGTGTCGAATCGTTAGAACGCTTGAAAGTCTAGAATTGACTCAAGTATTCCTTCCTCATCAATTCTTGCTTAGGAATAGCTCCTTCTTGCACTTTCTTCTTCATACGACGCCATTTCTGTGTCCCAGTAGCTTGGAAAACTTTAACTTTATCGATTAAAGCTCGGTTCTACTCAGATATTCGCCATCATCATGTGGGACCCCAGAGTCTTTAATTCTATCTTCATCCTTTGTAAGTCGTATAAAATGGGCCTTTGCGTTGACAATATTGCACTCAGATCTTGTGATATGATCTTCTACTCAATGCTATAAATACTACTACCACGTTCGCTTTTTCGGGATGATATTGAATAGTGTGATCATAATCTTTTAACACTCCACCAACGTCATTGCCGATGTTGAGTTCTTTTGGGTGAAGAAATATTTGAGGCTTTTATGGTCCGTATAAATCTCCACTTTCTCTCCATACAAGTAGTGTCTCCATATCTTCAACGCGAATACGATTGCCGCTAATTCTAGATCATGAGTAGGATAATTCCTCTCATATTCTTTTGAGTTGTCGTGAGGCATAAAGGCTATGACTTTCCCATGTTGCATGAGAACACATCCTAACCCCTTTCCGGAAGCATCGTTGTAGATAACAAATCCATCCGAACCGGATGGTATTGTCGAAACAGTCTTAGAAATGAGTCTCCTCTTGAGCTCTTGGAAGCTCTTCTCGCATTCCTCGCTTCCATAAGAATTTTACATCCTTCCGAGTCATTTGAGTTAGCTGAGTAGCGATTCGAGAAAATCCTTCCACAAATCTCCGATAATAACCATTTAAGCCCGTAAAGTCTGCGTCTTGATCCACCGACTTGGCTGCTCTCAACTTTGTATTGCTTCAATCTTCGCCGTCAACAGATACTCCTTGTTTTGACACCACGTGCCCAAGGAATGCTACTTCCTCAAGCCCGAACTCGCGATTTCTTGATTTGGCATAAAGCTTGTGTTCACGAAGTCTTTGTAGTACCAACTTCAAATGGTGCTCATGATCTTCACGGCTTTTGGAATAGATGAGGATGTCATCAATAAAGACAACAACGAATCGATCTAAATATTCCTTAAATACACGGTTCATCATATCCATGAAAAGCAATGAGGAGCATTAGTCAATCCAAAAGACATGACCAAGAATTCATAATGCCCAGATCGAGTCCCGAATGCCGTCTTTGGAATATCCTTAGTTTTAATCTTCACCGATGATATCCGTAAGCTAAGATCGATCTTTGAAAAGAATTTGCGCTCCTTGTAATCGGGTCGAACAGTCATCAATGCGAGGTAGCGGATACTATTCTTGATGGTGACATGGTTCAATTCTCGATAGTCAATACAAAGTCGCATACTCCCGCTTCTTTCTTCTTTACGAATAAAACAGAGCACCCCAAGGAGACGTCAGATTTAATGAAACCGATGTCTAATAACTCTGTAGTTGGACTTTTAACTCCTAAAGTTCAATAGAGCCATTCGATATGGGGTTTTAGAAATGGGCTTTGTACCTTTGGTTCAAGGTCAATAAAGAATTCAACATCACGCTCGGGGGTAGATCGAAGCTCTTCAGAAATACATCGTGAATTCTTTAACCACGTAAATATTATTCAAATCGACTTGTCTTTATTCAAATCCATAACATGGGCTAAAAAAGCTCGACATCCGCTTTTTCAATAAATGAATAGCTTTGTGGCTTGATATGACAAAGGACTGATTTTAGTGGTTTAGTGGTTTGAATTGTATGACAAAGTTGGTTAGGAATATGAAAACTAACAACCTTATTTAAAGCAATCAATTTTGGCATGATGAGTGGTTAACCAATCAATTCCTAAAATCACATCAAAAGCAAGTATCTTTAAAGAGATAAGATCAACAGTAATGTGATAGTGCCAACTTGGATCATGCAAGATTTATAAACTGTAGATGTAACGAAGGTTTCACCCAACGGAGTTTCAACAGATAAATCAAAATCTAATTTCTCCGGAGTCAAGTTTAAACGTTGAGCACAAGCAGGAGAGATAAAAAGAATGGGTAGAAACCCAGATTCTAGTAAGGTATAAACTTCGCAAGAATTCAAGATTAGCTTACCCGTGATCACCTCGTTTGGGTTCCTCACGTTTTGTCCGGCCACGACAAACGCTTCTTCCAGAAGAACGGCCGATTTCGACTTATCCGGATGACCTTCTTGGAATCACCACTCCTATTTGAAGCCTGGTTTCGCGATAAGACAATCTCGAGCGATGTGGCCTTCCTTTCCACGGTTGTAACATACCTTGGATTGTTGTGGGACGGCCAATGATATGTCCCTCCTTCCTCATTTGTAACATCTAACTGGCGGTCGTTCTCCTCCCTAGCATTTGTTGTTGGTCTTTGGTCGCCGTTGATATCTTCCCGTCATTGTTGAATCTTCTCTTTCGAAATTTCCACTTGAGTCACCTCTCCTATTATCATGTCCACGATTACCACACGAGTGGTTACCGCTTTGTCCGTATTCTTTCCTCCCATTGGTTATCATCGTTCGATGACTACACGATTCAGGGTCCTCGGTTGAGTATACTCACTATCTCGATTCTAATAATCGAGCCCCGCTGACAACATCCGAATCTGAGAGAAAATTTATGAGAGATAATGTATTGACGAATCTCCGGTTTTAGACCTCTCGAAACATACGGCGTCATTCGTTCCTCATTCTCCACCAAATGCGGCAAAACTGGATAACTCTGCGAACTTTGCCTCAGACCGAGACACCGTCATGTTGTTCTCGCTCGAGTCTAATAAACTCTACCTCCTTCATACGACGAATACTTTCTCGGAAAGTACTTGTCATTGAACGATTCAAAAATCTTCCCAAGACATGTTAAGTGCATCCGACTGGTACGCCTACGATTCCCACCAAAGAATCTGCTTTCACCACGAAACATAAAGGTGGCGAATGAAACCTTCATTCTCCGCACCCCAAGACATCGAATATCTTGGTAATTTGCTTGACCCACGCTTACGCCTTGATCGGATCCGGCTTTCCATGGAAATCTGGTGGTCCCAACTCCTTAGCGCTTGGGTCGTGATGCATCGTGCATTGCCATCATTTCCACCGTATTTTGTACACGAAGTCTCCTCGTCTCGATTTTGCATGAACTGCAAAAAGCTTCTAAACATCCCGTCGCTCATCATTTGCTCATGGCGTTGTTCACGGTGAGGAACATTGCCACTGTTGCAGACGTTCTCCCTCGTTGGTGAGTCTCCCAAGGCGTCTCCACGGTCTCATAAACTCCATTGTTAACGCTCTCGGTGAGCCCATTCTTAAATACTTCCATAAAACAAGGGTTAATTAAACAAATTAACATATCACATAATATCCTATATTACGACCGACCAACAAATAAGCTTAGGTAGGACACACTAAGCGAAGGATTTACTCGCTCTCCCTCCTAGTTCTATTCCCCGATCTCCGCCAGAGATCATATCCCTAAGCTCGATATCAATCGTGACGCCCCAAAATAGGTATACAACACCCATTCCGAAAGTCGCCAAAATACATGGTATGAAAGCAAACTACAACTTAATACATATGTCGTGTAGAATAATTACAATACAACTGTGAGTTTGAATACAAATATTGTCTTCTACATAATATACACACCCAAATAAGTCCTCATTAATTATTCATACACTATTTTGCTGTAAGTAGTGAGGACAAATTTTAAAACATCTTCCTAGAACCATCACTCCATACCCCGACTCGATCCTCGCTTTATGTTCTCACCTCCCGAGAAGAAGAAAAATGGAACAAAAAGGAAAAGGTGAGCTCAACTAGCCCGATAAAGAATATTATGACTAAGATAATATACAACAAATTATCGTTAGTCTTCAACAGGAAAAATCTAATAGAATACAATAGACAACAAGTTTTAGATCAACAAATGCAATGGAAAGCAAAGAATCCATTGTAAGAGTCACGTAGAGAAAGAATTCTACATCTTTCTAAGGTTTAAAAGTCCATCATCAATAGTTTATCCCGTAATAACAATCAATATACATCTTTAATCATCTTGCACTCTGTGCCAAAGATATTCATTTGTATCACCAGGTTGGTCATGTTCATCTCAACACTGCTCATCTTCAGCACTAGGTGCCAAAGATATTCATTTATATCACCATTTAGATCGAGGATGATGAAAACATTTTTAAAAAACGAATCCAAATTGAAACAAAATGACAAGGATTAAGGATTAAGGATTCAGTACTTTGTTTTACCCATGTCCAAAAAATACTTGAAAATAATCATATTGGTGTAAAATTCAAGAATGATCAAAACATGGATACAATCAAAGCTAAGATCCGAATAGATATTTTGGACAAAAAGAAATTTTTTTTTTTTTGGTGAATAGTGTACGATACGTGAATAGTGTCAGATATCGTGAATAAGGTCGATACGTGAATAAGAACTCCGACACAACAAGTTCCAAATTTGATAAAAGTTCACCAATACTTCTAAGATAATGATATCAAGAAAAAATATCATTTAAGAAGAAAATAATACCCCTTACCTCAAAATAAACCAGATTTTCGATTGAATTTTCAGATAAATTGTAAACCCAAGACCAGATAAAGAACACTCAAAGTATACTCACAAGAATACGCTTTCGATAATTTGTAGAGAAAAGAGAAAACTTTTTTTTCGGTGTGATTTTCAATTCATACGCATGCTTTAGACCATGACTACCACCACCTTTGAAAAAAAAATCCAAGCTGACCCATGTGTTTGAAAAAACAAAAGTGGGTCCCACCCATAATTTAATAAAAATTATTTTATTCTCCAAACTTCAATAATTCACAATAAATAGCCCTTTTATCGTAAAATTCAATCTCGCAAATTTTTATAGGAATTTCAATTTCTACAACTTACTGTAAGAAAGTTTTTCCAAATTCCAAATGTAAATTGACCAAAATCCATAAACAGACGATTTTACGCCTATAATCAATTTTGGTCAAGAATTGTGTCCACCACACACACAAAACATATGTTAAACATTTAATGCCACAAAATACTCTACCTCCTCATATACTCATATATCCCACAATCATTATAAAAATATCACCGTTAATATATTATTAAAATAATATATTTAAATGTATTATTTTATCAAAAAGATAAAATATTAATTTTCAACAATTGTCACATTAAAAATTTTCTCCATCTATATCCAAATAAATATTTTTTTTATCATAATAATCAATAATTAATTATTCAAAAATAATATTACGTAATCACAAAGATCGATAAACCGTGCCGCTCCTCAGAAAGAGGGCTTTCCAATAAGGATTTCTCCTCTGGCTGTACAAGCAATTAGGTGACCAAACCTCTCCTTGATGTAACTTTCTAGACATTGCTAATAATGTTATCTCGATAATATTATTCAAATAATATAAATTATTGATTTGATAATGGAAAATATTGTGTAATGACAATTATTGAAACAATAATAATATAAATATCAACGCAAAGAATTATTGAATCAATAAGATAAAATAATGAACAAAGAATTATCGTAATAATTATTGAGTAAAGGTCTTCTTCACGTAAGGATCAATAATTCAACAATATCTGTAATACCGCGGTGTCTTCTGCGGCAACCACGCCAGACATCAGATTTTAACCACCGTGTAACCCAACAAAGTGTTAATCTGGTAATAATTTACGCCGTTATTTATAAAACTCATTTTTTGTCGCTTTCCTTCATCCAACCGCTTTTCCGTTATGGGCCCAATTAATGATCGCTACATTGCCGCAGACGGAGATTCCCACAAAAGAATATTCCACCACCAAACGAATATTCCCCTAACAATAATGAATATTTTATAACCACTTGCTTATTTTGTAAACTTTGCACATTTCACCCATAACCAAAGAATTATATCAAATTAACCCTTATTAATTTAGAATAATGAATAAAGGAAAATTCAATTTTATTTATAATAAGTTGGGGTCTTACAATATGTGTTGTTGTATTTTGCACGACAATTGTTGTAATAAAGTTGTAGTTGTTTTCTCAGACTACGATTTGGCGACTCAAAATGGGTTGGATGGAATGGACTTATTTTGGGGTCAGCATAAAGGTCTTTGGGAGTCCTATTCAATGGCTTTAGAGTTAGATCCATCTATTCGGCGTTCCAAATCATTCAAGGTATTATCCTTTGCCCATTTCTAAGGTTTTCTGCAGTAGATGTCATGAGGCATATGCGAGAATTTTTGTCTGCAAACTGTGAATATACATTGTGAACATGAAAGAGATATGGGTTGAATGACTACTTAATAATTATACCTTTTAAACAATCAATTTGAAACATTTTAAAATTTAAAATTCAAAGCTACTAGACATTCATAAATTCATATAATCCATACACTCATACTACTCATTTTCTCAAAGTATAAGTGAAAACAACTTGGGAATATATAATAAACAAAATAATTGAGACTGGCAATACCAAATTCAACTACAATTAAATAAGCTCAATAAACAAAATCAATGAAGAAAATCAATCCACTACCACAGTTATCAAAACAAATATACAACAAATTGTGACCAAAAAATTGCTCTGTTTACGCTTTTCAAATGATACTCTCATTTTTTGAATAATGCGCAGACCGGATTCTCATAAGAGAATAGAAAGAAAGAATAACATATACTAGTACACCAAATTGACACACGATAAAAGCATGATTATATATAAAACTTTCAAGAATTTTCCTCCCAAATGTCGAATCAGATATAGTTAAAATTAAAATAAAACCCATAAGAAATCGAACACAAATTGCTCCTTTCAATCAATCGGATGAGGAATGGGGTTTGGCTTTTTGTTTTGGAATACCCATAAAAAACTGAAACAGTCTTGGAGACATAATAGGATTTAGGGCTCGTTTTGGAAGTCCTAAATGATTTTCATGTTGCACTGTGATCCGAGGGGATTCGGTCGAGTCAATCGAGGTATCCGGATTTTCCTAGGATGAAGAAGAACCCTAATTCGCGTCTTGATTGAGAGAAATGTAAGGGAGAAAAAAAGTAGACGCTTTGTTGTTTGAGCGAGAGAGAGAAAATGATTAAGAGACGGTCTTTTATAGGTAAAGTGGGTAAGCTTTTTTTGTAAAGATGTGACGGGATCAGTATATATATATATATATATATATATATATAGGTAAAAGAAAAAAAATAAAAAAATCCCCCAACTTGGCAAACTTCCCCATCTACATAAACTTGATTTTTTTTATAAAATAAAATAAAATAATTCATTCATTCATAAAATAACTTATAAACTATCCATTTCCTTTGGTTATACTATCCATTTGCCGCTCAATCAATTTTGAGTTCGATACATGAACAACAAAACACATAACAATTTGGTGGGAGGCCACATCAATTATTCAGTTGTAGGTAGTTTATCAACCAGCCATATGTTTCATTCCCTCGAACAGAGACCCAAAACCGTCCCTGACCTTGCAACAACTTGTTATCTTTATAAATAACTTATAAACTAATGCAAATTGCAAGTACTACTAAATAATGTCTTTACAAAAGTCTTGGATGAGACCATGTCTCATGTCAACTATCCAAGTCGTGACAACCACTTTAATTAGTTAAATTTTAGCACATATATAACCCCTTCCTTCACATTATAGCTTATGAGCTAACAACTTAAATTTTGCTATTTTTTATTTTTTATTTTTTGCCTTTTTAGATCAAATGGGTGGGCACATACGGCAACAAAATGAAAAGAAAGTACTAAACTCTGCCACCTTGAGACGGCCCTTTCAGGTTCTCACAACCACCCTCCTCAGCCTCCTTCTTCCCCTCTCATTTCTCCTCCTAGCTAGGCTTACGATAGCCCGGTATTTGCTAGATGTTAACTCAAATAATCCTACCTCTCAACCTTTCTCTTTTTTATTCTCTGTTTTGCTATATACCAATCCAACTCTTCTCCATGGCCTTGTTGCCATTGTTAGCGTTTCATGCCTTGTCCACGGTTTGAGTAATGGCCGGATCACGCCTTCAAGAGAGCCTCCAGAACCTATTGTACGTTCCCGTTTGTACACAGCTTGGATTTTCCTTTGTACATTACAAGTTTTCGTGGGGTTGGGGATTGAAGGGAGCATAGGAGCAGGGGTTGATGGGGGTTCTAACTTTGGCTATGAGAGGAGTTTATTGAGTCGAGTTGTTTTCTTCCTCGGATTACACGAAACCATGCTTTACTGGTCCAGAACGGTGGTTAAACCAGTGGTTGATGACACTGTTTTTGGTTCTACGAGGGAGGAGAGTTGGGTGGAGAGGGTGGTTATGGCTGCGAGCTTTAGTACTTTGTGGTGGTGGAGATTGAAGGGCGAGGTGGAGGCGGTGGCGGTTGTGGCGGAGGTTAAGAGAGAGCTGTTGACCGGCGTTGGGGTGGCTGATTTTGTTGGGTGGTCGTTGTATTACCTAACTGTTACCATTGGAATGGTTAGGGTGGTCAAAGGGATTTTGTGGGCTGGAATGGTATTGGTTTCTAAGAGGTTAGAAAGGAATGCTGGTGGCGAGACTTGCGAAAATGATGAAAAAGTCTGAGTTT
Source organism: Panax ginseng (assembly GCA_020205605.1). NCBI lineage: Eukaryota > Viridiplantae > Streptophyta > Magnoliopsida > Apiales > Araliaceae > Panax > Panax ginseng. The sequence continues at coordinate 6,894,657 of CM035136.1, read as the reverse complement.
TAGACCTTTTCTTAATGATGTATCCATCTCTTCTTCTATAATCTGGCGAGGGATATTTGAAAGATACTGCATCTGTTGTCAATAAATTGTCATATCATCAGTGTCTAATTCAGCGTAAATAAATATAAAAATCAAGCCATTGCATAATAATCCTCTGTTTTAACATATATTAATACCATATCAAGCAAGTTATGACTATGTAAACCACATAAACCAATGAATGATGTCAACCTAAGAGATTGATGCATCATTTACACCAATTGAAGTTGAAAAAATATGTGCTTGATGTAAACAAGAAAAAACAGGTTAAATTAGGCCAACATCAACAATGCAACTCTCAATTAATATTAGATATCCTCATTATGAATCAACTGGTGATCCCTACTCCCACCCTCCACCCCCCACCCCCCACCCCCAGAAACAGATTAAAGAGCTATGAATTTTGTATGCATGCTGATCACAACATAGATGTTTGTTAGCAATATGAAAACACATTCGGTAAAATGATGAGAGAAGAAATATTTTTAAGCAAATTCAGAAAACTATACAACTACTTTAAGCTCGAACAAACATTGAAATATTCAAAAAAATAATTTTAATTCTTACCTGTTCTTTAGTGTTCTGTTTTACAAGAACACTGCATGCACAATGCATCTTATTTCCTTGTTGCTTTCTTTTTGTTTATTCTTGATCAATCATACTTGTTTTTTTTTTATAAAAATCTTGATCAATTCCATTTACTTAGCCGCATCAACTATTATCGATCAAATTTCTTAGAATATGTAGTAGCAATCCATAGTTTAATGATTCTTTTCTTTGTCTTATAGAGTCTCAATCTTGGAATTTGGAATTATTTTCTTCAATTTTACAATATTCTCGGGGAATTAAGATAATTAGACAAAAGGATACTGTTAAAAATATATCATGGAAATTGGAATTGAATGTTATTAGGACAAAGTTTTAGTGTTAAAAACACAAGTTTTTGGACTAGGCCAGCTTGTCATATACATTTGGCTTTAGGTTACTTTTTTTTGTCCTTTAGAGTTTGTCAAGACTTTGCTCGGCTGAACTTCTCAGGAAGTTCGAGTGTATTACTAGATTATGACACGCTCAAATGAACAAATGTTTCATTCCCCTTCTTTAAGGATTCAAAATAATACCAATTAATATAATACTAGTATATGGTTTATTTATTAATATTAAGAGTTACTACTATATAAGTTAGTTTCTTGCACCAATATAAAACCTAGATTCTGCCTTCAATTTATCAAGAAAATAGTATTCTTCTGCATTGAGATGGCACATACCTTTCCTATATCTGGAATCCATGAAATTCAAGGCAGTTATAGACCTCTTACCAGCCGTGAAGATCATGAAGGACGAAAATTATCAACAGAAGAAATAATGAGGGTGGCTGGAGAAAGATACATCCAGTTCTCCAACAACCATCTTGATGCCATCACCATGTTTATCCACCCATATAGTTCTTCCCTCTCGAGCCTGTCAGCAGAAGAAACAAGTGGCGCAGATCTTGCCTACCTTCTTTTAACTGCTGCTGAGAAGGTGAGCTACAAGCAATATGATTGTGCAAGCAGATTGCTTACCCAGTCTGATTGTATGGCATCTGAATCAGGTAATCCAGTACAAAGAGTTTCATTCTATTTTGCTGCAGCTCTACGGGAAAGGATCAACAGAGAAACAGGGAGCATCACAGTTAGGAGAGTGAGTGAGCAAGTAAGAGGCCTCAATATTCATAGCTCAGGTACTGACTTTACATTCTTGGAATCCCACCAGGAGCTTCCTCTCATTAAGGTGATTCAATTCGTAGCCATGAAAACAATATTAGATAGTTTGGCAATGGATGTCAAGGTCCACTTAATTGATCTCCAAATCCAAAGTGGTATCCAGTGGACAGCATTGATGCAAGCTCTTTCAGAACGAAAAAACTGCCCTATTGAACTTCTTAGGATAACTGCTGTTGCAACAACAGATGCGCAGAAGATAGAGGAAACTGGCAGGATGCTACAGAGCTTTGCCGAGTCCTTAAACATTTCCTTTTCATTCAAGGTAGTCTTTGTTTCAGACATGAAAGATATCAAGGAAGAACCATTCGATATAAAAGCAGGTGAAGCTGTGGCTGTGTACTCTCCAACAGTTCTGACAACAATGATCTCAAGGCCTGATATCGTGGAAACTCTAATGAGAGTAATACGAAGTTTCAAGCCATCCATCATGGTGGTCACTGAAGTAGAAGCAAACCATAACTCACCTTCATTTGTAAAACGCTTCATAGAGGCGCTTTTCTTCTACAGCGCATGGTTTGATTGCTTGGAAGATTGCATGGAACGAAACAATCAGCATAGGATGATACTTGAAAGAAATCATTTCGGCAAAGGGATCCAGAACATTGTTGCAACGGAGGGAGAGGAAAGGTTTACAAGAAGTGTGAAGATCAATGTATGGAGAGCATTCTTTGCAAGGTTTAAAATGGAGGAAATCGAAGTGAGCACGTCATCATTGTATCGAGCTAACTTGGTTCTTGAGCAGCAATTTTCTTGTGGGGGTTCCTGCACCCTTGATAATAATGGGAAGTGTCTAATTGTTGGATGGAAGAGAACCCCAATTCATTCTGTTTCAGCTTGGAAGTTCAACTAAGGGAAAATGCACCCAAAACGAAGAAAAATAAAGAGATTAGGAAAGAGCAGCTTCTGTATCTGCTTTAAGTAAAGCTGATACATACCATGAAATGTTGCGACTAAGTAAAAGAAATTTTGGATAGCTCATACGGTTCACATGTTCAATGGCCATGAAGTACATATTAAATCCAGAACTGGTGACTGCTAGTGTCTTTGCAAATCCAATGGAATTTGAAAATAAAATAATTATACTGGAATAGTAGAGGCTACTCATTCAGAAAAGTTATTACTTCACTACTGGGTGTATCTACAGGCTACTAGTAATATAATGCTGATTGTCATGGAACATCAACTGGGCTTAATGTTATTGCCTTAATCTTGTAATATTGTCATGATCAAAATTCTCCAAACACTGAGGTCCTTTCCAAACAATATTCTGGTCCTGCATCGGAGAACACGGAAAATTCTGGTAAAAGGAATAGTCAATCATTTCGAGTAGTAATGTGTGCATATAGAAAAAATCATCCTGATTTTCCTGAGAAATTATGTTCCTAAACCCAAATGGTCCTGCCATATCATCATCTCTATCATGGAAAAACAACTAATGCCTTTTCAAACACTTAAAATTTAACTATTTCTTCATTTTTTAATTCTTGATCATTTTTGTACTCTCATTTCTCTTGATGCATCCATGTATCTTTTACTGTAGACTTTCATATAATTTTGATCTTTATTGGTTATTTTTTCCCCGAAAGTTTGTCCACACCTTTTGGCTGAGATGCTCAAAAAGTTACGTACTACTCCCTCTCTTCCAAAATTAGAGATATAATGTTACTTTTGAGGTCAATCGATGGCATGTTGAACTTCAAATTAATGTGAATTTATTTAATTTTAGTTTATATAATTATATTAATTGTATAGTATATAACAAAAACTATTAATTATATAATTTATTTTATTCTAAACTTTTATGAGTCATACTAATTTTGAAATTTAATATGTGGTTGTTTGACCTAAAAAATCAAATTGTATCTTTAATTTTGGATGGAGGGAGTACTTGATAATGCCCGAAATGTATAGGACAAATCTTTCATTGTCCTTCTTTAGTATTACTAAGAGTTCTGCCATTGGCTCAGATCAATGACATAAAAAAATTCGCCATATCCAGCTGCTATCCCCCAACTACATAGTAGTTTGCTTTCTGGCAACCTTTTCTTAATGGTAGTATATATGATGACAGATTAAAAAGACTAATAAATTTATTATATTATCTTTTATGTATGTATGTATGTATGTATGTATGTGTATATATATATATATATATATATATATATATATATATATATATATAAACCTAGCCAATCTCGTCCCATTCAATCTCTCAAGAAAATCAAGTTGACTTGCCGAAGAACAGGTTGCACTGCATTAATATGGCAGATACATTCCCTTCTTTTGGTATCCAAGAAATTCAAGGTGGAAATAGCACACTTAGAGGGCATGAGGAAGTATTTATCCAAGGAGAACAAATACGTACGTTCAAAATCGAAGGCTCTGCAGCAGTTGATCCTATTTGTTCGGATTATAGGTATGTCATTCTTCAAGAAAACATGTCCGAGGAAACAATCCGTTTGTTTGAAAATCAAGAAGACAGCATTTCAGAAGCAAGCCAACCAATACAGTTTAAGCCATATTCACTTAGCGCAGCACCTTTTGAGCTCCTCAGCAACTACATAAAAGCAAATAAAATGTCAACATACGGAAACTTGAACAATCTAAGCAGCAAAGTTCTAGTTGACAGCCAGAAGATATCTGCCCAAACAATCATGAGGGTGGCTGGAGAAAGATACATCCACTTCTCTAACCAACATATTGATGGCATCACCACATTCATCCACCCATATGGTACGGCCCTCTCGAATCTATCAACAGAAGAAACAAGTGGAGCAGATCTTGCCCACCTCCTTTTAGCTGCAGCTGAGAAGGTGGGCTACAAGCAATTTGATTCTGCAAGCAAATTACTCACACATTGTGAAACTATGGCATCAGAATCGGGAAGTCCAGTCGAAAAAATTGTTTTCTATTTTGTTGCAGCTCTGCGGGAAAGGATAAACAGAGAAACAGGAAGCATCACAATTAAGACAACCAATGAACAAGAAAGACGCCCCAACGGTCTCCCATTAGGTGCCGACTTTACACTCTTGGCAACTCACCAAGGAGTTCCATTCAGTAAGGTGATGCAATTTGCATCAATGCAAACAATAATAGATAATTTTGCAGCGACAGCCAAGGTCCATATAATTGATCTTCAAATTAGTAGTGGAATTCAATGGACACCCTTGATACAAGCTCTTTCAGAACGGAAAACCTGCCCGGCTAAGCTTCTTAAGATAACTGCCCTCGCTACAACAGATAAACAGAAAATGGAGGAAACCGGGAAGAGGTTACAAAGCTATGCCAAGTCTATGAACGTTCCTTTTTCATTCAAGATAGTCTTTCTATCGGACTTGAAAGACCTCAGGGAAGAACTATTTGATATAAAACCTGGTGAAGCTGTTGCTGTTTACTCATCATATGTACTGAGAACAATGATTTCAACGCCGGATACTCTAGAAACTCTGATGAGAGTAATACAAAGGCTAAGGCCATCAATTATGGTAGTGTATGAAGTAGAAGCAAGTCATAACTCACCTTCATTTGTAAGTCGCTTCATAGAGGCACTTTTCTTCTACAGTGCATGGTTCGATTGCCTGGATGATTGCATGGACCGAAACAATCAGTATAGAATGAATCTTGAAAAAAATTATTTTGGCAAAGGGATCCAGAACATTGTTGCAACAGAGGGAGAGGAAAGGCATGCAAGAAGCGTGAAGATGAACGTGTGGAGGGCATTCTTTGCAAGGTTTAAAATGGTGGAACTTGAATTGAGCAGAGCCTCTTTGGATCAAGCTAAATTGGTTCTTGAAAAGCAATTTTCTTGTGGGAGTTCCTGCACTATTACTAAAAATGGCAAGTGTCTAATTGTTGGATGGAAGGGAACCCCTTTGCATTCTCTTTCAACTTGGAAATTCAAGTAAGGTGCGCCTATAAACAAAGTGATACAGAAATATGTAATAAGGAATGAAGAATAGTGATTTGTTCTATAGTTGTATTAGTAATAAAAGCTTCCGAATTGTTACATATTAGTTTATGGGATAATTAGATTTCTGAAACTATGATGCTTGATGGTACTTCATAACATATTAACATGATGTGCGTGTGAATTGTGATTAAGACAGCAATTATACAGATCATGATGTTAAATGTGCATGATGCACTGACTTTAGTTTGCAAAAGGTTACTGCTAGTCTAATGGAAGAATTAGAGTTTGAGTACTACCAGAGATTACTCACTAAAGCAAGCTATAGTTTATTGCAGTACAAACCCATCAGAATACCACAGTTAAAAATACTCGATACCCTAACCAGTTTTGTCATATTTGTCATTTACTTAGTTTTGCAATATTCATCGGTTGTTAACAAGCATAGTGTTATCAGCCGGCTTAAGAATATCATTCGCCAAGCATAAGACTTGAAATCCAATGCAATTTTATTTTACTTTTGTTTTAAGAAGAAAATTAGTGTGTGAAACTTAGCAGCTACTTCTTAGTGCAGCTGAGAAAAAGTAGGCAGCCAGCAATATGTGAACCTTGTCAACATCAAGCAACATATAATCGGAAGCTAAGTTGATATATACTGCATAGAAGTTATTACCTTGTAACACTAGACGATAGCATTTTCCATGCACATAATTGAACTTGTTGTATCACTTCGTCCTGTCTTCTGCAAACAATGAGATATATTCAGTCAAAAGTTTGGGACATACATTCTATTGTAAAGATATGTTACATAATCCCTTCTAGTTACCATCAAATGTAGTCCCGATTACCAGTTACAACACCACCTACTTGATGCAGGCAAAGAAAATTAAATATCTAGCTTTATTTAATTGTGGAATTTTATTTTCAGTTATTAAGAAGTATTATATTTATTGAAGGAATTAAGTAGGACTCGAGAAAATATATTTAGATTTGATTTGATCGAAAAATTGATTTATATATCCCTTCGTTATGATTCAATCTTACCAATCAACGCTCTAGGTTACCCTCGTCGACCCTATCAACACTAGGTTCAGGCTACTGATTTATATATCCCTTCGTTATGGTCCTCATCGCAATCCTAATTACTCCCTTCAAAATTCATAATTACTTTTGTTAATATTATTTGTACTTGTAATCAAGTTGGCAGCTTAAAAGAGGATGTATGATATTTAGAATGTATCATAGAACTTTACGAAAAGCTGAAGGGGATCCTATGAAAAAAATGCCTGAATATACTATACTATATATGGCTTACTGTTAACATTCTTTCAAGCCAATAGCCATGTCAAAACTTTTGATACTTTTTGTTTGTATGTAAACATCTTTTCTACATGGGTCTAAGTCACTTTTATAGGGCATGCAAGCCATAAGTTTAAGATCCTTAAATATATTCAAGTTGTCATAACTCGCAAGTTTTTCCACAAATTAATACTAATATATTTTTGACTCTGCCAGCTTCTCATATTTTGGACACCCAAATATATTTAGGCACATAATAGGACTGCAGTTTCAGCATGACATTTAGAATTAAATTATCATAGCTTAGGATAAGATTACCTAGTACTAAAAAATTTAACAAGAAGAAAGAAAAAACAGAGAAAGAAAAGAAAAGATCAACTGCCAAAGGACAGGACAGGACAGGCGCTTTATTATTTTTAAAAGAAAAAAATATAATATAATATCATTACTCTATTATGCCAAATCAAACAAAAAATGCCTTGATGCAATTTGCTTGTCTTTCTTTCTTGGATTTATTCATCAACAGCTACTCCCATTCGCAATTCGACAATATGACATTATAACTTGTAGCAAATTTCTCTCTATTTGTTCTCTTATTTCTCTCCTACAGTTTGTCTGGACATGACATTTATAGGCTGAGTTTCTAAGGAGGTTTGAACACGCTATTTGGTAGTGACGAGAGCAAATGGACAAGGTTTCATTGTCCTTTTTTCATATTACTATCTAAATTTAGATGATATCTTTCGTGATGGAATTGTACCAACATTGTGTACTTCGTTAAAGTTCTTCCCTTGGGCCTTGGCTCAGATCAGTAACCATCAAAATATTTTGCTGTTTCCTGTCGTTGTCCAAACTATATACCATACTTGTTTGTAAGTTTCCGGTGCATTTTAGATGGCAACACGCAAAGATATAAACCTAGTCTCTGCATTCAGTTTATCAACAGAAAACAGGTATATACTTGTTTGTTTGTTAGCACTCATCTTTTAAGTCGATGCGCATAATTATAAGTAAAAGGCAATGATATAAACCTGGTCTCAGCACTCAATTTATTGAGAGAACAGCTACTTCTGCTTGAAATGGCAGATGACTATTCTTTATTCAGTATTATCAAAACTCAGGGTGGTTATAAGCCTCTTAAAGACACTGAGAAAGTAGTCACTCAAGGAAACCAAATGACTATATTTGGAATCGACGAATCTGGAGGATTTGACCCTTTTAGCTCTGATATCAGGTATGGCACTCATCCAGCAAACATGGCAGAGACGAGAGTCCATCAGTCTGAAGACCAACAACAAAGCATTTTTAATTACTGGATGCAAAATAGTTTGCACCAGAATGCCAATGCCAATGCCATGCCCATAATGGCTCAGTCAATATTTGAAGCTAAAAAGCATGGGCAGATTCCAGAAGTGAGCGAACCCATCAAGCTTAAGTCCTATACAAGTTGTACAACATCTTTCGAGATCCTCAGCAATTATGGAAGAGGGAACGAAAAATCAAGAGATGGAATTTTGAACAATCAAGAAAGCAAAATTACAGTGAGTGGCCAGAAATTATCAGCAGAAGAAATATTGAGGGTAGCTGGAGAAAGATACATCAAGTTCAAAAAGCTTGATGGCATCACCACGTTTATCCACCCATATGGTTCAGCACTCTCTAGTCTGTCAACAGAAGAAACTAGAGGCGCAGATCTTGCCCACATCCTTTTAGCTGCAGCTGAGAAGGTAAGCTACAAGCAATTTGATTCCGCAAGCAGATTACTTGCGCATTGTGAATGCATGGCATCAGATTCAGGTAATGCAGTTGAAAGAATTGTTTTTTATTTTGCTGAAGCTCTACGAGAAAGGATCTGCAGAGAAACAGGAAGCATTACAATTAAGACATCCAAGGCGCAGGTAAAAGGCCCAAACGGTCTCTCATCAGGTGCCGACTTCACAATCTTGGCAATCCACCAAGGAGTTCCATTCAGTAAGATCATGCAATTTACCTCGATGCAAACAATATTAGATAATGTCACAGTGGCAACCAAAGTCCATTTAATTGATCTTCAAATTAGGAACGGAATTCAATGGACAGCCTTGATACAAGCACTTTCCGAACGGAAAAACCCCCCAGTTGAGCTTATTAAGATAACTGCCATTGATACAACAGATAAACAGAAGGCTGAGGAAACTGGCAAGAGGTTAGAAAGCTTTGCCAAGTCCTTGAACATTCCTTTTTCATTCAAGGTAACCTTTGTATCTAACATGAAAGATCTCAAGGAAGAATTTTTCGATATAAACCCTGGTGAAGCTGTTGCTGTTTACTCTCCAGTTGTACTAAGGACAATGATCCCAAGGCCTGATACCCTGGAAACTCTAATGAGAGTAATACAAAGGCTGAGGCCAGTTATTATGGTAGTCTCTGAAGTAGAAGCAAGTCATAACTCACCTTCATTCGTGAATCGCTTCATAGAGGCACTTTACTTCTACAGTGCATGTTGGGGAAAATCACCTCCCAAATACTGTTGTCTTTGATAAATTAGACGGATAAAATATTAGCACATGCCAAACAGATTAAATTTGCAGTTCCACCAAAATAATAATCATGCAGGAAATAAGTAGAAAATATCCAACCACGAACACCAAGATTTTTACGTGGAAAACCCTCTAAAACTAAGAGGTAAAAACCACGGGACAAACTCCGAAGAATTCACTAGAATAATATGACAGAATACAAAGATATCTTAATTTGAGTACAACCCAAATTACTTCACCACAATAACTATGTGATGGAACCCAAATAAAACACCCTATTATTTGAACTATCTTTCTCTCTCTATTTTTCTAACTCTCTTCCACCCTCTCCCGGATGGGATTACTTTCATCCATCCTCCCCGGATGGGATTTTTCTCACCCACCCTTTTCCTTTTCTCTCTACTCTCTTTTCTCTTAAACTCTCGGATGAGAGTAGGAAACTTTGGTGTGTCTTTCTTCTTCCATTTGCTGCCCTTTTTATAGCCGAAGAAATGGGAGAAGAGGAGTAAATGAGGGGACAAAAATTCAAGGGTTTGGTGGACTGTTGAAAAATCAAAGGGCGGGGCATTAATGGGTGAAGGAATGTTGACCAACAGTGCATGGTTCGATTCCTTGGATGATTGCATGGACCGAGACAATCAGTATAAAATGAATCTTGAACGAATTCATTTTGGCAAAGGGATCCAGAACATTGTTGCAACAGAGGGAGAGGAAAGGATTACAAGAAGTGTGAAGATTTACGTGTGGAGAGAATTCTTTGCAAGGTTTAAAATGGTGGAAGTTGAACTGAGCAGAGCATCTTTAGAGCAAGCTAACTTGGTCCTTGAGCAGCAATTTTCTTGTGGGAGTTCCTGCACTCTTACTAATAATGGGAAGTGTCTAATTGTTGGATGGAAGGGAACCCCAATACAATCTATTTCAGCATGGAAGTTCATGTAAGGTAAACTCAAAAAAATTACTTTGGAATATTTTGGTGTCCGGGCACAACATATCTATTCAATACACATCCACTATTGAGTGTCGAGGTTGGGTTGCAATCTTTCTTCCATACTTCTCAGGGTCTGCTACACCGTCTGTTGACCTCATTTCGTTATTTATTTGCAAGGCATATAAATGTTGATTTTACTATTACCCACAACTACAAAATTGTGAATGTCATTTTGTATTGTGGTCTTTGCTCCTATATATAGCAATAAATTCATCACCAGATATATCTAATGGCCCTAGTGACGAACAATTAAATCCTAGGTATAAATCAAATCCCTAGGTGGCCATTGTTATAACCCCCTCACATAACTAGCACTTTTATATATCCACTTGTCCATAATATGGTTTTAATTTGAAACTAGGCCTAGACAATTATACACCTCATGTTAACCCAAGATAACCAGAAAGAAAAAATAACCAGAATGTAACTGAAGAACAATTTTATGTGGGTGGCCTCTGCTTTTTCACTTTCACCTCATTAAACTTCCTTCCAATGCAACTTACGTTTATTGAGTGTGGATGCAAAATCATAGTTTAAGTTTAATCAGTCTGAACAAGAAAAAAATCAGGACTTGTGCGAGTTCTCATAATGTAATTTCACTTCTATATATTTGGTCCCTGCACGTCTCTGTTTCTTGTAACAAGAACATATAAATAAATAAAAATCAAGAATCACCATATATAAGGAGCCACAACCACAAGCATGAAGCAGAGCTAAATAAAATCAACCAATATGTGTAACCAGCATAAAAAACAAGTGGTCATAAGATTTTCTGCCACCTAACAGCCTTGGACCAACACCCTTGTAACATTTCTCCTTTTTTCTTTTGGTTACACAGGTGTTCAAATTGAGTCGGACAAGTTAGCATATGTTTGGTTTGTCACCAAACAATTTAAAGATTACACTAGAGGTCTAGTTTCCTGCATTGTATCTCTCTTTTCTTAATTATGCAACGCGTTTAATAATTTATTTAAGAAAAAGAAAGAAAGAAACTAGCAGATAAAGAAAGGATCTACAAATCAGACATTAGTATGAGGACGGGTGTTTTCTTATTTTAAAACAAAACCATATATACCCTTTTTGGTCTTTCATTCAATCAAACTAACAATGCTTTATTAAATGCTATCTTTTTGTCTTTCATTTTTTGTAATTCTTGATCATCATCTAAGCTCATTTATCTTGACGCCGTGACATTTTACCATTTAATAAATTTCTCTCAGCCTGCTCCATCAATACAGCTTCTTTTCTTTGTCTTCTAGAGTTTGTCAAGGCCTTACTTGGCTGAGATTCATAGGAGTTTGAATTAACAACCTAAAAATGACGAACCCATTGACAATGATCCATTGTCCTTGTTTCAGAATGAACATATTACCAACTAAATTTATATGAACTTTTTTTCATGGTAGAATTGCACCAACAGTGTGTCCTTTGTTCAGAGTTTCTCCCTTAGCTCTGATCAGTGACATCTAAAGATTTTGCCATTTCCTGTTGTAATCCTTACTATACTTGGTTTTTTTTTTGTTTCCAAAGCGATTTTGGGGTGACACATAATTATGATCCAAAGGCAGTGATATAAACTTAGTATCTGCGGTCAGTTAATCAAGAAAACGGGAATTTCTGCATTGAAATGGCAGATGACTTTTCTTTATTCAATCTCAACGAAATTCAAGCTGCTTATACTTTTAAAGGGCTTGAAAATGATGTAGTCACTCAAGGAAATCAAGTGCCCATGTTAGAAAACGACAAATCTGGAGGGCTTGACCCATTTTGCTATGACCTTGGATATGACATTCATACAGAAAACATGGCGGACACGAGAGTCCATTTGTTTGATGATCAACAACAAATCATTTCAGATTGTTGGATGCAAAGTGATTTGGACCACAATACCAATGCCAATAGATTGCAGAACTACAAAGGTACAAAGCACGGGCAGATTCCCAACCTGAATTCAGAACTAGTTCCATCAATCAATCTTAATCCCCATCCGATTTCTACAACATTTTCCGAGCTCGTAAGAAAATATAGAAGAGGAGACAAAAAATCAAAAAACGGAAATCTGAGCAGTCTAAGCAGCGAAGTTACAGTTAGTGATAGGAAATTATCAACAGAAGAAATCATGAGAGTAGCTGGAGAAAGATACATTCATTTCTCAACCCAAAAGCTAGACGGAATCACAACTTTTATCCACCCGCATGGTTCTGCCCTCTCGAGTCTATCGAAGGAAGAAGCTAGAGGCACAGATCTTGTCCACCTTCTTTTAGCTGCAGCTGAGAAGGTAGGCAACATCCAATTTGATTCTGTAAACAGATTGCTTACCCATTGTGAATTTATGTCATCTGAATCAGGTAATATAATCGAAAGAATTGCTTTATATTTTGCTGAAGCTCTACGAGAAAGAATCAGCAGAGAAACGGGAAGCAGCACAATTAGGACGGATAGTGAGAAAGTAAGAGGCCCAAATGGCCTTGCATCAGGAGTCGACTTAACAGTTTTGGCAACCCACAATAAAGTTCCGTTCACTAAGGTGATGCAATTTGCATCAATGCAAACAATATTAGATAATGTCACAGTGGCTACCAAGATCCATATAATTGATCTTCAAATTAGGAGCGGGATTCAGTGGACACCCTTGATTCAAGCTCTTTCAGAACAGAAAAACCACCCAATTGAGATTCTGAAGATAACTGCCCTCGATACAAAAGATAAACAGAAGGTTGAGGAAATCGGGAAGAGGTTGCAAAGCTTTGCCGAGTCCTTGAACGTTCCTTTTTCATTCAAGGTAGTCTTTGTATCCAACATGAATGATCTCAAGGAAGAACAATTTGATATAAAACATCATGAAGCTGTGGCTGTTTACGCTCCAACTGTACTGAGGACAATGATCTCAAAGCCTGATATCCTGGAAACTCTAATGAGAGTAATAGGAAGGCTCAGGCCAATGATTATGGTTCTCTGTGAAGTAGAAGCAAACCAGAACTCACCTATATTTGTTAATCGCTTCATAGAGGCACTTTTCTTCTATAGTGCATGGTTCGATTGCTTGGAAGATTGCATGGACCGACACAATCAGTATAGAATGAATCTCGAAAGATTTCATTTTGGAAAAGGAATCCTAAATACTATTGCAACTGAGGGAGACGAAAGGATTACCAGAAGTGTGAAGATCAATGTGTGGAGATCATACTTTGCAAGGTTTAAAATGGTGGAGGTTGAACTAAGCAAATCATCTTTGCATCAAGCTACCTTGCTTCTTAAGCAGCAATTTTCGTGTGGGAGTTCCTGTACTCTTGATAATGATGGCAAGTGTTTGATTGTTGGATGGAAGGAACCCCAATGTTTTCTCTTTCAGCTTGGAAGTTCAAGTAAGGTAAACCACATAATTATTTTTGAATTTGTTGGGACAAGAACTACGTATCTATACAATATAAATTCAATTGCTGAAAAGCTAGTTTGGGTTCCAATATTTCTTCCTATACTTCTCAGCGTCTGTTGCACCATTTTTTTTTTTTACTGTATTTGAGTTCTTTGTATAGCGATGGATTCATCACCAGAAATATGTAGTTGCCCAAGTGAAGTCAATTTAGATAAAGTGTATTGGTCCTGGCAGCATAAAGTTGCATCTTGGTAGTGCAGGTTGTATTGCGGTTGGTATGGCTCCCCCTTGATGCCTATTCACTCTAACACATCCAAATTTCCATTATATGGTTGTAATCTGAAACATAGTCAAGACAATTATGCACTTCCTGTTACCCAAGTTGACCAGAATATCTAACCAAATAACAAATTGCTGAGTAGCTTATGCCCTTACTGCCTATATATATATAATTAACAAAATACAACTAATTTTGAATTTTCCGCTCACCCTAATAAACGATCAGAACCGTCCAAAATTTAGAATAAATCTCACTGTCCATTATATCCTCTTTTAACTTCAAAGCATAAAAAATTACTCTCTCACTCTCAGACTCTTCCGTTCTTCCTCCTCCATTCTCTAGCACCGGTAATCTCTCCTCCTTTTCGTACCTAGTGTCGGAAGCACGGATAGTACGGCTAGTATATATATATAGAGAGAGAGAGAAAGCACTTTATTCTTTTACACCTAGTTCCATTGCCATCAAATTGAAGGTGATCATTATTCTCAGCGAATCTCTCGCGTTAAACTACTTTCATAAATTATAATTATATTTTATCCGAAATAAGAATGCAGTTAAACAAATCACAAAAGATAATCAAAACATATTCACTCTCAGCAAGCAAACATTCAATCCAACTGGTAAATTAACAAATAGTGTGCAAAATAATGGCTTATAATCATAGTCATACAGACCGCACTAACCTCTTTCACCTCGCCTTACAATTGATTGAATTGCAGCTCTCTTTCTCTCTCTCTCTTCCTGGCTCCTCCCGCCGGCGGGTACATGTATGATTCAAATGATTCGATATTGTATTATACTTATAGTTTAGGAGGGGAAAATGACTGTATTTCTTTACTATTTTTGCGACATGGAAAACAGTTGAACATTCACTAAACTTTCTTGGTAGAGTAAAATTTATCTATCTAATAAAATATAAATGATTTTGAATTTTCCGTTCACTCAATAAATTATCTGAATCGTCTAAAATTTAAGATAAATCTCACCGATCATACAGTATCAAAGGCATGGAACACATCTAGTATTTAAATAGTGTGCCTTTTTTATTAGTCAATGTTAAATAAATTATCTTTTATATGACAATTGAACTGCGACAATAATAATACGTAACTAAATCCAACTAAGACAAAAAAACCCACTTCCGTGTCAAGTTTCGAAATCAAAAACCCAAACTTATAATTGTCCAATTGAGATGCATAACATAATTGTGAATGAGACAACATAAATTTAATTTATACAATCTTCTCTATTTAAACAAAAACCCTTCTTGCTTGAAAAATATTTGGAATAAAGGAAACACAGTGTTGTATAACAGGTTTTAACAATTATTCATAAAGTTGAGTTTGTATTATAGTAGTAATATTCTGTAGTAAAATGTAAAAATGACCAAGTCAAGACTAAAAAATCTCAAGATTTGACTCAAAACTTTAACCTCGTATCTTTAAGAGATTGTCCAACTAAGCTACGTGATATAATTATAAATAAGACGACATAAATTTTATTTATACAAGTTTCTCTATTATAAATTGAGTACGTCCAATTAACATTTTTATTGTAATTAAAAAAGAAAAGGTTAATATTGGATATTTTAAGTAAACATTTTTAAATTTATTTGGTCAAAAATAACACTTTTTTTTATAATAATTAAGATGTTTTAATAAAGGTGAGTCAAATACTATTTTCCGACTTGATGAATAAAAAGTGTAAACTAAGCTAGTAAATAAGTTAAAAATTGCATTATAATACTGCAACTTAATATACAAAATTTTGAAACAGTTGAATTAAGACAGAATATGAGAAATTCTTTTTTTTCTTCTATAGGCTTATAGCTATATATCACCTTTAGTCTTAAGAAATTCTTTGTGTCAATAGAAATACATATTATTAGTATAATTCCTAATCAATAAATAAATTAGATAAATATAGATTTGGTTGATGCGTCCTTTGTTTTAGTATGTTAAAAAATATCAAAATATGAAAATATACCGTTCATTATAGTATTCAATAAATGCAATTAATTTTTTTTTTAAATCTTATGATTATTAAAATAAACTTAAAACTCTCCCTATAAATCAATACCATACAAAAATTACTTATCAACTTATTTATCTTTTCTTTTTCATAGAGCTTGGTTGGACAATTTGTAAAAGTTACAAGATTTAGGTTGAGTTCGAATTTTAATGAAAGTGAGGGAGTGAATTTTTTAGTTTTAGTTTGTTTTATTTACATGTCATCATTGCCACAATATTAAAATCAACATCAGTCAATTAATTTATTATTAAGTATAATTATTTCAAAAATAAAAATAATTTAACACATTTTCTACCATTTGATAAATATTTAAATTTTTCATCAAACTTTTACGGTAAAAATATTTTTCATAATTCCAATTTTTAGTAAAATTAATTTTAATATTATCAACTATTTATTAACATATTTGATCACTACTAACAAAATTAAATTATTAAGTGTATTGAATGAAATTAGAGAGTGTAATATAGGGGAGATAAATCCGATCCAATTACCTATAATTTTTTAAAAAAAATTTGTATATCAAAGGATAATCTTTGATATAAAGCAATTAAATCGTGTGCGCGACTGCAAGAGAAAAATACAATAGCTCATTCCAGGTATCTGAAACCCCAGGAAGACAATAATGGCTGCCAGAGGAATAGCTCTTCCCAGGTCTTCTTCCGTAAACAGATGGATTACCATCTACTCTTTAATCTGACAAATTAGTTATATTCAATAAACAGGAATTTTCATCTGCCTTGAGACCTCTTCCAGAATGGATATTCTTCTCGTGGTAACTGGTACTTGAAGTTTCACTTATGGGTCTCAAAGCTTCTTGGCAATGGCCACCAGCATTCCAGACCTCCCCTATTAAAAAAAACTAAAAATTACTAGGGTGTGATATGAGGGGGAAAACAAATATCCATTCTACTTAATGGCGGTGAAAGGGCCAAACCTGAAGTGTGAAGGAGCAGAACTTCAAAAGAAAACTTGAGTTTTGCTTGGATTTATATATTTATCCAACCATGATCCCCAAGTCATTAATGCTTTTTGGAAAGCCGTTGAAACGTTAAGACGAGGATGAACTTGTTCCCCTTCTTGGTAGTAGTTAACCCTGTTATAAGACCCAGGAGGTTAGAAACTTGGAATAATAAAGCATTATAAAATCACTTTAAAGCATGTTCCTGAGTAGCCTTACATATGATAACACCCGCTTCTATCTTCTCACAGTATGGAGTTATATTTTTCTCTCTCTAGTTCCTTGTTAAGTTAAAATATGGGCTAATACAGGAAAGAGTAGCACCGACTTTTGAGGTTAACATGATTTTTGTTTTAACTCGGTTTCTTCATAAATTTTGTTAATATCCAGTACATGTTTGACAAGCTAAAGAGTATGCTTCATTAAGACATTGATATTCTAAAACATAGCTGATGTTGAAGAGTGTTTTCTAAACAACACAAAGTTTTTAGTACTTGACCTACTGAACCAGTATACACCTTGAAACTATTTAGTTTGAGAATGGAAACTCTAACCCAGATTTTGTTTTGTAACGACTCCACTGGTGTGCAGTGTTGAAGACAAGAATGTCAGCTCCTTCCCATCTTGATGAGCCCCTATCCATGGTATCAATACACAAAGTCTGCATTCTTTTCTTGCCAACCCTTGCCTTGCTCTCATGAACTAAGTAATGGCTCACATAGTATTCAACTGTACACTTGTAATCCTGGAAAAAATACAATCACAATTTTAAATACTGCTTTTTGTCACAAACAGAACGGAATAATGCTAAGAAAGAGTTTAGCAGACTTAACACAAACTTGAAACAATAGTTACCCTTCTCTTTGGTCATTCTTCGCCCACGGGTCTCGTAGACCCTCTTTGGATCTTTAATGGCTGCCATTACATTAACAAACATAGCATTGATTCCCATTGATCGAAACATCCACGAAAACAAGTCTCTTCCCTCTAATTAAATTCAGCATTTTCGTTGCATTGAACCTAAAGTGTCACCGACACCAATTAACCAAATTTTCAGAATTCCCTCGCTCATTCTTCTTAGTAAAATTTATACACAACAAATCAAATAATTGTGTATCATATCCTCATGTAAAATCAACAAATTCAATCAAAGATGCATTCTAAATAATATATCACACATAGAGACAACACTAGGCATTACCTTGGAATATCACAATCTTGTCGCTGCCACCTCCATTTCATGTAATCTTTATCCAATCTCCCATTAGTTTGACAATTAAAACCTTCATCTATGAAAGGAAATGAAGCATTTGTGTACAAGGGATGGTTCTAATCAAATACCCATTTGCCTTTAGTAACATCACACAAGCTTTTACTCTTTTGTGGAATTCTAACCTTTCTCAGAACTTCTACTTTCCCGGGTGAAGAATCAGATATGTGCTCCTGGGTAATCAAGGAATTTCCATTTATAGCCTCATCTATGTATATTTCATTACCAGATACTTCAGATTCAATTCCCTTTTCCTCAGAAAATAAACCTTTACGCAAACCAGAAGTATTTTCAGGTCTCTTGTGATGGGTAGCAATCAGAACTGAGTTAATCAGATGATTAACTGAACTATCTGCACTAAAACCTGCAAAAGTACCATTTGCAGCATCTGTCACATTGTGCTCACTACCCTTTTTCTGAATCTCCCCAAAACTTGAAGCATTGGCAATTTCAGATGTTTTTACAGATTATCTAAACATTGACAATATGGAGTTATATTTCATCTCACAATATGGAGTTGTATTTTTCTCTCTCTAGTTTTGTAATCCGGGTCTACCTTCAAACCCGAGTTCGGTGCATCACGGTGCTAAACATCCAACACACATCCATATATCCTCGAGACATAATTGAATCTTCAAAATATTACACTATATCAACTTCTAATCTCATATTCAAATACCTTAAAATCTTCAAAACATACAAATAATGAACATTACATCATTTATTTTTATTTTATTTTTGCTAAATTTAAGATTGTATTAAAAAAAAATATTTACAATAGCAAAATGGCATACGCCAGATCAAAATAGTGAGAGCCTCATATGCAGCTCATATGAGATGTCAACTAGAAATCAAGAGCAAACTATACATCCCAAAGAAGAGAATTATCAACAAGCTTAACTTTCTGAAATTTAACAAAAGAAACTAATCTGCATTTGACTCTATTAAAAATAATATAAGAGAGGAATTCGGATGGTAGCTTGGGTTGGAGTGAAGCCTAGAATTGCGCTCATCCCAAATTAAGTAAACTATTGCTGCAATAAGTAATTTCAAAATAAGTTTGTGAACTCCTTTTGCTGAATTACTAATAGCCCAAATAAGCAAAGCATGTCAATTGGTAGGCACATTAGCCCAACCTCAATAATTGAGAGAAGACAAAAGGATGGAGCGAGAATACTCACATTCAAAGAAAAAATGAGCATGATTTTCAGTGTAAAAAGTGCAAAGACAACATCTAGGATCCACAATATGAGAATATTTTGCAATGCGATCAAGGATTAGAAGCTTTTGTAAAGTTGTCATCCACATAATAAATGAGAACCTGGGGACATGCAATTTATGTCATATCAGCTTGTGCCACGGGACATGAGTTCTTTTGGATCTGATCGAGTGCCAGATCAGAAAGAAAGGCTATGACCGGATGATCCCTCATTGAAACATCATTTATTTACTTTCTTAATACGCCTGTGACTTTTCCGCCACAACATATACATATAAAATTTAACAAGTACTCTTCAAATCAAGAACTTGATCTTATCTTTAATCTTCACCAGATACCTCAATTCGTTCTGGTTTCGCTAAAAACATTTTTATTTTAAACAAGTGTGAGCATTCAATTACCCAACAAGTTATAGCAGTTGAATAACAACAAATTCAAGAATCAAATATTCTTTCTTAGAAAATTTCAATAACTAAACAATAGTTATGAAGCATCAGAATAATTCAGATTTCTATCATTTTAAAACATCAATAACATTTTCATTAAATGGTCTTAAAGACCTTCGTCTTTTCTTTCATCTTTCTTAATTTTAACACCAACAGTGTCTTCTTCCTTATTATGACATAATCTGTGTCTTCTTCATTATTATAACATAATTTGTGTCTTCTTTACTTTAACCTTTGTATTTTACATCAGTATTCAATTTACCAACTTAATATGTCTAGTCGAAACAATTAGGATAGACTCATTCTTAACGCAATTCATGATTAAACATAAATAATTTGAACAATTATCCCAAAACAGTTCATCTCAAAAGCACACAAGTGCAGATAATTGACACATAACACAATACATGATAAACATCTTGTACAAATATAACACATTTGCACAAGATAGAAAATTTGCTCAGTTACAACATTTGAGTAAATTAGAGAAACTTGCATTCAATTCGAATGAAGTTAGAAAACTTGTTGAACATTGACAATTAAACAAGAGTTGGAAACTTGCTACAAGTAAAACTTGTACAAGATTAGAAACTTGCCTTAAAGCATTCTTTACTGCTTACGCTATACTGTTCTTCGTATGTCCTATATATACCAAGTAATGATCACATACCAATTAGCCATATACTTGACTCTCAAATTAGTTTATATTAATTTTAGTTTCTTATGGTTCGTGTTTTATAAATTAAGTTCATGCGACTAAACTTTAAAATTGTCTCTAGGCGTCACGACGTTCGGGAACGCCACAACTCTTATAATCATCCTCCAAAATGATTTTACATTAACTTTATTCCATATTTTATAATGTTTATTTCATTTGAATCGAAACACTTTTCAAGTTCATTAACACTTGTTGCGACGTTTCAACGTTCACACGTCGTACGCCCGATTACCCTATGCGAACACTCAAGCGACACGCCCATACGTACGCTTGACACATCCTACTTATCTACCATACATTAGTTTACATTCCCCTAGACCATATTTCCAAAGTTCAATGCTTAGAACTTAAAAATACTTGACAATATGGCTTGACGTCGCGGCGTTCCGAAAGAATCGCCATGCCTTGTGCCCGATTACACAACAGTCCTAAAGATGCTTAATTTCGAAACTGTTCCCGACCTCAAATCTCATAACTTAAAAAATGAAAGTTGTAGTTTCACTTCTTAGCTTTCCGGAACATCTTGAATCATCCAAATCAAAGTTCGGACGAAAAGGTTATGTTTGAATTACTAAAGGACGTTGAAATAGTCCTTAGCCTATACCAGCGCCACGGCCCTGAACTCCCTGTTCCCGAGTTTATCAACTCTTAACTTCCCGAAATTTTTTTGTTTCATCATGGCTACCTCACAACATGTTCCATAACTCGCTCATCATATATCGGAATGAGTTCGTTCTTGAGCCATTTTCTTGCTCGTAACATTCTCTACAAATTCCCCCAGATGAAATAATTTTTCTAATTCTCTAACAAGCCTATAAATTGGCTCAAAAATCCTTCGTCGCTCAGTTTTCTTCACTCAACATTCTTGTCGGCTATTTTTCAAATCCACGTAATTTACTCACCCAAAGTCAGAATGAGCTGATTCTTGAGCCTACGACTCAATTATACTACAATCTACACCATTCTCATGAAACCTTAGTTATTCGAAAACATTAGCTAGCTTTAAAATTCGTTCAAAAGTCTTACCAAACTAGGTTTTTGACATTCGACTTCTTTTATTAAAATTTTCGCCATAACTTCGTTATAGGGCGCTTTTAATCCGTTCCACTTGGAATTCTTTCATATCTTATATACGTATATTATCTTCTTTTCGGATTTTTATTATTAGCCTACGAACTAAGATTTCAACTAGCTCGTTTAAACAACAATTGTCGCGTTTTTCATTCATTATTGGTTTAGCTCGTTATTTTGATTACGAATTTCACTTGACATACATATTATCAGTGATTTAAGTCCACTAATTCTTTATTATTTCTCTGAAACTCACATGATTCACATGAATCAACAACCACCACCAACAAAGTACTTCATAACTACACGAAAAGCTATAAAAGAAGTTGGTTTAGCAATTTAACCTTTGAAGTTCTTTCTCGTTCTTGTTAACGTATGGAATAAGCTTGCTTTTCCACTTCCTTTTGCGTATAATTTCCGAGCTCTCTCTTCCTCTCAAAATATGTATAGTTTTCTTTCTTAATATTGGTGAATTGGTGAGAAATGAAGAAGTGAGCCCTTTTTTATAAGTGAAGCAAGGTTACGGTATAATGGTCATTTGGCTTACTTAACCATCATCTAACCATGATTAAATGGTGGGTGATGGGATGGCAAACTTCCTTAGGAAGCTCTCCCCTCCTATTGGTCCAAACAAGTTACTTGGATTAAGTTATACCTTAGTTAGCTTAAATAGGTTTTGTTTGCCTATTTTGGTTACTTCTAACCAATTAGTTAGCCGCAATATTTGACTTTGACTTTCCGTATTCCTACCGTATAATTTTCAGATTATACTCGTATTATTCTTCGTTAACTTTTATAATTCCTTCCACGAGTGGAAACACTAATTTTTTTTCGTTTTCAAATTTTATTAGATATTCCGTATTTCCTCTTCATATAAACGCTAGCACGTTATTCAAAAAACAAAAAAATGTAAAAGCGTGAATAATGTTTTTACGTCTTTTTTTCGAAAAAAATTTATTTTCTTATACGAAAACCCTGCTTCGTTTATTCTAACACAATCTAGGTCATAATACGACCTTTAAAAACATAAAACACAATATTATCAATAAAAACTCATTTTATTCAATAATTATCCTCAAGTCAAATTAGAAGACTTCGATTTCTCGAGTCGTCACAAGTTCCTTGTTTAGTTATAATATGGGCTAATACAAGAATTGTCTGGTAATTGAAGCGAAAAAAATGAAGAAAATTGTTTGCCAAGATCACAACCAAAATAGCTTACAATCTACAAACTGGGATCATTCAAGATTGTCCATATGCATAACACAATAAATTCTCAAGGTTGTTTTCAAGAAACTCTTGGTGTGGCCATAATATGGCTTTTCATGACTGGCTAGCTACCTATACTAACTTGCTTTGGTCAACTTTCTTCTCATTTGATACTTCAGTCTTCCTTTTTCCTTAATCCTAGTTGCTTATCTATCTAGTTCCAAGACAGCAAACTTAACACCTATTTGCAAGGTAACCACATTCCTTACCTCAACTCTACTCCAAAAATTACTGTAGATGGCACCATAAGGGAGTGCTTTTAAAAAAAATCCAGACTTCTTTTCTATTATCAAATACGTGTGGTAACTAATAGATAGATGCATTCATAAAATATAAGAATCTAAGCCATACATAATCCCCCATCTAGGGATTTCTCAACTATTTGGCTCTTAGACAATTTAATAATCATTCAAACAGATAATCTATCCAATTTAATAATCATTCAAACAGATAATATATCCATCACTAGACCGTCCCCAATTATAGGTAATATTTATCATTAAAATCTTGTAGAACTAAGTTCATAAAGTTATAGGTCATTAATACAAACTAAAAAGTAAAAAGTGATGATACCAGCCTATTTAATTGTCTAGTCTTCCCACATCCAAAAACTCAAGAATAATTTCACGAGTTTCTATAGTGCTCTCCAGATCATACTAAGGGCTTTTTTCAGTTTTTGCCAATAAAATGCTTGCAGAATTTAGCATATCCACCAGCTTCAAGGCTTCCCACCAATTAGTTCAGTACTAATCAACTTTCAGCACTGATTTATTACAACTAGTTAACCGCACACACATTACACGTGTGATTTTTGTAAGAGAGTAAGAGAGAGAAAGTGGAATGAAAAAATAACTATCACTTTAAGAGAATTAATAGGAATGGAAAGGATAGAAGGGGAAATACAAAAACCCTTCACAAAAATTGTTTACACCAAAAAACGGTTATTTTTTCCTCCCGCTTTATAATATTAGATATTACCAGAGTTGTAAAAGTCCATTTATTCCACTTAATCAGACAAGCTTTAATTTTCAAGGCAAGAAAGCAGACATAGTAACAAATTTTGTTTTCTTTCAAGTAATAACAAAGACAGCAGAGTGCAAATAAAAGAACAAAAGTGTGAGATCTTGAGTTTCCATGATGCAGGACAGGAATATGAATGAAGTAAAATAATAATAAAAGTAGATTGATACCTATACACGCAGAGAATTCTGAATTTAAGGGTAAAGGGGAAGAATAGACCTTTGGACTGATTTTAAGTATTTTGGGCTGTTTTAGAGGTTAAATTGGTTGTGATCATATGTTTAAAGTCTTGATTTGATGGTTGTATGTTATACCCCTCTTGAATACGAAAACAAACAAGTTTGAATGAATCAAAATGGACTTAAAACGAATTCGTAGTGGAGGATTTCGTAAAACATGTCAAAATAAGAAAATCTAGCATGAACATTGAAATTGAATCCTTAAAATGGTTAGTTAGAGACTTGTGTCTGAAATGTTATAATTATCCCGTAGATGTGTAGTTAAGAGTTTAACAAGTTTATAGAAGTGAAGAAGATATGGACTTTAGTTGAAAACAGAGTTCAAAATCACGTACCGGAAAAACTGATTCTGCAGTCGGGTGCCTCCGTACTGCAGCGCGGCGCTGGTGTCGAGAGCAATTTGGCTGCGGGCGCGTCAGTAGCAGATCAAGCGTCAGTAGCAGATCAAGCCCAGAGATGAGATTTTAAGTGTATGGTCCAGGGGATGTTAATATAATCTATTATAATGATTATAATTTATCATTAAGCGTGTAATGGGTGTAACAACAAGCCTTAATCACCTAATTGAATGTTATTGTTATGTAATCAACTTAGGGGATGTTATGTACATAATGTAATGATCTAGTAAACCTTAAACAACTATTTAAATGCTAAGTGCCGAGTAAAAGATAAGCAATTGATAAACACGTAATTCATACATTTTGTTATCCCTAATTTTGTCCTTTTAATTATATTAGTTTATTAAATTAATATGTTTTATTTTATTTTGTAGGATTTAATAATTGTTGCAATAAAGTCAAAATCTTGGTGATCAAAGGATATTTAATGCTTTTATTCATATAAGGAATATCCAAGAAGAATTCTACAAGGAGAAGGAAAGAGGTGAAACAATATTGGTGTGGAAGTCAAATCCAACAAGAGAAAGGAAAGTCTATCTAGAAGATCTTCTTGAGAAGTTGATTGCCACTAGGAAGTTGAATCCTACATGGAAAGGGAACAAAAGTGTCTAAGTTCTATGAACCTAAATTAGGGTTCAAAGTTATTTTCCCTATAAATAGGCCTCTTATTTTAGAGAGAAATGATCACTTGTTATTTTATTTTTCTTAATTTAGAAGATATTTAGAGTTTGTCTCTCTTATTCCAATCACGTGTGGAACATACTGTCAGGGAGTATTTGTAACTTTCTTTTATTTATATAATAGAAATTCTCTTTTTAATTATTATTCTTATTTCATGCGAATTGTAGTACTAATATTATTTATTTTTGTTTTTAATTCCATGGCTTGCTAAATTTCTAATACCTAGGATTATGATGAAACTAAGTATTTCATAATTATATTTTCTTTCCGTTCCATAATTAATGCCTAATTATTCTCACCTTCATATTTTCCTCCGCATAAATTGCATATGATTTTTATATTGATTGCGAGGTTTTGATAAGTTATAGTTAATCTGTGAATTTTTCATAACTTATGCTTGCCCATATTAATTATATGAATTATTATTTTTAAAGGGAAGGGAGAATAATTTGGGAATTGATTTAGGAAATAAGAAATTATTTATTATGTTAATATTTGGTGAATTCTGATTCCTATGTATCTTTTCTCATTAATAGTTTCCGTTATTAATTAATAGTTTGCATAATTTAGTTAATAAATTCTCTCCACCATATTTATTTCTAATTCGCCTAAAATAGATATTAAGGATACATTAAAATTAATCTAGTCTCTGTGGGTTCGACCTGTACTTGCCAGTTCTTCAATTAGACACTGTGCACTTGCAGTTACATATTTTTATCACATCAGCAATCATGGATAGTGGTATAAAGTTAATGAAGGCGTTTAATAAATGTCGATATGTGACTAATTGTTATATCTACATGATTTAAATGTGTAGGATATTTAAAGAAAATGTACTGTAACTTTGTAGCGAATGCGGAAATCAAGTTTCCTAACTTTTGCTGACACTTTAATATTAAACAAAATTTCTTAACTCGTACCATTCCTTTGTACTTGTACGAATCTTTTATGTAAATGCAAGTTTCCTAATTTCTTTCGGAAAGAATTACTTTGAGGCTAGCCCTCAAAGTGCTTTTAAGGTCACCCCGCAAATATTACTCAAATCCGCAGACAAAAGATGTAATATTACTAACTCGAATTTCGATAATCACTAGTCTGAATAATCTTGGGGATTACAATCAATGTTCTAAAAATTGCTACGCAAACCAAGGTGACGGAGGGGGCTGGCACCTAGGCCTAGACGATTTATTTATTTATTGTATATTATATACTATACAATACGTATATTAGATATCGAGATTATAAGAGATTATCAAAAAAAAATCTTATAAGACGCAACATTTCATTTCAAACATTGTAGAGTTTTAAAGTCTTCATTAAATCGATAGAGTACTAGTAGAGGACTAATTCCAGCCTAAGCCGGGGGATTAGGAGCAAGCCAAACTGATGCAGTAGAGGACCTCCTAAGTCAAGAAACCAGGCAGGGGTCTAGAAGGATTTTAGAACTCTAGGTACAGTGCATAATGAAGGAAACCATAAAAGCTTAATCCAGAATGAAAAGACCAACCTATCTAATGATTTAAATGAAATAATAAACTACCTAAACCATCACAATTCCCAAGTATTAAATAAAAACTGTAACTACATGAATCACTAAACAATTAAAAACAATAAAGAATAAATCATTAAATAAAAAGCTTTTGTCGTCTTCATCAATCCAAGTCGCTAAAAAAATCAACTAACCTTTCTTCCATGATATTTCTTTCTATTATACGTGAATTACAAGATTCTAATCTTAGCAAATAGAGATGGTCTGAACTAAAGTAGCCAACTAACCCGAAGTAAGCAGACACATCTATCCACAACAATTTACAAATCCAAATAGGGAGCAAAGTGAAGGCATTTCACTAACAAAATCACTAATCACTAATTATATGATAAGATCTAAAAATCTTGTTTTAACCTAAAAAATGGCAACTCCCAACAAACTCATACTTTCCACCATTAACTTGGTGAGGGCCCAACAAACACCAAACAGAAAGCCTTTGAATGTAAGCTCCTTTGAACATTACGAAAATGGCTCCTTTTCTCGAGCCTTTTCACTTTCTTACCACTCTTTTTCACGAGATTAAATTAAGCACTCTAGCAGAAACAAAACTCGAACACACAAAGTTCACATTTACAGAGCACAGCATCCCAATGTTTAGTACAATACAACAATGCATTGTCCCCATGTCATTCATCAAGTAATTAGTCAAATCATTAACAAAACTCAAATTCTAGTTATTACGCAAGAGAACTACAACAGGTATACATTAATCACTTATCATTTCTCATTCTAAAAATGCTGCACTATAGTCTAACATAAAATCCAAAAACCAAATCAAACGGTAGAAGGGAGCACTTCCCTTTTCAAGGCGCTCTGGGGTCTGTTCCATGTTGCCAAACATAAACAAGCTCATCCCACCCAGTACTAGCCAAAAGCCCCTCAACAAGCACACTCATATCAACACCAACAGCAAACTCCGTATGATGATCATACCTCCCAACAAGAGCATCCTCCACCATATAATCCCACAAACAGACAGTCATATCATACGAACAAGATGCAATCAAACTCCCCCTATGCGGAGAAAACTTCACCTTCCTAACAGCATATCCATGTCCATTCAAAACCGACAGTGGCACTCTGTAATTCCTCACATCCCATATCTTAATACTTTTATCCACTGACCCAGTTGCCAAAATACAATCATCATACTTGTTCCAATCAATTGACAGTATCTCAAACTCATGCGCTGGGATTATCATAGTGGACCCGGGTTCCCGTACATCCCATACCCGGGCCGTGCAGTCGCCGGAAGCGGAAGCAAATACGTCGGCGTGGCGGGGATTCCAAGAGGAAGAGTATACGCAATAAGCGTGCTCCTTGAATGTACGGACGCTGGTTGGTCGATCGACAGTCCAGAGCTTGATGGTGTCGTCCCAAGAGGATGATAAGAAAGAGTCACGTCGGGTCGGGTTGTAATCGATGGAGTGGGTTTCGCGAGTGTGCTCATGGAGAGAGCGGATGGGGTTGGAAGTTGGGGGGAGAGAGAGGTCGTAGAGTTTGATGGAGCCGTCGGCGATGGCGGCGACGAGGAGGGAATCGTGGGATTCTGACCAGGTGAGGTCATAGACGCCGTCGGAGGTGTCGAAGGAGGCGAATTGGGTGACGGGTCCTGAAGGGGAGAGGTCGAGGACGTGGAGACGGCCGTTGCCGAGGATTCCGAAGTTTTGGGCAGTGGCGACGGCGAGACGGTGCTCGTAGAAGGGGCTGAATTTGACGGAGTAGCCGTTGAAAGGGGTTTTGAAGATCGGCATGACGGATTGGGGGTCTTGCTTAGTTTTGACTATTTGAAGGAGTGTATTTGTTTATCTTGGGAGTTGGAATTGGGACTTAAAGGCCATTTGGGAAAATTATAAATGTTGATAGATTTAGGTAATTTTTTAACCAAAAAAAATGATATCCGTCCCCCACAAAATAATATGATTTATTAATTTTTTTAACAAAGAAAATCAGTTTATTTTTATAAATATTAATATAAAATAACACAATATTCTCGTATTGTCATTGTAACTTTATTTGTCATAAAATGTGAGATTTTTTTTTAGTATAAATGATAGTATTTGTAAGCACATCCTCTATGTATAAATTTCTTTTTTATATTAGGATTTTAAAGAAATATATGCAACCTTGTAAAATAATTTTTTTCTTTTCAAATAATTAACACTTAATATATTGAAAATTGAGAAACAACAGAAGCAATCAACAATTAATATATTATAATATGTGTATTTTTTGTGAATTGTGTAGCAACAAAAAACACAAGAACCAGGCATATCTGGTTTCAGCAAAAAACAAGACATTCAGATACTAAGAAAGATTTTATATGTTGCTTAGGGTTTGTTTAGAGTTAAATGGTCGAATCGGTCAATTATTTAGTGCGTTTGTTTTGAATAAAAATCGTTTGAATGATTGAATCGGTAAGATTTTTGAGCTGAATGATCAAATTTAGTTTTTTTGGCTGAATGGGTTGAATGACTGCTGAATGAAGTATTTTATATTTATTTATTTATTTACAATATTAACTATTATATTCAGTAATATTAAATAAATTTACAATAATTTTAACTTTTTTCAGAGAGGTAAAATAATAGAATTTGTTATTCAGATGTTTCAGACATGTCAATTATCAAATAACTTTTTTCATATAATATTTTCAGAATTTTACTTTATTCAACTCATTCAAATTACTTAAACATTCAGAACTATTTCATTTAGTTTTATCAAACACCTCCTTACTTGGTTTATACACTATCAACCCCAACTAATATTGACCTTTACATTAAACAGACTTATTGTTTAAAGTTTAAGAGTCGTACATTATATATTGTCATAAATTTAGTGAATTATAATTGTGAATCTTATCAATACTTAAAATTAGTACGAATTATAAGAAGATCTCACTTATTACACATAATACTAATCTAGAACAACAACAAAATCGATGTAAACATTAGTAATATATATCATTTTTCAAAGTTTAAACATACTCTCTCTGTGACGCCCCCAAAATAGGTATACAACACCCATTTTGAGTCGCCAAATACATGGTACAGAAAGCAAACTACAACTTCAATAATACAATTGTCGTGCAAAATACGACAACACATATCTGTGAGTTTAAATACAAATATTGTCTTCAGACAATATCCATACTCAAATAAGTCCTCGTTATAATTATTCAAACACTATTTTACGAAATAGTGAGAATTTGCTAAAACATCTTTCTAGAACCCATCACTCCGCACCCACTAGTTCTCTTTATGTTCTCACCTCTTGAGAAAAATGGAACAAAAAGGAAAAGGGTGAGCTCAACTAGCCCAGTAAAGAATATTATGACTAAGATAATATACAACAAATTATCGTTAGTCTTCAACAGGGAAAAATCTAATAAAATATAATAGCCAACAAGTTTTAGATCAACAACTACTGGTGAAGCAAAGAATCCATTAGAAGAGTCAAGTAGAGAATGAGTTCTACTATCTCTAAGATTTAAAAGTCCATCATCAATATTTTATCCTCAGAATAACAATCAATATACATCTTTAATCAAATATTCATCTTTGCACTACTACAGCCAAAGATATTCATTTATATCTTGGGTTGGTCATGTTCATCTCAACACTGTTCATCTTTTGCACTACGGGCCAAAGATATTCATCGATTAATCATTTATCTTTGCACCACTGGTAGAAGATATTTAGTAATATCATCATTTAGGGGTGAGGATGATGAAAATATTTTAAAGAAAAGCGAATCCGGTGAAGCGGAAGGACAAATAGTAGGGATTCATATAACGGTTTATCCAAGATCAATAATACTTCATAAATACCAATTTTGAAGCAGAATTCAAGAATAAAGATCAAAACATGGATACAATCAAAGATAGTAACCATAATAGACATCTTGGACAAAAAGAGAAAATTTTATTTTTCGGTGAATAGTGCCGTATTCGTGAATAGTGTGGTATACGTGAATAGTGCCGTATACGTGAATAGTATCCCCGACACAAAAAATTCTAAATTTGATAAAAATTTAGATCAATACTTCGGCATAATGATATTGAAGAAATAATATCATATATGAAGAAAATAACATACCTTACCTCAAAATATCAGTACTTTTGATCGGAATATCGATATAAGGCTGAAGAAAACTTGCACTGATGAATAGAAACTCACAAAGTATCTAAATACTCATAAAATACACTCAATAATCTAGAGAGAGAAAGAGATGAAATTTGTTTCTGGTGTGATTTTCAATTCTAACTTAACCCTCTATTTATAAGAAAATGTTAGCAAACTTGACCTACAACCTGATGGCTTTACCTGCTACTATTCCCACCCACCATATTTGAAATAAATTCAGCACATTTCTTCATCAACCATAAGTGGGGCCCACTCAATTCTAGAATTTTCCACCAAAATCATTTATAAACCTAATTTCTGAATCAGTCACCTCTTAAAATTCATAACAAATCATACGTTGATTTTTAACGGTTCAAAATTTGTTGACATATACTCAACGTATATATGTATAACATATCCAAAAATTACAACGATCCAACGGTCAGATTAAAAATTATAACTCACACAATATATCTCAAAAACAACTGTTTAATTTTTAATACCTTCATTCAAACAAAAAATACCGATAAAACACCTCAACATTAACTCCTTTATTTTTAACCACAATAAATATATCCAACATTTATATCCACATAAAATAAATATTTCCTTATCATATGAATCAATAATTAATTATTCACAAATAATATTACAGAATCACATTTATAACAACCAGTAGTTCTCGAGGAAAGAGGGGCTTTCAATAAGAATTTCTCCTTATTGGTAGCATGATTAGGTGACCAAACCTCTCATTGATGAACTTTCTAGACATTGCCAATAATGCTATCTAATAATATTATTCAAATAATATGAATTATTGATCGATAATGGGAAATCTTGTCATGATGACAATTATTGAAACAACAATAATATAAAATATCAACGCAAAGCAATTATTGAATCAATAAAATAAAATATTGAGCGAAGAATTCACTGTAACAATTATTGAGTAGTGCCTTTTACGTAAGGATCAATAATTCATCAAATCTTTGTGCATCCACGCGTAGACATCGTATTTTAACCATCGGGTATTCCAACAAGTGTTACTTCGGTAACAACTACTGTAGTTATTTATAAAAACTCAAACTTGTCGTTTTTTCTTCATCCAAGCAGTTATTACATTATGGGGCCCATAAATGATGTATAGTGTGCATACGAATATTCCCGACAACAAGAATATTCCACGACCAAACGAATATTCTCCAAACAACAATGATTATTTTATAACCACTTGCATATTTTGCAAAATTTGCACATTTCACCCATAACCGAGAGAATTATATCAAATTAATACCTTATTATTCACAAATATAATTAAAGGAAATTGATTTTATTTATAATAAGTTGGGGTCTTACAACCTCCCTCTCCTTATGAAATTTTCGTCCTCGAAATTGACATACGATACAGTGTTTCGAAAGGTGAGGATACCTCGCTTTCATTTCGATTCCAACTCGGTCATTTCTTCAATAGCATGGTTTCTCCATAAAACCTTAACTTGTGGTATAACCTTGGTGCGTGGGACACGCTCTTTCCTATCCAAGATCTTAACAGTACTTCTTCGACGTTAAATCTTCATTATCTAAATGCAGTTCTAACGCAATAATATGGTTCGGGTCTTTCACATATTTACTGAAGCATGGATATATGAAAAACATTATGAACACGAGACATACTTGGAGGTAATGCGAGTCTATAGGTCACATTTCCTATTCGGTCAAGAATCTCAATTGGACCAACAAATCGTGGATTGAGCTTTCCTCTCTTCCCAAATCTTGTAACTCCCTTGCATGGTGCAACACGTAACAAAACATGATCCCCAATATTAAATTCCACGTCTTTTCGATGAAAATCCGCATAACTCTTTTTGTCGATCTTGTGCTTGGTTTGTACGTTGTCAAATTATTTGGATCTTTTACGTATAAATGCGTATTTAATTATGGTCCCAACAACGTTGCTTCTCCCACCTCGCCCCAAAGATCTTTGAGAAGCGACACTTTAAATCCATACAACGCCTCAAATGGAGCCATACCTATACTTGCTAGCGATAAGCTGTTGTTGTAGGAGAATTCCACCAAAGGGCAAGTACTTATCCCAACTTCTTTTAAAATCTAGGACACAAAATCTTAATAGATCTTCAAGGGTTTGAATAGTCCTCTCGATTGTCCGTCCATTTGAGGATGGTATGCCGAATCAATAAATAAATCTGTGCCCATAGCTTTCTCGTAAGCTAACCCAAAATCATGAAGTGAATCTTAGGTCACGATCCAAAACTATGGATCTTGGCATGCCATGCAATCTCACAATCTCATTCAAATACGCGCGAGCAAGACGTTCGAGGAATAAGTCTCACGATCGGTAAGAAATGGGCGGAGACTTGGTTAATCTATCAACAATAACCCAAATCGCATCTATGCCTTGAGAAACTTTGGGAAGACTATAACGAAATCCATAGTAATGTGTTCCCACTTCTATTTCAGAATCTCAAGTGGTTGTAATGGACCCTTTGGCACTTGATGCTCCGCCTTTACATGTTGACAAGTTAAACACCTCGAGATAAACTCCGCGATCTCTTTCTTCATATTGTTCCACCAAAATGTATGTCGAATATCATGATACATTTTGGTACCCCTAGGATGGATTGCAAACGGGGTGTTGTGTGCCTCCATCATGATTCTATGTTTCAAGTCAGAATTGTTAGGAACACAAAGTCTGGAGTTGAATCTAAGTATTCCTTCTTCATCGATTCTTGCTTCTAGAATAGCTCATTCTTGCACTTTCTTCTTCATAATATCATCGACTCCAGTCAAGTAGTTTGAAAGCGACTTTAACTTTATCGATTAAAGTCGGTTCTACTCGTATATTCGCCATCATCATGTGGGTCCCTGGAGTCTTTAATTCTACCTTCATCCTTTGCAAGTCATACAGAATGGGCCTTTGCATTGACAATATCGCACTTTTCGTCTTTCGCGTATGATCTTCTACTCAATAAATACAATTACTACGTTCGCTTTTTCGAGGATGATATTGAATAGTGTGATCGTAATCTTTCAATAGTTCAAGTCAACGTCGTTCTCGCATGTTGAGTTCTTTTGGGTGAAGAAATATTTGAGGCTTTTATGGTCGTATAAATCTCCACTTTCTCCCCATACAAGTAGTGTCTCCAAATTTTCAACGCGAATCGATTGCGCCGCTTAACTCTAGATCATGAGTAGGATAATTCCTCTCATATTCTTTGAGTTGTCGTGAGGCATAAACTATGACTTTTCCATGTTGCATGAGAACGCATCCTAACCCTTTGCTTCGAAGCATCGTTGTATATAACAAATCCATCCGCACCGGATGGTATTGCGAGCAGTGCCGAAATGAGTCTCTCTTGAGCTCTTGGAAATTCTTCTCGCGTTCCTTGCTACATACAAATTTTGTATCTTTCAAGTGTTGAGTTAGCTGAGTAGCGATTCGAGAAAATCTTTCCACGAATCTCCGATAATAACCAATTAAGCCAGAAAGCTACGCGACTTTGGTCCACCGACTTTGGTTGCTCCCAACTTTGTATTGCTTAATCTTTCTTTGGGTCAACAAATACTCCATGTTTTGACACCACGTGCCCAAGGAATGCTACTTCCTCAAGAGCAGAACTCACATTTCTTGACTTGGCATAAAGCTTGTTTTCTGAAGCCTTTCAAGTATCGACTTCAAATGGTGCTCATGATCTTCACGGCTTTTGGAATAGATGAGGATGTCATCAATAAAAACAACAACAAACCGATCCAAATATTCCTTGAATACACGATTCATCATATCCATGAAAGCGGCGGAGAGCATTAGTCAATCCAAAAGACATGACTAAGAATTCATAATGCCGTCTGCAGGAGTTACGAAGGCGGTCTTTGGAATATCCTCGATTTTAATCTTGGTGATGATATCCGAATGAAGATCGATCTTTGAAAAGAATTGTGCTCCTTTACTGTTGGTGAACAGGTCATCAATGCGAGGTAGCGGATACCTATTATTGATGGTGACATGGTTTAATTCTCGGTAGTCAATACAAAAGTCGCATACTCCCCGTCTTTCTTCTTTCTGAATAAAAGCAGGAGCACCCCGAGGAGATGTCTTGGGGACGAATGAAACCTATGTCTAACAATTTCTGTAGTTGGACTTTTAACTCTCGAAGTTCAATAGGAGTCATTCGATATGGGGTTTTAGAAATGGGTTTTGTGCGGCTCAAGGTCAATAATGAATTCAACATCACGTTCGGGGTAGGCCAGGAAGTTCTTTGAAATACATCGAGAAAATTCTCTAACAAATGTAAATATTATTCAAATTTGACTTGTCTTTGTTCAAATCCATAATATGGGCTAAGAAAGCTTGACATCGCTTTTTCAATAAGCGAATAGCTTTATGACTTGATATGATAGTGGTGATTTTAGTGGTTTAGTTGTTTAAATTGTATGACGAGGTTGGTTAGGAATATGAAAACTAACAACCTTACGAAAACAATCAATTTTGGCATGATGAGTGGTTAACCAATCAATTCCTAAAATCACATCAATAGCAAAGTATCTTTAAAGATATAAGATCAACGGTAATGTGATAG
The DNA here is from genome assembly GCA_020205605.1 of Panax ginseng. Taxonomy (NCBI): domain Eukaryota; kingdom Viridiplantae; phylum Streptophyta; class Magnoliopsida; order Apiales; family Araliaceae; genus Panax; species Panax ginseng. Next base: position 6,858,892 of record CM035136.1, on the reverse strand, counting down.
TGCCAACTTGGATCATGCAAGATTTATAAAGCGTAGATGTGAAGGTTTCACCCAAGCGGAGTTTCAACGAGATAAGTCAAAGTCCAATTTCTCTAGAGTCGAGTTTAAGCGTTGAGCCAAGCAAGAGAGATAAAAGAATGGGTAGAAGCAGGTATCTAGTAAGGTATAAACCGTGAGAGTTCAAGATTAGCTTACCCGTAATCACCTCGTTCGGGTTCTCGCGTTTTGGCCGATCCACGACAATATTTCTTCTAGAAACCGCTGATTTTGACTTATCCGGGACAACCCTTGGAGTCACCACCCCCGTTGAACTTGGTTTTGCTATAGAACAATCCCGAGCTATGTGGCCTTCCTTTCCACAGTTGTAATATACCTTGGATTGTTGTAGACAGTTTGGGCTGATATGTCCCTCTTTCCCGCATTTGTAACATCTAAGCTGGCGGTCGTTCTCTCCTCCCTAGAATTTGTTGTTGGTCTTTGGTGTCTTCTTTGTTGATGTCTTCCCATTATTGTTGAATCTTCTCTTTCTGAAATTTCCACTTAACTCACCTCTCCTATTATCATGGCCACGATGACCACCCGAGTGGCTACCGCCTTTATTCGTATTTTCCCTCCTCGTTGGTTATCATCGCTCGACGATGGCTAACATCCCAGGTATGACCACAGTTGTGGTCCCTCGGTTGAACATACTCATTATCTCGCTCTAATAATTGAGCCCTATTTACAACATCTGAATATAAAAAATTTTTATGAGATATAAGATATTGTCGAATCTCGGGCTTTAGACCTCTCAGAAACATCCTCGTCATTCGTTCCTTATTTTCGACCAAATGAGGTGCAAACTTAGATAACTCTGCAAACTTCGCCTCGTACTAAAACACCGTCATGTTGTTTTGTTCCAGTTTGATAAACTCCACCTCCTTCATATGATGAATACTTTCAGGGAAGTACTTGTCATTGAATAGTTTCTGAAACATTTCCCAAGACATACTGAGTGCGGCTGGCTGGGTACGCTTCACAGACCCCCACCAGTAGTCTGCTTAACCGCGGAACTTAAAGGTGGCGAATGGAACCTTCTGTTCCTCCGTGCATCCCAAGACATCGAATATCTTGGTAATTTGCTTGACCCATGTTTCCGCCATGATCGAATCCGGCTTTCCCTTAAATTCGGTGGTCCCAACTCCTTGAAGCGCTTGCATTTGTGACAAGCGCGCGCATTCTTATCATTTCCACTCGTCGTTTTGTGCACGAGTCTCCTCGTCTCAGTTTTGCATGAGCAAAAAGCTCCTCAACATTCCATCATTCATCGTTTGCTTTCGGTAGTGTTGTTTACGGGAGGAATATTGCCTTCTGTTGCACGTTCTCTGGTTTTGTAACTAAAGGTTGTTCCACAGGTCTCATACACTCCATTGTTAACGTTTCGTGGTAATATTCTTAAATACTACCATAAAACAAGGGTTAATTAAACAAATTAACATATCATATAATATCCCTATATTATGACTGACCATCAAATAAGCTTAGATAAGACACACTAGCGAAGGATTTACTCATCTCTCCCCTCCTAGTTCTATTCCCCGATCTCCGCCAGAGATCATATCCCTAAGCTTTGATACCAACTGTGACTACCCCAAAATAGGTATATAACACCCATTCTGAGTCGCCAAATACATGGTACAGAAAGCATACTACAACTTCAATAATAAAATTGTCGTGCAAAATACGACAACACATACTGTGAGTTTAAATACAAATATTATCTTCTAGACAATATCCACACTCAAATAAGTCCTCGTTATAATTATTCAAACACTATTTACAGAAATAGTGAGGATTGCTAAAACATCTTTCTCGAACCATTACTCCGTACCCCGACTAGTTCCTGCTATATTCTTACCTCTTGAGAAAAATGGAACAAAAAGGAAAAGGGTGAGCTCAACTAGCCCAGTAAAGAATATTATGACTAAGATAATATACAATAAATTATTGTTAGTCTTCAACAGGAAAAAATCTAATAAAATATAATAGCCAACAAGTTTTAGATCAACAACTGCAGCGGAAAAAACAATCCATTAGAAGAGTCAAGTAGAGAATGAGTTCTACTACTTCTAAGATTTAAAAGTCCATCATCAGTATTTTATCCCTGTAACAACAATCAATATACATCTTTAATCAAATATTCATCTTTGCACTCTGTGCCAAAGATATTCATTTGTATCACTTGAGGTTGGTCGTATTCATCTCAACACTGTTCATCTTTCAGACTACGGGCCAAAGATATTCATCGATTAATCATTTATCTTTTGCACTTCTGGTAGAAGATATTTAGTAATATCATCATTTAGGACTGAGGATGATGAAAAATATTTTAAAGAAAAGCGAATCCGGTGAAAGCGGAAGGACAAATAGTAGGGATTAAGTATAACAGTTTATCCAAGATCAATAATACTTCATCAATACCAATTTTGAAAGCGAATTCAAAAATAAAGATCAAAACATGGATACAATTAAAGATAGTAACCATAATAGACATCTTGGACAAAAAGAAGAAAATTTCATTTTTAAATTGAATAGTGCAGAGTATCGTGAATAGTAACCCAGAGCACAAAAAGTTCCAAATTTGATAAAAATTGAGATCGATACTTGGCATAATGATATTGAAGAAATAATATCATATATAAAGAAAATAACATCCTTACCTCAAAATATCAAGTCTTACGATCGGAATATCGAGATAAAGGTGAAGAAAACTTTGACCGATGAATAGAAACTCACAAAGTATCTAAATACTCATAAAATACACTCAATAATCTAGAGAGAGAAAGATATAAAACTTGTTTCTGGTGTGATTTTCAATTCTAACTTAGCCCTCTATTTATAGGAAAATGTTAGCAGACTTTACCTGCAACCTGATGGCTTTACCTGCTACTATTCCCACCCACCACATTTCTTCACGAACCACAAGTGGGGCCCACTCAATTCTAGAATTTTCCACCAAAATCATTTATAAACCTAATTTCTGAATCAGTCACCTCTTAAAATTCATAACAAATCATACGTTCATTTTTAACGGTTCAAAATTTGTTGACATATACTCAACTTATATTTGTATAACATATCCAAAAATTACAACGATCCAACGGTCAGATTAAAAATTATAACTCACACAATATATCTCAAAAACACTTTGGTTTAATTTTTTAATACCTTCATTCAAACAAAAATCTTGATAAAACACCTCAACATTAACTCCTTCATTTTTAACCACAATAAATATATCCAACATTTATATTCACATAAAATAAATATTTTCTTATCATATGAATCAATAATTAATTATTCACAAATAATATTCTGAGAATCACATTTATGACAACCAGTAGTCCCGGAAAGGGGCTTTTCAATAAGAATTTTTCCTTATTATGCCGCAATGATTAGGTGACCAAACCTCTCCTTGACATAACTTTCTAGACATTGCCAATAATGTTATCTAATAATATTATTCAAATAATATGAATTATTGATCGATAATGGAAAATCTTGTGCGTTGACAATTATTGAAACAACAATAATATAAAATATCAACGCAACATTGAATCAATAAAATAAAATATTGAGCGATAATTCATTGTAACAATTATTGAGTAGTGCCTTAACATGTAAGGATCAATAATTCATCAATATCGTGCATCCACGCGTATTCATCGTATTTTAACCACCGGGTATTCCAACGGTGTTAACGGAAACAACTACTGTTATTATTTATAAAAACTCAAACTTGTCGTTTTCTTCATCCGAGCGGTTATTACATTATGAGCCCACAAATGAGCTGCTGGCAGTAAATACGAATATTCCCGACAACAAGAATATTCCACGACCAAACGAATATTCCCAAACAACAATGATTATTTTATAACCACTTGCATATTTTGCAAAATTTGCACATTTCACCTATAACCAGAGAATTATATCAAATTAATACCTTATTATTCACAAATATAATTAGAGGAAATTCGATTTTATTTATAATAAGTTGGGGTCTTACACTCTCCGTCCCTTTTTAAATGTCGTTTTATAGAAGTGTTTTTTATCTCTTAATATTTGTTGTTTGAGAATTTCAATTAAGCATTTATTGCTTAGTTTTTAATATTATCCCAATTATTAAATATAACTTTGGTTCCCTCACTATTTTCTGCACAATAAATAATCCTCTCTTTTGTAATAGACAACTGATCTTATATATAATGTTATATAATCATTTTTTTAATATTTATATATAATTCTAATATGTCATATATATTAAGAGATGGAGGGAGTAATACGTAAACAATAAGCAAAATCTCTTCATTAGTTATAAACAGTAGGAATTAAATGGGTAAATTACATATTCTATTATATTTTTTAAAATAATTACAACAATAGTGTACTTATAAAATATTTACACAATTTATACATTTTCATATTTATTTACAATATTAGTGCAATTAAGATTCCTTAATTTAGGGAATTAATATGCAATTATGATTCTTTAATTTAGGGCTTCTTTTCTCTCCTCATCTATACATATGATTCGTTAGTTAGTCCTTCTTCTTCATTCATTCAGCGTATTCTTATATATATATATATATATATATATATATATATATATATATATATATATATATATATATATATATATATATATCCAATTCATCCATCCCTTTCCTGCTACCCAACAAAACTGATTCCTCTCAGAATTTAATTCACGATTTTTGTAATTCCTCCATTTTCAATATAATATAAAAATAATTTTTAGTTTTATTCCGAGATAAATAGTTTTCCCCACTTCGTCCAGTGGTTGGGTCGATCAAGCTGCATATTACTAGAGGATGTAATATGATAATTCTAATGATCTACATTTTAAATCCTTATTTTTTGGAGGAAACTCAAATTGTACATTGAGATTGAGGAGATTGCGAATCAAAGTTGTCAGATTAATTAAGAATGTTTGTGCTATCGTCCAAATAAAGAACAAGACATTAGGATTCTTGGCAGATAAGAGAGTGCTTGCTGCAATAGCAAAATGAGTATACGGATTGAAGAGCTATGGCGAAGGGAATTGGAATGTTGTCTAGAGAAATTCTGGGTTTTTTGAATGATGGTAACCAAACTTTCATCTCAAAGTAATCAAATTGTCATATCAAAGTAACCAATCAACTTCCACACTTTAATTTTTTTTCTTAGTACAGTTGATTACCAAACCTTCAGATCAAGGTAAGCAAACATTCGTACCAAGGTAACAAAATCTTCATACCAAAGTAACTAATTCACATCCACACTTAGCTTTTTTCATATAAATGCGGTTGGTAGCCAAACTTTCGCATCAAGGTAACCAATTCAATTTTATTAAGTTACCAATTTCGTTTGAATGTGATGCGGTTAGTAGCCAATCATTCATACAAAGGTAACCATTTTATTATTTATGAGTAACAAAATAGTTATAAAAAATTCGAGAAACAAAGAAAAGTTTCATCTATTTATTTTAAATTTTTGTAGAAGCGAATCTTCTTCTTATTCTCATTGGCGTTTTGGACAACGGAGATTCGGCGGTGTATGGCGGAGATTAAAATCTTTGGAAAGGTGTTGCAATTATTTAGCTAACAATTTTTTGGATATCCAGTACATATATTTTATTTATTTATTTATTTGTTAACTATTATTTCAAAGTGTATGTGAGGGAGATGAAGATTTGAATTTGAATATTTAAATTTGAATTATTATTTTGAATTTGAATTTATTTTTGTTGTTAGATCCCAAATAATTGAATTTGAATTATTAATTATGTCAGTTATTTGTCCTTGATTTTAGATTTCCTTATTAATGTGAATTGTACTATTTTTGTAATATGGGTTCTAATTACATTATTTTTATAAGTATTTGGTTGATGCATTATTCTTGTAATTACTTTCTATTTGTTGTATACTTATGTAAAGAACCCGAATTAAATGGTCAAAAACTTTGGGCCACAATGGAACATACTGGATACTAGCTAATGACCAGAAGCAAGTCCACTATTTACAGGCCTTGACAGTTGAAAGTTTGGTCCCGAAATGTTTTTTTGGGGTTGCATTCTCAATTTTCTGCAATTCCTCGTCCATATATTTTTTAAAAAGAAAAAGGATGTAAGAGATTATATACCTTACTTTCCAAAACTGTAAGAATACATAAATTTCACTAATTTAATTATGTGTGTCAACACGACTTTATAGTTTAATTATAGCAATGAAAATAAACAAATTTGAGGTGCACAAAAAGAGTTTGGTTAAGGTATGTCTTTGATTACTTCTTTTTATATATATATAGGGGACTAATTTATAGTCAATCTTATGAATTTAAGGTTATTCTTACAAGTTGTAATTGTGATTGTCCATCAATTGATCAAACGATTAAATATAGCCCCGTTTGAAGTTTAATATTAGGTATATCGAAGTTTAATATTGCAGACGGAGCAGATGTCCAAAAAATCCCTCCTAGTATAAGTCTCACGTCTGTAGAATTAAATTGCGGACGCTAGGTATGGACAATGCTTAAACGATGTCATTTTTAAAGTCAATCCCGTTTGCAGTTTAATACTGTTGATGCTTGTTCAATCCAAACGGCGCGTTCGCAGTATTAAACTATTGACGATGAGTCTTATATAAAACGCCAAAATTTTATGGCGCTCTCATAACATGACTTTTGGATCTCATCTCATTTTAATAGTAGCGATCTGGTATAAAATATCAAATCAAATATTAAATATGAAGATCAAATATTAGTATATTGAATGGAATTAGAGAAAAAGTGTAATGGAGGGTAGCTAAATCCAATCCAATTATACACTTTTAGAAAATGTAGTATATCAAAAGGATAATCTTTTTATTGGTCCCCAAAATATAATTGTTTTCATTTTTAGTTCATTAACTTCTTCTTTTTTCCGTACCTTGTCCTCATATTTTAATTATTTTATGCTAGTCAGGACTGAGATTGCAGAAATTATAAAATTTAAAGATGAAATACGCTGAAAAAATCGTTAAGAGATGATACGCGAGAAAATAACTATAGTTGGAAGATTAATTAAAGGATAAATTATTCCTGTTAAATGTAATGTTATGTGGAATTGATAGTTACAAAATTTGTTCGTATTTTTAAGTTCCAAATATACCCAAAAAATGAAACCAACACACTCCGTCTCTTGTTTGGTGGTTTAAGGATGAAACAATAAACCCAATGAAGTTTTACTGCCTGTTGATTAAATTTTATGTCAAATTATGAGTGCTGAGATCTTAAGATGCTAAATTTTAAGAAGTATTGAACCAGTAGTAGTAGTTGTTTGAAATTTAAGAACTGAATTTGGTGACAGTGTCTGATAAAAAGAATCATACAAGTAATTAATTAAAAATGATTACAAGTTTAGCCTCATTTTCATCTTGGTAAAAGAGTGATTCATTTCGACTAAGTTCACGATTTGCATATTTGGATATTTTTTTCAGTTAATTATTAAAATAAATAACTATATATATATATATATATATATATATATATATATATATATATATAGTATTAATCATATTGAGTTAGGATTTTAAGAAGATAATTAACTCATTATTAAATTTTTGTTAGGATAACCAATTGAAACTAAGGGGAAAACTGCACCAATACTTGCGTCCCAACGCAGTGTATACACTCGGAGGAACGAGTTTTTTCATTGATGGTCAGATAGTTATTGTACAGGAGAAAAAAAATTGAAAACAAAAATCTCTTTACAAGAAAATTGAATACAAAAAAGAAAAAGAAAAAGATACTATGCATGGAAGACGGTATAAGTTGAAAAAATACAAGTCATTTTACTCTCTAGAAGACTAGAACTATCTGTGTGTGTTAGACTGCAAGAGAAAAATACAAGAGCTCATTCCAGGTATCTGGAACCCCAGGAAGACACCAATGGCTGCAATCTTGACCCCCAGTCGAATAGCTCTTTCCAGGTCTTCTTCCATAAACAGATGGATGACCATCTACTCTATAATCTGACAAATTAGTTATATTCAATAAAGTAACAGGAATTTTCATCTGCCTTAAGACCTCTTCCAGAATGATATTCTTCTCCTGGTAACTGGTACTTGAAGTTTCACTTATGGGTCTCAAAGCTTCTCGGCAATGGCCACCAGCATTCCACTGACCTCCCCTATTAAAACAAACTAAAAAATTACTCGGGTGTGATATGAGGGGGAAAACTAATATCCATTCTACTTAATGGCGGTGAAAGGGCCAAACCTGAAGTGTGAAGGAGCAGAACTTCGAAAGAAAACTTGGGTTTTGCTTGGATTGATATATTTATCCAACCATAATCCCCAAGTCATTAGTGCTTTTTGGAAAGCCGTTGAAACGTCAAGACGAGGATGAACTTGCTCCCCTTCTTGGTAGTAGTTAACCCTGTTATAAGACCCAGGAGGTTAGAAACTTGGAATAATATAGCATTATTAAATCACTTTAAAGCATGTTCCTGAGTAGCCTTACACAAGATAATATGATAATATTGCACCAGCTTCTATCCTCTCACAATATGGAGTTATATTTTTCTCTCTCTCTAGTTCCTTGTTTAGTTACAATATGGGCTAATACGGGAAAGAGTAGCACGGACTTTTGAGGTTAACATGTTTTTTGTTTTAACTTGGTTTCTTCATAAATTTGCTTAATATCCAGTACATGTTTGACAAGCTAGAGAGTATGCTTCATTAAGACATTGATATTCTAAAACATAGCTGATGTTGAAGAGTGCTTTCTAAACAACAAAAAGTTTTTAGTACTTGACCTACTGAACCAGTATACACCTTGAAACTATGTAGTTTAAGAATGGAAACACCAACCCAGATTTTGTTTTGTAATGACTCCACCAGTGTGCAGTGTTGAAGACAAGAATATCAGCTCCTTTCCATCTTGATGATCCCCTATCCATGGTATCAATACGCAAAGTCTGCACTCTTTTCTTGCCAACCCTTGCCTTGCTCTCATGAACCAAGTAATGGCTCACATAGTATTCAACTGTACACTTGTAATCCTGGAAAAAATACAATCACAATTACTAATACTGTGTTGTATCACAAACAGAACGGAATAATGCTAAGAAAGAGTTTAGCAGACTTACCACAAACTTGAAACAATAGTTACCCTTCTCTTTGGTGATTCTTCGCCCACGGGTCTCATAGACCCTCTTTGGATCTTTAATGGCTCCCATTAACAAACATAACATTGATTCCCATTGATTCCTGTTAATGGAATCACCCACGAAAACAAGTCTCTTCCCTCTAATTAAATTCAGCATTTTCATTGCATTGAACCTAAAGTGTCACCGACACCAATTAACCAAAATTTCAGAATTCCCTCTCTCATTCTTCTTAGTAAAATTTATACACAACAAATCAAATAATGGTGTATCCTATCCTCATGTAAAATCAACAAATTCAATCAAAGATGCATTCTAAATAATATATCACACAGAGAGACAACACTAGGCATTACCTTGGAATATCACAATCTTGGGGCTGCCACCTCCATTTCATGTAATCTTTATCCAATCTTCCATTAGTTTGACAATTGAAACCTTCATCTATGAAAGGACACGAAGCATTTGTGTACAAGGGATAGTTCTCATCAAATACCCATTTGCCTTTAGTAACATCACACAAGCTTTTACTCTTTTCTGGAATTCTACCCTTTCTCAGAACTTCTACTTTCCTGGGTAAAGAATCAGATATGTGCTCCTGGATAATCAAGGAATTTCCATTTATAGCCTCGTCTATGTATATTTCATTAGCAGATACTTCAGATTCAATTCCCTTTTCCTCATAAACTAAACCTTTACGCAAACCAGAAGTATTTTCAGGTCTCTTGTGATGGGTAGCAATCAGAACTGAGTTAATCAGATGATTAACTGAACTATCTGCACTGAAACCTGCAAAAGTACCATTTGCAGCATCTGTCACATTGTGCTCACTACCCTTTTTCTGAATCTCCCCAAAACTTGAAGCATTGGCAATTTCAGATGTATTTACAGATTCTCTAAACTGGGTATCAACAAAAATAGCACTTTTAACTTCACTTGCTGAAGAATTTGTACTAAAACCAGTCAAGGTCTGAACAGTTAAGGGTTTAAGACCCGATCTGAAATTAAAATGGGTTTCTTGATGAACTGAGGGGGTAACTCTAATGAGCCAAATGGAAAAGAAAATTAAAAAGACTAGAGAGAAAGAAATTGTGAAAGAAAATACCAAGAATCTAGTGGGTTTAATTGAGAAACTTCTCAGTTTCTCCATGAACTAATTATTGGGTGATTGTGAGTTTGAGAGCTCTAATGGAAGTCGAGAAACGGTGGGGTTAAGACTTGGTAAAGTAGCAGATGGACAATGCACTTGTTTTATGCAAAAAAGAAGAAGAAGGGAATAGAGAGAAATAAGAAGAAAGATTCCAAAAAGAGTGACGGAGGAAGAGAAGTGGAATTGTGGGAGCAGGTTCATCACACTCTTGTTAGCTGTTGCAGTGAGGCCAGAGCATGCCTTTGTCGGCTATTTTATACGGAAATTGTTAAACCCACACCAATAACAAAATAACAAAAGTGTGTGTAACACTATAACGACTGTATTTAACAATTTTATTTTTTCTTTTCTTTTGATTGAGAATAGTAAGAGTTTTCTTTGTCATAGAAGAGTAATAATGTCAAACTCTAGTAGATAAGGTTATTATCAGTATAAAATTTATCATTATATTCGGCAAACAAGTAGTAATAATTATCTAAAAACACACGCACGTGTAACGTGGGTAGTTATGGCAAATGTCTAAGGACACTACACAAAGAACGTGATTCTTAGTATGTATTTGAAACAAAACTCATTCTAGGACGATAACAATAACATAAATAAAAAGGTAAAAATGGTAGGAGGGATCCTCAACTAAAAATATGAATCAACAATTTTTAATGATAATAAAGTATAAAATTTAAACATTTATTAAACATTATAATATAATATAATATAATATAATATAGTAGTATTCGACATCCAATTTTTTAAAAAAATTCCACATAATTCAATTATGATTATATTGTTAAATGAATGGTTAATGTTATGCAATTTCACCAACTATACACTAACAAAATAAAATTACACAACATTGCCCCTCCATTGTTTTCATTATATATATATATATATATACAAGATTTTTCGTTAATCGATCATATTTTCTGCTGACCCTTCTTGAACACACGCCAAACAAAAAAAAAAGGTGTAAAATCATTTCTAAGTATTTTCCTTAAATTAAATCCATTTTCTTTAATGTGATTAGATAGAGTAATAATTAATCAATTACGATAGAAGCAAAACAAATTCTCCGGCCGCAGTTATAGGACTGATCCCCAGCACGTACAACCTAAAAGCAAAAAGATGACCATTTCTCCTGAATCTTATCATCACAATTCTCCCTACGACCTTTCTTCTCTCTCGCGCCTAGGGTTTGGTTACACTAATTCGCTGGTCAGTCTCCTCTCTCCCTCATGCATTATATATGATTACGCAGGCATTTTTCTTCATAATATGTTCATTTTTTGGTTTGTAATTGTGTTGGTCATGGATTCTGCCTCTAGTTTCTTGGTGTTGTGCTTAATATCCGCCAACCATACCAGTGTGTGTAAGTGTTTGAATTTAGACATTACCATATCAGTATGAAGATCTGTTAAGTTTCAATCGGGATATTTTTTATTTTGTTTCCGAATTATCTTTATCTTGTACCTGTTTTGTGTGATTTATATGCATGCGAAATAATGTGTTGCTAATTCATCCAAAATAGACATTGACCAATTAAATTGGCATTGATGCAGGTAGGATTCCTCATGTGACACTGAAGGGACCAAATTTGGTGAAGGAGATAGCTGTGGCAGCTGTAATGGGCTGTATTGCTGGTTTGGCATGGAAGAAGTATCACTGGAATGAGCAGAAGAAAGCTAGAGTTTTCTATCATCTGCTTGAGAAAGGTGAGGTCAGTACTGTGGTTGCTGAAGATAATTAATTAATTATTAAATACCCCTGCCACTGCCGCTGCCGCTGCCGCTGCCAGATCTCTCTCTCTTTGGGAGTTGAATAAAAATTTGTTTCTTTTTTTCCCTGAAATTCACGAGACTTGTATGATGTCTGCATCATAAATAAACAAAGATTAATGATCTTGGCTGATGATCTGCAGAATTAGAATTTATTTTTCTTCATGTATATGTTTATATTTCAACCTCTGTTCCAAGGAATTACGAGTTTCTAGCCTTAAAGGCTTTAAAATGCTCCAAAAAACTATTTTTTTATATATATAAAAAAAACATTAAAATAAATTTGGAGCACTTTTAATCCTCTTTTACGTTGTATATTACCATTTTTCTAAATATTAGATTTTTTTTTAAATATGGGCAGTTAGAAAAAAAAAATTTAACATGTTTTTTCGCTTCTTTTTCCCCCCTCTGCATTAGTAAGGGGGTTCCAAACATCATGCAAGGATTATCAAGTTTTTAAATAAAAATAGTCAATCCACTGAAGCAATTCAGCAATTAATGAATTAAGCAATGAGGAAAATAGACCGACACTCTCTATACAGTGTCTATACATAAGCATAATAATATTAACCATTTCTCTAGTTTTTTAAATAATAGTTAATACCTCTCTAATATATAATATATAACATTCACTACTCTTAATGTGGTTGACCAATTAATATCCAAAAATATTTTTAATATAATATCTAATACACCCTTAAAATTATAATGTTTAATATATCCACTAAATATAAATTTATATATTATAATTTTTACTTAACTTGATCTAATTATTTAAATTATGAATTTGTGCAATAAATAACATAAATATCAAAAATAATAAATATTTATTTTATCAAGAAACTAAAGTCATACACGTTTTGCTAATTAAATTTCTCAAAGATTAAAATTTACGTAATATACATTCAAATATATTTTTGTAATTAAAATGTAAAATTTTAATAGCCATAAAAGTTCAAATTAACGCAAAAAAAAATAATAATTATTTTTTACCAAATATTAAAATTTACGTAAAATAAACTTATTATTATAGAACAAATCTTATTATTCATATAAAAAAAGTATTAAAATTATATTAATTATTTTTCTCAAATATTAAACTAAACATAAGTCATACTTGGGCACAATTATTTACAGTAAAAATGAAAAATATTGTTACTCAAAAAAGAAAAAATATATTAAGAGAAAAATCTTTTTACAAGATAGTAGTAATAAATATTATTATATTTTTTTATTTAATATTGCACAAAAACAACATCAACTATATACCAAAAAATATAATCAAAATCATAAACACTACAAGAAAAAGGGCCATCTGCGACCAAAGATATCAGCGACCGCCCTATTCGGTCGCGGATAATATTATTAGCGACCGCTATCTGCGACCGCCACTAAATCTAGTCGCTAGTATACATCAGCGACCGCATGCGGTCGCTGGTCAGTCACTGAGATGAATTTTCCACCCAAAATTTGGTGCGAAACTTTTTATGGCGACGATTTATATCGGCGACCACTAGCGATCACGATTTGTCCACATCATTAAACACTAGCGGATCAGACGCGGTCGGCCGATTCTTATAACCTTAATCGATTGGGCATTCGCTCGAACCCGATCGACGAAAAAAAAAAGAGGGTGAAACTTCGGTAGGGGAGAAGAGGATTAGAGGGAGAGAAGAAGAGGAACCATCAACATCCCATTTACGACGCTTTTCACCACCATCTGTATCACCACCAGAACCCCTTTAATCTTCCTTTCACAATTTATTGTATATTACAATCTTCTTTTCACAATTTATTACTTTCTTCGTTCCAAAATTATGGGTAAATTGATATGAAGAATGATTTACTTTATTGTATGTTATGGGTATATTCGTTTCAAAATTATGGGTAGCTTCGTATTTTGTTGGAGACCCGATTTTGTTGGAGAAGTTCATATTTCTTATGTATATGAAGAAATTAATATTTTGTTAATGAATCGATTCCCAAGTTCTACTAAAATGGAATGAGGAAGGATGATTGATTCCCAAGTTATATCAATTGTTTTCACCAATAATTTTTAAGAGCACGAAATCGCATTCTTTTAAAAAGCAAGTAGGTAGGATCGAGCAAAAAACGGATATAACCGAATTACCGAAATCAATTCAAATAATTTAATCAAATTTTTGATAATTCAATTTTTTTAACATTTCGGTTATACCCGAAATTTATTATAGTTTTCGGTTAGGTTTTATAGGTTTTACTTTTGGGTTATTCGGGTAAACCGAATAACCGAACAAGCTAAGCAAAGTCGAAATATTTACTAAACCGAACAAAAGCACTACTCATTACTCACTCCTGATAGCCCAGACAGATCTCGAATTCTCTCAAGTCTCAAACCCTTCTCAGATCCGTCACACCTCTCTTCAGGAACGACCCTCTCTCTCTCAAACTCAAATCTGGTGACCGACGACTAAGGCGACGAAGAGGATCGGAGCTACGAGATCTCTCAAACTCTTCATCTCTCTCTCTCAAACTCAGTTCGGAGCCACGAGATTCGGCCCCTTTTCCGACGACTGAGGCTCACCGGAATAATTTATTATTTGCAGATATGCCCAAATGCCGGTCGACGCAAACAAGTGACTAATAGCATGAAAGATTTGAAATATCCCAAGGCATAGTGTCGATCCCTCCCATCATTGATTCATGCCCATTGGATGCTACCATACCATAGCCATAGCCTCTTCAGATACGGTTTGTACCTGCAAATACTCTGGTCTTTGCTTCTTTACTTAAAAAATTTCTAATTAGAATTCTTCTTGTATAACTAGTGGCGAATATAAATGAAAAGTATGTGTTTCACTGATGTTCCAGGGTGGAGCATAACAATAAAGGGAAGAAGTTTGGTAAACTGAAATAGCATCTCATGAGTTGCAGATTGTAATATAATGTTGTTCATGTACATCTCTTTTATCTTCCACTATTTTGGGTTGGAATTTAGAAAGGAGGAGCAAATGGTTTAATTATGGGCATATGATATGAGATAGAATTAATTATGGGTATTTGAAAGTCATATTCGAATTAGAAGCAAAATTGGGGAACTAACAATGGCTTATATACTAACCTAACCTATTTATTACTTGCAACAAACTATTGGAGCTTACATGTTAAATTCGGTTATTAACCGAATAATCGAATAATTAGTTCGGTTATTCGGTTATCATGTAATTCGGGTAGTTGTTCGGATATTCTAAACAGTCTAAATTCGATTTTCGATTATAACCGAAATGTGTATTCGGTTCGGTTATTAATCGAATGCTCACCCCTAGCAGTAGGGAAGGACATTTAAAATGTTGCCAGTGTTCTAGAAATGATTTTGCTCGCTCTAGTTGTTTTGGTTCTTTGCAATTTTGAAGACTTGATTGATTGATTTCAAAACATTTAAATGCCATTTTATTTTTCCAGATTTTATATATTAAAAAGCTTTGTCCATTTGAATTCTCCATCACTTTCGAGAAAAAAATCAAATTGTGTTGTATGTCGGTTACAGGTATTTGCACGACACAGCAGACGGGATGAAAAGAAAAGAGGGAGCTCAAAGAGAAGAGGGAGAAAGGGGGAGAAGAGGGAGAAAGGGGGAATAGGAGTCTCGTTCGCCACCACTGCCCACTGTCATCCCCGCCGCCACAAGTAACCCTAATTCTCTGTATTTCTGAATTGGAGCAAGATAGTTTATACCACCTATGGGCTGAGGTAAAACATAGCTTTAGTGCTTAATGTTAAATCTAAAATCCTTTTTTCAGAGTTCAATTGTTATAAATATATATATGACTGTAAATTATTGTATATTGTAGTGATTTTCAAGATAGTAAAATTGTGAAGTGCATTTCACAATTATGCTTCTGAATCGCCTTTACGCCGGTGATTACATGGGCGAAAACACCTATCGCCTATAAGGATGCGATTTAATTTGAATTTCGGGTATATTTTTTATCACTCGATAGATAATACATAGTTAATCAAATAATATTGTTTAGTAATGTTGGATTATGATAATATAATATAACAGATTTTAATATTATTATTGTTGTTTTATTTGCGTGAAGCGGTATAGATGGGACGACCTTACGTGCATCGCTTATTCGAGACATTATACGGCAAAAGTGCGTCGTCCCGAACTAAAGATAATCCAACAAGGAACGACAAAAAGCCCCGCGCAATCTTTGAGATTGACCATCCCATGCAGGTGAAGCAGATATATACATGAGTATAGTCACCGGTGTGTGCTTGCATCCCATATGGGTGCGAGATGTGTGACCGATGGGAGAGATGAGTCCGGGTCAAGAGACGCTTGAAGATCGCCTACCGAAGCAGATCCTCGTGTGTATCGAAGGCGAAAAGGCTAAAGGCACGCATAAGCTGGTAGCGATATATCACAAATTGCAAAGATATTCTTCGCTAGAATGCGTATGTATATAAGTTTTATTGGCTTAGTTATTTGTTTTTTATGTTTACTGATCATCTTTTGTAAACTAAAATATCATATGTTTACATAATAATATGAGAAAATGAACTGTAGGAGTCTCGGCCTCAAGCGTCAACCTATCAATTGGTTGGATGTGTATGTGGCCACCCGCGATGGCCTGCCTGAGGCTGTTCAGATAGCGGTAATAAGTTCACTTTATCCTAATATGTTATGTATAAATGTGACGACTTTTTTGAGTATTTTTGTATTTATTTATAACTATTTAATTGTTCATCTTCTGATAGGACACTTATAAGGGCTTAATGAACGAGCGTTATCCTAAAGGCACCCCGCGTCCATCGATTGATCAAGAATTATGGGAGAGGCGTCCATCGTGAAGAAAAAAATTATGTCAAAGGCCAAGGACAAAAAAATAAATACCAACCATCAATTGGCACAGCAGCTCTGCCACTTTATCAGTCTACGATCGTGAGTTATCCAAACCTATCATACTCCTGCCGATCATGTGAGAGCGATCCGTCAGATCGTGATCTTTTCATATATAGGCGATGCATCTGCGGTCTCCGAAGTCATGATGAATCAAGCGGAAGCGAGGCGCAATGCAAGCAATACGTTAACAGAATGACGACGTGTATATATATTGTCTATTGTTTAGTTTTCCCTAAGTATGTCGTAGTAGTATCAACACATGTAACATATATGTTTTATTACTTTGTTAATTACAGGATCATAATTTGGATGATCCATGAAGAGCGCCTAGACTGGATTTTTTTAGATTTTTAAAACCTTGTACTCTTTTAGATTCATTCTTTGGACAATTGTATTGGTTTATATGGATGTTTACGATATCGATTGTATTATGTTGGATGAATATTTACAATTGTATTGTGTTGGATGAATGTTTATTCATGGATGAATGGATGTTAATATGGATGCTTGTATATACTGCTGTGTTGGGATTGAAAGCAGGTACAACAAGTTATTTTTGGGAAATCAAGAAAGCGGTAAAAAAATTTTAAAAAAACACATCATTGATAGCGACGCGATCATTAACTCCATATCGTGATCAGCATTACCTTGTTGGAAAGCTAGCAATAGCATCGATCGGCCGCTATTACGGCGTCACGCCGCCATGTGTGCCACGTCACATCATCATCGACAACCGACTCAAAGATAGTCGAATTGCGATGATTATTGTGGTCATTTGAAAGTGCGGTCGCTAATAAAGCGGTCGCTATTACTGGTCGCTGATGTCCATCCAACGATCGATTACTCATGATCGCCATCAACGCAATCGCAATCGGTCATTGAAACCCATCTGCGACCACGGGCGGTCGCTAATAAGCCTTTTTGTTGTAGTGAAACATCTTAAATTTTAACATATACTCAAAAAAAGTTAACATATAAAAACCATAATGTGAAACTAAAAATTCAATTAATATTTTTTGTTATTAAACACCAAAAACTAAAATCAACATACTCAATCACTCTAATTAGAACAGCTCCACCTCTTACCCCCACCCCAACCCCCCACTCCCCCACCCCACCCCCCCACTCCCCCACCCCCCCCCCCATCCCTACCCCACAAAAAAAATATTATGTGATTATGTATACACCCCTTACCCTCCACCCCACACCACTCCCACCCCCCAAAAAAAAAAAAAAATAATATATCAAATCAGGCCTTCATAGAATTATAACCATATTAAAATAGTTAATATGATTTTTAACCATAACCATATGGTTCTAACCCACATTATCCATATTAAAAATGGTTAATATGATTTTAATTCTTAAATGGTAGGTTAACCATATTTTGAAAACCAAAACCAACTCATAACTATATTTTGCCAAGTCTAGGTATGCAGTCTAAGAATTCTTATCTTGACAAAATTACAAGGTCAAATCAATAATTTTGAGGTTTGTCAAATCTTCCATGACAAAAATCATTGTAATGTCAATGGCTGGCAAATATATCCAAGCCCCTATGGCAAATGCTATTCTACACTTTTCACCTCATCCTGCAGGGCAGAGTAAGCTGATGCTCCGGTAACTTCATTGCCTTATTGTTTGTTTGAATGATGGCATGCTTTTCTGAACCCATTTGATGGTCCAATCCGGATACGAATTATGCATTGCTGATTGAAATCAATGTCGATCTGTACAATTTAATAGAATATAATAAATATGACATTCTTCAGGTACATATGAATATAGGATACTCCCAGAGTCTCAGGTTAAGTGCAACAGCAAAAGATATTACTAAAGCACTTTCGAGGATGAAATGCATGAATAATTGTTTTAAGAATTGAAGGATCTCTTTTTTTAGACAATGATCAATAACTATATGTGTCATAGAAAACACAGGCTGATCGGAAATCTGAAATAAAAGATGCAACACTTTCAGTATAGAATATTAGAAGCATAAGCTAGTAATTGGACTTATGGCACAAGCACTCCAAAGGCTATGGTAAATGGACCGTGAAGTATAGCACTAAAACTTGGCAAGAAAAAAAAATGTATCTTACTAATGTCCATGTGTCGTGCTTATGATAAAAGGAAATCCCTGAATTGTCAACGGTCCAACTCCCAAGTGTTGACAACCCAGATAGACATAAGCCCATTTGGATGTCTATAACTTGTTTTTGAATGTAACGTTTATTTAAGTACTTGACCAATTGACTAGGTCGCTTGAGAAACCGTTGCTTGAGAAACCGTTAGATCTGAACGGAAAAAGGAAAAAAAAAACAGCTTTCCAGGTCTGGCAAATAAAAAGTGCAGTTGTTTATACCAGACTTTAGAGAGACACTTCATCCAACAAAACTTTTCCTATTACTTTGTGGGATCCACCTTGTTGGTGAAGCCATATATTAATTATTGCTACAATTGTTACCCAAAAGGGTTTTACCATGATTGTTTGTATGCCTTCAGCATTACCCAGAGAAGATACTTTCCAAACCCATTATCTGTCCTGAGAATTTTTCTTTCACATAGAAGGGGGGTGGGGTGTTTCCATGTAATATCGGTGTCTCTGTGTCTGATTTTTATTTGATATATCTCTGTATTTTGCATCTAGTTCAACTCTCTTGTTGCCTTTTAGTGGACTAAAACATAGAGGAAGAAAAACTAGCCCTCCCAACACAACTTCGACAGATTACAAACTTTTGTCAGGAACCACTATCCTACCATGCGGAAAGCCTCTACTCTGGAGAAAATCTACTATCAGTGTATCATACAATTTAGCTTGAGCCACGGAAGATCCAGGATATTCCTCGAAGCTTAGCGTGTGGCCAAGGGTGCAACCACAGCTATGCCTTAATCCCCCTTCTGGGACCTTTAATGATATTTGATTTAGTCCCTCAAGGCAAGGGGACCTAAGGGTATGGTCTGGTTGGTGCATTGTGCCCGAGTATCTCTACAAACTAAGACGAGGGTACTGAAGCCTCCCAAGGGACATGTGTATATATTTCCATCACCATAGTGGTAATATGTGTACCAGCAAGCAGATGATGTCCCCAGGACTTCCAGATTATAACGGTAAGGGTATTGTCACTTCACTATCTTTTAGTAATAACATACACCAAAATCCAAATATGTATTCCTCGTGAAAGGTGTGACATCAGCTGAGAGTCAATATTTTCCTTTCACGTGCAACTTTCAATCTTGCACCACATACTTCTGCCCTTTCTCAGTGCAGAACTGTTGTGTGCTTACATGGACAACCTCAGACTCCCAGAGTACTCTATGTCTCTATCTGTACGAGTGTGACTCTGCTCCTTATTTAAAAACTAACCTACTCTTTAAAGTCTCCCCCTTCTACGGATAGAGCCGTGGATCAAATACAAATTGTATATTTGCATTACCAAACACCAAAATCCTCGAGCAATAGTTTCCATGAAAACAGAAACTCATATTCGATGTATACTTTCTCTTCATATATAAAAAGCATAAAATCATATTCTTTTATTTAAAATACTACAACTATATATGGAATTATGGATGAAGAGTTTACCATAACGATGACCTTCTGGTCGACTGAAATTTATCAAATTCAAGATTTTCAAGCTCCTTGACTCCTCCTCCTCCGGAAGCAGGAACAGCTTTGTTCTCTGAATATACGGTTACTTTGCTTACATCATCTTTACATGAAACAAGATCTGCACTGGTATCAGAAGTGTTTGAAACACAATATTTTTGAAGCCATCTGTCAGACTCCCAGAGGACATGCATAATGCTCTCTCGTGCTGCATAACCATGGCTCTCGAAGGGAAGAATCACTAAGCGGCAGAGTGCACCATGACCTTTCAGTGCATTAAAGAAACGATCTGACTGCATTGCATAAAAATGAAAAATAAGTAGCAACTTAGCATATAGGATCAAAAACAACTATGTAATTTGAGAATGAGAAAGCAGTTTGAAATTGTAAACAACTCAATGCACTTATTTCTCTATGTGACACTGATAATAAAAGTAATGTTATTTACATGAATGGTATAGAATATATTGACTAGAGCCATTGTAGTACCTGCATTGTCAATGTTCCTGAATTATTGTCTTCTTCTCCATGGATAAGCAGGATAGGCTTCTTTATTTTATTCGCCGACATGAAAGGGCTCATTTCAACATAAGTAGAAGTGGCCTCCCAAAGTGTCCTGTCCTCGTTCTACAAGAATAATTCATTACAGGAACATGCAAAGACAAGAATAGGAAACTGTCAAGAAACCAAGGATAATAGTATTTGATGTCGATAATGGCACAGGGAATGATCCTACCACATCAAATTCATTAATGCCGAGTTAAATTGACTATTTTTTGTCCCGCGGTAAAGACATAAACAAAAAGAAACACAAACTTTGCTGTTTGCATCTTGATAAATGGGAAAACATTACCAACAGCCTAACCCTTCTTCCCTTCCCTTACATCTCCATGTGGCTCAGGCACTCACCACTCACCGGTCTAAGTCCAAAAACTGCTACTACTGAATCATCACTTCAATTTATGTTTTTCTACCATCTCAGAGTCAAAGAAGCACCAGTCCATACAGCGGCCATTAATAGAGAGACAGAGAAAGACAGAGAGAGAAAATAGATCTTAATATACATATATATATATATATATATATATATATATATATATATATATATTTAGGAGGGTAATTAACTGCTTATAACTAACTTAGATAACATTGTACAGGTCTTTTACAAAGGAGTAGACAGAAATATTTTTAAGTGTAGTACTGTTCGTGGTTGTGGTGACAAGCTAGTTCGCATATGTAGCTTTTCACATTTGATGCAGAATGCAGACACAGAAGAGACATAGAAACTAGACAAAGGAGGATAAGAAAGAAAAGGGGAGAGGATGAGACTATTTAGTTTTAATTGTAAAGGATAGAATGGTTGCCTATATTAATTCGCTTTCTGTGGCACGATCATTATGAGCACTGGCATCATTGCTACCATAATATTAAATATAAGAAGCAATTAAAAATTAAAAAAAATGGAATAGTCAATTCAGGGAGAAAACAACAAGTAATTTGATGTATATATTTCACTCTAAGTAGAACTCTACCTGAAACCCAAAAGGTGTTAGTGTTCTGTTATAGGCTCCAGAGCGAGCAATTCCGCAACAGAAAAGATGTGGGGCATGCGCCAGGAGGTTTGCAGTCATAAATGCTCCGTAGGAATGACCACCAACAGCAATTTTGTTTGGATGAGCCACCTATGAAGGGTAGCACCAAAAATAATAAGTCTTGCTGTCAAAATCATGGTAATAGGACTTCAGGTAAAGAATTGAGAGGCTTACACCACGACGTATAACTTCCTCAACTGCAGCCTCAGCACTTGCTACTAGTTGCTCCACATACCTGGTGCACACAGAATCATGATGAAACCACTGAAAAATCTAATGCTATAAATGGGAAGCAGGAACCTTAGTACTTCCAGAGGACTAGCTGATAAAATCATGGTTCATGCTTTAAATTAATGCAAGAGTTGGTCAATGTGGGAGCACTGAGCACATGAGTATTTTAAAAGTGGTTCATCTCTATTATATATAGCATTGTGTTCCAAGGAAGGAACAAGAATATTGCATCTCTACTTGCGCTTTTTATATCACAATCACAATTCACATATTAGATCCATTTGACACATGGTTTAAGAAATGCCTGCTATGTAACAGTTTTACAAGTTTTACTTAACAGAATTCTGGAGAGCCATGGTAGCCATTACAACCATTACAAAATTAAAGTGCAGCAACGAGCCATTACAACTGCTACAGTGAATTAAAAGTAGTTATGATCTGTAACAACATTGCTGCGATCATCAACCATAAAAAACTATATATATACACACACACACACACATATATAATTCTCATCTATTTAAATATATATTAAGACAAAACTTAATTTTTTGGTCTTCGTCTTTGGTCTTTGGTCTTTGATATAGGTATAAAATTTAGCTAAAAGTAAAACACTTTTTATGGTCCCATATAATGCTAGGATCAATTTACCTAGAATTAAAACTCTCTTTATAGTCCTACAAACTTTAATATGAACTTATTAACTCTAATTCAAAATACATGTATAAATACGGATGATTGATTATAAAAACTAAATATTACATTTTGAAACAATATAAAAACCTAATATTAAATTAAAAATAACAAAAGAATTACATTAGTAACACTCAATTGTGAGTACTCGACAATTGTATGTGATATGTAGTCATCCGTTTTTTAAGCAAAATTTATAGTTATTCTAATAATAGCACCGAGTCAATTTAAAATTCAAAAAATATATTTTATAACCACTATATAAAATAAATTATAAATTTAAAATAATTTTATTTTAAAAACAACTCGTGTTTCGCACGGGACACTTAGCTAGTTTTTTTAATTTTTCAAAAAAAAAAGTGAGAAAAAGTAATAAAAATCTTCAATTGACTCAAGATTTGATATGGCTAAAGGGAATTTTTTTCCTTAATTTCTTTAATTTATAATTTATTATTTATTCATGATAAACTTAAATAGAATTTCTATTTAGATTTTGATCAAATTATTTGGTAGTTGGAATTGAAGCATAGAGGATTTACAACTATAGTCATTGGTTGCAATTAATAGTAATATTATGAAAAGATAGAATCAGCAACATTTGCTTAAATAAACATAAGTCAATAAAAACCAATGAGAAACCAAATTTCTATAGTCCTATTAAGCAAATACTCCCTCCATTTCACAAAAAGAGTCTTATTTGCAAAATTTACAAACTTTAAGGATATATATATATATATTCCATGGTGAGTGTTTAGTTTAATAGTGATGACGTGATAATTAAATTGTGATGATAAATCTAAGGAGTTGGTCATTTTATACTATTATCAAAAGTAACGGAAATATTTTCTTTGGAAAAAAAAATGACAAATGGGAATATTTGGCTCCATAGTAACAACCTATGGTGTCTGTCCTTGTTTATAACTTTTATCTAGATAATGATAATAGTTAACATTCAACTCTCTACTTATAAATATTCTGAGAACTGGGTTGGTTAATGATGACTAGTCTGAACTTGCTTTGTTTCATTATTAATGAAACAGGACAATTAATTACGTTTCCCACGTTTCTAAGAACCCAGTTTTATAAACAATTTAGAGTCTTTCCTAATCACCCTTCCAAGCAGTTTCCCTTTCTTGATAAACTCATTTATATCCGTTTGGTAGAGAGAATGTGGTTCAAGGAATATATGCGGCCCACAAATTACCACTATTCTC
Organism: Panax ginseng; assembly: GCA_020205605.1. Taxonomy (NCBI): domain Eukaryota; kingdom Viridiplantae; phylum Streptophyta; class Magnoliopsida; order Apiales; family Araliaceae; genus Panax; species Panax ginseng. The sequence goes on along the minus strand of CM035136.1, from coordinate 6,834,561 downwards.
AAGAGAAGGATGTGATTTGTACGAACAACGAATGATGATTGATGATTGATGATTGATAATTAACTACGTGGAGCTTCTTCCTTGGTGGAATGAAAATATTCTATTATAATCTAAATGAATCAAATAAATGACATTATGGAAAATATTGGTTTTCACATACCTATCATTTGCCTCTTCTTTACCCTCCCCGATGATGGGAATTGTTGGTCCAGACAAGATAGCAAACCTGTAAGACTTGGTGCAATCAAAAAAATGTCCAACATATATACTCCAAGCCAGCAACTGAGATCTTAAAAAGGAATCAACAAAGATATCTCAATATCACAAAAGTTTTGGGAAAAAAGGGGAAGGAAAGATTCATGCCTCCTTGCGAGCCATAGCAAGGCTGATATTGAACCTATGCCTGAAAACTCATTAGGAGAACCACGTACTTGGCTAGCAGCCTCTTTGCTTTTAAACTCTCCAGGATAGGACCATACCAGGCATGGAAGAGGACCATCCCTCAAGGGATCGTATCCTGGTGGAAGGTACAGTGTTGCAGTTAGTTGAACTCCATCCTTCCTCTGGTATCTGATCATCTCTTTCTGAAGTGATGCCAACTGAGGGTATGGATGGGGAAAATTTGTAATCTGAGTTGCCTTCTTTTCTGGCCAACTCTGTAAGTAATATTGGGTGTTTTCGGTTTTAGATTCTTTAGAGGAAAGTATCTTTAACTGATTAATGTTAATCTCCACTTCGTTCTGATCAGACATTAAAGCAACAACTGTCTCATAATATTTTTCCTTGCTGCTCTCCCATATTCGTTCCTTGCTGCCTGTATTTCTGAAGTTTAATGTGTAAGAACACTGATCCAGTAATTGAAAATAACATAAAGATATATGAAGTAATCAAACACTTACATGTCAAACAAATCCAGGAAGGGAATGTTTCCTTCTGGGGTAGCACCACTTCCATTTAGTAAAACATAGGTGCCTTCATCATTTTCCTTCTTAAATTTTGCAATCACGTAAGTTCCAGCAGGAGTTCTCCGTAACATAGGAGAGCCTGGATCAGAATACACATCTTCTGATGACCTATCAAATAGTATGTGTGGACTCGTATCAACAGTTCCAGGAGACAGCACCCAAGTTTTTATTCGCCGTGTTTTGTACCAAGATTCATAAACCAGAGCTAGTGAATCATCACACCATGAAATCCCTCTGAAAAGATTAAAAGGCTGTACACATTAAACTGGAATTCTCTGTTTATATCGTAAGCAAGTTACAAAACAAAGTCACTACATAACAATCTTACATGCTGAAAAGCCACAATGATATCTTGTAAGATTCATTAGTTAGCATATATTTGATGTCCACATAAGCTTAGAATTTTGAAATGACTCAAGATGGAAACCCAACTTGCTAGCCTCGGAAAGTAGTTCATTTATAGCAGGTAATAACATCTCAATTCTTGGTGTCTAGTAAGATCAAAACACTTCTAAGCTACATTATACAACTATTAATCATCTAATGAAGGATAGAAATATAACTCATGCAGCTCACTTATACATGTACAGAGATCAGCCTGTTTGCATACCCATAGCGAAGGTCAAGTTTATGTAAGATTGTCGGCTTTTCGCCTTGAAGGGGCTCAGCAGCTTCTGAATATATTATGTCACGTGGAGAAACTTCAACTTTAGCATCACCACCATCTTGTGTTTCCACCCTATCAACAATTCATAAGCCAGACATGTTTATATAGTGGTGCACCAAGTATGCAGGAAAAAACGATGATTCAACTGTCATTCTGTGTACTCAAGACAACTTTCTCCAGACAGCTTGAAACATTGCACATCAATTAAGATGGTCAACGGAAATTAAGGTACAACGATTATATCTATAACTGGAAAAAAGAAATGAAAAAATGTTGTTTAAACGAGTTGATTTTCCTGCTGCTCGCGTAGGCTCAATGATGCCGAGTCTTCTCTCCTTTTGGTCCAAGGAGCTACCCAGTATCACATGTTGTTTTAGTAGTTTAAATTGTGTCCTGGCCTTGAGCCTTTGATGTAGTTACTTTTTTTGGACTAAGCTGGGAAGGGTAAGGTTTTCATTCTTTGCTCTATGATGTTATTTTTGTCTGGTATAGCTAGATGAGGGAAAGGATTTTGTTTAGGCTTGGAATTCTTGTAAGAAGGTTTATAGTTTTGAAAGAAAAAAAATCAACCATACACCCCCATTCTGCTTTGACTCCATCCTTCATTTTGTGTAGGATACATGCTGTCTCATACCTCTTTTAACTCCCAATGTTTCTACATTACTTCATAAACTGATAAACTTATGTTAACTGAAATATTTATCTATAGAGGAACAAAATGAACCTTGTGCACACTAAACAATCACTTTTAGCAACATTGTATTGGAATCATCCACAAGCAGATGACACTTCCCAATTCCCTCTGTGATGCTAACACTCACTTATCCTTAACTATGTCATAGAATTTTTTTATTTTTTATTTTTTTTTGTTTGGGGGTGATGATTAAACTAATATGTTGAGACCAAACCAATTAAGTTGAACCCATTAAAATTTTAGTAAAGGTCTTCCGCCATCAGAAAAGTAATAGTAACAGATAACTAAAATGCTTAGATGTATACCAGTAGAGTGTCGAAGGCTTATCTGCTCTCCAATTAATTGCACGCATCCCTTTTCGCACACTATTGGACGCAATGGGAATGTCCTCAGCAAGGGGCAAATCACATAGTTCTCTTACAAACTTCCCATCAGCTGTCCACAAATCAACCTTCTTGGGAAATCTTCCGCATGGCACAATATAAGAGTAGGGTCTGTGAATTGAAGAAATTAAAAAGTATTTCTGATCCGGAGAGGGATCTATTGATGTATATACAGCTGGTGGACCAACTTCCTTCACTGTCCCATCCAAAGAAGCCAAAACAAGTTGCGAAGTTGCATAATAATCAAATAAATCTTCATCGTGCTCATCTTTGAGCAGATCTTGGTAAGTTCTAACTTGAACAATACTTTTCTGCTCATTAGCTTGAATTTTAGGACCAGAGGGGACCAAAGGCTTCTTTGGTGGGTTCCCACGCAACAAAGGGATAGTACAAACCAATAGAGTTGAGTTATCCACCCAAACAAAACTGAAAAAAACAACAGAAAGAGAGACAGATAAAGTCAAGGTGTTAACTATGCAAAATGGAGAGCAGTTACTTGATGATTGAATATGACATGGAATTCTGAGGCATACTTGTCAAAAACTGCATTTAGACATATATCTGGTGCCTGAAACAAAGGTCTAGCTTTTCTTGTTTCCACATCAGCAACCCATACTCTTAGCTTACTGCTAATATAATCCTCCTGTTCCAGGAGAGTTGAGAGAAAAGACAATTTCAGAATGTAAAAGTTTCACAATTATATTTTACAGTTTCTTAGATAAACATATTGAATATGAGACAAATAACAATAAACAAAGTAGTCATAGATGAATTATTAGTGTTAGTAAAATGATGGAATTGGAGACATCTAATGGGAACATAAACCCCTAATTTCCAAATTCCAATAGATATGCTTCATATGATGATCACCAAACTAATATTTCTTGAAAAGAAGAAAAAGATGATCTAGTGTTACCATACCAAAAGTTTCTTAGATGTGAATAACTTGAAGGCAGGGTTGACATCAATATATTATTTTAAGGGGATCAGAGAAAACTATCCACTTTGACCACTATCTATACTTTTGGTTTGGGAAAATGATTGAAGGTCAATGTTCTGATTATTAGAATTAGAGACCATTTTTTTTAAAACCCATATTTAATACTAGTACGTTTTCTGTCTTCAACAAATCAAGGGGGTCTATTGCTCCCTTAGCACATGGTGAAAATTTTATGATAACCTGTCTTCTGCAAATGTCAAGGAAAAAGAACAACTGATCTAAAGCAGTAGCCAAATTTCAGTATGTAGATCCATTACCTCACCAACTCTGATGCAAAAGGATAAATGCTGACCATCAGTTGACCTGGTTGAAACAAGAAAATTTTGAATTACGCGAAGAATAATTTTGAAACAAATATATTAGCATAGTACTTATCTTAGAAATAGATAAGCTTAATAGACACAAGTCCAACCAAAAAGCTTCAAATGAAAGTGATAGAAAAATAGTAATAGCAAACCTGAGAAGGAAATCTATTACCGGTAAGATTCCGCTATGGCACTATCTTATTTTTCTTTAGTTAATAAAGGATTGCCCAATCTATTTAACCTCTTGATTCAAGGAAGGTTGTGAGGCACACCGCACACGCTGGATGTGCACCAAGCAATGAACCATCCCAAACCATTGCATACAGAGTCGCATGGATCTTGAATGTGTGACATGTAAGTAGCACACATAGAAGCATCCATGTGAAAAACATAGATTTTGCTTGCTCTAACAATTCTCATCAGCATCTTTCTTCTACTTGTTTTCTACAAAGTGGGTGTCGGTGTCGGTGTCGGTGTCGGTGTCGGTGTCGGTGTCGGTGGGGGTGGGGGTGGGGGTGGGGGTGGGGGTGGGGGTGGGGTGGGGTATTACTAGAAACCACAGAGGGGCAAGCCAATAAAATTTTCCTTGGAACTCAAGAGATATGTTACTGTCCTCGTGGATTAAAAATGTAAAAAATCAGCTAACATTAAAGCACATTCTTAGTGGCAGTGACAAGTTCATGAATTTTCAAATAGACTAATCTGAGATGAAATGGCAGAGGATGTGGGTTTCTAATATCCTCAGATCCTAATAAGCAACTTAATTCATTTAGAGATCTAGATGATCTGCAGAAAGGTGTAGGAGTTTTCTTTCCCAAGTATCAAGGATACTAAAAAGTCTAGAAAGAAATTTGATCGAGACAGAGAGAGGATAACAGAAGTTACCAGGTAACAAAATTGATTTTAGCACCATCCGGAAAGCCATGAATCTCTTTCTCTGGGCCTAGAGTACCATCATGCAACAAATCATGGATCCCAATACCAGTATAAAATGACCTGTGAATGTATTGACATTTAGAAGAGTATTTCAGTACATCAGCATATGATTAAGAGAGCTAAAATTGAATATCACACAAGTAAAAAGACATTCTTGGTTCTCCACACTACAATATAACAGACTTCATCCACATCAATTCAGTCCCTGTATACGACTAACAAAGAGAATGATACCTATACTAGTATGGACACTTTATAGAAGACATCGTGGTAGAATGAAAATACCATTTCAATTCATGCATATCAAATATTTAGGACATTACAGACCACTCAAATGATATATGGCATAATTGTATTTAAATCGTAGAACAAAACTTCATCATTACTCACATCCTACTCCGGGTATTACATTTTCCATCAATTCGCACACCAGCGAGCTTTTCTTCTGGTCTTGCTAAGTCTGATAAAGGAGGCAAAGATCTCCTCTTAAGAAATAATATCTTATCTCTCTTTGGAGAGAATGATAATGCTGGAAGGGGTGGTGCGTCAACAATATCTCTAATCTCTTGAGGAGGTAGACGGTATCCACCACCCAAAGCTGATTCAACATCATTTTATATAAAGAATGGGATTATTACATGAAGATAAAATAATAAACCAACACTTCTTCAGACAACAACATTGTACATTTGTACTAAAGTACACATAGATATGCTTAATCTTTTCACACAACATGAACAAACAAGTAGTAGCTCCAGGTTATATATGCCTCGGTTGAGTGCAAGTGAAACCTCATCACATAGTAATTAAATTGCTGATGTACCTTCACAATATAGCTTGAGAAACGTAAAGATAAAAAAATAAATAACTAAATTTCCAACTTTATGATCTTTTTACTCCATTTTCCCAAATATTTGTAAATATAAATTTAATAACAGAAATAACAGTGTCCAATCCAGAAATCTAAAAATCAAGATGATCAACTACAGAATAAATTCAAAACTTTCAATACTCTTTTTTTAAAAGTACATAAAACTAAGAAAAACAAGCATATAATAATCAAATTCGCAATAAGACTCGCAAATTAGACCCACATAAATTTAATGCTAGTACCTTCATCATCTTCAGCTGTATTAGTTGCGGAAGAAGCAGCGTCGTTTGGGCCACCGCCGGCGTTTTCAGCGGCGACAGCATTTGGCACAAAATTCGAGGTGGACATAGTTTTGATGGGCTTTACTATGAAATTGTTGGTGCTTCTTGAATTTGTGTGAATTGATAGAGATCGAATTCGCTTAGGAGATAGAGAAGAGAAAGTCTTGTGAGGAGTAGAGTGATTAAAATGAAAAGATAAAGGTGGAGGAGGGGAAGAAGAAGAAGGAGATAAAGAGAGGAGAGAGAAACGATGATAGACTTTGTGAAGGCGCATGACTGAGAGAGGAGAGATTGTTTATTAATCAAAACTCAAAATATATAAATCAAATTTACAAAATAAAAATAAAATAAGTGATATATTCCCGGTCTAGCTTTTTACACACCCAAAACTCACTAAAAGTTTCAATTCAATCCATAGAATTTCTCATGTAATTTTTTATTTTTTTTGGTACAATAGAATTTGTCGTATAAATGGACTAATGTAACACCCTGTCTTACATCAAAAAATATTAAAAAAAAAATTATTTATATTTAAAAAATTAAGTCAATAATACCTTCATATAAAATATAAATAAATAAGTTTGTACTTAAAAAAATTAAATTACTGCTGCTACTAGTACCTTCAAATAAAATAAATATAAATGAGAAAGATATAAATTTTGTCACTTTGAAGTGTATTGTGTTGTGCCATACATATTTAAAAAAGAAATCATTATATACGTGCACCCAAAACTATTTATGTTTATCTAATGACTCCTCTCGGCCATTTGATATTTCTCTTATTTTAGGTTAGGTATATTGGGCCCATTTATCGCTTTAATCATTGGACTTTTATGATGATTATAGCCAGGCTCGTTGAGCCCATTTATTGTGTCAACTTTATTTAATCCTATCGACCTGCCGGTTAGTTGGATTAACCCATCGGGTCATTTAATATCTATTACTTTGACTTGTAATGATGATATAGTATTATGATTGACCAAGATATCTCATCATGCATTAATGTGGATGAGATTATAATATTAACCCATGGTGGCAAAACAAAGGATGTGAGGAAGCAGTGGATAAACTCCATGTAATCGGTCGAACCCATCGATCGAGGGGATATGTCAGTGATAAGTGGTGACACGGTGATCCAAAGAAAGATATTATTTTTAAAGTGAGAGTAGTCTTCATGAGGAGGTATGTTTTATTCATATATACACATTCACACAACAGATAGAATAATCACTCTCAATACACTAAATTCTATTATCCTCTCGAAGTTAACTTTGTGAATGTACATACTTTACTACTCTCGCGCTCGAAAGCTATCCTCCTACGTGGTCCTACCGCCAAGCTTGTGGTGTTTGTCGTGTTTATTATGCGAGGATCGTGACATCTTTTCGTGATTGGACGCGTGGAGAAAGATCTTGGCGTTAACATTGGTATTAGAAGGAGGGTTGTTTTTAGTGTCTTGAGTATTTTTCAATCACAGAGTGTGTTTTATTCTATTCATTTTTCATGGGAAAGAGTAGAACACCTACACGAAAGGACGATGTAGATGTACATCGTTGAGTCATTCTGCAGATATCTGCGCAAGGATCGTTTGGGACCAACCATAAGTGTGCGCTAAAGACGGCGTCTAAACGGCCACTGAACATTCTCGATCAAGGCGCAAGAGTAAAGCAAAGCGTAAGCTAGTTTACCCTACGGAGAAGGGGTCTCGCCATGGTCGGAAACGAGTAGAAGGCACCTCGCCTAGAACTCGATACCGAGATGACCAGGACGCAAAAGCCTCCCGATTGGCTAAAATAGCGGATGAGGCGGATAAAGCCATGGAAGTACTTTTAAAGCAGCGTCAAGATATAGCCAAGCAGATGGCTCGGATGGCAGAATTGAGAGATGAAGAGCTCGATTATGCCCAATCCAAGAAAGCGAGGCATCGGGTGGGAAAGAACCCGCTTCATTCGAGTATGACGGTCTACGGGTGAAATAGGAAAAAGAAGGTCCCAAGCCCTACTCCTCGAGAGATCGAGGAGAACTCGTTATCCCGCCAATTACGGAGAACGAGGACAAAGCGAGAGAAGAGGTCGATCCGCAGAGATCGTCTTGAAGCATCTGAAAGAGAAAGACTTATCATCGCACATTCTCACCATGGTGCCCAAAGTTCATAGTCGAAGTGTATCCGGAGGACATACTCCAGAGAGTCTACCGAGGGCACCCCACCCCGTAGACACCGTCCATCATCGGAGAAGTCCTCTAAAATTGAAGGTTCATTGCAAGAATCCGGCCCCGCTTATAAAAAAAGGGGTCACCGGAGAAAGAGGCGTCATCTCAACCGTAAGGCGTGGAGATTCGGTTAAAGAAGCGAAAGAGCCGGAAGTAGTCTTGCGATGTCCGAAAACCAAAGACATTCCGGAAAGAAGCATCTCCTTTTTTGCGGATATTCTCGGAGAAAAAGTCGATCCCACGAAGAAGTTGCCCCATATAGAAAGTTATGATGGATCGGAGACCCTTACGACCATAGTCAAAGCGCTCGATCGACTCATGGATTATTATGACTTTAGTGATCTTGCTTAAATGTCATACTTTTGTCACAACTCTTAGAAAAGATGCCCGAGCGATTGGATGGGGACCTTACCTTTAGATTTATATCTCATCTGGGAAGATATGTGCGAGAAATTCCATGACGTTTTGGGAAGCAATCGAAGAAGGGAAAGCCAATGGTTCTTTGGCTCAGTTCTAATCCTCTAATGAATCTTTGGGCCAATGATGAAAGCGGTTGCCCGGAAGCGATCGGTCAGTGGTGAGTGAATGATCTACAAATGGTGGGACTATTTTAGAACGAAATTTGGATCGGTCAAGTCGTAGAAGTTGGTGAAAAAACTTATGTTTAACCACAGAAGAGTCGGCCAAAGCCTTTGATAAAGTCAAGGCTACATCGTAGTGGAAGAAGCCATGAGTAGCCTCAGTGTCCTTCTTTAGATCGGCCGGAGACACGGACGGGATGAATCGATGAAGACCGTAAGAAAAGTGAAGGACACAAAGACCGCCATGAAGCGAGGGTCAAAAGGTATAACAATTGGAGGCGAGGGTGGAGGACGTTCGTCCGCTTCCACCCCCAGAGAGTAAACAGACTTTCACGCAAGGCCAACGCCGATAGGAAATTGTATCTTAGATCAGATTAGAAATCAACCTATTTTCGAGCCACCACGAGATAACATCAAGCCCGGAAAGGGAAATCCCCGCAAGCATGATATTGCGACTACCATCAAGCGTCGGGACATGAGACGAACGATTGTGCCAGTTTAAAAGAGTTCATTGAGAGAAAGGTACAAGGTGGAGCTTTAGTTCAATATGTGGTCGCCGAACTAATCAAAGAAGAGACCAGTACTGTTCCCGTGGCTCAACCTAATCACCAGACGTTGCGGCTCTGGATCACCACCAAGGCATGTGATAGATGTCATCACCGGGGTACTTACGGCAAAGCTCGTTGGAAAAAGCGTAAAGGTTTATTTGGATTTCGATTACGCTTGGTATGTACCTTCCCGAAGACTGATAGACCTTATCCGAATACGGTAATCTCTTTCACTGATGAAGATTACCCTTCGGAAATTATCGAACCTCATGAGGATCATTGGTACTTACTTCACAAGTGGGTTCGGTAGATATGAAAAGGATGATGGTAGATAACGGATCGTCTGTAGACATCTTGTATGCCCACGCTTATCAAAGGATGAATTTGGATGGGCGGAAGATGGAAATTGGACAGGAAGCTCCTCTTTATGGTTTCAGCAATGATCCGGTTAAAGTGGCATTTGGAACCATTGAGCTCCCGATTATATTCGGATGACCCTCAACAGTAGTACAAATTATTTGCAAATTTTATGTTGTACATGTAGATTCTGCTTATAATGCTATTTTGGGGAGGCCTACTTTAATTGCTCTACAAGTCGTAACATCAATTCCTCATTTTAAAATCAAATTTCCTACGGCCCATGGGGTTGGTGAGGTCAAAGGAGATTTGGATCCGCCAGAGGTGTTATAGAAATCTTTGTTATTTCTTCTGGAGTGGGGGTATCAGTAGAAACAAGCCATGACGATAGAGATCGAACCCTTCACCGAAAGTAGCTCGAACCATTGGTCATGCCAATTTGGAGAGATGTAAGAGATAGAGCTCATCCCGCAAGGAGGAGGACAAGACGCGGTGAAAATAGGTTCGGACTCACGGAGCCTCTCCGGACGAACCTCGTAGAGCTCCCGAGGTGTTATGTTGATATCTTTGCATGGGAACCTCGGGATATGCCGGAGAGATGGCGAGGAAATTGCTTTGAGCATCATTGGGAAGTAGACCGTCAAAGAAGCTTTCGGCAGAAGAGGAAAATCTTTGCACAGAGGCGTCGGTGAATCATAGATGATGAAATTGCAAAACTTTTGGCGGTGATTTTATCTTGAGATAGACTACCCGCAGTGGATGGCTAATGTGGTCTTTGGTCGGGTCCGTAGAATGGCAAATGGCGAGTCTGCATTGATTATAATCGATCCGAACAACAAGGCCGTCAGAAGGATTTCTATCCGTCGCCTCACATCGATCAACTCATTGATGCCACTTCGGGTACGCTTTATTAAGTTTTATGGATGCATTCTCTAGATATCATCGGATCTCTATGTGTAAAGAGGATATACCAAGATCGCTGCGTTCATTACGCATCGCTTAATTATATGCCTATAAGAAAATGACTTTCGGACTTATCAATGGGGCCACATACCGGAGAATGATGAACCATATCTTCGGATATCAACAAGGCGAGAAATATTGAGGTTTATGTGGATGACATGATTGTCAAAAGCATGTTGGTGCACAAACACTTGGATGACTTAGAAGAGTGCTTTCGCACTATTCGACATCACAACTTGAGGCTAAATCCCACTAAATGCACTTCGATTGCAGGTCGCAAATTCTTGGGGTATCTTGTCATCGAAGAGAATTCAAGCCAATCCGGAGAAGATTCAAGCGATCCCCGAGCATGAAGACTCCTCACCATTTAAAGATGTTGTTCGTCTTGGAAGGATTGCGACTTTGCGGAGGTTCATGTCCAAGTCTGCTTTGAAAGATGCTCATTGCTTTTAACACATTGAAGGGGCCAAGAATGGAAAACGTTCCAATGGACTTCGAGTGTGAAGACGCGTCTTTCAAAGCATCAAGTCTTACTTATCATCGGCGTCTTTCTTTGGTGAAGCCCATTTCGCTTAGAACCTTTATATCTCGTACTCAGCAGCCCTAGTTCATTGGCGATTGGAGCGGTCTTGGTGCGTGAAGTTGGGGGTAAGCAACACCCAGTGTATTATGTAAGTCATGTCCTTCGGGATGTCAAACAAGGTACCCAAACATTGAAAAGTTTGCTTTCGCTTTAATAACCGCTAATGAAAGCTTAAGCAATACTTCGGTGGTAGATCGGTAATAGTATACATGATCACCTCTGAAGAAGATTATGGGTGTTCGGAGGTATCGGGGAGGCTAGGCTGCGTGGACGATGGAATTGTCCCAATTCTTTATTGAGTACCATCCCCGAACCGCCATCAAAGGACAACCTCGCTGATTTTGTGGTTGAGTGTTCGTTCTCCGAAGATGATGAAGTCATGGCCGAGTCAAGGATCCGACAGAAAGCGATTCTTAATTCTTCAAGATGCAGGAGAGTTCATGGATATTCAGATCGCAGATGGGTCTTCTACTTTGGACGTCGATGGAGCAGGATTATCTTGACGGTCATCCGAGGGATTCAGGTACAAGAAAGCCATCGATTTCAATTCAAAGCGATTTAACAACGGTTTGAATATGAAAGCAAGATTGGCCGTTTACTTGTTAAGAAAGAGTCTTGAAGTGCAAAGAATAACCATCTTGATGATTCTCAATTAATTGTTAAATAATTGTCCAGGAGAATACGGCCCGAGGTCCGAGGATGATCAAGTATTTGGCGTAAGTAAAGGAACGGCCAGATTTTCAATCGCATTTAATTTCAAGGGTCGAAGCGTAATAACAATTTATCATCGATGCACTCGCCAAACTAGCCACTACGGATGTTAATGTTTTTGAGGGTTTGTGTATCCGGAAATTTTGCAACATCCTAGTGTTCTTCACGAGATGGTAATGTGCAATGACCAACCAACTGGCCGGGTCGACGCCTACTATCTGGAATATTTGGTCGATGGCGTCTTACCTTCTTGGATCGGATGCTCGCCAAGAAAATCAAGTACAAGAGTGCCAATTTTGTTTTGATCGATGGGGATCTCTTTGAAGGGCCTTCTCGCTCCATTATTAAAATGTTTGACTCATCCAAAGTCGATTATGCTTCTCCGAGAAGATACATGAAGGCATTTGTGGCATCATATGGTCGCTAAGTCATTAGCTTTATAAAGTACTTTCGTCGAGGGTACTATTGGCCTACTATCTTCAAGTTAAGAATCGAGTATGTGAAGAGGAAGCGAAAAGTGCCGACAAATCAAATTATCATCAGATTACAACGGGAAGAGCTATACTCGATCTTATCTCCTATACCCTTCACCGTCTGGGGGTTGATATATTGGGTCCACTCATCAAGGCAAAAGGTCAGTCGGGTTTTGTTATATAGTGGCCATAGACTATATGACCAAATGGGTAGAAGAAAGCCACTTAGGTCAATAACTTAACAGAGTGTTTGAAATTCGTGAAAGAATCGGTTGTATTCCGTTTTGGAATTCCTAAGGTGGTAGTATCGGATAATGGACGCGGTTTGTGGGATCGAAGTTTGAAGCATTTTGATCGAATTGGGGATCCAAAGACAGAAAGACTTTGATGGCTCAAACCTCAATCAAACAGACAGTTCAAGTAACCAATGAGCGTTCTTTGAATGGGATCAAGCGTAAGTTGGACTAAGCTAAAGCGATGGCCGTAAGAGTTGCTAAGTGTCTTATGGGCTTATCGAACTACTCCAAGGACTACAACGGGATTCACCTTTCAGATGGCTTATGGTAATCGATGCCTTAGTCCCAGTTGAAATTGGATCTCCAAGTCTTGAGTTAGTCATTTTCAAGAGGTCTATAATGAAGAAGGTCGAGGCCAATCTTGATTTGTTGGAAGAAGTCGGAGAAATAGCCTTAATCAAATCAAGCGCCTATCAACGAAGAGTGGCTAAGCATTATAATAAGGGGTGAAGCTTCGCAGATTTGAAGTGAGAGATTTTGTCCTCAGAGAAGTGAAGCATCTACGCCTCGAGAACCCGGGTAAGTGATGCCAAATTGGGAAGGACCTTACGAAATCTTTGAAGTTCCGAAGCCGGGGACTTATCGTTTGAAAGCATTAGATGGGTCGATAATTAAAAACACTTGGCATCTTTGGCAAGAAGCTTAGAAAATACTTTCGATGAGATTCGTAATCAAGACATCAAAAGTCGTAAATATTTACATCATCATCAATAAAAGATCCTCTTTTGTCTCAAGAAGTTTTGTCTTCGTTCTTGCTACTCAAAGACATCATTGGTGTTAGGAGGTTCGGAGGACTTCTGACCATTCGATGGTAGCCTTTTGGCAGGAGGTCACTATTGGCATTGTCGCCCTTCTCGGGGGTAAGCAATTGTCGCCACTATTTGGCATTGTCAGCCTTTCGGGGTAGGCAATTGTCGCCATATTGGTGTTAGGAGGTTGGGGAGGACTTCACGACCATTCGATGGTAGCCTTTTTGGCGAGGAGGTCACTATTTGGCATTGTCGGGCCTTTCGGGGGTAGGCAATTGTCGCCACATTGGTGTTAGGAGGTTCGGAGGACTTGTTGACCATTCGATGGTAGCCTTTTTGGCGAGGAGGTCACTATTTGGCATTGTCAGTTCGGGGGTAGCGATTGTCGCCACTTAGACCTTGTCGAGGCCCTTCGAGGTAAGTAAAAAGTATCATCTTTAAGACATTGTCAGCCCTTCGTGGTAAGCAATGATCGACACTTTAAACTTCTTCAGGCCGCCCTTCGTGGTAGGCGAATGTTATCTTGTAGTTTTGTTAGGTTTTTAGGGTAAAAAACTCCCAATAAAGCAGATGTCTCGTAGACTTCTAAGAACTTGATAAGTATCCCTACTTTATTACTTGAGTTTTTCTAAGTGTTGAGTTGAATGCCTCGTTCTTTAAACTCATTTCATCCGTTATATGACATGCTTAATCATTTGAAGTTAAATCCTCGAAGGATTTTTGTACACTTGTCCATATAAATTAATATCAAGTATTGACATAAAATAAAAAGTGCAATCAAGTCATAAGGAAGGAAATCATTTCTCATTAATATTTAAGTTCATTTACAAATAAGGAAATAACATAAAATTTTTACAAATATTCATAATAAGACCAAGAAGACAATCCATGTTTGGTGCTTCATGCAGCGCCATCATCATCCGAAGAAGAGTCAAAAAGTAAGGATCTAAGTTAGCCTTGATCAACCTTTTTCTTGCCAAGACTTGACAGAGCTCGTAGCTTTTCTTTGTGAATCCTCATGATTTCTCCGTTTATTTTCGTCTCAGAAGTTCCTATACTCTTCACAAATTTCTTTCTGAAGAGCATCGGCCAAAGGAGGCCCAAGGTCCCAAGAGCCTTGAGTTCTCGGATCTCTTCGCTCGAAGCAGCCGCCAGATATTCTGGGTTGAAGCTTTTCATCCTGCTCCATCTTACGGATCGCTCTTGGTCAAGATTTTGGCGTTGGACTTCAATTCCTTGATCTTATTCATCCTCGTTCACTCCTCCGAACTAAGTCGACATTCATGTTAACAATTTCAAAGACGCCGAGCCTTAATCGACTTTAGTTCTTCCTTGGAGGCCTTCACTTCTCCCTTAGCTTGGGCTAACTCTTTCAAGACCTTCGTTAGTATGAAGAAGGCCTTCACGGTGAGTCCTTTCCGAGCCAGCAGGTGATTTCAGAGGAATTTTCCTTCTTGATTCCTCCTCCCGGATTCACGAGAAATCTGGGACGCAGACGCCCTTGAATCTGAGATTCACCTGTACATGTTCAAATGTTATTCAATCGACCTTGAGATGTGTGAGTATGAAAAATAAGTAAGCAAAAGGAAGGAAAGAGTCATTTACCTTAGCCAAGTAGCTCATACGCTCATTGAAGAAGTCCCCATTCAATATTTCGAACCGATGGTCATCGGCCTCATGAATAAAGGCCTCGAACAGTTGAAAGGGAAATTGGCGTTGAGCAAGAGGCCACGTGGTCGGTGGACCCATGGCATCGTCTTTGGAATTCGGAGGTCATCGGTCCTTGAGGAGGAGGCATAGCCGATCGCGAACCGGTGAAGGATCTGCATGTATGCCGCCTCTGGAGAAGGTGATCGAGTGGTATCGGCACGGAGTTGAAAAAGGTTCGTAAGTCGAATAAATTTGGCCGTCAGAAGGTCGCTTTTTTTTTCGGAGATGAGAGAAGGGTCGGCTTGGCCACATTTCGGCGTCGGGTGTTTGGGTTTCATTTGAAGGATTGGTTGTTGAAGGTGGAGGACGCGGAGTTCGCTTCGGCCAGTAAGGGAATTATTTTTTGTTTAATTTTTAAAGACGAAGGACTTTCGCCCGATCGTGTGGAGGAATGTCAAGGAGACTCCTCTTTTTGGGGTTGGTTCGAGAGGTTGGTGGGGTTAGTTGAGGAGGTTGTTGTTGTGGGTTCGGTTGAAGGAATTGGTTATGGGTTTACCTCGGGAAGGACTCTCCTCGTCTTTCGCTGAGGTTTATCTCATGAAGAGTCCTGGCCTTTTTGGCAATTCTTCTTCCTTCGCATGGCGAGGTCGGAGGACCTCTTCGGGATGATGGGATTATCTTCACTGAGGTCATCATCCGAAGAGGGTTGTTGTTGGTTCAAGGCGGGGGTTCGGTTCGGGAAGGCTCTCGTTGGGAGTTCTTCATTTGCATCGATAATCCTCCCCGCCAAGAAATCTTCCAAGTCTTTTACTTCGAGGAAGTTGGTTTGATCAAAGACAACGCAAATAATCACAAGTTAGAATCCATACCACATAAATATATCAAAAGTTATATCATAGAATGGTCCGAGACTCACATTTATGGTTATCTGACCAAGCTTGCTTGGTCAAGAAAGTGAAGTTCCACACTCTTGAGGAGGATCCTATTCGTGAAGTCACCCATCTCCCTCACGTACTCTCGGGAATGTCACCAAAGTCGCAGAGATACGCTCCAAATGGTCCAATCGGGAAAGGAGGAGATCCTAGGACCAAATGACGAAGAACCATTTCTCGTGCCATCCTTTGTTCTTTCGAGGGGTGCTCATCGGGGGCCTCTTCTCGAATTTTGAGTTTGGCGCGGGGGCTTTTGCAAAGATTTTGAACCCTCGTTTCGGGATCCGCCGGTAGATAAGAGGGTAAAAAAGAGGTCAACAGAGGGGTAACCCCTAATTGCGTGGCGTGGCGGCGATGAACGCCAAGATATGGATATAGGAGTTGGGCACCGGCCATGCGAAGCCTACTCCAATAAACCACGAGAGGTAACTATGAAGGCGTGGAGGGTGAGATTTAATCCCCTTCTCCAAAGCAGAGTAGTAGTCGGCATAGCGACCAGTAGTCTGTCGGTCATTGGTACATTCATTCTTCCGGTAATTTGGAGCCCTCATAGCAAAGTTATCCGGAACATGGTATCGAATCCGGAGAGCTCGTAGTTCAGATTCAGAGACGGTGGAGGTGATGTTAGCGTGAGGAAATTGTTCCCCATCTTTGAAGAAATCAGTTGGAGATGGTGGATTGGCACTTGAACCCTCTTGGTTAGGGTTTGAACGAGAAGAACTTGAAGGGGTTTGGCTTGGATTCACCATTGTTGATTTTTGAAAGCTAAAGAGAGTTTTTACGAAAGAGGAAGAAAGCTCAAAGGTTCAATTTCAAATCGATGAGGTAAAATCGTCAAATTTGGTGAAGTTTATCTTTTATCTTGTGATTTACACGTGGAAGCGAGTAGGCCATGATTTAATGTCGTGAATGATGAGAATTAAAGTGGAATGCGTTTGGATGACCTTTGAATATCTTATCGATTGGGCCCGACTTGTTGGTTTTTATTTTATTGGCCCATCCTGCTCAAATTCAAAATCCTTTATCGATTGGGCTTATTGCTTCGGGTATCCACTATCCAACCCTCCCTTATTCACACTTCGTATGTTAAAAGTGGGTATGATTCACTTATTTCCTATCCTTGGGCCTTTATTAAATTCTAAATATCATGAATCATATATAGTTTTCCATTAAACATCCCTGTTTAACTAAAAAACTAGGGGTAATGTTGGGTCATGATATTTCTTCTATTTTTGGGCCGTATATTGGGCCCATTTTATCGCTTTAATCTGTTGGGCTTTTATGATTAAGCCATGGGGCTCGTTGAGCCCATTTATCAGGTCAACTTTATTTAATCCTATTGGACCAAATTGGTTCGTTGGATTAACCCATCGGGTTATTTAATATCTATTACTTTGACTTGTAATGATGATATAGTATTATGATTGACCAAGATATCTCGCCATGCATTAATGTGGATGGGATTATAAGTGGTACGTGGATGCATGTAAAACGATGACTGCGAAGCGGTGGATAAACTCCGTGTAATCGGTCGAACCCATCGGATCGGGGATATGTCGGTGATAGTGGTATGACACGGTGATCCAAGCAAAGATATTATTTCTTAGTGAGTAGGTCTTCACAAGGAGGTATGTTTTATTCATATATACACATTCACACAACAGATAGAATAATCACTCTCAATACACTAAATTCTATTATCTTCGAGTTAACTTTGTGAGCAACATACTTACTCTCACTTTGAGCTATCCCCGTGATCCGGTAAGTATCGAACTTGTGGTGTTTGTCGTGTTTACTGTGCAGGATCAGGACGTCTTTCGTGATTGGGACGTGGAAAAAGATCTTGGCGTTAACAACTCCCCTTCAAATAGAATATATTTATGGTCATGTATTTTTTGAAAGAAAAAAAACAAAAAACAAAAAATATCACCCAATTAGAACTTCTCCATGTGTGTTTTTTTATTTTTTATTTTTAAACGGCCTCAAACTCTTGTTAAAATAAGTTTTTATTTTTCACTTATACTGATTATTACATATATTTATCTATCTTCGTCGATATGAGTCTTGAATATACTAAATATATTTGACAATTTAATTCTTTTATTAACTTTTTATTTTATATTAAATATAATTTATTTAACTCATATTAAAAACTCAAATACAACGCACCAAGCACCAAAATTAGCACCTTTAATATAATCAAAATATATAAAGCGGATATATATGTATCCTCTATAAGAAGATATTTTTTCTTTTTCAAAAAACTCTCTCTCTAAAAATAGGGTATCGTGGATGATAAGAAACGGGACCACATATAACCACCAACCATTTCAGTCCATAAAATGAAAAAGTGCCCGAAATTAAAAACAGAAAAAACATCACATTATAAAAAGAGAAATGAGTGTTATTAAATTATGAATGATATTATTAGAGCTGCAAACGACTCGAGCGCTTATATTCGAATTCGAACACATTCAAGTAATTCTAGAGCTGCAAACGATCTGAAATGTACGATTAGATTGGTGACATGATCGAATTAGTGAATAATGAACATGATTGAGTTGTTCGAACATAATCGGACAAATCAAATTCGTGAACATTTACTAATGCACTGAACTGTGAAAACTGAGAACTCAAAAGCAAATTAAAAATAATTAAATAAATACCAAAAATATCTTCTCTAACTCAAGTAATTCAATCAAAAATTAAACCAAATATTATCATCATCATTTATCCCAAAAATAATTACTGAAAAGTTTAAACTTAGAACTTAAAAGTTAACAACTAATATTAGTTTTGTTATTTGTATTTTGTTATTTTGTATTAGTTTTGTTATTTAAAATTATTTAGGAATATGATATAAATATATAATATATATCATATTATCATATATATATATATATATATATATAATATTATATTATATTAGTAGTAGTGGACTAGTGGTCAATATTATAATTTATTACATAATTAGTCCATAATAAATGAATAATATTTTATTTGTTTCATACAAAGAGTCTTATTTAAGATTTTTTAATAATGAAATTATAAAATTCTAAGATTTAAAATAATGTGAATTTAGTTGATTTAGATTAATTTAATATCTAGTAGACTTATAGACTAATATTGTTAACCTTTAAATGTATTAGTACAAAATATTTAATCCAGATTCGAAAATATAAGTAATAAATTTCAAAGTCGATAGGAAATATTTTTAATTTGAAAGGATGTGATAATTAACTTTTGAATATAATAAATCTTGAGAATTACTTTATAAAAAATTTATAATTTTCATAATTATATTGCTTAAAACTAAATAAATTAACTACGATTCTAATATAAAAGGGTCAAAGCTTTGTTTCATTTTTTTTAAAAAATGCTTATTCTAATTTAAATTAATAACTTATTTTAATTTTATGCAAACGGTACTGTGAGTCTGTGACATATTGTTTAATTGGACTTTTCTCAACAACTTATTAGTTTTTACACTAAATATGATTACTTAATTGCGTAAATGATAAATCAAAGAATTTTATGCACACGGTACTGTGAGTCTATGACATATTGTTTAATTGGACTTTTCTCAACAACTTATTAGTTTTTACACTAAATACGATTACTTAATTGCATAAATGATAAATCAAAATTAGTCAATCACTCTCTCTCGCTGTCTCACATATACATCGCAAGTATGTAAGACTGTAACGCTAAAAAAAATTCAAAAATTGGAAAAATCAAGTTTACACTTTTATTTATATAATTGATAGTTGATGTTAATATACAATAGTAATTAACTAGCTGTACAATAACTATCACTTTATTGGTGAAGTTTCGATACTTTGATGACTTGATTTCTCTATTATCTATCTTGATTTGACAATTTTAATAACTCGTGTAAATATAAGTAACTGTATTGTATCATTTTTTTAATTAATGTCAAATTGTCATTACCTCTAGTGACTTTATTTATGTGATTTATGACATTGGTTATAACTTATAATCTATTAAATTATTAGGGATATAAATTGAGAAACCCCAACTTTCTGAATAAAGATGAATTTTCTATAAATATTATTTTTGAATATTATGGAATGAAATTGATATAATGTTATACCGTGGGTAATATTTATAAATTATGCGCAAAGTACGCAAAAGTTGTTATATAATATTCGATTAATTGGGGAATATTCGTTTTAACAGGAATATTCATAACCACAAGACAATCATTGGTGGACCATTAACGGAATTATTATCGGATTGAGAAAACGACAAAAATACTTTATGAAAATAACGGCGGAAGTTTTACTAGTTAAGCTGTTGAAACACCCGGTGTTAAAAGTAAAGAATACGCGTGGTCGTTGCGTAGTAGCACTTTGTATTTGTCGAGAATAAACATGTGAATGATATTCCTATTTAATATATGATTTGATTATGATATATATAAATGAATGAATATGCAAATATGCTTTGCATGAATAAAAAGTCAGAAAGTCCTTTGATAGATAATAGAAATATATGTACAAAGACTTAAAATGAATTGATCAAATCGTTAGTTGATCTTACATAAGCAAAACAACTTTGTAGAAAGTCCTTAAAAAGAAATAATGTACAAGGACTATAAATATAGAAAGATCAAGCTTGTTAGGTTGATCTTATGATGTAATAGATAAAGTTAGATCGATCACGAGAACCTTTTGCGAAGTCGTAAGTCGATACTGCTGGGTGAGTCAAGGTTAACTCGGGAGCTATCAAGCGCGAATAGGAGTATGCAAAATAGTAGATCTCGGAGTTAAAGATCGCCAGGGAAACGAAGAAGGATTGTAGTTTATCGAGAAGAGCTTCCTGGATCGAAAGTGTGCAAGGAAGTCATGTTCAGAATCGTAGAGACAGCCTGCCTAAGAGCTTAACGATCATCTGCCAAAGCCAAGTCCGAAACGTAGACTACACTCAGAGTCGTAGAGCCTAGTGATGCCGAAGCCAAGTCAAGGATTGTAGACTAAACTCTGAGTTCGTAGAGTCCATTGAATGCATACAGAGATCGTAGTCGGGCAAGATCGGATGAAGACAACAACAACAAGGCGTAAATCGTAGAGTGTCAAGATCTCGATCTTAGGATCGTAGTGTTCGGACGTACCCAAAGTGAATCATAGAGTGCGTAATCACGACTCCAATGTAAGTGCTCACAATGCCTAGTCGAATCGTAGAAAGCAAATACGGTTCTCTCAAAGAATGAGCACTCTAGACTATCTAAAGGTACGAAGCCTCTGGTCAGTAATCGCAAAGATGCAATCCACGATAAAGGGAACCAGAGAGCACTCAACGAATGACACGCAAAGCTAGTAGAAGAAGTAAGCACCAATCCAATCGAAGATCAAGATTGAGTTGAAAGGCCATTCGTGATGAAGTCTTCCACAAGATGATTCAAAGAAGACTTCAAGAAATTGACTAAGAAAAAGTCACTAATGCGATTCTTGCCAAGAGAGCGAAGACAACGATCTTGGAAGCAACCGGGATCGTAGTGTTTGTCGACAAAGAAAGAAGCGATGGAAGGTGAACCAGAGATCTTTGGTCATCTTCTTCAAGAAAGCAAGGCTAAAGTAATTAAGTCTTGAGTCGGTTCATTGATGATAAGTGAGCGGAAGATCACCAGGAGAAAGCAAGCTGGACGCGTCACAAATCTAAAGTGTCTTGATATTCAGAAGGGGACCAAAGCAAGGAATTAGGCCATCAGTATCTGAGAATAGTCGAAGCAAACAGAAGTATTGAAGCACTGCACAATACAAGGAAGAGGTGTTCTACATTAAAGATCCAATCAACACTCTTTAGGATCGTAGTGTTAACTCTACTAAGTCAACAAGCAACATTCAGCAAGACACTACGATCAGGTCCCTGAAGACATGCATCAGAATCGTAGAGTTCAGATACCTGAAGACTGAAGCATTGGCAACGGTTCAATCTGAAAGGTAATATTCAGACAAGTGCTTATTGAGAGCATCGATGCAAAAGGACAACCTCTAATCAAGAAATCAGAAGAAATAAAGTCTTCAACCTGCCCAAGATAGTAAAGTGATATATCCTCGAGGGGTGGGTGAAACGAAGAGATCGCAGAGTCAGAAAAAGCATGTCATGTCACATCAAGCAGTCTACCTCAAGCAACTTGAGATCTGTGAAGACATTTGAATAGCTTTCAATGGCTACTTTCCAACGGAAGGATTGGAAAGGTGTATAAATGTAGAAGAGCTTCAAAGATCAAAGGTTGCTGGAGTTGTGAGTTTTGGAGAGAAGGTGGACTGATCGAATCAAGTGATAGTGAGTCCAGAGGCTCACTCTACGATCCACCAAGAACACTCAAAAGTCAGATCAAGCAAGAAGTATAAGTGTGAGTTCTACTATGTAGAAGTGAGAGCTCTACTACATGAAGAGTGTTACGAAGCGCCGAGAGAAAGAAGAGCATCATGCCATCCGGATGTCCATCATGGGAATACTCTCAAGTATAATGCAGAGAAGAGCTTACGGTCAACTTAGCAAGTCCATCGTGGGAAGGCATCGAAAATAAAGAAGGGAGATCACAAAAGCCATCTTGGTGTCAAGCATGAGAAAGCTTTTAAGTACGCTTACGGAGGAAGAGCTTACGGTCATCTTAGAAGCCTCTCGTATGCGGACATCAAGTACCAAGGAGAATGATCTTCAAGGCGGTTCATCAAGGGTCATCCGGAGTAGTTGAAAGCAACCTAAGAAGTTCGAGCATCATGCAACACTCAACCGCTTCTTCAAGGATGATCAAGCCAAGTCGCTAGGGATAGAAGATGTTGAGAGCATGAAGACATCTTAAGCATTTCAAAGACCGATTCCAACAATAACAAACAAACAACTCAACGGGCCGTGGCTTGAGGGTCCTTATCTAGAGGACTAAATGAAGCGAGGGCCAAAGGGTCCTTATCAGGAGGGACTAAACAAAGCATGCCAAAGGTCCTTGTCGGAGGGACTAAACGAAGTTCCAAGCCTGTTGGGCTCAAGAAGAGTTCTAAAGGGAACTAGAAGAGTCCCAAGGTCAGCCGGCCTCAAGAGTTCTTAGTGAATGAAGTCCCAAGGTCGTCGGCACTTGAAGGAATCGTAGAGATTCGTGGTGTTGCCCTTCCTTGGTGGAAATCCTGCTAGTTGAAAGCGGAAGAGTGGATTAGGAGCTTGAGTCGTGAACCACTTAAAACCTCGTGTCTTTTACATTATGTCATTTACATTATGTCTATAATCGCTATAATAAGCTATGTATGTTTGTTTTAGCATAACTAAACTAACCCAATGAACATCAGATTATAATTATGAATATATCAATGAAGGGAATCTTTTACTTATTCCATTTGTGTTTTGAAAAAGATTCTTATGTTTGTCATATACTCTAATATGAACAATACATCATAAACCGTAAAAAGTATTTGAAATAAAAGGATCTATTCAACCCCCCTTCTAGATCTATTGTGCCCTCCGGGAACTAATAATATTGATTATTGATGCTTATTTGATTGGACCATCACTTATCCATTTTCAAAACTCATCGGTAGAAGTTGTTTGGTATATATATATATATATATATATATATATATATATATATATATATATATATATACGTATATATATATAATATGTCACATGTTTTAAAATGGTGGTGGGGGAGTTCACAGGAAAGTAAAGAAAATGGAATTGATTTGTCTGGTGGATTTTTTTGGCAGGTTTGGAATGTGTTTTCAAACTTGGTCATTATTTGGCCAAACTTTTCACATCATGTAGTATTATTTGATAGCTTGCATTTTAATTGGTCAAGGATATGATAGTAGCATGTGTTATATATATATATATTATATTTTTATTTTGTTTGACTAAGGAGGTTACCTTTTGAAAATAGGCGTCTGTTGATTCAACAAAATTTAGTCGTGGATTTTTCGCACATGTTATATATATATAAATATATAATATATTATATTTTATTTAAAAGATTTTGCTTTAAATATGGACCGTCAGATCAAAGTAAATCAATCTGGACCGTTCATGGATTAGTTACTTATGCATTCCATTTTCCTATAAATGAAGCTCATTCCTTCATTTTTTTTATTTAATTCAATTGAACTCAGAGAGATTATAGAGAGAAATAAAGAAAGTATTCGCTACTTCACTACTTATATATCCAAAGATTTTCTTCTTAAGGTAGGGAATATTATTTGTTGTACTCGTAAGGGGTGTTATTCTTTCTTATTCATGAAAGAGAATGTTGTTATTCCATTGCTTATTATTCATTGGAATAACTTTTGTATAACGTGGTCTACCCTATACTTGGTGACATTCTTCTATTATTAAAAGTCTTTTCTTATTCATTGGAATATCCACATCATGCGTTTTACTGTGGGACTTGATTTAAAATCTTTATTATTACATTGGAATATCCTCGCATGCATGCGTTTTCTACGGGACTGGTTAAAATCTTTATTATTATTACATTGGAATATATCACATGCATGCGTTTTTAAGCGGGACTGATTACATCCTTATTAGTATTCTCATTGGAATAAACTGCGTCTGCCAAGATCTGCGCGCATGGTGATTTCGTTGTTATTCCATTCTTTATTATCTATTGGAACATCACCGTCGGTGCATGTAATTTTACCGACTAGTTCCGTTATTTAGTATTCTGTTGGAATAACACGTACATGCAATCTACCGCATGCGTGGTGATTTCTTTTGTTATTTTATTCTTTATTATACTCGGTTGGTTAAAGTTTTGACTTATACTCCATGAAATTAGTAGAATATCCTTGATATTTCAAGGCTTCATCCAAAGATATCTTTTCATGGAAATATTCTTCCGATCATTCTTGAATTTTACTCTACAAAGCGAAGATCATGTTGACAATTTGGACATTAGTAGTTCTTGGACAAATTAATTCTTGAACTTGTTTATTGAATTCTTATATCATTGTCATCATCCTCATGTTTATATTATGTTGAAAGTCATTTGTGGCACTGTAGTGCATAGATGAACTTGGTATGATTATGACTGAGGATTATTCGATTGTAATCATTAAGTAGTAATGTTACAAATAATATGGTAAAAATCCTCATTGGTCTGTAGTGCATTGATGGGATGATTGTTGGCATGATCACGACCATTAATGAATACACAAATATTCTTGGCAGTAGTGCATGGATAATTGTGGTCGTGATACTAAAGAATATCTTGGGCAGTAGTGCGAGGGGTGATTCGATGATGTGGAATATTTATTAAAATTTGAGTCTCGGCGATAATGATAATGAAAAACCTTTTAATCATAAAAGATAGTAAATTTTATTTTCTACTGACTCTTTTAATGGATTCTTGTTCACCGCAGTTAAACTTGATGTCTATTATATTTTATCGGTTTAACATTGTTGAAGACTTATGATAATTTATTTCGCATTATTTTAGTCATAATATTTCTTCTTTGGGCTAGTTGAGCTCACCCTTTCTTTTCATCGTTCTCTTCGTGAAATGAGAATATAGCTTGGACGCAGTCGGGGAAGCGGAGTGATGGTCCGAGAGGATAAGATTAGTAGTCCTCACTATTCGTGAAATAGTGTGATAATAATTGTAATGAGGACTCCTTTTGAGTTTGTATAATCTCTAAGTAGATAATATTTGTATTCAAACTCACAGATTTATGTTTTGTCGTATTGTATGCTATAAAGCTTGTATTTGAATTTCGTACCATGTATATGGCGATCCAAGATGGGTGATGTATACCTAATTTTGGGGGCGTCACATAAATTGTAATAATCCAACAATCATTGTAAAAATTCTTATGAAAATACTAAAATTATTTTTGATTAAAATTTAGAGGTGAATAAGTACACATTATAATTATTTAATAAAAATATTTACTTATAATCAATTATTAAAAACACAAAAAGATGTTTAAGTAATAAAAAAAGAAAATTACTACAAATTTAACCATTATTGATAAGACAAACATTAAAATTTAATATGAAATAATCAAAACTAATTATTTATATGTTGAATTTTAGAACCAATTTAAAGTGAACATATATATAAGAAATCGAACACCTCAAACCTATATTGAACCGAACTCGATCTTACTGAGTCGAACCGAACTTGAACTGTTTGCGAACACAGGTGAACTGAACCACATGGTTTGCGAACATGTTCGATCGAGCAAATGAATATAACACTTTGTATGAACTCGACTCAATTAGACGCTCAACTCGAACTGAACCAAACTCGAACCAAATTAAACCGGTTCGCGAACGATTCGGTTCGTTTGCAACTCTAAATACCATTGTCCAAATTAATTTTATTTGTAGACAAAAGTGCACCCACCGACACGAAGTAGGCTACACGAACTTGACGAGTCACCAATATGCCGGTTAAAATTAAGGGTTTGGGTACGAATAAATATCAGTATATCACTCATTAAAAAACGAGTCTTTTTGACAAGGTTAGTTAATATTTAATAGTATTTTTATTAATATCCACTAATATTCTAATTATTTTATCTTCTATTTATAATTAATCCTCACTATTTCTTAATTCATTTGCTCCTATCAGTAGCGTGCATTCTCCATGCATAGAATATGACAATGATAAAATTCTAACTTTAGTGGACGGGAGAAATTTTATTATCTTATTTTACAAATAATTTTATGTTTTTATGAATCTTTCATTATTTTTAAACAAATTAAGTTTTATTGTTTAAAATACTTAAAACAATTTATGTTTTATTGTTCAAAAAAGCTTAAAATAATTCCGGTATTAATATTTTATCATTTAAAAACACATAAAAAATATACGTTAAATAATAATAATAATAAATGCGGATCGTCCAACCCATTAACATATGAGTCATGAGTTTAAGAAAATGTAACCCGTTTAAAAACGAGTCTTTTTTTAACGCAATCCGAAAAACCCGATCGGCCTAGGCCATAGGCCATAGGCCTTGTTGATAACCCATTTAAAAAGGAGTCTTTTTTTAACGTAATCCGAAAAACCCGATCGGCCTACTTGATAGCCCATTGACTCGTCCAACCCCTCTTTTAATTGGCCCGCTCAATCAAAGCTAGTGTCAATATCGGTACACAGTAATATTCCTAAACTTAGTTATAAAATGGATAATACTGTTACCCCAACTAGTCTTCAAGCAACTAGGTGAGGTAGTTTACTATTTACTAGTATAATGAAACAAGAATTTGGGCTGTATATTAAAGTTTCAAATAATATTTCATCTCTACTAAAAAAAAAAAAAAAAGTATTTTATTATAAGTAATAGTATAAAATGATATAATATATTCAAATTTATCGTTATATTTTCATTATCATGTCATTAATGTTAAACTAACAACTTGCTCCCTCCATTTCACAAATATTTACCTAAAAGTTATAAATTATTACTTTAGAAATGGTATGCTAAACTTGAAGATAATGTGTAAGTCACTTAAAAGTGGACTATTTTATGAGCTCCATCTAAAGTTTTTACAATTATGCGATTTATAAAATTAAACCAGGGATAAAAATGGCTTTAAAAACAAGCTTAAATTGTCTAATGTTATTTACACCTCAAATTGTTTAATACTTTCTTAGCCTGGTGATTAAGATTGAATGTAATTTTTAAGTCTTAGGTTCGATTATTTGAAATTTAGTAGCAATTAGAGTATAGTTAACTAAAATAAGGAAGTATTGCGTATCTTCTTCTTCTGAGAGAGAGATAACACACAGACTAGGTTACAGCACATACCAAGTTGTAATCCAACCAAATAATTTTTTTTAAAAAAAAAAACCCAACTTACAAATTTAAAAATAAACAATAAAAAGCATCTAACAATTAATAATTAAAGTTTATTCAAAGACAAATGATAACCCCATGTCCAAACAATCAATCATCATAAGTGCGGCACTCGTCCGTCTCCGGGTTATCCTTGCAGTACTCCTCCAACGGGTCGGAGCCCTTCTTCTTGTCCTTCAGATGGCTAGCCGCTGCACTCAGCTCCTCCACCTCGTCCCACGACGCCGCGCAGTCTCCGCTATCCGGGTCCCCTGCACATGCCTCCTCCGCTTGTTTGATGCTCTCCGCCAGCTTATCCGATAGGTCCGGTGCTACTGCCACGGGTCGAACAACCATGCGACCCGAGCCGAATCGGGTGGACCTCTTCCACGGCTGGTTCAGCCATGGGGACGACCTAATGGATTGGAAATTTGGTGAGTCTGATGAGGCGTTGGCCAGTACTCTAGGGGTTGATAGGCTAACACCAGCTATTGTTGCAGCCATTTTTATTGCCCTTTTTGTGAATGTTTGTTATGCGTATAGAGCATATGAAATACTAAAAACATAATTGGGAGTGTATTGATTTGTGAGCATTGATTTCTTATCACTTTATCTACCAATCATGGACATCCACGTTACTCCAATTTAAAGATATTGTTATGAAAATATCTTCTTCTTTTTTCTTTTCTTGTACTCATTGAATATATTGAAAATAAAACTAGTTTGAATATACATTTCTTTTAAATAATTATCACTAATAATATATATATAAATATCTTTTAAATAACATATTTTTGTTAAAATTACGTTATTTTAAAGATTTTTTTTAAAATAAAATAATATTAAAAGAGAGTGGTCCTACTTACATTCTTTTTATTTACAAAAATGTCACCTACGACCTCACTTATTTTTTTTAAGGAATGTTCAAAACGACGTAATTTTAATAAACGTATCTTTCTCTCTATATATATATATATATATATATATATATATATATATATATATATATCACTTTCCAAATTTAGAAATTATAATAAGACCCTACTTATTACATATATCTTTTTACCAATAATACTTATTCAAATAATTGATAATCAAACAATCAACCTAAATATTGACAATATATATCACTTTCCAACCAGTATACTCTTAAGTCTTAAATGGCATGATAATTGATACCAAGTCTTGAGCATTCCAACTTTTAAGAAGTTGAAGTTATGAAAAGCCTTTCTCTTTTTTCCTCTTTCGTTTAACTTTTATTATTAAATAGTAAAAAGATTTGTACAGGTGACAACTAAATAATACAATCTAAGTTATAATATCATTGTTAATTTTAGAAAGTAATTTTGAGACATTTTAAACTCAAAATTAAAACAATTTATCAAAAATTATGAAATAATAAATATTACAATAAGCAATATGTTTAGGCAGTTTACAATATTCATCATTTGTAGTAACTAAAATTAAAAAAATTCATACAATTTTGGATTTGAAAATATTTTAAATTGACAATAATTATCATATTTTAATATTTTTGGAACTGAGGGAGTATTAATAATTTAAATTTGAGAAAATTATGCTCAAGTGTGTCTCACGCAAACATCAAAATTTGTAAATAATAAAGAAAAATATATCACAAAAGCAGGACACCTTTTTCTAATGGAGGGAGAATAAATAGTTATTTTTCTTATCTTCAGAGGAAGAATTCTGAGTTTATAGCTAAGGATTATATACACAGATGATCAAATGATAAAAGAGAGAGAGAGAGAGAGAGAGAGAGGAAGATTTACAGTATTTGGTAGAAATTTATGTTAGTCCTTTATCTTCACTCTTGAACTTCATGGTTCCTGGAATTTGATGCTTACTTTGCTTCTCAATTTCTTTTCACCCTTTATTCCACATATGTCTAGATTCTTTTCCCTCATTTCTATTTTTCCTACTATGTATTAAAGACCAGAAGCTTCATTCTATAGCAATTACTCAAAAAATAATTTAAGTCAAGTTTTCCCTCTAATCTTTGATCTGAACAAGTGTTGTAACACATGAAAATGAGGCTACAAATCCTCTTGGTGTTTGGCACCCTTGTTCTGAGCTTCACAGGTACATTTATCTGACTTGATTTGCTGCATTATACCGATCTGATCTTCTTCTTTTTTTCACTTCACAGCTGAAAAATGCCGTCAATTAGTAGGTGAAGAGTCTTCTTCCAAGACATGGACCAATAGGTTCACATGCTTCAACTTCTTTGGCATCAACTATGGAACCGTAGCATGCGTTACCAAAGAACTTTTGAAGCTCTATCTCTACTACATCAGAGCAGTTCATGTACATAAAGTGAGAGCGGCAGCCATGTGGGAAGCACTGTCTGAAGACCAGAGTGTTGAAGAAGCCATCAAGACTGCTAAAGAAAAGGGAAATGCGGCTGCGAGGCGTGCATCTATGGAGGCAAAGCATATTATAGGTCCTATTTTATCATCAGGGTGGGACTTTTTCGAAACCCTTTATGTTGGGGGTAGCTTATTAGAGGGGATTATAAGGGGAACGTGTACATTCTTGGGGGCTTATGTTGGAGGGATTATTGGAGAAGGAAAACTTAGGTGGGTTGGTTTTCTTGTGGGAAGCCATTTAGGGAGTTGGGTTGGAAGTGGGATGGGACTAATGGTATATGATGTGGGAAAAGGTGTGCAATACTTCGTTACCTTGTTTGTGGACAAACCAACTCTTATCCAGTAGTATCTATATATAAAGAGTTGTAAGCACGGCATTTGCATATTCTGAAAGATTTGTTGCTAGAGGATGAAAGCGCATCATACAAAAATAATGGGGAAAATGCAGAATACAACAATAAACAATAAAGGCTATTAGTTTTTTATTTGTGGCTCCTCATATTAATTTTTTTTTCTCCGATAAATCTTATTCCCAATTCAAATCAGCTAGTGATAGATATTATAATTTAGCTTCTATATTTTATCATGTTACATTTTGGTGACAATTAGACTGTTAAACAAGAAAGACTTTAGAACTAGTAACGACTACTATCTCCACTAATATTGTTAGCATGGTCAACAAAAGTTCGGTAAGAAAGGCTTGATCCAAATAAATTCAAGGCCAACAAAAGTTAGGTAAGAAAGGCTTGATCCAAAGAAATTCAAGGGAAAAAAACAACAACTAAGAGATGGCTTTTAAAGCAGTGTATGATCTTCATCAACCAATAAAAAGAATTTAGTTAGATTTATTATTTCTTCCTTTCAAGTGTCAAAACTAGGGGCTGCATTAGAACATAAGTTCATGCTTTTAGCAATCATGGCCCCTGTTGCTTCTGGATCCAAAAGAGTTTCTAAATTCTAATATACTTAAAAAACATCCAAGAAGCAAAACATGAGAAAGAAAAGACCAACAAAGTAGTTAGCATCACAAACTGAGCATATGTTTTGTTTTTTAATAAATTCAAAGTTACACATTAGGTACCTTCGATGACCTACAAGAGCACTAATCTAATATACTAAATTTAAACAAGGGCCATCGCATCCATTTCAGACTTGGGCACAAGTTAAGTAGACTACGTTGCAAATGCCACTTGACCCTGTTTCTACATTATAAAGAGGAAAAAATGAATTTGAGCAAGTAATCCCAGATGAGCATTCCTCATCATACCACTCGAATTTTGCCACCCAAGGTTTTCCGTTGATTGAGGTGTGACACCGAGTGAGGAGATCAAAATATGAATCCTCAAAACATAGAAATTCAAACACATTCAAAGTAACATTGTAATAGAATGATCTCATTGATGATAAATCAACCTAATGATATCCAGAAAACTAGTACATTCAACAGATTGAAACAAACCAACTTACATTATTAATTGAAATTCATAAATCCCAAAAGACTGTATAAATATAATTAAGCAAGGACTCCTAAACAAACCAAGCTAATATCTGACTCCAACAATAAACATAACCATATACCAACCCAAGCCATAACTTAAAAACTGCAATATAATTATAGATCAGCACTTCAACATCATCGAAGACAGTTGTATTCAGAAATTGAGCATATTAGCGGATGTCATGATAGGCTGTACCGTACAAGGAAGCTGCCACGGTTCCAGTAAAGTATCTGGCAGTTCAGGAATATCCATGGCAAGTCCACTCATCTCCTCCGCAATGTGTAGGACCGAATTCAACGAGCATATCCTATCAGTCAATTCAGAAAGCTGAGCTCTCGAAACATTATTCTCGGATGCAACGCCAACAAACATATTTGTGACTTCATCGATCTTCTGCAAAAGAAGCTTGTTCTGGTTTTGCAATTGGCTCACTTGGCTAATCAATTCCTCCACGCGCTGCTGCTTCTTCATTCGTGATCTCCTAGCTGACTCACGGTTTGATATCATCCTCTTCCTCTTTTTTTCATCGAAGTTCATGAATTGTTGGTCACCAGCAGAGGCTGAATAATTCACTTGCTGTTGGACTGATGCCATCTTTCTTAAATTGGTTTTCCTTTTTTCAATTAATGTATGTTTGGATGCTGAAAATGAAATTGTTTGATCTGATTTTGATTTGGGGGTTTTGAGAGTTGAATGGAGAAAATTTGGGTTTATGGCGAGGAATTGAGATTGAATGCAAAAGGGCTAATTCATGAAAAAACGTAGAACCAATAGAGGAATACAACGGAAAATGAATGAAGAATACGAATTCGACGCAACAGGACAGAGTAATAATAATTCATGATTCTATAACAACACGTTGGGTTTCGATTGTATAACACCTAGAATCATTGGATCACCTATGACCTAACAAAAACACCAAAAACAGATAACAAATTGAAATTAGAGGCTCACGAAACCTAAATTAATATCTGCGATACACGCTGATTCGAGCGGAGAATAACGGTCGAATGATCTGATGATAAGATGAATTGTTAGAACTGTAATAATTTATAAGCCGAATAATCATCAGAAAATTTAAACATACGTATTAAGCAGTCTAATGACATTAAGATAGAAAAATTTAAGGAAAAATATAATAGAAAGAACCGAAACTTACAGCAAGGCGAAATCCAATGGGCGATATGGAGAAAGTTCGGATGAATCAACAGAAGGCCTGAAAATGGGGGTTTTATACCGAGGGTTTTGTGGATTTCCAGCTGTCAAAAATCGATAAGCATTGCTTCTAAAATTAGGAATATAATACTCACGTAACATAAAAAAAAATCACTTAATGTTTTCACGTAATGCGGTGCCCGCAATATATATGTGATAGTAGCATTAATTTGATTTTGAGATTAAACGTTATTTTTTGTTAATTTATTTTATTTTATTTAATATAATTATTATAATGTTATATATATATATATAATAAAGAAAATTATTAATTTATTTTAAATTTTTATGAGACATACTAATTTTGATAATTAATATGTAAATCGTTTCAACTCAAATTATAAATCTAATTTTAGAATAAATGGAATAATATTTATACTTCCTCCATTCCAAAATTATAAATATATTTTTTAATTTGTTCTAAAATTAGAAATACATTAAATATATATTTTAATTTTTTTCAAAACTAGAGATATATTTTCAAATTAAAACTATAAAGCGACGTGACATGATTTCTCAGGAGCGGAAGTATGTATAGGGATGTTCAAATTTATCGGTTTTTTCGGTTTTTCGAACCGAATAATTGATTTAGTATAAAAAACCTTAAGATAAAAAAAGCAGATATATCCGATTTTTTGATACCTAGGTTTCGGATTCGACATTTTTATGGTTCGATTTTATCGAGGCAAGAAACAGTATATCTGGATTTTTAATTTGTTATTAATAATAATAAAATAATGATTATAATAATAAAAATAAAAAAAATATTAATAAAATAATAATAATCATATTAATGTTTAGAAAAAAAAACCCAGATCATTGATTCGCAGATACCAGTCAACAGCAGATCTTTGGAATCCAGTACATGAAATTGGCTACTATCCAGATTCAAGATGCAGATAGATTTTAATTTGCCAGGATTCGGTCCGATTTTTTACCGATAAACACCCCTATGTATGTACACCCTAAATTACTAGTTGAACACTCAAAAGTAATAAAATGACTAATATACCCTCATTTAATGTGAAATGAGTTCAACCATTTATCAAATGTCTAATTTATTCTTTAACATATATATATAGAGTCCGGATCTAGTCCGGACGGTACTAAAATACGTTTTTTTTTTGTTTTAAAATAATTAAAAAAAAATTTAATATTTTTTTAAACTATAAATTTTCTATAATACAGTGTTTTTGGTGTGATTTGAATACATATAAAGTTTTATTAAATGCACCAAAAACACTATATTATGAAAAAAATTCTAATTCCATAACATATTAGAATTTTTTTTAGTTTTTAAAAATAAATAAATAAATATTCTGTATTTTAACAAAATTCGAGCGTCCGGACTGGATTGGCTCTCTCTCTCTATAATGCTTATATAAACGATTAAAATGATTTTATCCCCATAAAATATCCAATTAAGTTTTTTTTTTTTGAAAACATCAGTGAAGTATATTGATATTTTGATACCATATGTTTCTGATGAGCATATCAGTTTGATACTAGGCAGTAGGCACTTTGAAATTAAGGACATTAACTTCTATTTAATTTATTGTATTATAGTGCTGATTTTTTCATGCTAGTTTATTATACAAAGTTTAAATCTTATAATATTTAATTTTAAAATAGTGATTATAACATTTTTAAGATGATAAAATATTGTTAGGGAAAAAAATAAGAAGAATTAATTATTGTATTCAATAAGTTGTCGTATATTCTATCAAAATATTATTCAAATCATGACATTCATCAAATTAATATACTTTTTTTTTATAACATTATGTAGTGTTCAATTATATGTTACAACAACTTTTACTTCTTTATATTTGATAATCGGAATTATTTTATGTTTATTATGTTAATAGACAAAAGGCTAAATTGAGAAGTGTGAAATGATTCCTTATTTATCAAGGGTGCAAAGTCCATAGGCCAGCAAACGACGTCGAATGACATTTGAGCGAATTAAGAATTATCAGGTTAGCCGGTAGTCCAATTTTATTCTTAATAAACCTCAATCCTCTGTCATGGTTCAGTTCTAATACATTCCGATCGCGCCACTTGATACCTTCCGGCATCGTTCGCGATCTCGTAAGCTTTAAAAGAAGAAATTAAGTTAGTTAAGAGTTGAAATTGATAGAAAAATGGAGGTACATAATTTGCCGTTGGACGATAAGGCGAAGAGGATGAGAGATCTGTTGTCAAGCTTTTACTCTCAAGATCCTTCATCTGATTCAGTTCCGGCCAACACTTCTGGACGGTATGCCACGCTCGACACCATCAACACCACCTCCTTTGATGCAGATCAGTACATGAATCTTCTAGTAAGCTCAATTATTACTTTTTCGATCTCTCATCGATTTCCAGATCCATCAACCAACTAATGCACACGTTTATGTATGAAATTATATATGAATCTGATGCGGAAATGCACATTGGTTCAAAATAAATGATTTTGATTTACCAACCCTTTTTACTATTCATTTGGACGTGTTGTGCCTATATTCTCAGGTGATAACTATAAGTTTTTTGACTAAGTGATTGGCATTTATCGTTTATTAAGGCCTCTTTTTTGAAAATGTAATGCTGCAATTGTACGGGAATCAGTTCTATTAAATCGAAGTCATTTATCAATTCAGGTTACCTTTGAGTTTATTAAGTTAATGACAGTCAATTTAGACCCTTTGAACTAATAACAACCTCCAAGGGAGGCCAGACACAATTTAAATTTTAAGGAGAGATTCACTTTTGGAAGTTGGAACAGTTGCTTCTCATTTATATGTTGTAGATTCCACAATACAAGTCAGCTTGACTCAGTACAACCCAACTGAATTATAAAGAGGGATTGAGTTAGCCCTTGCCTGCTGTTTTTGGCTCCAAAGTTTTTTATCTTATGTTCAATATGTTCATTTTGTTAGCAACGTTTAGGATTGTATCAATGGTACGGTAAATATGGTCACAAAGAATCCCCATCCTATGATTGTATTCTTAAGTTTCTAGTGTGGGTTTATTAATGATAAATCAATTCTTACTTATGTTTAGGTACAAAAGTCAAATTTGGATGGTTTGCTTCACCGACACGTTGAAATGGCTGCTGAGATAAAGAATCTTGACACTGACTTGCAAATGTTAGTATATGAAAATTACAACAAATTTATCAGTGCTACGGACACAATTAAAAGGTCGGACTTACCCCTTTACTACATTGTTTCGTTGCTTGGTAGCAGTTTCAGCATAATAGTGTTTGCATATATTTGCAAGTTGATTAGATTTTTAATCTCAAATCTGACTACAATAACAACAAAATAGAAGTACATATTTGCTTAGTCCAATTCATGAATTTAGTCGTGTTGATATTAATTCTAAATTTCTAATGTTGTTGTGCCATTTTTAACTCATGTTTTAAATATGGACTATTTCAGGATGAAAAGTAATATTGTGGGCATGGAAGTCAACATGGAGCAGCTCTTAGAAAAGGTGTTATGCATAGAAAAATATATTATTACTGTTGAATTCGTTTTCTCATTTCTAACAAGAGAACACAAACAATGAATGTGATTCAAAGCTTTACAAATTTTAATCATCACTGCAGATAATGTCTGTGCAATCTAGAAGTGATGGGGTCAATACTTCTCTATTCGGAAAGAGAGAGCATATAGAAAAATTGCATCGCACGCGTAATCTTCTACGTAAAGTTCAGGTAAATGTCAAACTTTAGGTGCCTGCACCTCTCATTGTGTATAGCTAAAACACATTTAGTTATTGACTTACTACCCATGGGTGGACTAGAAACTGTCTATCCAAAGGAGTAAAGGGTTTCCTTTGAAAAGAAAGTGATATCATGAATTACTCATCTCCTAACTCCTAACATATAATCCAAGAAATTTCAATATGTGACTAGCTGCTCCTCTGTGACTGTGGTGCACTGTGAACCCATGGGTGGACTAGAACCTGTCTTTCCAAAGGACTTCCCATGGGTGGACTAGAACTTGTCTTTCCAAAGGAGTAAAGGGTTGCCTTTGAAAAGAAAGCGCAATCATTATATACTCGTCAACTTACTCCTGGACTTGTAATCCAAGCAATTTCAACATATGATTAGCTGCTCCTCTGTGAATGTTGGGCACTGTGAACCCATGCAGCTTGAATTTCACTCACCAGTCGATTATAATATCATATACTTGTGGATGTTTTGATTTATGAAAGAAAATTAGTCAACACAATTTATCAATGCACCAGTTGTGCAACTTATGATTTTTAATGTGATTTATTTTCTAACGGGATAGATGTAATTCTTATATCATGTTGTATACATTCTGTAAACTTTGTTGTTTGGCCACGTATGAGTTACACAGATTTCATCTTATGTGGAAAAGAGCAGTTCATATATGATCTACCTACCAGACTTGGAAAGTGTATCAAATCCGAAGCCTATGCTGATGCAGTGAGATTCTACACTGGAGCAATGCCAATTTTTAAGGTTATTTTTCTCTTACCATGACGTGCAATAGTCGGGCCAGTCTCTGTTCCCATTCTCTTGTTATTTTCATGGTTTATTTTACATCTGTGTTGAAATCTTTATTTACTCAATGATAGTCCTTTCATTTTTATTAATTCTTAGGCATACGGGGATTCATCATTCCTGGATTGTAAGAGAGCATCTGAAGAAGCAATATCTGTAATTATAAAAGGTTTGCAGGTAGGCTATTGTTTCTTCTGCTATAATTATCCTTTTTTTAGTATCTACAGTTACAGCTTACTTGTAAGCTGTTAGTGTTGTTTTGGCTTAAGTAAACCCCTTTGACAATTGAGTACATGATGAGGAATTACTTAAGATGATTGATAGTTATTCAAATCTTGTTGGAAATGGTTGAATAACCTGTAGGCAAAAGAAGACTGGTTGAGGTGGTTAGAAGTTACATGATGGCTCGTGGTTTACATAATAATATGGCCCAAGTAGAATTGTATAACAAGATCCATCCAAACAGCTAGTTTCAAGTAGTTCCAGTGTGAATATTTGCATACATACAAATTCTACATATATTTGTTTCATGCTATACAACAAGGAGCAGACTCATGAACTTGTTCTGTTTAAATTTTTTGTTCGCTGTATAGGAATGATCTTGAGTCTTCATTGATGACGCTGAACTAGAAACTTCTGATTGTGGTTAACTGTAAAGTTTTTTAGCATGTTTATCATAATAATAATATGTCAGTTTATTATGGGTTTGTAAAGTTGAATAGTTTTTGGAGATTCTATTTTTTATTTTTATATACATATTTTTGGTATAAAGGCCGTCTTTCTGTGGCTTTGTTCCAATTGTATATGCGTCTCCCTATAATTACTATGCTTCTCAAGAATAAATAGATAATTTCAGTTTAGAAGGCCCTTGTCATGTAGGCAGGATTCTGGTATGTCCAGACCTCATCTATTTTTATGGACCCTACAGGGATGTACTTCTAAGATATCTTGGTTGATGTTTAAGCATCTGAGGTAAATATTGCTTCGAGATGAGTGTCATTAGTGTACTTAATGTTATTGTTCTTCTGTAGTTGGTTGGGGCCTCCATTCCCCCCTATAAAGTTCCACACCTCCATGCTTACTGTCTTTACTTCGTGGTGAGGCAAGTAATGGAGGATTGATGTTTCAAGATCTGAGGATGAATGTCTGTTATGTGCTCCTAGGACATGCCTGAACCTGCCACTTTTGACAAAAGTTTGATGAATGAGAAAAAAAGTGCACGATTTTTTACCTTATAACCTGAATTACTTATAACTTGCCAAATACTATGAAAAAGAGTAACTCGCTAGATTTGCTGAGGCCTGTTTGTGATGCACAATTAAATTTAAAGTTCGCCCAACATTTTAAACTATTTGTTTCAGGGAAAGGTATTTTCAGATTCTGAGTCAATACAGGCAAGAGC
This sequence comes from Panax ginseng, assembly GCA_020205605.1. Taxonomy (NCBI): domain Eukaryota; kingdom Viridiplantae; phylum Streptophyta; class Magnoliopsida; order Apiales; family Araliaceae; genus Panax; species Panax ginseng. Next base: position 6,795,582 of record CM035136.1, on the reverse strand, counting down.
TGAAGCTGTAATGCTTTTGAAGCGGTTGGATTTCCCGGTATACAGTCTTCTTTCTGCAATCTCATCATCTACACAAGTGTATTTATTACTTGTTTTCTGTAACTTGCACTGTTCATTCTTCCATGGTAATTATATGAAGACTTTGCTGAATATGTCACCACGTGTACTTGGTGTATATGCACCATGTGCGTATGTGTAAAGGTGTCAAATTTGTCTAATTGTCAAATCCAAAGGGCAGAGAGACAATGAAAAAATCATTGTTTTCATGTTGTGTACTTTTATATCTTTATCTTCTAGGAATGCTAGGATTTATTGTGGTGGGGCAATGAATATTGATGTCACTACAGGTAATTGTGGCAGAGGCAAATATGTGATACAAAAAAGGAAGAACGTGAGCGTGTGTGCGAGGGTCAAATAGAAGTGATGAGTTTGAGAAAAAATTTTGATTCGTCATGTTTTGAAATTTTCTTTACCTATTAAAAAGAAAAAGTTCTGAATGTTTGGTAATAAGGATATAATACTGTTTCTTTTAAAATACATTAGCAGATGGGCACATGCTTGGTGTGTGACTTCCCCTCATAGTTATCAAGGTGAGGCTATGGTTAGGAGTCTAAGCGCATAGGCGCTCACTTAGTCGATAAGGGGATAAGTCGTTTGCAATCCACCATTTAACTATCTACATAACACAAATGAACTAAAGATAACATCTCCAAATTGCACTTAGGTATACAATTCCAATTATAATCAATCAATTAAATGAAAAAGAGAATCATTAAGTAATCAACCAAAAGAATAAATTTATCCTCCATTAAATGAAAACAAATATAGGCAATAGCTTAATAAAAACATAAAAGAAATAGTAGCTTAGTAAATATCAAGTAAAAACTAATACTAGGTATTTAAGATTTTTTAGATTTTCCTTTGATGTTCTATTAAGTATTAATTAAGTAAAGACTAAAGAGGAAAAAAAGAACAAGAAGAGATAGATGAAGCTGTTAATTAGTTGGAGGAGAATAAAGAAAATTAGAATCAGTGTTCGAAAAGTCGGCCTAGTCGGCCGACTAGTCGGGGTCGGAGCCTCAACGAGTCGACTAGGGCCTAGTCCTTTGATTTAGTCGTTGGCCGACTTAGTCGGGCTCCAGGGTCACTAGTCGGGAAAGTCGCCTAGTCGGAGTAAATCAAAAAATAGGAACAAGTCGGGGAAAATCGGAACAAGTCGGGGAAAATCGGAAAAAATGGGAGCGGATGAGGTCCTTCTACCTAAAAGAAGCGGTATAAATGTGCGAGAACTAGATGAAGACGAGTTTATGTCGGAAGATGATGACAACGAAGAGGAAGATGAAGATTATGAGTTTGAGTCCGATGGAGAGCAAGTCTTGGAGTGATATGGAGAAGAGGAGGAGGAGGAGTGATTGACTATTGATTTTGTGCTACTTAGTTTCATTTGGTTAATTGGTTTTGAACTTAGAGTGTCAAACTATTTGGTTTTACTTAGTTTCCATGTTTTTATTTGATTTGTGTTACTTATGTTATTCTACTTGCTCATAACTTATGAAGGAGGAAGGATAATATATATTTTTAAAAAATAATTGAAAATCCGACTAGCCGATTAATCCCGACTAATCCCCTAGTCTCTAGTCGGTAGCCAACCGACCTGGGACCGACTAACGACTTTTAAAACACTGATTAGAATCGAAGGTCGCAAATCCTAGAGGTAGTTGAAATTGGAGGTCTCACCTCAAGTCATGATTGCCATCACAATAGTATCTCTCTCTCTCTCTTGTTTGGTTCGAAACCTAGCTGTTGCTAACGATCGACTGATCTGATTTAATTGGTTATCTGGATTATATTGGAAACCCGAATTGGTTATTATTTATTATTATCTCTTAAAACTATACATTGATATTCTCTCTCTAAGACGTACGCCTGTCCTTCAAGTTGTCAAAGGTGCTCGCCATACAAACGAAGGTGAAGCCTTACCACCTAAGGTACTCGCCTTAGAGCATGTAACCAAGGCATATCACTGCCTTAATTGACTAGGCGACGCCTTGGAACTTCCTCTTGTCCTTTTCATTTATCTACAATACAGTTGCATTTTACTTGACTGAACAAAGATATGTTGGATCAAACGCGACAATGTCGTAGTTGAGATATTCAGAAAAGGTGTTGGTTTACTTAACTTTGGAAACCCATACCTAGTCAGATGTCATACCTTAGTATTTCTTCAACTCTTAATAATGTGTTTGAGACCATAAATATATAGAGTTATAGATCAACTATTCCCTGAATATGCACTATACTGAATATTCTGTAAAATATATTTATTATCATCTGTTTTTCCTTGAAACTAAACAAAACCTTCTTGGCAGTTCTAACGTAATCATTTTGGGAATAATGCTTGAGCCATGTTAAAACCTCGCTACCTGGTAGTATAATAAATAACATGGGTATTATGAGGAATTATAATACAAAATTTAGTCTTCATTGTTTATTGCCTTCAAGCTTGGGCTTCTCACATTTTGATAATGGCATTTGACCAGAAAGATTGATGTAACTTAAAATTCTTGTGTAACATTATTTGGTGATATGTAGCTTAGTTAAGTGTTTGATAAGAGGTAGACGCATCCAGGCTTTGACATTCTGGTACTCCTCCCTGCCCAAACATGTATTCATGTGCCTATCATACCTATGCTGCAATGTACAAGGTATCCAATTGGATAATGGTACTTCAGACATTTTGAAGAGCCCTTTTACAAAGAACTGAATATATATATATATATATATATATATATATATATATATTCCATTTGGGTAAATAATAGGGCTGAAGTGTTCCTATTTTTATGAAAGAAATAGCAAAAAATAATAATAATTAATGTCTGAAAATTGAAGTGTTAGAAGAGTGACACTCAATTATCATTAAGTTGGTCCTCATGTTTTGTTTCAATCTGTGACCTCTGTGGGGAGAAAAAAAGTATGAAACATCTAGTTATTCACAGTTTTGCTTCTGCCTATTATCATCTATTTATACATTTTTGTTAATTGGATATCTTGACATTCTTAATGTTACAGTTTGGCCTTATTTTGACAGGTTGACAGTTTGAAGGAAAAACTACTTGAAAAGCTGGAACAATTCCTTCTGGATTTGAATCTCGACTCTGTAGAAATAACCCAAGTTCCGATTGATCCTGATGAAGCTCCTCAACAAGGAAAAATTCATGACCTAACTCCTGCGACTGCTCATGCGGTGAGTGAGAGCAAACAATCTCCTCATGTTGCTTCAATTATAATTTTGACATGAGTAATGTATGTATCAATTTCTTAGTTTTGGATGCTTGGAGGTGTTTGTTTGTGGGAACACTTGATTTGGATTTAGATTAAGGGATTCATGCTTCCATTTATTTATTACGTGTGCATAACATTACTAGCTTGATATCTACCGAAAATTCTTTATCTAGCCTCCTGGAGAATACATAATTTTTTTTCTTAGTTTCATAATCCTACGGTTGATTTAAGGGCCCAAGCCCACTTTGAAAGTGTGGGTAGCTTTAATAATAAATTAATAATGCATCTTCCCTGTTTGTGTGGATAATCTAATACATCAATACTCTAAATTAGGAGATTTTGAGACTTTCAGTCCCACATTAAATTTGCAGCTGAACATTAAATTGTTCATAAAAACTCTTTCAACCATTTATTCAGCATTCTACCGCATGGCAATAGTGGCATGTTTGTTGTGTGTTTTTCAGAGGATTGAAGGCCCAAGATCGGTGAAGGACTTGTTTTGTATGGATTTCATGTTTTGTTAGGAGCAAGGGTGGCAAGATTTTTGCTGGTGTAGCCATGGGGGTTTTCTATGATTCTCAAGGTTTATGGGCACAAAGTAATACTTGGATTTTTTGTTTTTGCCTACTCTATAAAAAAAAATTGGGACAAAGGGACCTCTTGCATCTTTGTGGGCTTCTGTGATTAGCTACCTCACTATCCATATAGATTCTATATTGGAAGACAGTCCTTTGTCAAGTACTTTGTATTTTCCTCTTCTCATCTGGGCTGGGTCTCCTCTCTGTATTCTTCTTTCACTTCTTTAAAAATTTCGTTTTTAATGGAAGATTTTTGCTGCACTACATTAGGTAATTACTGACAGAATTGGTCAATCAGTTGGATATAGTTCAATTACTCTAGTGCATCAACTAGTAAGTGCAAGTGATCAGGATCCTTGCAGTTTCAGTTGAACTTGGTGTTAGAATAATAGATAGGTGAGTTTGGAAAATTTGATACAATAGAGATCTGCTTCAATTAGTTGGTAATTGGTATGCCTCTCTGCACATATATATAGAAAAAACTCCTTTCGTTACAAAATACAAAGGCAAGTGATCTTATATTTTGGAAATGTGGTAGTATTATTTATATACATTGCAAGTGCTTGAAAGATCAATGCGTGTAGGCAATTTATGTTTGTAGATCACATGGAGTGATACAAACATGCAAAGACCTGGATTGTATCCTTTATATTAAATTTTTAGAATTAGACTCCATTGATCAAGTTTTCCTATCCAATGAATGAGCTTTATTTTCTTTTTTGCCAGCTAGGCTGTAGCATTTAATATCCCTCTCCTAAAGAAAAAATGTCGTTCATATTTTTAACCATTTGAGAAAATAGACTATGCAAAGAATGTATTGGTTTATTCATCACATTCTATATTGGAGAATAAACCACCGGTCCCCCAATGTTCAGTCGTTCACTATTGTTTTTTTAAAATTCCCTTCTTTTGGTATTGTTCCTTCTGCTTTGGGTATTTTTGGAATAAAGAATGCATATCAATAGGAGTCTAAAATACTTGACACAGGTCTATTTCCCTTCTCATTTGGGTAGGGGGTGGGGGATGTAGATGTAAGGTACTTGATGCTATAAACCTCAGGAAGTCTGCAATATAGCAAAACAAATTCATGATTTGGGGAGCAGATGTGCAACACTGCAAGAGGTGCAATTGTGGAGCAGATGTTACTCGATTTACCTTATGTTACTTGTCATAGCTTTGTTTGTTTGCTGTTTCATTTTTTGAATATTACCATTATTGTGTTACATAAACTTTCCCTTACCACACCAATTGAATGAATGTTCTGAGTATCCATTTTTCTAAATTTAGGCTTCAACTAGGGAATTTGTGGAAGCTGTTCGCGCTTATCGAGTAATATTTCCTGATTCTAGAGAGCAACTAATCAGGCTTTTGAAGGATCTGGTTACAAAGTATGGGTGATGTTATAATATTTTTAAATTGGCTTTAGTGTATTTTGTTCTGTTTGCACGAGTTTTAAGTCTCATATTATTCATGTACGAGTGTCTGATTAACATCTGTTTCTCTAGGCACTTTAAAGCCACTCAACAACATATTGTGAAACAAATTTCTTCGGCAGATCTGTTGGGAATACTTCGTAAGTTTTCTAACCTCTTCTAAAAGTATCTGTCTGCTGAATGAGAGAGTACAGACTACCATTTGCTATGAAACAAGGCTTGCTATGCTGATTACTTGCTTTGGAATTCTCTTATTGCTCGAGGTCCTATAGATTCAAACTGGAGGATGGAGACCCCTAAACTCTTTAATGCTTTGTTTGGTACGGGGAAGGGGTATTGCTTTTCCTTGTTTGGTTTGGTACAACTGGAAGAAAGGGAAGGATATGGAAAGGAAGACGAAGACAATTACATTGTTTGTTGTCTGTCTTATGAAGGGGTGGCAACTAGCAAATGGATTTATTACAAATTACTCTTGTCATAACCTGATAAAAATATTGAAGGTTGAATATATCAATTGATATTAAGAGTAAAATGGCTAGTTCTTTCCTTCCGTTTTCCACCCACTTTCACTTGAACCTCTTTTCCAAAATCTGAACAAAAGGTATATACTCCGTCTGTCATATGTCTTAACTACAATTTGCACATAAATTAAGGTGGTCAAATCTTGGGAGATCATATAAAACAGGTTCCAGTTATGCCCTTATATTTGGACCCCACATAATTACTATAATAAATATTCTAAGCTTGGGAATTCCTGGAGGTAAATTAGTCTTTGTTGCACATTTCACAAGTTATTTTTTTTCATACTTAATACATAGTTGGGAGAACGGAGGGAGTATTTCCTATCTAGCTGAAGTATTGAACACATACAATTTCTCAAATATCACTAGTATTTAGGTGCTATGATGTCCAGGTGCCATCATCCAGACCATGATTGAGCTTGTTCAGATGATCAAGTGCATCTGCACTTATTTCAGGTTGATGGCTTGATAACTGACCTTTGGGGGTGTTTGTTTAGAGCTGAATGGCTAAATAGGTCTGCTATTCAGTGTGTTTGTTTTGAATAAAAATCGTCTGAATGGCTAAATCGGTCAGATTTTTGGGCTGAATGGTCAAGTGTAATTTATTTGGCTGAATGACTGCTGAATAAAGTATTATTTATTTATTTACAATATTAACTATTATATTAAGTAATATTAAATAAAGTTATAACAATTTTGAATTTTTTCAGAGGGGTAAAATAATAAAAATCTGTTATTCATATGTTTCAGACATGTCAATTATCAAACAATTTTTTCCATTCAGTATTCAGAATTCTGCTTCATTCAGCTCATTCAGATTACTTAAATATTCAGAGTTATTTCATTCATTTTTATCAAACACCCCCTTGATCATATGATAAAGACAGAGTGCTAAAGCACTTTTAATTCACTAATTCTCACTAGTGAAAGGGAACACAGCTAAAACAGAATAAGGAAAAACAAATGGAGATCTTGATATATGATATTGTGTAGGAGAAGATTGGGAAAAGGAGTAACACATATATATATATATATATATATATATATATAAGTAATAAAAAACGTCCATCTCTCACTTTATTCTGGATCCTCATCTAATTAATTATGCATCCTTTGTATTTTAACTGTTAAATCTTTGTATGTCAGTTACTAAACTTGCTTTTATATTCTTAGTTCTGAACTTCATATTCGATTTGTTGCGATCTAAGTTAAATTACCCTCTCCTCACCCTCCCCTCTCCCTCTCCCTCTCCCTCTCTATATGTATGCAACAGACAGTTTTATGCTACAGTACTCAGTTGCTTGTGTTAGGAGAAAGAAGTTGGTGGGTCAACAAAGTTCACGTGGTTGCCTTCTAAGTTGCTTAAGCATATGGGCCCACCTGCATAGGAAATAGTATAATTTTTATCATGTTCCATGACCATATTAATGCTGGATAAATTTTTGCATGTTACTTGTGAAATGAAGATACAAGACAAGAGGTCTTTATGTTTTCACAGCTATTCTCATACAAGTAGTTCTGTTCAATAGTTCAAGCTTTGCTATGTTATCTTGATTCAATGTCATAATTATTTCATGTTCAAGTTTTTTTATTTTTTTAATTTATTGCAATCTGAGTGCAATTATCAAGCCATCATTGACAGGTGGTATTTGGACCAATGTGCTCCTGATGGATGAAGTTTTACCTGAGGCTGCTCTCCCTGATTTTGCTTTGGAGGTCTTTCTTGTCATGTTTTTCAATTGTATTAGAGATGGTTATCACCCTGCATTTGTATTCTGTCTCGCATTCAAAATATAATCTTGTAGTGCTCTGTACTCGTATTAGGAGAAGGTATCTGATAAACCCTGTATGGTTTCAGGCTGCCCGACTCACTGTCAAGCAGTATGTTGCTAACACATTTTCTCGTCTTCTACTTGATATCTCCGGTTAGTTTTACTTATTGTGTTTAAAATTATTACAGTGGTTGGTTGCCCCCCAAGTGATACGCAAAAAGAATAAAAAATTATTACAATGATAATTATCTGGTTCAAAGCTTGCATTGTTTGATATAGATAAGTTTGTAGTGGATGAGAATTATTGAATAAATTATCGAAGACTTGATTTCAGAATTCTGAACCACTTGATTGGTTTCCCTTTTATTGTGCCATCTGCTCAAATCTAGAACATTTTTATGGGATCTTCTCATTAACTACATGATTTTATCAATTAAAACATTTCTATAGGATCTTTTTTTATCTTAACAATTTGAATTCTTATTTACTTTTTAAGAAAAATGATTGGATTTCTTATCCATAGTCTACTGTACTGGCAGATCCTCTTACAAAATTCCAATCTAGGCAAAAGGAGGGTTTAAAAGGGGAAAACTCTTTGCAGGCTGCTCTAGAGGCCTGTAAAAAAGCTGTAATCCAAGGCAGTATGGGGATCTTACTGGTAACCACGAGCTCCACGTCAGCTATATCTTGTGTTTATGCATGTAGAATCACAGGCCACAGCTACTTCAGTTGAACACCATTTATCTATGCAAAGTGATTTCTTGTTCCACCTATGCTGTCATTGCACTGATGTTTTTTTGTTAGCTCTAAATGGTGGTTGTATGGTTCTTCTCTCTCTCTCTCTCTCCCCAGCATGGGCGCCATTCCAGTGCTAACACCCCTAACTGGGCAGCTAACTCTTCCCACAATTCTTTCCTAAGAACATCAATAACCTGGTCATACACCCTGAGAAGCCATTGGAGCCATCCTTTAGGCATTGGAATAAACAGGACAGAGAGAAGGCCCCCTGCAACACATCAGATCTAGACAACACTCGAGTCGCACAAAATTAAAATTCCCCCGGCAGTTCCAACAGCATTAACCCAATACCCAACCCATCTTTCTTTCCAAATACTAACTAATATATTGTTTGACATCTGGTCTACCTGTGTCTCCTGCAGATAAACAATATCAGGCCTCAAAGCTTTGACTATCCTTCCTCTATCAAGGTTGTTCAAACCCCTTAAGTTCCAATAAATAATTCTACGAAAAGAGAAGACAAAGTCTCTGTTCCCCTACACTCCCAACCTCCTGACCTCTGCAATGCCGCCTGCCATAGTTCATAGATCACCCAATCTACACAGCCCTTTCTCTTGTATCATCAATCTTGACTTCTCAGTTGCTAAACCCTCCTTAAGTGCCACCTCTCTCCACTTCTTCTCAATCTTTAGAAACAAGGACATATCTTCCTCTTCATACCCTACATTGGAAAACCCTTAGTATTTGCGAGCTTCTAAAGTGCATTTCAACTAATCAACTATCTCAACAGAGCACTGCTCACTGGAATCTTCTGCCAATGGACTTCACCAGATTCACGATTAGGTTGAAACCCCTTTCAAAATCAGACTCTTCATTAATTAGTTATAGATTAGGTCTAGGGACTTATTAATTAGTTACGAGTATTCTCAAAGTAAAAACACATGAGTAGTTATTTCATGGTGCATTTTATCATTATGACTCATGTTAGTAGTTCTATAAATGGCTAAGCATGTAAGGTGTGATTTCATAACTTGAATATTATAAATGAATATGAATTAAATGAAGACTGGCTTGGTCATTCTTCCTGTCCACCTCTCTATATTTCTCTCTCTATCTTTATCAATATCTGTCTTCTTTCCCAAGTTCTATTTATTTTCTGCCTTATTCTTCCTCCATTTATATTTTTTAATTTCTGAGATCATCTTTTAACTTCTATTGTTTGTTGGCCTTATTATTTGAGTTCTAAATCACGTCTAGGATCAAGGTTGATCTTGATAATGGGTATCAGAGCCACCTTCCTAGCACCGTCCCAAAATCAAACAAGTTATGTTGTGTTCTTCATCAACAAACATCTTCACCAAATTATGCCTTTCTCTCTCTTCACCAACCTGAAAACTTACTGTAGCCACCTTCATCAATAATGTTAAACTTTTCCCAACCCACTTGAAAGATGATCACCCTCAGTACCATGTTTCTATCACTTAAACCAGCTTGCAATCCAAATAAGTGTTACTTTAGCTTTCTGAATGATCTTAACCCCATGTCATGCGCTGGTGTAAGCAAGTATGGCTGTAATTGTTCTTTGCGAATGATTAAGTTCTAGAAATTTTGACACTGATGCATGTTACTGATTTAGTAATCATCTTTCTGTTATACTCCAATTTTTTATGATGAGATTTTCAATTGTATAACTATAATCCTTCTACCTTCTCTGCGTTTTTATGTTAAAAAAGCATTCATTAAATTATTTATATATAGATTATGCTACAGCATTTACTTCTGAATCTAATTGATTTGTATGTTATAGGACTTCCGTCTACTTCTTCAAGAAAATCTGGGCCTGCTTCTGAATTTGAAAGAGTTGATTATTGACTGGGTGCAAGAAGGATTTCAAGATTTCTTCAGAAAACTCGATGATCAGTTCCTCTCACTTTCAGGAAAAAATACCTCCGCTAGTCAAGGATTGGCAGAGGGGTTACAGAATGACAAAGTTATTGCCGGCCTTGTTCTTGTGATGGCTCAACTTTCTCTTTTTATTGAACAAAATGCCATCCCAAGAATTACCGAGGCAAGGAGCCATCTAATAGTAACATCTTTTTGTAAAGTGTTAGAGATCTATTTATCATAGTTGTAGTCCTTCATAGTCAGAGGGGGGGCTATTTTAAACTTTCATCTATAACTTTTCAGGAAATAGCTGCTTCTTTTTCTGGAGCTGGTTCTAGAGGTTATGGATCTGGTCCTGCCTTTGTTCCTGCAGAAATATGTCGCACCTTCCATTCATCCAGTGAAAAGTTCCTGCACCTTGTATGAATTCCAATTTCTACGGTTTTCTAGTTGATATTTTACTTATATTCTTTCAAAACTTATTTAATCAAAGTACTATCAGCTTTTTCCCTTCCTAAGTGACTTTCAGAACAATTTAAATGCTTATCTGGCAGATTCTTTACCTGTTAATATTGTTAGGAGATTCATCACTATTCAAATAATATGCATTACTATGATATTGCTTAACCAATCTTGACTCAACATTTGTGTGGAGTAGCCCCCAAGGTTATCTGTTGAGTCTCAAGGCTTAATGTGCTCTAAGTGGGACTATGCTTATCTCTATAATTTTGTAATAGTAAAAAAAAATCACTGCTTTGATACCTGTTTATCCTCAGTGTTTGGGTTACTATTTCTTCTTTTACATCTATCTTGGCATTACTACTCGGTACCAAATAGAAGATGACATTTCTTTCTCTGCTACTTATTTTATGCCGATTCTTGTTATACAATTTTGGTATATTCATATATGAAATTTGCATTGATTATGTTTCTTTTCTTGTAATCCAGACTCAGCCATATCCTCTCTCTCTCTCTCTCTCTGTGTGTGTGTGTGTGTTTTAACTGTTTCACTCGTTTGGTATCTTTCATCCTCTCTGCACCTGCTATAGAGGCCTAACCGCCTAAGTGAGACCCGCTGATGGGTTTGATTGAGTAGACATATTGGTGATTATGCATCCTGATATTCTTCTAAATAGCACAGGACTATATACTATGTATCTAAGCTTGTAAGTCTGTACATTAAACATGATTGAGCATTAATCTGAAATTTTGAATTGCACATTTGTTGAAAAGGCATCTTGATGTTGATTTGGAACTGTAGAAATTATAATATCTGCATGTCCGAATACTATAATTAAACATATATGTGGAATCTGGATGGACTCTTAATAATATGGAACATGCTAATCTCCTGCATTATCTTTAGCTTCACAATATCCGAACTATTATTGCACTGGCATAGAAAAAAATAGTTTTAAAAACTGATTGTGGTCCCTCTTTCTTTTCCAGTATTTAAATATGAGGACACAAAAAATATCAGTCCTTCTGAGGAAGAGGTTTATAACACCAAATTGGGTCAAGGTCAGTACAGTTCTTGAAATTATGCAGTTAGTTTGGAAGACATATATATCTTGGCAATGTTTTAATGTCTATTATTTATTTACTTTTTCTTTTCCCAGCACAAGGAACCCAGAGAAGTTCATATGTTTGTTGATTTGTTACTTCAAGAGGTGAGTACTTCAATTCGTCTCGAGTTGTATCTGTATGATTCTATCTTTTCAATTTGAAGTCATTGGAGATCATGATTAGGTGGTTATGTAGATTGAGAGCCTACAGTGAGATATCTGACTTTCTTTGAACATCTCATGTTCCAGTTGGATGTAATAGGAACTGAAGTAAAGCAGATTTTACCTCAAGGACCCCATCTTAAACATCGTCGTACTGACAGCAACGGAAGCACAACTTCTTCACGCAGTAATCCATTAAGAGATGATAAGTTGAGCCGGTCTAATACACACAGGGCTAGGAGCCAGCTTCTAGAAACCCATCTAGCAAAATTGTTTAAGCAGAAGTTGGAAATTTTCACTAAAGTTGAACATACACAGGTACATAATTAAGAGAAACTGATATTGGCAGTGGAGTAATATTGATTGAGCTATCTTGTTAATTGCAGGGATCGGTTCTTACAACTATTCTAAAACTGTGCTTGAAGAGTTTGCAAGAATTTGTCAGACTCCAGACATTTAATCGTAGTGGCTTTCAACAAATTCAGTTGGATATTCAGTTCCTAAGGACTACATTTAAGGAAAGTGCGGAAGATGAAGCTGCTGTTGATTTTTTGCTCGATGAGGTAATAAGATTACAAGTGTAGTTTTGTACCCGTGACTCTATAATTTTCTTTTTCTAGAATTCCATCTATTTATGATTGCATTCAATCTTATTATGGGTAACTTGTAGCAATGAAGTAAACCTGACCCCATTTCTGAACTGTCAGTTAAACTTTTGTTAAGTAACTTTTTCTGAAGACACAAATTGCTTGATGATTTCTCAAGCTACCGTAGTTGTTCTGGAATCCCATGCATCAATATACACAGAAGTAACTAGGATAGAATAAGTTAATTAGAATTAGTCCTAGCAATTATAGATTTTAAAAAGTATTGTACTTTGGAACCAAGTATTATACTGCCTACAGAAACGTATAATAAGTGAGCATGGCATTTCTTGTTGAGCAGGTGATTGTTGCTGCAGCGGAGCGTTGTCTTGATCCAATTCCTTTGGAGCCCCCTATCTTGGACAAACTCGTACAAGCAAAGTTGGCGAAGAGTTCAGAACAGAACCCAGTTTCACCATAGAATGATGGAAGGTCAATCAGTACTGTATATATACTTTTATAATACTGTTCTCAGGATTCATATTCATCCTCAGTTCTTTGATCCATCAACTTGAATTTGATCTATGCGTTTGTTTGTACCCCGCAAAAAGAATTGGATCTATGGAGCCATTTGGCGGTGTTACATGAACTGGTTCAAGCAATCCTGTCTACCAGATGTTTTCTTAAAGCTTTCTAAATTTTTCCTTCTTCAAGAAAAGCATCTCTGAAGAAAGAACAGAAATGTAATTGGTTTTTATTTTTTGGTTCATGACTGCAAGATAGCCAGCCATAGTACACCAACTGAAGGCCGTTGGTACTTGATTGAAATTTGAATGACCAATTTCCATATTTAGATAAAAACTGAAAATTATTCAAAAGTGTCTAAACATGCAAAATATTTGCACCATTAATCAAACAGGTGCTTGTATAATTCTCACTTGTTCTTTATTTAAATGTAGAAACAATATATATATATATATATATATATATATATATATATATATATATATATATATAATTAATATAATTGAATTCATTTCCAGTAAAGTGTGAGCCAGTAGCTAAACACCAAAGCACTTGGCAATTCGAACAAAATTAAAATTCAAATGTTACACTTTTAAATTTTGGTATTGAAAAACGTTTAAAATGTTGTATTTAAGTGTGTCTATATAAATCTTAAGATTTAGTAGAAAAATAGGGCCAAAGAAATGGAGTATAACGAGTTTAGCAGTTTCTTTTCGGGATAAATATATTTTTGGTATCTGTACTGGGATCTGACTCATAAGTTGGTATCCAAAGTAAAAAAATTTACAAACTGGTTATTGTACTCGAAAATTGTTGCAATCCGTTAAACAATTGGGTTTCATCCACGTTCCGTTTGAAATTTTGACAGGTCAGATGCAAAGGATGACATGGCGGTGACTGGACAACAAAGTTTAATTGATGTGTATTTCCCATTTATAAAGGCTGATCAGCAAAAATCGAAGAGATCGAAGTGCAAAAATAAAGAGCTCGATATTTGGGGGAAAAAAATTAGGGTTCTTCTCTCATTTTTCCTTCTTCTCTCACTCACCAAAAACCGAAGAGATCGAAGTGCAAAAACAAAGAGCTCGATATTTGGGAGAAAAAAATTAGGGTTCTTTCTCTCATTCTTCCTTCTTCTCGCACTCACAAAAACCGCAAGAGATCGAATCGCAAAAACAAAGAGCTCGATATTTGGGGGGGATTAGGTTCTTTTCTCGTTCTTCTTCTCTCATTCTTCCTTCTTCTTCTTCTTCTTCTTCGGGTTTTCAGTGTAATTGAAAGGATGAGCTCGTCTTGGAGTGGAATTGTAAATGAAATCGGGGAAGAAGATTGTAGTTCATGCAACAAAATGAATGGATTACACCCGGACTTCCCAAGTCGGTGTCCTTTTGTGGAGCAATGGTGCAAATGTGGGAGGCAAAGAAAGATGGAACAAAACATCGAGGAAGGCGATTCATTGGGTGTATTAATTATCGGGTAAGATTTTGGAAAGATGTTTTTTTATTTCTTTTCATATGATTCATTTGAAAATGGGTGGTGTGTTCTTTGTGTAACAGACAGAGAGAGCTTATCGCGGGTTTCTTTAAATGGTACGATCCACCATTTCCTAAAAGAGCAAAAGATGTTATTGAAGATTTGACATTAAAGTTGAAGATGTGCAGAGAGATGTTGGTAAAATTGAAGAATGAAAATAGTGAAAGACCAAGGATTGGAAAGAGTTGGCAGAACTTGATTCAGTGAAGACATTGGAGAAGGAGGTTAAAAAGCTAAAGAAGATTACTGTCAAAGCTCAACAAAAGGAAATTTTTTTATGGTTTCTTTTAATTTGCTCATGGATGTTAGTAGGCTGGTGTTGTTGGTGTTAGAATTTGAATGAATGATGCTTTATTTTAATGTATTAGTTAGCTTGAAGGTTTGTTTCTGGTGGTGTTTCAATGGATTTTGATGTTTGGTGTTGTTTGGTGTTTCATTGAATGAATAATGTTGTTGTTTCAATGAATGAATGATGCTCTGTTTTAATTAATGAATGAATGGCATACTCTGTTTCTTGTCTTTCTAGTTTTTTGTTGTTTCAATGCTCTGTTTTTTGCAAATTAAGGAGGCTTTAACAGAGGTTGGTGGCAAGTAGGCTAGTGTTGTTTCAGTAGTGAACAAGCTTATTTGGGTTGTCTGCATTAATTAATTATGAATAACATAAGCACTTGTGGGGAGTATCCAACCATTTCAATGAAAATAACTACCATTAACAATATCCAAGATAAAAAAGGTCTATTACAGCTCCCATTAACAATATCCAAGCCAAATAACAAAGGTCTTAAATAACTACCATTAACAATATCCAACCATTTCAATGAACACACTGTCCAAACTTGATATTAAACAAAGGTCTTAAATATTAAACATTGATATCTCATGTTCCTACTGGCTTCTAACTTAATCTCTCATTTCTCCAACTGACTTGACCGATTAAGTGTTTCCATTGTGCTTGAAGTTGGTGGATTGTTGCTTGATGTAAGTTGGGTTCTATACATTCTTGTAGCATGAGGTGTGTTATTTCTGCTTGATCCATCTTGATATATGACTTCGCTTGGAGTTGGCATCTGTATTTGACATAACCAAGCACAAGTATGGTTACATATGAAAAATGACAAATAAAAGTAACAAACACTTTCAATGCATTTTCCTTCCCTTCCTTGTTATCCTTGTAGAATTTTTTGGATTCTCCCATCCTTCTTTCCTTCTCATTTTCATTGCATCCCTTTTAGTGTGGAGCCTAATAATAACTTAGTTCCTTATTTCTTCTAACATATCAATACAATTCATCCATCTTGCTTTCACAATCCAAGCGTTAAAGCATTCTGATATATTATTCTCCACCACATCTGATTTGCATACAGTCTTAAAAAAAGCCTTGCTCCATACCTTAGGATTTAGTTCTTGAAGTTTATTATGTGTATCCTTGTTGAGTCTATTCACCTCTTTCATGTTTCTCTTGAACTCAGCTTCATATGTTGACATTGATGTTGCCCAAAAAGCCTTCATTAATGCTAAGGATGAGAACTTTTTTCTGAAATTTGCGTATATGTGTCTTGAACAATTCCTATGTTCAGCAAAAGGAAGAAGTTCGTCGATAGCCACTTTCAACCCTTTTTGTTGATCACTGACCACTGTCCAACCAGACCCATCACCTCCCTCTAGGTCTTCAACCAACAATTTTAGAAACCATCTCCAACTATCAGTGTTTTCAGTCTCCACAATAGCCCATGCAATAGGATACATTTGATTATTCCCATCTCTACCCACGGCTGAGATCGATTGTCCCCCAATAGCAGTCTTAAGGAAACATCCATCTAGCCCAATTATGGGTCTACATCCCTCAAGCCAACCCCTTTTCAAAGCATAAAGACATACATAGAACATCTGCAAGTAAGGCTGATCTGTAGGATTGCTTCTGTGTGGAAGAACATTAATTGTATTGTTCTTGTTGGACTTGATCAATTCAGTGGCATAATCCCAAATTTTTTCATAGTGTTACACTAGTAAATCCCATACATTGCTTAAAGCCCTGCTTCTAATCCTAGAACATTTGCATATAGTAATGTCCAACTGAAACTTTCTCTTGATCTCATCTTGCATGTCTTGTAACTTCCACTGAGGGTTTTTTCTAATTCTGTTGCCATAAAACTCAGCCATGAATTTGGTGATCCTTCCTCGCTTTTTGAAAAGCCCGCTATATTTATGTTTTGTCTGGTATGTCTTAACCTGCAGTGTCTCAGATGAGTCATCCATTCTGCTTACAAACAGCTTCCAATGACATTTTAGGTTTTTACACTTAAGCTGAAACTTTTTTCCAGTATTTTTAATGTACCTGACATTTTTTCCTTTTCCCAAACAATATCCTCTGATAGCCTCTCTGAATTCACGAGGTCCACTAAACATCATTCCAACACAAAAGTCAATATCTTTCCTCTTGGTCAGGGGGTCAAATGTTATCATTACCCTTTCCACATTCTTTTTCCTACTTAGCCTATCTGGTTGATCTACTTCTTCAGCATCTTCACTCTCTTCATCCATAGACCTCATCTGATCTGAATCTTCATATTCACTAGGTGACCACTCCTTATCAGTGATGTCTGTATCTTCTCCATCATCATCCGAATTTGCAGTCTGTTGTTACTGAACATCTTCCTGTGTACTTGTCTGTACATTAGTCTCATTTCCAGCCCCCTTTTCTCCCTCCTTTTGCAACTCATTTTCAGCCTCCTTTTCTCTCTCCTCTTGCACATGTAGATCAATACCACCAGCATCATCAAGATCTCCAACCTCTCTCATTTGTTTAGTATACTCCTTAAATTTTGTTCTTGCATTTTGGTACTCTTCATCACTGCTTAATTGTTCATCATCACTAGTTGTGTCAGCATCAGATTCCTCAGAACTTTCATCACTAGTGAATTCACCATTCACAACATTGTTCCCCTCAGCATTCACCCCATTGTTATCCTCATTTTCATTTTCTTCGAGCTTACTCAGTAAATAAAGGTTCTTCAGATAATCAGGGTGATCCTTGTCAAGTTTATGATCCACAAAAACTTCTACAGTCATATCTTTTGTAGAAGTTTTAATTAAATCCCTAATCGAATCATCATCATGAGTTAATCTAAACTGTGACTCATATTTAAAGAAAACCTTAGCAGTAGTATGGTACCCTAACATATGAGCCATTTGTTCATTTATACGAGTAGTGCACAAGAAATCAGGATCACTAGGGACAACCTTTTTCAACCCTCCTACATAATGTTTTGTGGGCTTAGTGACAAACTCTCCACCATAGTGCACAATTAACGAAATCATATCTGTCACTGTAAATAAAATAAAAAAATAACATAGAGTAAGCAATAGAGGTGTTCTTATTTGCAGATTCAACATATATCCTTAATTCAACACAAGAGCACACATTTTGGGAAAAACAACCACAAACATCCAACAAGGTGGGCATTAACCACATAAAGTAAGCATAAACAAAGATTAGGTTCAAAATCGAGTCCACATAAGAAATCTTTAAAACTGAAAATAAGGGTTTGGGTGTTTACTCAAAATGGGAAACACGGAAGAAAAAATAAGGGTTTGGGTGCTTACTTTTTGTTGTCGAACAAATTTGGAGATATATATGGCCGAATCTACCGTAAGGCTTGGATCTCTTCGCGTCGACTTCGAATCGCTTCTACCTCTGTATTTTGTCTCTCAATCGTTCTCCCTAACCCTTATTTCTTCCTCAGTTGGAGATATATATGGCCGAATCCACTGTAAGGCTTGAATCTCTTCGCGTCGACTTCGAATCGCTTCTCCCTCTGTATTTTGTCTCTCAATCATTCTCCCTAACCCTTATTTCTTCCTCAGTTGGTCACGTGAGAAGCCCTCCAAAACTGATGTGTTATGCTCCCATATACATATTATTATCCACGTCAGATGAGGAAGCCACGTCAGAATTTTTCATCTACTCCGTTAGTCAATTTTAACGATTATTTCAAAATTGAAAAGTACAAGCACCAGACGACAACAATTTTCGAATACAATAACCAGTTTGTAAGTTTTTTCACTTTAGATACCAACTTGTAAGTCGAATCCCAGTACATGTACCAAAAATGTATTTATCCCGTTTGTTTTCTAGGAACATTTCTTCAACCAAATTATTGAATATTTTCTTTGCTATGTTCAAAAAAACATATAAATGAGTCTTATTAAAAGTATAAAAATTGTACTTGCTAGTAATGTTAAAATTCAGTGCAACAACAGATAACAAAATGCTAAAGAAAAAAATATCCTATAAATTTTATACATTTAGGCTATATTTGTTTATAGAAATGATGGATGTTATACAAGTTTAATACTTTGACGGACTATTTTATCTCAGGATTAATTTTTTATTTAATTTTATGAACTATTAATTATCAATTTTAAAGGCATTTGATTATGCCACTTCTCCAATTAAGATTATAGTCTTTGAAATTAAATAAATGAGTAATTATGAGAAAAAAGAATTTCTTAAATTATTAAAAAAGAACAAATAAACATATCCCTGCTATTTCTTTCACTTTTCTTAATTTCCAAATAGCCTATAATTGGCTACTGGGCTTAGACGGCCCAAACCCAACAAAAGAAAATGGGATTGCATCTAAAAAGACTTCAGCACTTCCCTCTTCATTTTCCCGCCAGATATCTCCTTCACACTTCTTCATTTGGCGCCAAACTGCTGGTCTAAATCTAATCTTCACTTTTCTCCTCATTCCTAACCCCATCTCCCTCTCCCCTTCTCTTTCTGAAGGTGATATACCATGGATTTCAATCGGGACGTAGGTGAACATCTGTTTCTCTCTCTATAAATACATATATATATATATATATATATATATATCTAATTTAACACTAACCATTTAGTAAAATTTATTTTCTCAGATCTCGCAAAAGAATTTATTTCAAACTATGCCGACGCCAATGGCGAAGTCAAATACATCGATATCCTTGTAACCCTCTACTTCCTTAACCTAATTCTCGCCACCATTAACCTAATCCTACCCCTTTTAATTTTTTTCTCACATTTCCATTTCAGCAAGAGGTTGCGAACCGTAAAACGAGGTCGATCCAGATCGATCTTGAAGATCTATTTAACGTTAGTTTTGATTATCCTTAATTTTTTATGAATATTTAAAACATAGAGTTTCAATTTTTTATTAATGTTGGGAACCGGTTGTTTTGTTTGCGCTAATTTTCAGTATAAAGACTTGGATGAAGATTTTATCAGACGAGTCACTGAAAATACCAAAAGGTATATTGGTATTTTTGCGGACGCGGTTGATTCACTCATGCCAGAGCCAACAGAAGCTCTTCCAGATGATGATCATGATATACTGATGACGCAAAGGACCGAGGAAGAGCCTGACGGCACAGAAAGAAATGATCCCAAACAGAGGATGCCTCCAGAAATTAAACGCTTTTAGTAAGCTTTCACCATTTTGTTAGCTTTTGTCCATAAATTTAGTATCTTTATAGCCTTGTTAATCGTAATAGAGAAATTAGTAGCTTGTACTTGTTGTATATAAATTTTGTTTAAAACGTTACTAGATACTTGATATTAGACCCACAAACACTGTATTATTCTACTGTTATTTATGACAATGTTGGTTCAATATTGGAGTTGTGGTTAACTAAAATTCCAACACATTTAATGGATTATGCTCTAGTTTTTATTCTAATACTTAAATTCCTTCATAACAGTGAAGTGTATATTAGAGCTTCTTCAAAGGGGCAACCATTCACAATTAGGGAGGTCAAGGCTTCAAATATTGGCCAGCTTGTGAAGATATCTGGTATTGTGACGCGTTGTTCAGATGTCAAACCTTTGATGCAGGTAGCTGTGTATACATGTGAAGAATGCGGTTTTGAAATTTACCAGGTATTCACAGTATGCAGAGCAACACATTTAAAATTGTCTTTAAATTTGGCTTGATTTAGATGAGAGTTTCTTTTATATCCTAGTCCCCGTGTTTATTTGGTCATACATGGCATCATGTCCCATTTGATCGTCATTAAGTCAAATGAGTAAATAGACCTTAAACCCAGTCCAGCTTGGAAACCTGAACAATATTGAAGAACTGTTGTCATTCATATGTTTATGGCAAATGAATTGAACATTTCTATGTAAATGTCGTTTTTTGTTTTAATTTCAATAAAATTTCCATCTAACCAGTGTTTATGTGATAAACAGGAGGTAACTGCTCGAGTCTTTATGCCACTATTTGAGTGCCCTTCCAGTCGCTGTAGAACAAACAGAGCCAAAGGGAACCTCATCCTTCAACTTAGAGCATCGAAATTTTTGAAGTTTCAGGAGGTTGCTACTTATACTGATATCTGTTTTAGTACACTCAACAGTTTGCAGGAGATCGATAAGCATAATTATTGTCATTTAAAATTTATCCTAAATGAAAGTGGTTGTTTATTTCTTAACTTGTAATGCTGCATTTCTGATTTCAGGCTAAAATTCAGGAGTTGGCTGAACATGTCCCGAAGGCCATATTCCACTTAACAATGACTGTTCATCTTAGAGGAGAACTTACAAGAAAGGTAGAATTACGGATACAGTAGTACTTTATAAAATTATATTTGCTATATATGTATAATATTCTGTCAATGAATAAACAACATTTGTTCAGTATATGATATCATTCTGCCCAAATTGTTTTAAATAGTCTGGCTAATTGACTATTGATGTGGTGGAACCAGCAATATACTAGTTAAATCATGGCTTCCAGTACTTCATAAAATATTGTCTATTTATATATAGCCACACAAGTCATGCTTTTTTCTCTGTTTACTCTATCAGGAGTTGAAAACTTAGCTGCACTGTACACAACCATGTCTTTCCTTATTGTCTCTTCTCATGTACATTTTGCTCCTTCTCCTGCATGACCTTAGTTGTTGGTTATGTCATTTCTCCTAGCATTGTCCTTGTCATCTTTAAATTATCATTACTGAACATTCTCAATATGATAAATCTGAAATCAATGAATGTAAGAATGAACTAATATAATGTTAACACCTTACAATATCTGCTAAGAGTGGAAGCTGTTTAGAATGGAGGCATGTCTACAACTTCCCTCTGCATTTGTTTGAGTCTGAGAGCATAACTTTCATTCCTAATTTTTTTATTTAATTTTAACTCCTCACAGATGAAAGAGAAAACGGCTCAACTTCAATTTTATCCTAAAATCTTCTCAAATTTTCAGGCAGCCCCTGGTGATGTTGTCGAGTTATCAGGGATTTTTCTTCCTATTCCTTACACTGGCTTTAAAGCAATGCGAGCAGGCTTAGTTGCAGACACATATTTGGAGGCTATGTCTGTCTCCCATTTCAAGAAAAAATATGAGGAGTAAGTTATTACCATTTTCTAATGATTTGAAGATACAGAATTTTAGAAAAAGATATAGCCATTTGCTAAAATAGAACCGGAATACTTATGAAGTAGGGCATATGCTCATTAGTCTCTTCTGAGAGCATCTCAATAATGGGCCCTATTCTTTGTCAAACAGCTACGAATTTATAGGGGACGAAGAAGAACAAATTGCACGTCTGGCTGAGGATGGCGATATTTATAATAAGTTGTCCCGCTCATTAGCACCTGAAATTTATGGGCATGAGGATATCAAAAAAGCTCTTCTTCTACTCTTGGTGGGTGCTCCTCACAAGAAGCTGAAAGATGGGATGAAGGTAAGTCCACGGGGCCCGAATTTATGATCAAAGCTTTATTAATGGTAGACTTCTACATTGTCAGAAAGATTATGACAATATACGAAACAGGACTGGACAATATAACCTATATTCTTTATTTCAACCTTGATGTACATATTTTTCCAGATCATTCTTTTCTTCCCAGAATTTTTCATTTAAATTTACCTCATTATCAATTAGGATTTTCAGGCTATACCGTGTTGCTTACACATATCTGGTGTTTTTCTTGTTCCTCGTTCCAGCTCAAGGAAAATAAAGTGTTGATAGTCCTCTTATGTGATTGCAGATAAGAGGAGATCTACATATTTGTTTAATGGGTGACCCTGGGGTTGCAAAAAGTCAGCTTCTTAAGCACATAATCAACGTTGCACCTAGGGGTGTCTATACTACAGGAAAAGGAAGCAGTGGGGTTGGTCTAACTGCTGCTGTTCAGAAAGATCCAGTAACAAATGAGATGGTCTTGGAAGGGGGAGCATTGGTAAGGGGGAACTATGTTTATCATGTGATTTTATTTTTGGTTAAACTAGGCTTGCCTGAATTCTATATGCATGGGTCTGATCATGAGATCTGTAGCAGTATGTCTATATCGTCTATAGTATGCGGGCAATAATATGGACTAAAACTTTGTGCCACTATATTACTTGAAACTAAACCCTTATTTTTATTTCAGGTGTTAGCAGATATGGGTATTTGTGCTATTGATGAGTTTGACAAGATGGATGAGTCGGATCGCACAGCAATACATGAAGTAATGGAGCAGCAGACAGTTAGCATTGCCAAGGCTGGGATCACTACATCCTTAAATGCAAGAACCGCGGTCCTTGCTGCTGCTAATCCTGCCTGGTACGAATAATAACTAAATTTTGTGAACGTGTTGCTTTTGTTCTTGAAACCTACCTAACCCTATTTTTCACATAACTGCTGCTAATCCCGCCTGGTACGAGTAATAACTAAATTTTGTGAATCTGTTGCTTTTGTTCTTGAAACCTACCTATCCCTATTTTCTACATAACAAAATAATTTTCTTTCTTAGTTGAATAATAAAATTTATCTGCTAACTTTTCTTATACTAAGCTTTGCGTTATTACTTTTATGCCAAAGGGGAAGATATGACATGCGTAGAACTCCAGCTGAAAATATCAACCTACCTCCCGCCCTTCTATCAAGATTTGATCTTCTGTGGTTAATCTTAGACCAAGCAGATATGGATAACGATCTTGAAATGGCTAGACATGTTGTATACGTCCACCAAAATAAAGAATCTCCTGCTCTTGGGTTTACTCCACTTGAACCTTCTCTTCTTCGGTAAATGAGACATCTTATATATGATATTTTTTATATTTGTTATATGTAACTTGCTCCAATAATTAATATAGAGTAGTTTGAGAATACCTTTCTACATTCTACTAGATTAGCTTTTCCTCTAGCATTAAATTATTTACCACACAACCCATGATTTAAGGCACACACTGACGTTACATTGGTCATGTTTACCAGAGCATATATTTCAGCTGCAAGAAAATTATCTCCTTCTGTTCCAAAAGAGCTGGAGGAGTATGTTGCAGCTGCCTATTCCGGCATTAGGCAAGAAGAAGCAAGATCAAATACTCCACATTCCTACACAACCATCAGAACACTGCTCAGCATTCTCCGAATTTCAGCTGTAAGTTCTGTTTCTTCCTGTTCTCTGTTAAGCTAATAATGTAATTATAAGGTACAATATTAAATTACCCATTTTAAAGGTTGACCTGAGTACCGAGATATCAGGTTTAGGTTGGGTTTGGTATGTGTCAAGGAAGGGCACTAACTCCTGGATGTCTACCCAGTAATGGTCAACACCTCCAACCTTTGTTCATGCAGTGGGTTGGACAAAGTTTTAAGCATGTTTTTCCCCAGAGTGTAATAGAGGCTTCTGGCATGCTAGTTTTCTTTCAAAGTTGAGTTCTCAAAATCTTATTTCACTTTATTACAGGCATTGGCACGACTCCGGTTCTCGAACACTGTTGCTCAGAGTGATGTGGATGAAGCACTTCGTTTAATGCAGATGTCAAAGTTTTCTTTGTATTCAGATGATCGCCAGAAGTCTGGTCTGGATGCAATCTCTGATATTTATTCAATCTTGCGAGATGAAGCTGCTAGGACTAACAAGATGGATGTCAGCTATGCCCATGCACTCAATTGGATTTCTAGAAAGGTTAGTCTCTGAAAGCTAAATGAGTTTGTAATGATTGTTGAATTTAGTAACTAAGCATATGAGTTTTAGGAATTCAGTGAAGGTCAAAGTCAACATCAAAGCATTAGAGGGATGTTATCTGGATGTGCTTGTATTGTGTAGATACAAATAAATCACGTAAAGGGAGGAAATAAGCATAAATATGAAACCTTCACTAACAGACATATACTTTGAAATTTGAGTAATTGTAACCCATGAACAAGGTTTTGCTTTTCCTTAGTACATATATAGCTAGTTTCGAGCGTATAATCTTACAGGACCTGTACTTGTAACATTGGTTGTGTGAAGCTGAATATTCTGTTAAGGTTTCTTCTGCAATCATTATGTGCAATTAATTCCTAGTGTGAACTATTCAACCATTATTCCTACTTTTCTTAACAAACCAAATATTTGTTAGTTTTGGTATTATTATTATTATTATTATATTGTATGATGCCATTCCGCTGCTGCTGCTGCTGCTGCAGCCTCATCTTTTGATATGTTTACTTCTGAACAGGGATACAGTGAAGCCCAGTTAAAAGAGTGTTTAGAGGAATATGCAGCATTAAACGTGTGGCAGATACACCCAAACACTTTCGATATCCGATTTATTGATGCTTAATGTGTCTTTTTACTTGGCAATAAGGAATTATGGAGTTGAGATTCTTGTATCATTGTCATGATATGGCAAGTTGGGCAAACTTTCTAGTTGTACGAGTATCAGATTGTTATAGCTTTCTACTTGAAACAATGTTATAATTGCAACTTTTCAATTGCCAATTTAAGCTTGTATTAGAGGAAGCTAAGCAAAGTTATTAATAGAGGAAGCTGAGCTTGCAATGATCTCATGTTTTCCATTTAAATACCATAATAATTAGGATCTCAGTATGAGATATAAGAGTGAATATTTTACGAGTCCTGTGGAAATCATGCATGTTACTCCGTCCGTCTCATAATATATATATATATATATATATATATATATATATATATATATATATATGACGTTTTAAATAATTTTATATTTTAAAAATTAGTTGTCTTTTTAAAATTACCTTTGATGAGAAATTATGAGTTATTTTTCAATTTTATAATATATGATGTTTTAGATAATTTTATTTTTTTAAAATTATTTGTCAATAATTATGAGAATTTAAGGGTATTATGAATAATTGATATTATATTTATGTTTTATAATTATTTTTTTTTATTTTTGTGTACAATTTTAAAATGTTATATATTATGGGATAATGGGAGTAGTTGATTCCTCCCCCCCCTCCCCTCGCCTCCCCCCACCCCTCCCCTCTCCTCCCCTCCTTCTCTAACCGCCTATATTGGCGTTTGTATTTTCAGAAACAACCAACAAGATTGAAACTAGTCAAAACAGTACCCAAAATATCTCTGTAGTATGCTATGCTATACACGGTTATTTTAGTGTAGACGTTAGAATACGAGGTATAGGTAGTTTACATATTACACACTATATTTAGTTTTTCAGAACTTCATTAAAATTCAGACCATTCATCTGTTGGGTCAAAATAATATTCATCATTTTTCAAAATTAAGGATATATATGTTCGACTTTTTAAATTGATTTGTCAAAACTTTAAAATTCATAATAATTTATTTAAATTTGAAACGTTCAATTTAAATGTATCCTACTTATATTCATAAATAAATAATTATAATAAGATGGTTATAAACGGAGATAAAAACACAATTTAATTTGAGGTGATAAACAAATTTTTGTTCAGATCTGCGCATCTTGTTCTATAATCTTTAGAAAATTGTTAAATCCACACTTGAAAATGTTATTTCTACAACAAAAGTGTAATTATAGATCTTATTGCGACGGTTTTCACCGTCACTCTACATCTACAGAGACACTTTTGTTGTGAAAATAACAAAAAATGTTGTGGATTTAACAATTCTCCTTTAAGAAAATTACTTTATAATTTTATAGTATGATCATATTTAAGTGAATACTTGTTTATTATATCTATTTTAATTTATTTTTTTATTGACGATACAATAGAGGGACATAAAATTTATAACATGTCATTATTTATATTTTGAAAATTATAATTTTACGAATGCCTTGCTAGCTATTCATATGGACGTGAATCTCAATTACTCATAAATAGTGTGCAAATAAAATAGAAAATGAGATATTCATTTTGAATTTTTATACAGCTTTATTTGAATGCATTATATGGGTCCTACCATTTATATAATTAATTATTATAATTTGCACACATATAACTATTTCTCATAAAATTATCAAATTTTCATTAATCCCTATATTTTAAGTACATTGAATAATATCATTTCACATATATCTCTTAAATATTAGGATATGTTTCAAAGAATATTATTTTCTTTAAAAATTGTGTTCTTTAAAATGTATATCTAATTATTATTTTTAACTAAAACAATATTTAAAACTTCAAAAACATCTAAAACGTTATTGGAGAATTTTAATAAAACACTATATTATGTTATCATTCTTAATAATATCAAACTTTAAAAGAAATATATATTTAAATTTAATTTGATTTATTTATTTTTAAAAATTTCAGACGAAATGTTAGTAAAAGTAAAATAGAAACCTTCCTAATAAGGAAATTTTTTTTGTAAAAAAGGAAGAAAATCTATTGCCTTCCATTATCTAATAAATTGCTTTTCTTTAGCCCTATTTCGGCAAACCTAATAAATTTCTTTTCTTTTTTTTTTAGATGAAGAGCAAATACTGTATATTACTACAAAACCCTGATAATATTCACCTTTTTATGGAAACTGTAATAACTACAATTTAATGTCGAGTATTTCACCAGGAATCTGTCTTTAAATTTATTTATTTTTAATCTTTCCGCTCTCCCCGAGAAAAAGCCACAATTCTAATGTACAAACCAACTCAACCTATTTTCCTCAGTAGCCAAACGGACTCGAAGCTCGTTGTTCCGGAATTTCCCAATATCCATACAACGAAGAAATATTGCTGCTCATCATATCCCTGTCGATTTTCTGTTAGAGAAAAGGTATATATTTTGGATCTTTGCATATAAAACTCATTAGCTTAGCTTGAATTTCATTTTTACTGCCGAGAAATTGGAGCAGAAGATACAGAATCTGTTATGCTAAATTGATCGAATGTGGATTATTGGATTTGTTTTTATTTTTAATTTTGGCAAGTGCGGCAATCTGTTTAGTAGGAACAATAGATTATCTGTAGTTGAATAAACCTTCAAATCTTATACTACTAAATAACTTATACTGGATTTATTAGTTATGAACAATATTAGATTTTTTTTCTTCATGAATTTTTTGGGTACGACTCGATTACCAAAAATTAGTTTAGCCTAGTTGAACAGATTATACATTTTTTTAATGTTATCGTTTGTTATTTATTTAGAAGTATTGATGGATGAATTGAGTTGTTAAGTAATATTAATATAGTTTATAGTACAGTGTCTCAATTGCTGCATTAACTTTTACCTTGATTTATTAATACATTTATGATATATATATGTATGTATGGTATCAGGGTTTTGTCTTGAAGGCAAAGTCTAATACAAAATGATTTACAAGTCTTAAAATGTCGTGGAAGTCTTGTTTTTTATTTTGGGGAACCTGCTTCACACCTGAAAACATTCTAATACACTGTACTAAAAATATTATCTGCTGATTTAGTGTAAACTTGTATGATCAGTGAAGAGACATTTACGTGAAATTCGGAAGCAAGCACAATGATGCTACAACAGTCTCGGACTCAGAAATTTTCAACTATGGAGGAGAGTTTTTGCAAATAAAAAAATGAAATATTTTAAACGAAGTCATTAACCCTATGTATAGAGAAAATATAGTTAAATAAACACGTGATAAACTTTTGCGTATAATATTTATAATCCATAGAGTGTTGATCTTTTGATATTTTTCTTTTGAAAAATAATAACAATATAACTATATAAGCAACAAATTGTTAATATCTAGTGAAGTTATTTGAGACATATTACAATTGAAATATAAAGATATTATTTAACTTGATATGTTAGAAAAAGGAATTTACATTTTTAATGGTAGCAAAATTGACACAATGTTTTTAAGTTTATCATTACAATTACATTATCATACCATCATTATCAAACTAAAAACTCCGATTAAACATAAAACAAAAACATATCCTTGAAATTCATAAGGTTTGCAAATAGGATTCTTTTGTGGATCGGAGGAAATGGTATTTATGATTGTCTTATCTAAATATATATTAGTTTCACATTAATTTATAAATCTAAAATTTCAAAAATCAACTTTAAGAAATCAAAATGGAAATCTTTTTTATGAAGTGAACGAAGTATTAATTATTATGAACTACATGTTTTAAACATGCAAGTAGGTATCCCTATTTATAGAAGAAATTTCACTTAAGTCCTTTGCCCCCCCACCGCCCCCTAGTGTAGGGCTGCCCTTGCTAGTATGTTCATTTTGTGTATTCATGTTCTATACATGTGTGTGTGTGTATATTTAAGTTATATGTGGACGTGTAGAGATGCATGGAATTATGACTGTCTGTATAAGTTACCCTTAGGGAGAAAAAGGAAAGCTGCCTGCGTATGTGCATAAATCATGAGGTTTGGAAAATATTTTACATCAAACATTTGTAGCACGTCTTCTTTGCTCATCCCTCGTATATTTGAAGAACCAACTTGTTATCTATTGATGAAGCATTTCCAATAACAGCAATTCATTAGCGTTGGTGAATCCTTGAAATTATTTCCTTATATCTCATCCCCCCCAAAATGTATAATAAGCTATTAAATTGGCCGAGTAGCCTTTTCCTGAACATTTAATGCAACTTAGTCTGTCATCAATGTTATTGTTAGTTGATCTCGTGGAGGATTATCAACCTATATACATATAATTAGTTATTGAAAAGGAAGAAAATAAGGTTGGTTACTAGACCATGATTGCTTTGCTGCCTGCCATTGATCATACTTGCAGATGATCATGCAAGCTTGAAGGGATACCATTCTCCAGTATATTAGTTTTTAAGGTTATCTTAGCATAGATTCTGTGAACTAGAAACTTCATATTTACTTTACTGAACCTTGAGTTGTATAGGCGAGTTCAGCTTAACTAATTCGATGCATAAACTTGTACGGCCTTGTAATGAGCTCAAACATGTTCAATAACATGCAAGCATGGATATTGAACCAAGCCATTAGGTTATTGCGTAATTGGCCTGTTTACGTTTATAATAGATGGTTTCCTTTAATTTACAATTTACGTCCCTCTTTCAAATCCATAACTTTCAAGCATGGAAGTGCTACAATTATGCAGTAAATATGCATGTTGAATTATGGAGCATATTCTTCGGCAACATACTTAATGCATCGTTTTTCTGCTTCTCATGAATGTTGCCGACATTTTAAATAGTTTTTTATTATCATGGTAAGTAAGCTGACACAAAAACTTCCTAGTTCCTGATAGGATATTGTGTTAACGATCACCTCTCTAGTGGAATCAGCTGTTAAACATTTACAATTATATTTGAACTCCTAAACACCACCATGTTATCAAAGTTTGTTATAGAATGAGTTGGTCAGTACCCGAATTTAGGAACTTTCCCTGTCCAATGATCTTTAAAGCATTCCTAGTTTATCTCACCGCTACAGTACAACATCTATTAAAGATCACGCTAGCCAATTGTTGACACAACTTATTGTTGCTCTGAAATGGTAGCGATCGTTACATATAAACCTAATATTTAATGATGGTTAGTACTTGTGTATCAGTAGCATAAGTGTTACGTTCACTTAATCTTCTGATAAAATAATTTGGACTTTAGAGACTTTGGATTTGTTTTCTCGTAAGTTTTTCTTGGCATTTCTTGTGCAATTCCAGATTTTCTCTTCTTTCTATTCTTTTTTTATGCATTCACAGAATTTGTGTTTTTCTCTATATCCAGTTTTCTTTAAAATAAAAACCCCTCTATGATAGTCTTTTGCATTTGAAAAATTAATATGCAAGTATAAATACACACACACATATATGTATATGTTTATTTATATAGAGAGAGAGAAAGGGGGGGGAGAGAGAGAGACGGCTGTTATTGTAAATATTAAATAATCATATCACAGTTAACATGGTTTTACACAGCCTAAGTCGGGTTTACAGCCTATATAGACAGGCTTCGTCTTCCTTTGTGAATATATATATATATATATATATATATATATATATATATATATATATATATATATATATATATATATAGTGCACATACAAGATTCACAATAGTAACTATATAGCTTTGTTCCTATACTTAATACACCTATTCTCTTTCTTTGATTAGTATTGTGTAAACTTCTTCATTGAGAATAGAAAAAATATTTAAAATGTTATGTATAAACATGCTCTCGATATGTTCAAAATCCGTGTAATTTTGAAGAACATATTCACCATATAACATTTGAATGTATTGTCAAGACATCTCAAGATCCTTCCAGTTTGCATTGTTTTTGAAAGAGCACACATAAGTGGGATGAAGGTTTTGCTATTTATCATTGGAGTTGAAATCATTTTTTGCTTGGAATGATATTGAAAGCTGTCTGGCTTTTCTAATGTGTCTTGCTGTATTTGATCTCTCTATAGTGTTTGTGCTAACTTTAGATGAGGAGTTTAAGAGGATGCTTGTTATGCTGCTTCAGGTTGCACTGAAGCATGAATTTCCAGAAGTGCACGTCTTTTAATGATACACCTTCTTTAAGTATGGCTCCTCTAAATTATTCACACAAGGTGCATGCAAAGGCTCAATTTGAAGAAAAGGACGGAGCTCCTGGTCATCCTGTTAGAACGGATTTGGATATTGACCTTAGTGAAGTTTACTTTTTAATTATGCATTTTTTATCTGCTGGGCCATGCCAGAGAACTTTCAGACAGTTCTGGAGTGAACTTGGGGAACATCAGCTCCTACCTAGGAGATATCATGCTTGGTATTCAAGGAGTGGTGAATTCAGTGGGAATGAAAATGACAATGGCAGTTCTTTCCCTTTAACCTATGATGAAGTAGTTAAAAGGTATTAAATGTGCTTTTTATATTTTTCCTGCCTCATTTGTGTCTTTTTCAAATAATTTTTTTGAACTAGATGCTTGAGGCTTTGATTTTACATCCAGTTGGAGACTTCTAAGTTCATTTGTCTATGTCATTCTATTTGGATTTTATAGATGTCTAGTGCTGGAGCCGTTTTGTTTTATTATAGTCTACTATATGATGCCAAAGATGAATATTCATATTACCTACTGGAGACAAATAACAATCTTCTTTGCAGTTTCTTTAAAGAACACCAACTTCATTAATTTGTATGACGCTAACTTCATCTATGCACACCGAACATGCCAACTAATTAATAAGACATTAGGTATTCTTAGCTGAACTTCTGATAAATTAGATATTCTTTTTATACATGGAACTTCACGTATGTTGTTCGCAAAGTCATATTATTTATTACAAATCTTGCTCAACTTCTAGTGGATTTCGTTAGTTAGCTGCGTCTTGCATAAGATCTTTATATTCCCTATGAGCAAGAATCTTGAGGATATTTGAGTAAAGGGTGTTCCATCTAGCTATACATGTCATTTTCACATTGATGTTATATGAACTCCGCAAGGGTGCGCCAGATTGACATTTGATCTGGTGATAAATGGCAAATGTTTCTTGGGTTAGAGTTCATCACGGTGGACAGAAAAAAACATAGTAAGCATTGATTAGCAATTTGAACTATTCACCCTTACAAGCACATTTATGGGATTAATTGTACTACAGTTAGATGTAATGTCAAATCTTTGCTTGAGAAACTAAGCAGGTTGTAGACAAGTATGGGAATTAAAAAAGCAGCACTGAACTACACCAAGAGAAGGGACAAGTGAATATCTTGTCCTACTAGCTTTGATGCCAAAAGAATGCGAGCTGCAGTAAAGAGGGTTCTTTGCAGTTTGTACTTTTTTCTGTGGCTAAAGGATTTATTAAGATTATGGCGTTAAGGTTTATTAGTTGTGAAACATGGGACGCAATTCGGGAGTATAAATGGGCAAGGATAAGCGATGTTTAGGATTCTGTAGGAGTTGTAAAAAAAATACCATCTGGGTTGGTAAGGGATGAATCTCTGATGAATGAAGTTGGGAAAAGGTTTTTAATAATAGATCCGAGAGAAATAGGTGAAAGAAATTTCCATACAAGATTTAATAGTTGTTCCATTCTTAGCCTTGGTAAAGTCCATTTTGTTGTGATATGAATGAATAAGATCAAATAAATTTTAGCTAATGTAATAAAGATACCATTTATTGTTCCAAAGACTATGCCCACTTTATTAATTTCAAAAATCTTAGGAACAAGTATGTACAGAATATAAAGTTTCCAACCCCCAAGTAAAGATCACATGGTAGGAACTCTGAAGATGGTTGAGGCAATGAAATCATTTCTCCTAGCAAGATAACTCAAGTAAAGAGGGTTCTTTGCAGTTTGTACTTTTTTCTGTGGCTAAAGGATTTATTAAGATTATGGCGTTAAGGTTTATTAGTTGTGAAACATGGGACACAATTCGGGAGTATAAATGGGCAAGGATAAGCGATGTTTAGGATTTTGTAGGAGTTGTAAAAAAAATACCATCTGGGTTGGTAAGGGATGAATCTCTGATGAATGAAGTTGGGAAAAGGTTTTTAATAATAGATCCAAGAGAAATAGGTGAAAGAAATTTCCATCCAAGTTAATAGTTGTTCCATTCTTAGCCTTGGTAAAGTCCATTTTGTTGTGATATGAATGAATAAGATCAAATAAATTTTAGCTAATGTAAAAAAAAAACCATTTATTGTTCCAAAGACTATGCCCACTTTATTAATTTCAAAAATCTTAGGAACAAGTATGTACAGAATAGAAAGTTTCCAACCCCCAAGTAAAGATCACATGATAGGAACTCTGAAGATGGTTGAGGCAATGAAATCATTTCTCCTAGCAAGTTAATTTAAGAATTAAGTGCAGAAAATTAATGAAAAACATTGAGTTATCTTGGTTTGCGTACATGAAGTAATATTCTATTATATATATTAATGGGTAGAGCATATGAATGTTATTTTCAAGGCTAAGTGGTTCTTTTGTTCCTTGCAATAATGAGTTTTCTTTCCTTTTTAAGTTATTTAATATTTAGTAGGGTTCATTTATGCTATTTATAAAACTTACAGTCCTTGTTCTTTGTATATAATTTTTTTATTTACTCCATTAGGTATTCTTACATTGAAAAGGATCACTTGTTGAAGCTGCTGAAACAATTGATACTGACCGCGTCACCATTGCGGAATATAAGCGAAAGATGTGATCCTACTGCTGCTGATGTTCCTACGCTGCTTGGAGTTGGTCCCTTTTCGCTTCTGGGTTGTATGTACTTTTGAAACTTTATTCTCAGTTTTTGACTTTGTTTCACCTCGGGCTCCTGCTTTATACCAAATTATATTTCATTTTTTTCTTTTATATTTAACCCTGGGGCATATTTGCTACTGCAAGAGCATTGCACCTTATTTCATTATCGTGAAAGATACTTTACCTAATGATCATTTTTAGGGGTTGATTACTTTGGAGGGGTAGTAAACCTTCTACTTGTCAGCACTAGCATCCAAGTATTTCTTCACCCCTCGTGTAAAATTAAAAATGGTTTACCAAGTATTGTAGTGAGTGCAAGTATCTACAATGCTTGCAAATTCGTAGTGTTTGATGTAAAATTATAGGCAAAGGTTCAAGATTAGTGTTGTTCTCATAGTCAATAATATACCTTGGTAGTTGGTGGTATCCTCTTTGTTAGTAGTTTAACAGTTTAAATGTAAGGTTTATCTGCCTTATTATTCCTACCTAGAGTAAATGAAATGTCTTTATGCCTTCTACCATCTGATTATGTTAACAATCGCAACAAACATTTATCTGCGTTCTTATTCCTAAGTGGTGTAGAGCAATCATGTGCAGGCTGTCTGATGGACGTAAATTTAAAAGAACTGATGTATTTCTTTCCCTACAACTCAATTACTCGATTGACGTGATCTCTCTGTCTTGTATTACAGGTGCTGAAAGTAAAGCAGACATGCAAGAGAAGCCTCTTCCAGCTTACCTTCGTTGGCCTCACATGCAGGCTGATCAGGTACGTAGCCTAAATTTGAGGCAAATTGGAGGTGGTTTTTCGAAACACCACCGCGCTCCTTCCATTCGGTTTGCGTGTTATGCTATTGCTAAACCATCAACCATGGTACAAAAGATGCAAAACATAAAGAAGCTAAGGGGACATAGGAATGCTGTCTATTGTGGTATGATTTTCTCATTCTTAGATTTACGATGAAGATTTGGCATTCTAGGTGTTGCATTCATTTATACGCTATTGTCTTGTTTTGTGTCATTTTAACGTCAATAAAATACTAGTTCCTCATGGTTGTAAGTATCAAAATTACTTCAAATGTTTCTAAATGTTGTTTTTTACACTGTCCCTTTTCCAGTCTGCCTTTCAACTTTGCTATAGTCTCCAAGTAGATCTGGCTGACTGGCTTTTTCTTCCTTTCATGTCAGATATATTCGAGCCAGAAGTAGGAAATATTTTTTTATTAACATTTGGACTTGGTATTCTGCAGCAATATTTGATCGCTCTGGGAGATATGTGATTACTGGATCAGACGATCGTCTGGTCAAGATTTGGTCTATGGAAACTGGGTTCTGCCTAGTCAGCTGCCGTGGACATGAAGTAAGTTCAAACTTAGAATGTCCATATAACATATGATGCAAGGTGTTATTATGAAACTTTTTCGTTTCACATATTCTAGTTGTCTTTTTCACTATAAAGGGTGACATTACTGACTTGGCTGTAAGTTCCAACAATGCTTTGGTTGCATCTGCTTCAAATGACTTCAGCATTCGAGTTGTAAGAGCTTTTCCTACTCAACAAAATATATTGAACTGCTTTCAACTTTCAACTTTAATATGTTGCTTTATGTTGCAGTGGCGCCTGCCAGATGGGCTGCCTATATCTGTTCTGAGGGGACATATGGGAGCTGTTACTGCTATTGCATTCAGTCCCAAGCCTGGCTCTGTCTACCAGCTTTTATCGTGAGTCTCATTCCAAGTCTTTCTAAGCACAATTTCTGCATCTTTTTTTCATATCAGTCTTTCCACCTAAGTAGCCAATTTAAGCACTGTGCTGTTTTTGTATTATAGTTCAGATTTGCCTCGATTATGTGGAGGAACATATCTTATATATTGTCGAATGTCTACTGATCACACTTTGGCTTGTTGATTACCTAAATTTGTTGATGCAGAACGGGCCAAGAAAGTTGATAGAAATCGGAAGAGATTATTGTTAAATTATTTTTAGAAAAAAATCAATTGTAATTAGACACTTCTGAATGGGGTGAACTACTCGTGTAACTAGAAATAAATCAGTTGTAGTAATAAGTCGATGGAAATTGCACAATTATTACTCTTCTGAATGGTTGAACTACTCGTGTCGGACACTTGTCTCTTGAACAAGGGTATGAGATATGTGCCCACACCAGGTCCGAAATTGGACGTTCTAATCCTATATTCAAGAGAAAGTAAAAGCTTGTATTCACTAATGAAGAAAAAGGTGGAAACACCTCTTCCTCACTCTAACCCATTATTCCCATTCAACATGGAAATTGTGTATACATTGAACATTAACCATACAGGCTATATTATATAATATTGAATTTATCGGGCAATACATGTCTAAATGTCCATGTATCAATATGCTATATTTGGACAGTCTTGATGCAGAGTCTCCTTATGCTAAATTTAACAAGAAGTTTTGAACCTGGACACAAACCCCTCACCCGAGTAAGCTCTTTACCCGTCTTTGAGAGGGGTGGTCTTCTTTGCGTGTTTGGTCTACTTCAGCTGGTAGCTTTAGAGTAGTACCAGTATTGGATGTTCGACGTGATTTGGGGGTTCAACTTTTATTGATTCTAATTGTTTGTTGGCTAAATGTCCCACTCTTCTAGGACCACAAGGGGAAACCTGGAAGGCCACTACAACTACTTAAAAATATTCATCTATTAGTTAGATTTCATAAAATATTAGTTAGCTATGCATGCTTTCATGTATTTTTGTTGGGCTGTAAAAGTGGGTTTCCATTATGGTTTTTTATGGGCTTGCTTTCATACGTGCATGCAGCATGTTTGAAAGATCTAGTAGGCCCAAACATATATTGACAAATGATATGCCAAGAATTACAAGCACCTTTTTTCAAGCTTCAGTTACATTCTTCCTTCACCATTTTACCCTGCATAGTAGCTAATAGGACTTGATAAAAAAACTAATTTTCTTCTTCCTGGTAGTGGATTGAGTAGAACTGAGGAGGTTCCATAGTGATTTCGTCTGATTTTTCCTTTTGTTCAGGGACAAAGAAAGTGATTTCGGGCTTTTAAATTCTCAGAGGCCCCTTCAAATTACAGAACTTGAGGGTGTCTCACAGGCATCTTCTTTGAGTGGCAGTGCAAACTCGCATGGTTTTAGGATTGCAATGGACATGGAGAAGTGATCTTTTTAATTGGTTATTGGAGAATTACTAATAAGCTTTACATGGAAAGTCTTAGGATATATGTTTTATTATCTGGGAGCTTATTATAAGATGACATACCTTAAGATTCAGAATTAATCATACATAACAACAACCAAAAAAAAATATTATAGTCTGTAGCTTTGATCAGATTATTATTTCTATATATATCTTCCAGCAAGTTACTTTCCCGGAACAGCTCTTTACACTATTTTTAAGAAATCTAATATTTTTTGGTTCTTTCCTTTCCTTTTACTATTTTCCAGCCGTCATATCTTTCATGTCTCTATTTGCAATAATGCTTTCATGACTAAATATTGAATACAAAAGGTGGATACTAAATGATGTGGGTTGGTTGTGGTTAGTTATCACTATTTGGCCTACACATGTATGGTAGATCATTAACTAATTACAATCTGACACATCATTGTGTAATCCGTTTTTTGTAATGTTCTTTTGTATGTGAAGCATTACTCTGTTTGTACTTTCACTTCCATGATTTATGGCATATGACGTATATAGATAGAGTTTGATGGTTATGGCATGGATTTTCAGAAGAATTGAATTGTTGTCCTTACCTCAAGCATCGGATTGCTTTATGGCTCAGCATAATTGTAGTATCTATCTTGAATTATGGGAACAGATTGTTTGGTAGGGGGTGAAGGAGAATTTTGCTTAATCACAAAAGAAGGCGGAAATAAACATAAAATAGCTGGTGTAACATTTTTAAGAATGCTGCCTTCCAGTAAAATATACATGTTCATTTCACTTGGTTATGTTCAATTCCATGATTAATACTTTTTGCTTTTACTGTCATTCAGGTTTTCTACACTTGTATTTCCTGTAACTTAATTTCGTCCTTTGCAATGACTTGGTTGATCTGCAAACTTCCTAATACATCTTACTCACGGCAGACAACTACCGCATCATTACTTTACTACTATGAGTGACTTCACAGTTTTGTGCTTCTTATTCCACTATTTCCAAATATTTGTAGGTCATCTGACGACGGGACTTGTCGCATCTGGGATGCTAGATACTCTCAGTGTAGTCCACGCATTTACCTGCCAAAGCCAACAAATGCTGTTGCAGGTAGACTATATCTTGTGGTACTCTCTCTTGGTTGTTAAATTAGTTTTAGCTTTTCAAGCATAATCAGGAGGCTGAACTTTTTACAGGAAAAGGCAATGGTCCCTCAAGTAGTGGTCCCTCCTTGAGTAATGCTCCACAATGCCATCAAATATTATGTTGTGCTTACAATGCTAATGGCACCGTCTTCGTAACTGGTAGCTCTGATACTTTTGCAAGAGTATGTCTGCCAAATATAAAACTTGGATAATTTTTTCTTACTGTTCAATACCACTATCTATGGAATATGTAAATAGGTAAGGCACGACACGATATGATATGACATGATGCAACTTAGATTTGTCAGCACAGAAGTTCTGCATTTGTAGGACATGGACATTGCAAGGAGATTTCAGCAAAGAAAATTGTCTAACATACAATATTCTTGTACATATAGTATTCATTAACGTGATTGTAGTAACATGTAAGTGTTCATATGCAGATATAGTATGTGTGAGACTTTTATCACTGTCAAAATTCTATTTTGTCTAAAATTAATATCTTCCTAGAATAGAAAGTAATTGCTAAATCCTATACTTTATTATATACTTTTTATGAATTTTTTTTAAAATTCCTATTTGCTTTCTTGATAGTAAAGCTACTGAGCGTGCTAAAATGAAGTCGTGTCTCAATGTCCATGGCTGTTGACCGCCATAGAAGTCTTGGGCCTCTTGGCCACATGTTAAAAGTGTCCAAGGCAGAGTTGCTTCTTAGAAGTGTCTCACTTCTAAGTTTCTTTTTCACCAATGTACTAACTATTGAGATCTCAAAATAAATATTGTGACAGATTTGGTTAATTTGGTCTCTAAAGAGGTATCTCCTTGCAGGTTTGGAGTGCTGGAAAACCCAGTGGAGATGATTCACAGCAACCATATCATGAGATTGATTTATTGGCTGGTCATGAAAATGATGTCAACTACGTACAGTTTAGGTTAGTCAGTCACGGGCTGACAGTATATATTTTAACATAAATTGATTTTTTTTTCTCATAATCTTTTCTGCTTCATATGTATGCAGTGGCACTGCTGTGACTTCAAGATCTTCAGTGTTGGACTCTTTTGTGGAGGAAAAAGTTCCTAAATTTAAAAACTCCTGGTGTGAACGAGTTCTTTACTAAAGATTTGTGCACTTCTTTTTCTTTTATAGAACATGGATCATATCTTTTGCATCTATATTTTGCTCATGTTGCTTGAATCTTAATATTTTTTAGGTATAGCCATGAGAACATAGTTACCTGCTCCCGTGACGGCAGTGCAATCATTTGGATTCCAAGATTACGGAGATCTCAAGTGAGTTAGCCTGGCAAGATTTCCAATTTCATACACTCTATGGGTCCCTTTTCTATCATAATTGTTGAGTCCTTTCAGGGAAAAATAGGGCGCTGGACAAGAGCTTATCGTCTCAAAGTTCCTCCTCCCCCAATGCCTCCTCAACCTCCTCGATAGGCCCACGACAGAGATTACTTCCAACTCCTCATGGTGTTATATGATTGTCTGGAGCCTGGATAATCGCTTTGTGCTTGCGGCCATCATGGGTAGTCCATTTTACACGTACACAAATATGGGAAAATAACATCTACCTAACACACTGGATATTAACTGACTAGCTTTTAAATAAGTTCAGTCATAACTTGTTTTAACTTGGTGCATATACGTAACGTATTTAGTAAAAAACATTGTTTTTATTCTCTACATCTCAATCTGCTATTTATCTCTCTCTCACGTTTTTAGCAGATCTCTTCTTCTCTTCTCACCAAGTTGTTCCAAGTTTTATTTTTGTTTTTTTGGAGAAATTAGTTGGATTTAGAACATTTGACGACACAGTTGAGTTTTGTCAATATATGGTGGTTGAAAATGTAATATTCTTGCCTAGTTCAGTAAAAAAAATAATGTTCACTTTTTGGTGATCCACAAATATCTATCCTTCATTGTAGGATAGATAATATAGGACCTGTTTCTATTTATCATAGACTACAAGATATAAAAGGTTGATTCGAAATTTTGCTTGCCAATTATTTGACATTAATCTATGCCATTAAATGAGAAAGATAGGAAAGAGAGAGTTACAGGAAGAACTTCTCTGGCATCAAGGAAGATGAATTGTAATTTGAGTTGTGGTAGATAATATATTTTTTTTATATTTACTATGTTAATAATATGCCAACAACTAAATTAACTTTGTAGTTTTAAATGAACCTATAAATAAGCTACCGACTGTGTCCAGTAGATGTTATATACCCTTTATCTATGGAAAAATATATAATTTGGACTTTTAAGTTTTAACTAGGGAAAAAAGGGACTTGGGATTTTTCAGGATATCTCTCGGCTCTTCTTTGTGGAGGTCAAATGTTGACGTTTGGGAATTTTTAATTTTACGTTTTCGTTTAAGAGAAGCTATGATCAAATGCACACCACCGGGAATAGAGTCTAGCTATAGAATTAACCTCCTTCATGCTATTATGCACAAAGTGGTGGCTGTATCAGACTCAAATCAATGATGGGCCCTACTTGGTACATGTAAGTAGATATTCTAATGCAAGAA
Source organism: Panax ginseng (assembly GCA_020205605.1). Classification (NCBI taxonomy): domain Eukaryota; kingdom Viridiplantae; phylum Streptophyta; class Magnoliopsida; order Apiales; family Araliaceae; genus Panax; species Panax ginseng. The sequence goes on along the minus strand of CM035136.1, from coordinate 6,754,773 downwards.
ACCAAGATTTATTGTTGACAATCTAAGAGTTTTACTACTCTATTGTATATTGCCACTACTTTAAGTTATAAATGTATTAGGTTGTATCAGTTGAAGGAAATTGGAAGCCTAATCACCTCTATAGTGGCCATATAATAAATGACTTGAAGCTTTTTTAATCTGTTGAATCTCTTGGCATATCTGCTCGACAAGAAGTTAAAATCTTAGGGGTCTTCCTATTATGTCTTCAAATTTTATCAACTTGCTAACTGCAATCTTCAATTGCTGACATTGTGGGTCGTTAAATGGTTCTTTCCTGCGCTGGTGCTTTGCTATTGGACGTGTGGTGTCTTGCATTTAATTGTTTGGTCCTTACGGCATCTTCTTTTTCATTCTTTATATATTATTTGATCTATTGCAGATTGCAGAATATGTGTTTGGAACGCTAGTGATGGTAGCTTGGTACGTTCTTTGACTGGTCACAGTGCATCTGTAAGTGGTGTTCTATTGTTTTATTATCTTTTGACTAAATAATTGCGTTCATAAAATTCTTACTTGACTATAGAATATCTTTTACTTGATCAGTACTGTTCTTTATGCAGAATCTGTCTTTTAATTTGGTTGTGATATTTATTTTACTTGGTATCATGTTGTTTTACTTTGTGTACCTTTTGGCAGACCTATGTTCTGGATGTTCATCCTTTCAACCCCCGAATTGCTATGAGTGCTGGGTATGATGGGAAAACAATAGTGTGGGATGTAAGTTTTTTGTTTGTTCTTTATTGCAGTATTATTCACCAGTGGTCCTTGTATGTTGAGAGATTTTCATATGCTGAATTTCTAGATATGGGAAGGCACTCCAATTCGCATATATGAAATTGGATGGTATAAGTTGGTTGATGGAAAGTTTTCTCCGTAAGTAATTTGTAAAGAAACTACTCATTTCCATCATGTCTTTCATTATTCTGTTTGGGAAATTGGATCTCATCTTAGCTTTTGTTATCTGTGATAAGTTGTAGTTGGAAAATTCTGCACGTCACATTCCCCTTTCCTTATTTGTTTGATTGTTTGTATTAATTGATATACTCTTCCTTCTTCACACTACACTGTAAACTTAACTATCTATTAGATATTGATTGGCCAATTTACACTGTTATGGTGTGAAGTCATCTTTACTTTCTGAAAACTGATCTCTAAAGACTTGGCAGAATATAAAGAGGAGCATATTAGATGCTCTCAAATTTCCTTGTGGATTGTGTATTGAACTAAAGATGTGCGGTATTTATTTAGTGTAAGCTAAACTCCTTGATGATAAATTGTTCTGAATTTTGGGTGATACTAGAATCAATGAGCTTTTTTCTTTTTATACATTTTCTTTTTTTATTTAGAAAGAATACATCAGAGGAGTGATGTAATCCTCTCTAAATTAAAGTTGCTGCTGAATAGATCTTCTTCCATTGCTGCTTTAAATATCACTGAAAGTTGGTCACATGATTTGCCTAGTTATAGATTAGAGGGTTGCACAAATGCTCGAGCTCAAAAAGCATGAGAACCAGACTTCTGAGTCTGAAAACAACCAATTTGTTCAAATGATGCAAACGGATAAGTCTGTGACCAGTCTAAACTAAGCACCTTTACCTTTTTAATTCCTAGAATATTGTTTACAAAATCAACTTACGAATCAGTTGAAATGGGTGGGCGTTCTTAAGCGAAAAAACCAAGTCACTGCATTATACTCTTTAGCTGATATATCAAAGAGCCCCTCAACCCACAGCCAGGGACATCTTGCTACCTTTTTGGTTAATTATATTGAACTTGTGTCTTCTTGTCTATATAACGTAGGGATGGGACGTCTATTGTACTGTCAGATGATGTTGGACAAATTTATCTGTTAAACACTGGCCAAGGAGAGTCCCAGAAGGATGCCAAATACGACCAGGTATTTGATTTACTACTGTTCTGGTTTTACCCGAAGATTGTTTTTGTGCAACTGCTTTTTGATGACTGCACATCAAATTTTTTGACAGTTCTTCCTAGGGGATTACCGCCCCCTTATTCAGGACACACAGGGGAATGTTGTCGATCAGGTTAGTTGTTCATTCCTTGTCAATATTTATTGTGCTTGTTAAGATCACATCTTCAGACTTCAATGCATGTGCTCCATATTTATGTGCGAAAAAGGAATCAGCAAGTATTTTAAGGTATAAAAATTCAATATAAAAAAAGAGAGAACTTTGGGTGATATGCATCTTCAATTGGGAGCTTACGAGAAAATAAAAATGAAGCTAGAAAATTGCCAAAGTATGGAAAGATTCTGGATTTAGGCCTCAGTAACTTACGAAGGGAGAAGTCTGCTAAACTTATGTGTAGTCTGAGTTTCATTTATTCTCCCTTCATCCTAAATTAGGTGACCTCATCTTAGATACCCATGTGGAAGATTGTAGTTTGACTATGTTACCCTTGTTTAAAAAGTTTTTAAATTTAAACAGCAATTTAAGTTTGACTCCACTATTCATCCTCAATCAGATTGCTTTGTGTTAATAAGTTAATGATGGGTAGTGAATATCTACTCTTAGTCAGGTGTACCCACTTTCTTAAACTATGCTAGTCAAGCCAAGTCACCTTAGGATGGAAAGAGTACACAATTTTGGAGTTTGCTATCTTCATGCATTAATAGTATGTATGAGCAATACTTGTCTGTTTTTGGGTGAGTGACTTTCTTTCCATGATCTCATGTTCCCTTTAGCTTATTCTATATCAATAACATAAGCATACTGTTAAAGCTTGAAATATTGTTGGGTTTTCATTCTAACAATTTAAGCTTTTAGAACTGTTGGCAACTTAACATGGTATTTGAGCTCTTATATGCAAGATCTTGGATTTAAGTTTTCTTGCTTGCAATTGGTTCCCCTTATATGTTGTCGGCATAGTTGCACAATGTTATTATGATGCACCTTGGTTGTCTCTCTAGCAAGTAGGGTTTGCACGTCAGTGGGGATGTTAAAGCATGAGATACATTGTATGGCTCTCTCTAATAACTTACGGTTTTATAGCAGCTTAACACATACTACTACACTTGATGCAGGAAACACAACTTGCTCCATATCGAAGGAATATTCAAGATCCTCTTTGCGATTCGAGTATGTTTTTGGTTCCAATCATCTATAAGGCTTTCTTGTCTAAAATAATTTTTATCAGACACATAGTTTCTGCTGCTGGGAAATGCAGGTATGCTTCCATATCCGGATCCTTATCAAAGTATCTACCAGCGACGTAGGCTCGGTGCGCTGGGTATTGAGTGGCGACCATCATCCATAAAATTTGCCGTGGGCACAGATATTGGCATGGGTCAAGAATTATTGCCCTTAGCAGATTTGGACATAGTGATCGAGCCACTTCCAGAGTTCATAGATGCTATGTTCTTTGAACCAGAGAATGATATCATAAATGATGACACTGATTCAGAGTACAATGTTACGGAGGAATTTTCCAGTGGAGATGATCAAGGAAGTTTAAGTAATAATTCTTCTAGTGATCCAGAGTGTAGTGAAGAAGACAACAAGGTTGAGCGGAGGTACAGAGATGGCCTTCGCAGATCAAAAAGGAAAAACCTTAAAGCAGAAGTAAGTGTTGATATTGTCAGATATCAATTTGTATTCTTGCCTTCACTGGCTAAGAAGTAATTCTTATTCTTTTTCAGGTTGAGTTAATGACTTCTTCTGGGAGGCGTCGTAAGAGGAGGAAACAGGGTGACCATGATGGGAACACATCTAGGAGTAAAAGACCTAGGAAGAAATCTAGAAATGGCCACAAAACTACCAAGAGGAAGTCATTCACCGGAATGTCATTGAGACCTCAGCGAGTTTGCTGCGAGTGCTACAAATGTGCTTTCTCAAATTTCTGAAGCTTCTACTGCTGGGGAAGATGAAGATGACTCGGAAGATGATTCATCAGAAAGTGGATCATTGCTGCAAGATTCTAACATCCTGGATGATGAAACCGATGAGAACTTGCAGACAGTGCACAAGAACTATCCCAAAGTTGAACAAAGACCCTTGGACGTGTCTGAGGATGTAATCAAGCCTCTGGATCAAGTTGAAACTCAGATCAATGTTGAAAACAGGAAGCGATTGGTCTTGAAGATTTCACTTCGAGATCATAAAAAATATTTGCCTTCAGAAATCAACACAGCCCAATGGAACAATCAGAATGGTTTAGCTCAGTACTGCTGGTGCTGGAGGTGATTTTATATCTGGAAGTCCCTCGTGTATGGAGCAAAATCTCATTTTGGGAGTACCTGATGGACCAAGTTCTGTGCAGAGATTGCATTCTGATATGGACATAAAAAGGGATGGTGTAATGCCTAGAATCAATTTAAAAGGTTATAACGGTGATAAGGGTGAAAGTACTTCAAAAGTTGGTGGCAATAATCACGGGCCAGGAATTGAGATCCATGAAGCTGCAATTGATGTGATGCCTAGAACAAGATCCTTGAGGTTGAAGGCATCTTTGCGGGAGACAAATGCTGTGAATCATAACATTATGGCAAGGGAGGGTTATCAATCGGTAGGGGCATCAGAAAATGCTGAAAAGTACTCCAGAAACGCATTTGATCGGCCTTCATCAGACGAATGGGTGTCAAATTCGAAAATGACTAGATTTAGGCCTACTAGAAACAAGAAAGACAATTATTATAATAATAACCAACGTTCTTCGGCTGGAAGGAAGTCACATAACACACACAGAAAATCTAACTGGCTATTGTTGTCAGAGCAAGAGGATGGTTATCGCTACATCCCTCAGCTAGGTGATGAAGTTATGTACTTGAGACAGGTATCTAGTGTCATTTTTTTAATTCATAAATGTTGAACCTTCCAACTTACTGATTCTGATAGTAAAATTCATAAATTACTTGGTACTTGTTTTTACTTGGTAACTGTGATTCTCAGGGCCATCAAGAATATATAGAATCAAGCTGCTCATACAATACAGGTCCTTGGAAATCATTTGGAGAAAGCATCAGAGCTGTTGAAACTTGTTTGGTTGATGACCTTGATTATGCCTCAGTTCCAGGCTCCGGGGAGAACTGTTGTAAAGTCACATTGAGATTTATAGATTCTTTTTCAACTTTATTTGGCCAAAAATTTAAATTAACTCTGCCAGAGCTGATTAACTTCCCTGATTTTTTGGTTGAGAAAACACGTTATGATGCTGCTGTTAATAGAAACTGGACTCTTAGGGATAAATGTCTAGTCTGGTGGAGGGATGACAGTGAGAATGGTGGTAGTTGGTGGGAAGGTCGGATTATTTCTTCTAAAGACAAATCTAGTGACTTCCCTGGTAGTCCATGGGAAAGATTTGGTATTCTATATAAGAATGATAATGAGGGTTCTCATCTACATAGTCCTTGGGAACTGCATGATCCAGACAGCGGATGTGAGCAGCCCAGTATCGATTCTGAGAGCAGAAACAGGATGCTGTCTTACTTGTCTAAGTTATGGCAATCTGCAAACAGAAATCAGGTTTTTCTCTCTCCTTTTAATTTCTGTAATTTGATTTCTTTTTGGATTGCTAAGATAATGACCTGTGAAGTTAATAATAATTGGGGATGTAATTGAATCTACTGTGACTGTTACAGGATGATTACGGGGTTCTAAAATTGAAACAAGTGGCCCAAAAATCAGATTACGTGAACAGGTATTTCTTTTTCCAGGGTCCTGTTAATGTTTCCTTTCCACCGATTTTGGTTGCACTTTGGTGATATTATAGGATGGAAGGTTGTTTAAGTAATATAGCTTTGATCGAGTAAAGTGTTTCATTACGTATTATGTCATTGTGAATATGCTAAATATCCAGTTTTAAGAAGTCAATTAGTTTCTATGGGCACATTTCCCTTTTTCAGAATGAACTTTCATCTGCTGGTGGCCGTCGGCTAAGAGAAACCGCCTCATTGATAAAGTGGTTAATATAGATTTAGAAACAAGAGTAGGAAAGAATAGAATGGATTAATTGTCGGTGCATAGGTAATAATATCTATATCCTATCAAAGATTATGTTGCACATAATATCATGCTTTTATTCACCCATTACATTACTTGGTACCTGCCTTTGACTTGGGGATTACATTGTTGTTACTGCTCTCTATCTATTCTTCTGTTTTTGAGTAATGGTTTTATTTCAAAGAAACTAAAGAGTGAGTTACCATTATGTGCTCTCTTAGCTCAAAAGCACCAGGTGAGTATTACTGTGCATTTAATTAAGGTTAACCGGGTATTCATGGACAACAATGATCATGATTTTCATTCTTTGGCTCAATGGTATTTGCCGCAGATTTCCTGTTCCGTTATCTCCCGAAATAATTGGGTTGAGGTTAGAGAACAACTATTATCGCAGCGGGAAAGCAATGGAGCATGACATTATGGTGGTGCTAAAAAATGCCCAAGCTTATTGCGTGAAAAATGCTGAACTTTCAAGAAAAGTGATTCGTCTATCAGAATGGTTTACCAGGAAGTTGTCAAAGTTAGATTAGCAAATCTTAGAGCAAATGTTGTTTTGTTTTCAGAATCCATCGATCCAGTTTTGTAGGATGCATCTCTCAGCCCTTTTGCTGTAGAAAGAAATGGCAGGGGACAATTATTTTTTGTTATAGAAGATTTTGCTGTACATACTATATATACATTGAAATCAATGATACAGAAACTTTTGAAAGGGTAGCTTGTCCCTCTTCTGATTTAGCTTTGGATTCCAATTTTTTTCTTCTTCTTATTGATGGTAAAGGGAAAGTTGAAAAAAAAATTGCAGCCGAAATTTTGAAATCCCTTGCCCCTTCTCTTCTGATTTTGCATTAGGTCATTAGAATCAACTTGAAAGTAGGACAATTGGGCTAAGTTTTTATGCAAAGAATTATTGGAGGATTAAAATGTAAAATGAGCTAAAAGTCAGTCTCTCGATAAGACAATACCCTAAAAAGCATTATTTAATACCACTACCAGCTGATTGTAGAGAATTTGGATGTACTTAAATTAGATTGAACAGGGTTAGGGGCCTCAAAATATTTTGAAAAAATGGGAGATAAAAGACTTGGAGGTTGTTTGGTTGGACAGAATTTTGAAATGAAAAGATTATCAAAATTGAAAATTGAACAAAAAATAATAATTAAACATTTCATTCATTTATTTGGCATGCTACTTGAAAATTATTTTTAAATGAAATAAAATGACCAAAAATATACCTATAATAAATGCTATATATATGTGGATGAAAATTTCGGTAAATATATAGTATATAAATATTTAAATATCACCATCAAAAAATCAAGTCGAGTAAGTTCGTATATGTGTTAACTTATTAAAAAATTTAAATTGTAAGAATTCCCAACAATATAATTATTTGGTCCACATGAATTGTATACATTACTCTTAATTTTATTTAAAACTAAATTACTAATTTTGTTAGATTACAAAACCACATAAAACTAAGATCCGACCGTTGCCCCACTAAGGAGAGGAGCACGCCCGTTAACTCATTAGAGTAAATCCTCCAATTCCCGCCAATGCTCCGTCGACTGAAAGAATTCCCGGCAATTTCCCGTATATTCCCGCCCTTTTTGCCTTCTCTATTTATTTAATCAAATCCCTAAAAATTCCCAATTCTTCCTCAATCTTCAGTCTCCACTCTACCGGACAGTCACTCTCCGATGGCTCCTTCCCGCCGGTCGAGCAATGGCCGATCACCACTGGTCAATCAACAACGCCAAATCACCTCTTTCTTCACCAAATCATCTTCTTCCCCTTCCCCTTCCCCTTCCCCTTCACCGGCCTCTGTTATCTCCAAATCTAAACCCAGACAAAACCCTAGCACTAGCCCCAATCCCAAGTCTTTAAGCTTAAGCCCTAGCCCTAGTCCGACCACTCCATCACCTCTTCAAACCAAACGCAGCAAGCCAATCCTAGTCATTGACCCATCCCAATCTCCTTCTCCCCCAGTGAAGAAATCATCCGGTGATGAAGTCGTTGGTAAGAGGATTAGGGTTTATTGGCCGTTGGATCAATCCTGGTACGAAGGATGTGTTAAATCTTTCAATAAGATCTCTGGACAGCATTTGGTTCAGTACGATGATGCTGAAAAAGAAACTTTGGATCTTTCAAAGGAGAAGGTTGAGTGGATTGATGAGCCGGTGAAAAAATTTCGCCGGCTCCGTCGCATTTCCATGATAGAAGATGAAAATGAGGAGGAAAATGTGGAGGTGTTGGAAAGTGGCGGAGATGATTCGGCTGATGAAGACTGGGGAAAGAATGTAGAAAAAGAAGTGATTGAGGATGTCTCTGAGGATATGGATTTGGATGAGGAGGTAGATTATAGAGTGGAAAGTGCTAGAAAGACACTTGTCAAGAAATTGGATTCAAAAAAGCGTAAGAATGACGGAGGAGAGAAATTAAGTTACAGTAAGAAGAATAAAAATTGTGCAGATGTCAGTATAACCAAATTGTTTGAGCCTATGGTTAATAATGACAGTAAGTGATGAAGTCTGAAGCTTTATATTTTTCCAATTTTTGCTGGATCAAACCTAACAAGTGATGTAAAATTTGAAGGCTTTTCTTAGTGTGTTTCAATGTAGCTTGTTGTGTATGGCTAGAGTGGCTAGTGGCAGCTGAATTCTATTGAATTATATTAACTATATCTAAAAGGCTTCCTCTTTGAATTAGAAGTATGGACTGTTAGTTACTCTTGGTTTGCACTACTAGAGTTTACATGCACTGCCGGTTGATATTGCTAGGAGAATAAATGTTATATGATATTTATAACAGTACATTTAGCATAACAATTTATTACCTTGTTTATTTGTTTTTCTTTTCGCTGATGTACAATTTTGTTAATTTGAGAGCAATGGTGGTATGCATGTTCATGTTTGTATTCTAGTTTGGATGTGCGTCTTGAAAGTGCATCATAGGATTGGCATCAATAGAATTTTACTGTTATATGTCATTGGTAATTAAAGTGAGCCTGTTGTACTGCAGGTGGAAAGGCATCCCATCTTCCTGATAATGGTCTAATGGGTGATTCTGCAGAGAGGTTTGGCATGCGAGAAGCAGAGAAGTTTGGCTTCCTTGCAGAGTAAGTTCTTATTGCACCTTTAGGATTTGTATTGTAGGGTCTTCTCCATGAAGAAGTCTGTCGAAAGGGTCAGTCAAATTAAGTTAGTATCATGATGTGAGAGAATGAGGTACCACTATTTTGATTTGAGGCACTTTAACATATAAAGTATAGACGCATCATGGAGACTACTACCAATCATGTATTTATTCTTTTAATGAATTACCTTTTTTCGCTGATATAGAAACCGTAGAGATGCCAATAAAAGACGTCCTGGAGATGTAAACTATGACCCAAGAACTTTACACTTGCCTCCTAATTTCTTGAATAATTTAACAGGTGGTCAGGTAATATTCTTATCTGCACACTGGTTTATAGCTACCGGAAAAGTGTATTTGGTAATTTATGGCATTTGTGTAATTTCTTTCTCTGCATATAAACAGAGACAATGGTGGGAGTTTAAGTCAAAGCACATGGACAAGGTTCTATTTTTTAAGGTAATCTGTAGTTTGTACAAATAAATCCTGACGCAATCTTCAATTTTTTTCCGTCAGTCGTTCCATGAAATGGTAACCATTATATCATTGCTGAAACAGATGGGAAAATTTTATGAGCTTTTTGAAATGGACGCGCATGTTGGTGCAAAAGAACTTGACTTACAGTACATGAAGGTATTAATATGCTTGGATGCATTGAGCAGTCATTAAATTTATTTGCAATTTACGGCGGCATTAATTAGTTTGAATGTAGCATGGTACTCTCTGAATCTTAGCGTGCTCTGGAAGGGAGAAGATATTGACTGGAAGCATTACCTTTAAATCTCATGGCATATCATTTATTTTGTTTATTTAGATTGATTTCGGTGTCTAGGTTTTAATTATTTTTTTTTGGTTTATTGTTAGGGAACTCAACCACACTGTGGATTTCCAGAGAAAAACTTCTCAATGAATATAGAAAAGCTGGCTCGAAAGGTTGTCAACACTAATGTAGTTTCATTCAAGTTACAGTCCCTTACATGGACTTTCTTGCAGTCTGTTTATTTTAATCCGCAGCTCATATTTCAGTTCATAAAATATATATTTGTGCTGCCTGGACTGTGCAGGGTTACCGGGTTCTTGTTGTGGAGCAAACAGAGACACCTGAACAGCTTGAGCTTAACAAGCAAAGAGAAAGGTTCTAAAGATAAGGTACAATGCAACATATAATCAATTGACAATCATAACAGATATATCATTCTTTCTATTTAGGAGGGTATTTTTATTTAATGTGATGACATTTTACACTTGCTTTTCAGGTTGTTAAACGAGAGATATGTGCAGTGGTCACTAAAGGAACGTTAACTGAGGGAGAAATGCTGTCGACAAATCCTGACGCTTCTTACCTGATGGCAGTAGCTGAATGTTGCCAAACTTCAGCAAACCAACAAGAGCGGATCTTTGGTGTTTGTGTGGTTGATGTTGCTACAAGCAAAATTCTTCTTGGACAGGTTTGTAACTGGATACAAGTGACTAATATCTGCAGTGCTAAATATTAATTGTGGACATATGCATGTGAACCTTCTTCACTTATACTATCTCTCGAGTATAAATGTTGGTATAGCTGTGAACTTGCCCTTGAAGCATATGCTTGTACGGGGCAGGGGGTAAGCTAAGCATGAGTATGAATGTCTGCAAAATGTATGAGAGCAAGTTGATTATCAGTTTTGACCTTCATAATCCTCTCTATATCTCCCTGAACTGTGCTTTGCCAGGCCTCGCCATCTTACATAAAATGACATGTTAATCTTGTCACTTGATCACTGTAATGTAGTTTTATATATAGTACTGTTTATACCACTATTGTATTGGTATCTTCTTTAAGATCTTCTATACGACTAAGTATGCTTCTATTTGCCAGTTCGTAGATGACTTGGAGTGCAGTGTCTTGAGCTGTTTATTGACTGAACTAAGACCTGTTGAAGTTATAAAACCTGCTAAATTGCTTAGCCCAGAAACTGAGAGAGTACTGCAGAGGTACACAAGAAGTCCTTTAGTAAACGAGTTGGTCCCCCACTCACAGTTCTGGGATGCTGAAAAAACTGTTCGTGAAGTCAAGGATATCTACAAGCGTATTAATGGTCAATCACTTTCACATGCAACTGATTCCTCTGAGGGTGAGAGGAACTGGGGCAGCCCACCAGATGTTTTATCTGAGCTTGTGGCTGCAGGCGAGAAAGGCATCTATGCGCTCTCAGCTCTTGGAGGGACTCTTTTCTACCTGAAGCAAGCCTTTCTGGATGAAACTTTGCTTAGATTTGCAAAGTATGAGGTGCTTCCATGCTCCGAAGCCAGTGATATAGCGCGAAAACCATATATGGTTCTTGATGCTGCAGCACTGGAGAACCTAGAGATATTTGAGAACAGCAAAAATGGAGGTTCTTCAGGGTATGTGTAGCATTTTTAGCATTCAAAATTCATTGCCATCAATCTTATCTTAAGGTGTTTTTTGTTGTGTATGAAGGACATTATATGCTCAATTGAACCACTGCGTGACAGCATTTGGAAAGAGGTTGTTAAAGACATGGCTTGCAAGACCTTTGTATCATATAGAGATGATAAAGGAACGCCAGGATGCAGTGGCAGCTCTAAAGGTACATTCTATCTTGTGATATTTAGTACTGAACTTCTGGTTCACATTTGTTATTTCTGTTTGGTTGTAAACTTCCTTTGATAACTTAAAGAGAATGAATAGCAATGGGAAGAATGTTGTAATGAATGACAGAGATTGTAGTTTAACTATTATAGAACATTGGAGAATACTTCAGATGAGGTTGGTTAGAGGTAGTTTAATCAAATGAAGCTATATGTGTATACAAATGACATACTCTGACAAACTGCTCCTGTATTAATATTGGTAGACAACATGCTAGGGTTGGCCTAACTGGATAATATACATACGGAAATTGATATTTCCACAACACTTTGATATTTCCACATGAAAAGTGTCGCTATAGATGTATAGCGACGGTGAAAATTGTCGCTATAGGATCTATAGCGACGGTTTTCATGTGGAAATATTATTTTTTGTTGTAGATTTATCAGTTTCCTATACATATTTTCCCTGAAAAAGTCTTCCTACTTGATGTGGATAACTTAACCTTTCTTTCTTTTACATTTTTGGCCAACACATTTATTCCTTGATAATTTTCTCAGGAATTGATTACTTGTCTGTATATATTTGAATTTTATTAGATTCAAGTACTAAATAGAACTTTGCTTTTCCCTTATTCTCACCTGCTGAGTCATCATTTTATTTATATTCTTTGCTTTCATGGATCTTGCTACATAACTTGCAGAAATATTAGTTGTACTACCAACTATGATACTGTTCTGGATCTTTCATTATGATTGTAGTTGGACATGAGGACCTTTAAGTAGTCTTCACCACATTTCGTCTGATAATTAGTTTGATTAATAGGGAGTTAATCTACCTTTTGCACTTGAATTTCGGAAAGAGTTGTCTAGACTACCAGACATGGAACGGCTGCTTGCACGAATCTTTGCTGGCAGGTAAGATAGAAGGCACTATCATATAGTTAATATTTTGGCAAATTAATATTTCTGATTGTATTCTAAAAGGTTATATCCATTGGCTGTATTAAGCAGTGAAGCTAGTGGCAGGAATGCAAATAAAGTGATTCTGTACGAGGATGCTGCAAAAAAACAGCTTCAGGAGTTCATATCAGCTCTTCGCAGTTGTGAACTAATGACCCATGCGTGCTCTTCACTTGGTGTCATTTTGGATAATGTTGATGCTAGGTTATTGCATCACTTACTAACACCTGGTAAACTTGGAACACTTTCTCTAAGGCTATGACAAATTGACAATATTCCTGCTTGGAAGCTTACAAAGTAGTTATTTGCAGGTAAAGGGCTTCCTGATGTTCATTCCATTTTGAAGCATTTCAAGGATGCCTTTGATTGGGCGGATGCAAATAATTCAGGCCGTATAATACCTCGAGAGGGGGTTGATGAGGAGTATGATTCTGCCTGCAAAGCAGTTCAGGAGGTTGAATCTAATTTAAAGAAACACTTGAAGGAACAGAGAAAAGTTCTTGGAGATGCATCAGTAAGGACTTGTTTGACTATTACATAAAATAAATCTACTCTCATGTTTGTTGTGTTAAAGTCACCATCTTTTTTGTTCCTCTGATGTTCTCTCACAGATCAGTTATGTAACAATTGGAAAAGATGCATACCTTTTGGAAGTGCCTGAAAGTTTGTCTGGAAGCATTCCTCGGGATTATGAGTTACGATCCTCCAAAAAGGTAACAGTCGGTGTAGTTTCTGAAGTAGATCTTTACTTGGTGTTCCCGCCCTAGATGTTGGAAAGCTGTAACAGACTTTTGTGATTGTGACAAGTAATTCATTTTTTTTATTTTTTGACATTAGTACTTGAGGCTCTGGCCTGGGTAGACCCACCCTTCGGAGAAGGATGGGCAAGTACTTGCCCACCCTTAATTTGGGAATTTTGTTTTGGTTAATTGGGGTTAGTTTTTAAGAAATAAAATCTGAGACCCTTAAAAACGTTTTGTACCGACTTTTAATCTTTTATGTAGTCATTAGTTAGTGTCATCTATATTTTGTAATTTTTGATTATATGTCGTCATTTAATTTTCTTAATTCTATAATTAGTTTTTATTTAAAAGTGAAAACTACCCACCCTTGACAAATTTCTCCATCTATCGTTGAGCTCTGGCTACTAGCATGTCTTATGAAGAATATTGTTCGACTTCTGTGTGAAATTTCCGCAAGATGAGAATTATGTTCCCTATATAAGCTTATATAAAATACTCCTGGTAGGCTTAAGATAGAGCACATTCAATGGAGATAATGTATGTGGTTCTTGGGCTGATTCAAATATAAGATTGAAGTTGTACCCAAAGTTTCTTATGACTTATATGTTCTATGCTTTTAGTTGCTTATTTAATTTACTTTATTGTGTTTAGTTATCAAGGATAGTTTGGTAATTTTGAAAGTTGGGTAGTAGCATGTTCTGTGGTAGTCAGTTCTTGGTTATGTAATTTGGCTGAGAAGTTACTTGATGAACTTAAAAGTGTCATGGATCTAGAACAACTTGGTCCTAAGTTGTGCTCCCCAGGCTTGTCTTTCGTATAATATAAAACCATGTAACTGACATTTTAGGAGAGTTGATGGAAGAATGAAGAAAATTTCTTTATTATGTCCTTGATACTCAAGGACCCAATTTCTGATGCCTAGACTATCCCTGCTTCAGTTATTTCCTCGTCTTCTTCTTGAGTTATGCTTTCATTATTTTCTAAAGTGTAAGCTTGCAATCAAATCTAAACATATATTTATTTAGCCTCCAAAAATCCCAGCAAACCAGTCCTTAAAAAGTCCTATTTTCTTGCTGTCCAATTCAGTTTTACATCATAAAATTTAATTGTTCTCCAATGTTTGTCCTGTGTCAGTCCTTGAAAGGTTTGTGAAAATCAAAGTAGAAGCTAGAACTGACTTTTAAATGTTTGTTTATGATATCTAAGAATTGAGATTATATCATAAGAAAGATGTTTTATTGGACCTTTGCAATGAAGCTAGTCAAGAACTTTTTACAAAGTGTGATGCTGACAATATTAGAAAAATTATAAGTGAAAGGGCTACAAATCAGTTTTCCACTACCTTCTGAAATTTACTGAACGGTGCTTAGTTTGTAAATGTATTTTTATAGCTGAAATTTGTTAGTGCTTGGTCCATTTCAACGGAATGTAGTCACTGGTCTAAGAATATCCTCTCGAAAGTTCATGATTATGTCAAATATGTACATGTCTCAAATGAAAAGTGGTGGCAATGCTTACATCTCTTGCGCATGATCATGATGCATGAAAATTATTATTTATTCCATTTCCATAATTGCTGTCACATTATCACTAATTTTAATGACATGCAGCATATGTTGGACTGCGGTTGATTTGTCATCTAATTACTTTAGCATTTGAATGGTTAAGCTTTAATAAGAATGCTTTTCTCATAATAGATCTCATTTTCTATATTTGACCAATGACACGCAGGGCTTTTTTCGGTATTGGACTCCAGCTATTAAGAATTTGGTTGGACAACTCTCTCGAGCTGAATCTGAGAAAGACTCCAAGCTGAAAAGCATTTTGCAGAGGCTGATTGGACGGTTCTGTGGGGATCATGATAAATGGAGACAACTGGTTTCTGGTACTGCAGGTACCCATACCTTTTCATCCAAGTACAGTGTTCAAGATTGGTCTTTCGTGTTCGTCTTGGGAATCTGGTATTTTTTGGTTATAATGTCCAAAATGCAAGATGGAAAATATGTTTATGTAGATGTCTCCTTCCTTGTTATGTTCCTCATGCGTCTTTATGAGTGCGTGTGCATGCTCGAGTTTAAAAAATCAATAATTATCAATTGTTGATTTTCTTTTGAGCTGTAGGTTTTTATCTTTTTGTTGCCATGTGTAAAAAGAAGTTGATTTTACATGGAGACCATGTATTCATTCTTGAAACTCAATCATTAAGCTTTTGATAACAAACTGTCATAGATTATCTTGCCTTGCTCTGCCAATTGTAGAAAGAAACCTATTACGTCTTGGAATTGTATTAGCTTACATGGTGGAAGTTATTTTTACATTTTGCAGAACTTGATGTGTTGATAAGCTTAGCAATTGCAAGCGACTATTATGAAGGACCGACATGCAGGCCAACTATCTCAGGCTTATCAAATTTAGATGAAGTGCCATGCCTTGTTGCTAAAAGTTTAGGACATCCCATTCTCAGAAGTGATTCTCTAGGCAAGGGTTCTTTCGTCTCTAATGATGTAAATATAGGCGGTTCTGATTGTGCAAGCTTCATCCTGCTTACTGGTCCTAACATGGGTGGGAAGTCAACTCTCCTGCGCCAAGTTTGTTTGGCTGTTATTTTGGCCCAGGTAAGTTTTTGATCTGGTAGTTACAGTTTTTAATAGGTTCTATATATTCACCTTGATCACTTCCCAGGTTGGAGCAGATGTACCTGCAGAAAGCTTTGAGATGTCTCTTGTTGATTGCATCTTTGTTCGGATGGGTGCTAAAGACCATATAATGGCAGGCCAAAGTACATTTTTAACAGAGCTTGTAGAAACTGCATCTATTCTGGTGAGTTTTTTTTATACTAATAAATTCGACTACAAGTATATCCATTGTATTTGCTTGATTGTGCCTTTGAAATGTAAAGAGATGGCTGGTGTGCTATTGAAGGACTTTGATGCAAGTTGCGTAAAATGATGTAATTGCTTAAATGCAAGTTTTGGTCATTTTGACTTGTATCTTATCGCATTTAATATTGTTTTGGCTCATTTGAAGGAGATTTTCCTTGACATGTTCAACATTACTGCAAAGATAAATTAAGCACCTCATGCAAAGCATGCCCTTAACAAAGACCGTATTTTACATGCATTAAGTTTTTCTACCCAATTTCTAACATCTTGATTCATCCTTGCATCCTTATATATCAAATTGATTAGGTATATTTGTACACTGAAGATAATCTTTGATGGTTATTGCAGTCATCAGCAACGTGCAATTCACTTGTGGCATTGGATGAACTTGGAAGAGGGACATCAACTTCAGATGGACAAGCCATAGCGTATGTGCCAAAATAGAGAACTAGTCTTGAGTTACTTGTAACTAGAACTCCATATAGTTTTTTCCATTATTGTTTCTTCACTAGTGTTCAGTGGTTTGAGGATGTCCAATTGTTCATAGTTTCTCTTTTGTGGATTTTCTTTGGCAGGGAATCAGTTCTTGAACATTTTGTCAACAAGGTACATTGTCGGGGAATATTTTCTACTCACTATCATCGATTAGCTTTAGACTACCAGAAAGATCCAAAGGTATGATATGTCCTTTTCATTATATTGTCCTTTACAAATAGATAGCTTTATATTATTAAGGAATGATGGCAATTTAAATCGATCCAAAACCGTCGAACCGCATCGAAACGGCTTGGTTTTTATTCGAACCGTTGGCCTCGCTGGTGCGGTTTTAGTAAAAAAAATATAAATCGGAACCAGTGCAGTTTTGATATTTGCCTCTGAACTGGCGGTGCACCAATTCTTGAACCGCTCAATATATACTACTTGTTTATTCTAATTATATCTCTATATTTCATATTATTATTCTTATATAGTGGAGTACTATATATAATCATAGAGTTAATCAAACGTGTATTTTTATTTTTTTTTACTATTGCATATCAAAAGTTATTTTATGAATATTTTATATATAGGTGATAAATATTAAATAATAATGTTAAAATTATAACAATGTTATCTTAATTTTAATTGAACGTATATTCTTATATTACTTGTTAAAATTTCTTGTGCTATTTTAATGAATGTTATTGTAATGTATGTTGTAAATTATTAAACTAATTTAATAAAAATTAAGTCAAAATTATTTTTATTTTTTGTCCCGTGCAAGTCCACCGGTGCGGTCCAAAATATAATATTTTCGGTGCGATTTTGGTATTAAAAAATCTTGAGCCACTACCACCAGCGCGGTGCAGTTCCGGTTAGATTTTTAATGGCTGGAAAAACTGGAACCGCACTGCACCATTGTCATCCCTAAATAAGAATTTATAATGTAGTCTGAATGGTTTTAATTGCAAAACCGAAATACCGGAACCACGCCGCACCATTGCCATCCCTAATAAGGATATATAATGTAGTCTGGAAGTTTTGATGGGCTAATTATGAATATCTTTAGGTAAACATGAATGGAATTTTAATGATTGCTGTCTGTTTTATGTTACTAGTGTCAAATTTGGTAGAACTACTTATTTGATATTTACTTCTTCCTTTTGGTCTACAGGTCTCCCTTTATCACATGGCATGCCAAGTTGGAGGAGTTCAAGGTGTAGAGGAGGTGACTTTTCTATACAAGTTGACTCTTGGCGCATGTCCTAAAAGCTATGGTGTCAATGTTGCACGGCTAGCTGGTAAGTTTCTTCATGTATTTCAAACCAAAAGGAAAACAGATAGCTTCCCTCCTTCCCTCCCTCCCTCCCTCCCTCCCTCGTTCCTGAAGTAGTAGGCCAGTGCTTGGTTTGTTAATGAAATGCTTGTGGTTTGAAGCATGATATTGATTGTGGTTTCTGAGCTGCCACTGTATAAAACCTTGCCATTTCTGAAGTTTACCCCTCCCTGCACCCTGTGAAGAGGGAAATATAAGTAATGGAATGCTAAATGCTACTAATTTATTTCTCACAGCGTAGATTTAAACATGCAAAGGTCGTGTTTTATCCAAATGGTTAATTAGTTTAAATTTGGAATTGTAGTACTAGTGTTTAAGAAAGTTGGGAATCCGGTCGAGTAATAGTTAAAAATTTGAGAAAAACAAGGAAAATGCTGAAGGAATATGTCCATAATTACTAACGTTTCTCCATGAACAAATAATACTCCAGAGGAGTACTATATATTTTTTGTTAAAAATCTCATACCTATCCCTTGTATATCCTGTAACCTGAAGTTCAATTTTGCTCGATTCATGTTGAAATATGAAATTTGCTCTTTTTTATTCATGCATAATACTCAAGTTGTCAACATGTTCTTTCGCAACATTTATCCACAAAATGAAATGTGTAGCATCATTTCATTTCAGGACTTCCTGAGGCTGTGCTTCAAAGAGCTGCGGCCAAGTCACAAGATTTTGAAGGAATGTATGGGAAGCAGTTTGATAAGTCCAATCAGAGTTGGGAAGAGAAATTGATAATCCTCATCCAAAAGTTGATTAATGTATCAGCGGATAGGGATTGCCACGAAGGTATAGTGGTTAACCCGCTAGATGAACTGCAACATAGAGCAAGGATACTTCTGGAGCAAAGTTAAAAGAGAATCAAACATTTTGTTGTGCATCATTTCGACAGTAACAATACCTATGGAGACGTGTTTTTGATGCCAGAATGTGATACATTGAATATGAATCGACATTGAACAATGTCCACCAGTGACAGAAGCCCAGAATGTGAAATAGCTACAACTACGTGTCAAATCAACTTTTCTGTATTATGCAAGTTAGGGAGCCAGCTTCGTTGTACATTTGTTACTTTTGTCTCCCTCAGAAATTCATTCCAACTAACCAGAAAGTTGTTAGCCGTGCCTAACCATTGTACAAATTTGGTCAGTGTATCAACACCCCACTTGTATTGTTAGCAAATTCCAATTAGTGATGAATGATTAGTGTGGCTTAACCACTCTGCCCATATTATTCATTTTGGTTTGTTATGTTATCTAAAATCTCATATTACTTTCTTGTTAGTGGAAAATTTTATGTACTATTCTTGTTGTCCCTCCAAAAGGGGATGAAATATTGAAATGATACAAGGGAGAAGGGAGGAGGGAGGGGGGAGGGGGGAGGGGGGAGGGGTGGGGGGATGGAATGAGCAAGAAGTGTTTCTATAAGGAAACTCTATGAAGGTGCTGTTGCTCATTGTTATCTTCGGCATATCCCGACACCTCCTCGTCTTCAGGATCCTAAAGAAGCAAACGAAAACCAGAACTAACCAACCTCATACGGATGCCACATACTATTCTGGATACTATTTCGAATTGCTGCAATTAGTCTGATCAGTATGTACATTGGAATTACTATCCCACTTGTCTTTGCAATAAGCAACTGCAATTGTAACAAATGAATAAAAATGAGTAACTCAGGCAAGTTAGTTGACAGCAACATAAGTTTGGTGCTTACAGTGAGGAGTGTAAATGGGTAATCTTCTGTTCCACCAGCAAGCACAGCATGAATATGTCTCACCACCAAAACAACCGTAAACTGCAAAGTTGAATATTATTTTAGTACATCAGTTCGGCAAAGGTCTCATAAATCAACATACATATAAATAAATAAAGCAGTTCATGACCCCTTTGCTTTATTTGGTCAGATTAAATAATTCCTTCTAATCAATAATGTTATTAGGTTTTTGGGGTTTGGCTCCTCCCCAATTCAAAATTGCTTCTATTCATTGCCAAAATTAGATATACACCTATAAAATTACTAATTCTTTTAAAGATAAATTTATTTATTTTCAAAATTATTTCTACCATGCCCTGGTTAGAAATGTAGTAGTGGTGTTGTGATGACATGATAGTAGTCAATCAACTACGAATAAAACCAATAACATGTTAATAATCACGTCATTTTATAATTAAAAAATAGAAATGTTATGTCTCTCTCATCTTAAAACGGACCAAAAAAAAGAAAAAGAAAAATGTATCATCATGATACATGAGAATGATGGTAGGACCCAGCTGCTACATTATGATCTTACTTCTTAGAAGTTTAAACATACATAGGGGTCTGTATGCCCACTAATAAAAAGTTAAATGTTAGGAAAATATAGATGGGCATTGATGTAATAGTTCATTGCCAATTTTTTCAACACAAGGGAATAATAATTCAGTAACTGAGAAATTTTTTACCATGAGAGCCATTAATCTACAGCAATTGGCACTTGTATCGGCAGCTGCTGAGCATTCGGAGTAGTCATTTTCTTCAAGCACCTGTTCCTCTGGACTTTCCAAATCTATCTCCCTTCTTGGAACTTCCAAACTTCCTCTATATTTTTTTATCAAATTAAGAGTGTCAATAATCTATTAAAAGGAATTTTATATTCAATACTTCACGCCTGAAATAAGGTGCCTAAACATGGTGGACTTGGTAACATCACAAAAAAATACTCCACTGAAGCATGTCTGGCAGTGATATTCTATTCTAGCAACCATACTTTCTGCATGTTTAATTAAAAAAAATGGTAACATTTTTTAAAAATTATTGTACAGCTACTATTCATTTGTTTGAAATATTAGTCTATTCTGTGACTCTGTCTATTCAATGTTCTTCCATTAATTTTTGTTGGATGCAATAAATATAAACAAAAAACAAATATTTTTTAATTAGTTTGCCTATCAATCAAAACCATGATTGTGACATTCACTGCGAAAATGAAGGAGAAATTCAACCTTATGCTAACGGCTGCATCAAGCAATCGTGTCTTCTTGATAGGGGGGGCAGTGTACCCAGCTTCAAAATTCTGCAAAATTTCAAATGTAAGTTTCAATAAATAATCAACCAAATTTCTCTATTTCTAAATTCAAAACTCTTTTAAGCGACTTGGAACTTTAAAACAGAAATGTAAAAACATGGGGTTGAAGTAGTCTAGATAAAAAGAATTTAATGCCCATTTTCTTGAAATATAAAATAAAGTCATTTGGACCTCATTTTAGTTAATATCATCAAGAAAATCCAGTGACAATAGCAGTTTCTCTTCATCCTTTTAAATTGAACACCCTACATTTATGTTTGTTTGCAAAAATGAAATGGTGCGTCACATCATATATCAATTTATTATTATTTTCATTATTATTATTATGAATTATGAACTATTTTATTCCACGATTACTCTGTTTTTTAATTCTGATCATTTATTTATTTGATAAAAGTGATGGGGAATCAAGAAACAGAGGAGCTTGAAAAATCCCAAAGTTATAAAGGACAAAACAATCTCGAAGAAAACAGAGTTAGAATAATTCAATTCATAAGAACCAAAACAAAGAGTTTCAAGAAGATTGGGTGTTTCTTTTCTTTAAAAGAGACAGATAACATAAAAAACAGAGTTACTTAGTTTCTTCATAAATACTACTTATTAAAGATTTAAAAAAAATTCCTTCCAATTTTCAATAAATATTCAAACCTGTAAGCAAATTTCACATGTTGTGTTTCCCTTTACATCACACCATCTCTGTATGCAATCTCTGTGAGCAAACTGAAAACAAAGACATGATCAAGCCAGTCAATTGAGCTGAAAATTTTCAAGAAAAACAAAATCCAGAAATTGATTAGGAAAAAGGAAGAACCCCAAAAGAAAATAGTTTCCTCTGGTTTGATCGGTAAAACAAACCTTGACAGTTCCAGAGCAAGAACAAGGAGCTTCCAAGCTCATACACCTCTCAAATTCTGCTTCATGGCATATTCTACAAAAAGGGATTTTAGAAGCTAATAATTCTAATTCATCCACAAATAATACAACTTCTTCTCTCATCTTTTCTATTTATTTTTTCAAATTTTCTTCCCCCCTCTACACCTCTCTGTTTTCTTTTTCTGACTTTAGGAGGAGATAATATATAAGGAAAAAGAAAATTATGGCATTTACCAAAAAAGCCCTTTGGTGTTTCAAATTACTATAATAATGCAATGTTTATTTAATTATTAATTGATTAAGATTGTGTTATGATGTTATCCAAGTCTAGTTGCACACTTTCAAACGCGGCGTAAGAAACTTAGAATGTCATCAAGTCCTTCTTTCCTTTGACCCACCCAAATATGAGAGCAAATCTTCTGTCTCTATTTTTTATGTTTTTTTGTGTCTCCTACTTAAATTTTGACACAAAAAAAACATGAAAAATAGAAACAGGACATCTGCTCTTCCCAAATACTATCTCTCATAGAAAAATGTTACAAAAACTAACTACAAATGTTAATTTCACTTTAAATTAACAAAAAAACTTAGATTGTGTTTTCTATTTATTATATAATTTAAGAAAATTAATTAATTATAATTTTTTTAAAATTACCCCTTATAAAAAAATGTTACAGAGGAGAGAGAGTTCCAAATGGGAATGCATTTATTTTGAAATTTGGAAGCATGGTAAAATACACATTTTTAGTAGTGTGACATTAAATTCTAGATAGGTAAGAGGTGGTATTTATCTTCTTGTCTAATTTACTTTACAGATCACCTGCCCTAACTAACCAAAATGGTGAAAACATCAAGAAGTCTTCTTCTTCTTCCATGAGCATCAAACTGAACTTAGCTGTATATGAATATACCATGAGTTGGTAACCTTCCTTATTGTTTCACCTTTAAAAAAAATTAAAAATAAAATGCTTAGCTGTGAATTGGGGGTTTCACATTCAAATTAATGTCAAAGTCTGCAATCCTCTAAAATACAAGTACAATTAATTAAGGGTGGACCCCGAAGGATATATTAGATTAGATTGCTACCAATATAATATACTTGAATGACTTTCACTTGAGCAGTCTGCATCTTTTTTTCTTGTTTTGCAATTAACATTGTGTAGACTGGCTCAATAAATATGTTGGACCACCTCCTCATTTAACAGATTAACTTTTTAGGTTGAGGTTCTACCATATTTATTAACTCATCTACACTCTTAAATTTATCCAATATAGAATTAATGTGAAATATTCCAATAAATATAGATAGCATTTTTTCAAAGAGAACTAGTATACTATTTACCTTCATACCAAATTATAAAAGTCAATTTGACACTCTCGTTGGCCATTGTCAATGATTGAACCTTCAATCTCATAGTTAACATGAGTTGGGTCATATCACTCGAGTCAAAGGTATTCGTTGATTTTTTGTTTTTAATTTAATTTATTTTATATTTTTGGAGGAGCCGAGGAGGGGGTTTGGTTTGATTGTGATTCCCATCGTATTCAAAACTTTATGTCTAGACATGGCATTCGTTCTTATTCAAAACGTTAATTACGTCTTGTGCATTGATTTTCAAATTTGCATCGAGGGCCTAAGTAAATGATTTCTAGCCAGGCTTCCCCCTAATTTTCACATTTTTTAACCAATAAACAGATGAATAAAATGTCAATATGGATTAATATCCTGAACTTTTAATTTGTTTCTCACTTTGGGATTGTCTTCTCAATTTTTACATTGGTATTCAATATTATGATATGTGAAATCAACCTAGAGGAAAAAGAGTAAATTTTTTCTTCATATTTATCGTTAGTGGACTCGTAATATTACATAAAGTGTTGTATCTTTTTACTCTTTTATACTAATGTACTCTACTAAATTACATACTTATTAATTATTTTTTGTTCTTTACGTCATCCTTTTGCGAATAAAAGAAATGTAATTGTTAAATTCACAACACTTTTTGTTATTTCCACAACAAAAGTGTCGCTATAGATGTATAGCGACGGTGAAAACCGTCGCTATAAGATCTATAGCAACACTTTTATTGTAAAAATAACAATTTCTGTTGTGAATTTAACAATTTCTTAAAAAAAATTATAATTTAAGTCATTTGTTTGAGGACAGATGGAGTATATTATTACTATTACTATTGATTATTATTGTTGTTGTGGTTTTTGTTATTATGGGTCTTGAGATTATTAATTTGAGCTATTTTTTAATGAGGTTTTTTCCGTCTTTATTAAAATATATAGAGAGATTCTATATATATATATATAATGGAGCCGTAGGGGTGCTCATCGGTAGAAAAAACCGAAGCTAGAGTGCGATCAAAAATATAGAAAAACTAATAATCAAAGCGCATCAAATTACGGTTTGGTATTACACAATCGATCTGATTTTTTTCGGTTCGATTTTCGGTTATACCGCATATTAATAAATAATAATAATTAAATAATTTTTTTAATAAGCTCTGTTTATTCTTCATTTTTAATTTCCTTTTTAAACTCATGTTTTAAATTATAATGTTCTTTATTTCTTGTTAAAAATAACACTCTTTTTTTAATCGGTACCGGCTTCTTGTTGGTTTGTAACCGGAGCGGAGCCTTCAATTCATGGACTTTGTGGCTTGTGTTGTTTGATAATGGGAATATGTGATTGGCTAAGGTGTTTAATAAATATAGACTTGTAAACTATGCATTATTACATGCAAAACAATTTTTCAGTTTTTACCGAATTTCAAATTCTCATTACCGCTACTGATATTGAAAAGTATAAAAAAATTGAAATCGAAAAAATTGAAATCGATAAAAACCAGTACCGTCGGTACCGATTTCAACCAGTTCGATAAAAAAACCGAAAAATTGAATTTTTTGAACACCCTTAAATGGAGGTGGTGGTGGTGAGATAATGATAATTATTATTATTCATTTGTGCTTATCCCACACCTTGTCCTTGTCAGTTTCCCCTCAACACTTGAAAATGGATGGATATTGCTTATCTCTAAGCTTAAGCCACATAAATGACAAGTGCTAACAGGATAAGAGATTGCTGACAACTTATAAACTCCTCGTAGTATGTGACATCTACCTCCTCAATTTGTGACTTGTAAGCCTCCTCATTCCTCAAGGTATATATTTCTTATAAACTCGGAAGAATTCTTTTGATTCACGTTGTTGGTCTCAAATGGATATGATATATTTCGATTTCAAAAAAATTAATGTGAAATAATTTATATATATATATATATATATATATATATATATTTTACACACATCCACTCTTCTTGTCTATTTACAAGGGTTGAATCCCCAAACTCATGAGTCATATCACTCAAGCCTAAGGATTTAAACCCATTTGGGTTGGATGGATCAATAGTTAACACTACGTTTATGAGTTTTTATTTATGTAAAAACTTTTATTAACTAATCACATGTTTTGACTTACTTCCTTTCTCCCAAATTAAATACTCAGTTTTAACTTTTTCAAATCAAATTAACTATTTTTAAAACTATTTTTTGTATCATTTTTGCCAAAATAGAGATGAAAAAATTATAATCAAAAGAATATATATTCAATAAATTTTTATAATTTTTAAAATATCTTTATTTATGCTTAATTATTAATTTTAAAAACAATCAATTTGACTTAAAAAATCAAAAGTGGGGATCTAATTTTGGGACGAGTGAGTATTATCTAATCGCCTAGTTGTTAAGATTGAGATATTGTGACATTTAAATTTCAATCGGATAAATTTGTTTTTTTATATGAAACTTGTTTCCTCTTTATTGGCATATTCCACATTATTCTTGTAACATTTGCTTATAAATAATTTTATTAGGGCAATGTTTGTTTGCAAGGATTATAATCTCGGGATTATAATTCATGTGATTATAATCCAAGACTATTAATCTTAGGATTATAATCCCGGAATTGTAATCTTAATGTCAAGACTATTAAGTCATTTTATAATTCCGAGACTAATAGTTTCAAGTCTAAATTTGAAAACAAATAGGACTTGGAATTAATAATTTTATTCCAAATATAATCCATACAAACAAACATATAAAGTTTGAGAAGCAACATGGGCCTTCGATTAACAAAACTAGGAACTTAAAAGCTTGGGCCTAAGCCTCGTATTTCAATTAAACATGTGAGACGGAATAAAAAAAATAAAGAAAATACAAGAAAAATGTATGTAGGCTTTGATCTTGACTATGGAAGTAGAAATCTGAAAAAGCCCAAGTAGAATCCCATCAATGTGTTTTCCCAAAATTTGTACCTCGACTAATTTTTATAATTCTTATATTTCATTTTGAAATTGAAAATGTTACTTTATGTGTTAATTTAAAGTGAAATTTATATAATCACAATATAAATATTTAAATTTATAAGGAAAAAATAAATTAACATAGATTTTGCTATTTCTAGTATAATCTTTTAAATGGATGTCGTATTTTTATGTGCGTGTAATTTTATGTTGGATTATGTGGGTTTGTTTGGCTGCTGCAAAGTTAAAAGGGTACTACTATATATTGTGAATATTTTCAACCGAGTTATGATTGTAAAACTTATCAATACATGATATTGATACGAATTATAAAAGAGCGTCACTTATTACACATCTCACCAAAAAAGTTGTCACTAATATTTATTCACGTAACTAACAATCAAATAGTCGACACAAACATTCGCAATGTATTTTTAAATGCACCGTTTTTTTGTGCGTTGATTTGAGTCGCAAACACTGTATGTATAAATTAAATAAGGTAAGTTTCAAATAAGTTGCATTAAATTATTTATTTTTAAAGGAGTTTGGATTTTCAAACATACAAAACCCTCTAAATATTATATAACATAGTCTAGTTTTTAATTTTATTTTTTTAAAAGCCCTACTTTTTGAATAATACAATATAATTTTATAATTAAATACATCATCACACTATTACAATTACAATGTTAATAATCAACTAACCCTCACTAAAGAAAAAAAATCGAACTTGATACCTAAAGGTTAGGCACCTTGGCTATGATCTCATCTGCAAAAAATAATTTTATTTTATTTTAGATAATTTTACAATATTCACATTTATATTGAACAAAAGTGGAATGAAAACATAGATTTTGAAAGTTCAAGGGTGAGTTTTAAGGCCAAAAATGGGAAAACCATTCATTGTGGATTAGGTAATAGGAGATGAGGTTCATTTTTGTAGACCAAAAGGCCATGGAATTTAACGTCATTCCCCACAAACAAAATAGAATAATAGAGACTGCCCTTTGGATTTATATCTTTCAATTCGAGGAATCAATCAAGGAGATCGGATAACAAATTGGATAAGAAAATTGAACGATGGGGAAATTTTGAAAAGTTAATAGATTTTGGGGCTTGTTTAGCAAGTCCTAAAATAATGTAAAATTGAAATCTAAACAATTAACTAGTAGCTTTAATAATCATTTTCTTTTATTTGTAAGCTATGTAGGGTTGCAGGTGAACAAAGCTGATAAAAAAAAAAAAAGAGCTCAGTCTATTAGATCTCGATAAAAAAAAAAAAAAAGATTGGGTCTGTTAAAAAAATTATGAATTATGTGTTTCATTTTATTAAGATTTACTTTTTCATGTATTAAGAGTATTGCTATTATACACACACACACATATATATATATATATATATATATATATATATATATATATATATATATATATATATATATATCAAATTAAATTCATTTAAACAATACTTAAACCAGTCTGAATTGAATTAAATGCATCCAAACAAGGTTTAAATCAGGATCAAATTCTAAGTCTGAATCGTGACTCGCCCAAAAAGTTATGACTGAATGTTGTATTGATAGTAACTTTAACTCGTTATATACAGATAAATATTTCTCATATCTTTTTATGTGAAATTGAGGTGTTACAATATATAAATGAGTTCCATTTCCCATAAATTTTTCCTTTATTTATATAGCAAATGAGTTCAATTTGTTCGCAAGTTTTGAATTATGAAATTCACCAACTTATTAAATGAACTATAAATACAAGTTTGTCAAATCCGAACGGTTCACGAATCTGTTTACATTGTAGGCCCATAATATTTATAGTTGAGTTGACATACAAAAAAATTAACATAGTTTATTTATTTTATTTCACGTACAAGAAAATAGAAGTGAGATAATCCTTTTATTCGACAATAATAATTCTATTTCAAAATTTACAAATTAATATTAAAGATATTATATATATTGAAAATAATATAAACAAGCGTTGGGTGCATTTACAGTATAAATAAGTGTTCGGTGCACGTCATAAAGTATGTAACTATAAATAAATAAGATCAAAATGAATTTGTATACAGCAATCGACCAGTCCATTATGTTGTGAGATATTTCAACATAATTGTGAACCACTCATTATTTTGAGATATTTCAAGATATTTTGTCTTCTTAATTCGTAATCCCTCCTATTATTATTGCTCCTTACTTTGTGAACTTGGGGGTCCATGGCCAGGGGCGAAGTCACGTTAGAATTTGTAGAGTTGATTTATCCCATAAAAATATTTATTTTATAATTTATGATAATTTTAGAAGAAATTTAAGTGTAATGAACAAATTGATCCTACTAAAATTTTATAAATTTTATAATATACGGGGTATGTGACGCCCCCGAAATTAGGTATACATCACCCATCTTGGGTCGTCAGATACATGGTACAAAATTCAAATACAACTTACTAATACTGTTGCTCGCAGCATATGCAATCTGACAAAAACATAATGTGTGAGTTTGAATATAATTATTGTCTCTACTAGAGAATATACAAACTTAAAAGGAGTCCTCATTACAATTATTAACACACTATTTCACAAAATAAGTGAGGACTACTAATCTTATCCTCGAGGCAATCAACTCCGGTTCCGACTAGTCCTCTCCTTTATGTTCTCATTTCAAGAGAAAAAAGTGAAAGAAAGGGTGAGCTCAAGTATTTCAAGAAGAAATATTATGACTAAGATAATGCGAGAATAAATTATCGTTAGCCTTCAACAAATGTTAAACCGATAAAATATATAACAACATCAAGTTTAAGCTGCTTAATGAACAAGCAATCCATTAAAAGAGTCAAGAGAGAATAAAATCTACTATCTTTTATGATTTAAAAGGTTTTTCATGACTTTTATCATTTGGGACTCAAATTTTAATAAATAATCCACATCATCGAATCACCCATGCGATTTATGGCCGAGGATATTCTTTAGTATCACGACCACAAATTATCCACGACTACTGACGAGGACATTCATGTATTCATTAATGGTGGTCGTGATCATGCCAACAATTGTCCATCAATGCATTACGGGCCAATAATAACTTTTACCACATCATTTTGTAACATTACGGTCATGATTACAACCGAATAATCCTCAGTCATAATCATACCAAGTCCATCTACGCACTACAGCTGAATATGAGATGACTTTCAACATAATATAAACATGAGGATGATGACAATGATATAAGAATTCAATAAAACAAGTTCAAGAATTAATTTATCTGAGGAACTAATAATGTCCAAATTATCAACATGATCTTTGCTTTTGTAGAGTAAAATTCAAGAATGATCGGAAAAATATTTCCATAAAAGATTTGGATGAAAGCGCAAATATCGAGGATATTCTACTAATTTCATGGAGTATAGAAGTCAAAACTTTAACCAATTGAGTATAATAAACAATGGAATAACAAAAGAAATCACCGTGCATGCAGACCAGCATAGATGAGTTATTCCAACAGAATAATAATAACGGAACCGGTCGGTGTAAAACACATGACAGGATGTTCCAAATGAATAATAATAAAAAAGCGGAACCGGTAGGTGTAAAACACACAGACGAGGATGTTCCAATGAGAATAATAGAAGAATGTCACCAAGTATAGGGTAATGGCGTATACTGAGGTTATTCCAATGAATAATAAAGAATGAAATAACAACAGTTTTCTTCATGAATAAGAGAGAATAACACCCCTTACATTAGTAGTAGATTGAATCTTTGCGGTAGTGTAGTAAGAAGAATACTCTTCTTCTTTCTCTCTTATCTCTCTATACTTTCTCTCTATAGTTTAAATGAATTAAGTGAAAAATAATGAAGCACTAGGCCTCTATTTATAGAAGATTTCTAGCTTAAAGACTTGAAATGTGAAAAGGCAAGTGGCTCGACGGTAGTGATGATGAAAAGAAAAGTGGTTTGACGCCTCAGTAATGAAAGCGACAATTGGATCGACGCTGTAATGTGAAAGCGGCAAGTGGTTTGGACGTCTGGTAAAGGTAATTCTTATCGACGAAGGTAATTACTATTGATGAAGGTAATTACTATTGATGAAGGTAATTACTATTGATGAAGAGACTCTTATGATGATGACATATGGGCCCCCATAAAATAACCAAACTTACCACAAACGTCTCATAATAGACTCTTTATATACATCAAGGATGAATAAATATTACCACAAATCATTTTATTTTTAATCAGCAGATATTTAATCTTTCAACAATTATTAATCATTTATAACTTGTCGTCTCAATTATTGATTTAATAATATAACATATTATCTGAGATGATCTTTGTGACAATAATTGAATCAATAATATAAGAGATATGATCGCAATTCTTGTAGCAATAATTGAAAGTATGGTGAGTGACTTCTCACGTAAAGCATCAATAATCAATACTGAGTGTCTACTTATACAACCACGCGTATTCATTGTACATTTCTTTTACTAAGGGTAGTTCAGCGGTTTTAACGGTAACACATCCGTAGTTATTTTCATAAAGTATTTTTGTCGTTTTTTCAATCCAAATAATAATTCCGTTATTAATGAGGTCCACTAATGATTGTCTTAGTCGTCACGAATATTCCCCACACAAAAGAATATTCCCAGACCAAACGAATATTTTATTACAACACTTACTTTTGCAAAATTTATAAATATTACCCACAACTATAACATTATATCAAATTTACTCCATAATATTCAAAAATAATATTTATAGAAAATTCATCTTTATTTATAAAAGTTGGGGTCTTACAGGGTACTCTAAGCACGTTTTGCGATCGTTCGTGGTCCTGTACGATTTTGGAATCAAACAATACTAAAAGAAATTATGAATGCATGCATAATACTATATAATATGATCGTTGAAGATGAACGAGATGAAAATTAAGAACCAACAACCTATGATACACATGACGAGATTCCAACTGTAGAAGTGTCTCATTAGTGTACCCCACAATTACTTGAATTCATTGAAACCAATCATCACATAAGGGATAAACAAGTTCATTCTCAACTTCAAGAAGATATTATTCAACACTTGTGGTCACTACATGGCGAAGCATAATCCACTATATTCTGCTACAATAATAAGCAAATCACGATTCTCTAATAATAAGCAAGTCAACTACTAGATGTGACTCTTTTCATGATTTCTTTCTTGCGTTGTTTATAATATTCAGCTACTTCAGGTTCCATGTTAGCGGTGTCAATCATCATGATCCTTTCATCCTCTTGTGCTTTCATTATATTCAACTTTTCTTGGTCTTGAAAATATATTTTGTCTATATTCTCTTGTCTTTTGTTGGTTCAATTTCATCTGATGCTCGAATTTCTCAAACCTCAATTCCATATGTGTACTAGTATCACCGGTTCCTTTGCCATTTTTAAATAATGCTTCCGAAGCCTTTCTTCCCATTGACCTCTCTAACTAATCCTGTAGAGATTGTATCTTCAATACCATCGTCTTCACCCAAACTTACTTCTTCCGCAGTTGATGAAGAAGATGTTGCTGGACTTGACTTTTTAGAATTTTTCTATTTTTTTCTACTATTATATGTTTTCCATTTTAGTGCATCCTTTAATATTCTCCAACAATGCATAGATTCAAATGGTTGGTTTTGGATACTTTTGAACATCTCTATTGCTTGACATATCTATGTTTAAAATTATTTACAAAATATTAAGTATAAAAACTATAAGAATAAACTTAATGAAATTTTACATGAAATTCTTGAAATACCTTATCTTGTTCACCTACACCGCTTCGTTGCAATCTTTCAATTGAAGCATAATATTCACAAAATTTGTTCACAGCGAGTTGAATTGTTGACCAACGCTTAGCCAAAGCAGTAAAATTGCGTTCAGACTCAAAATTTTTGTATTCATGAAAATATTCGTGATCTCTTTTCAAATATCTTTCATGTTTCTGATCGTTTCCTTGAATCAGACCCATGCTTACATTAAGTCATCTAGAAACAAAGGACATCTTCATCAATTGTGTAATTTTTCTTTCGCCCTGCTCTTTTATTGGACTTATTTTCGGGAGTTTGAATTATTACATCAGTTTGAATTGAAAATTCATCCAACGAATTTGGATCATCAAGTGAGAAATCTTCAGATAATAATGAAGAATAATACATCGGAGTACCATGATTTTCCATCTAAAAATAAATTAAAGAGATATTATCAATAAAAAAATAAAAATCAAATATAACAAAAATACAAACTATTATTAACAAAATACTTACAATTGCTAAATGTTGAAGTAGTTGATTGAGAGATGGTAAAATGTATTGAATTATTGTACATATTTATAGATTTTTCAATTTCTATCCGTTGTTTTTTATTACTATTCTGATCAACTTTTTTTTACCGTTCTGACTTTTTTTATATCCGTTGGAGACCACCCTGTCCCTTCTCGCCTTCTTCTTCTTCAGCGACTTCGTCTCCTTCATCCCATTTTCCTTCTTCAACATCTCATTCCTCCTTTTTCTTCAATCAGCATCTCTCCCATTTAAATATATTAAAAATTATAGTCCACCAAATCTTGTTCCTTGATATAGTCGTTTTGCCTCGCCAAAAAAATTCGATCGACTAAATATAATCTGTCTACTGGAGCGAGATTTGTATCATAGACTAAATATAATATAGGATTTATTCAATACCGGCTTGCTGGAGATGCTCTTAAGAGATGGGCTTACTAGTGAAATGGGTGGTAACATGAAGAAGGAAAAGAAAAAAGAAGATTGAACTGAAATGGGTATTATAGTGGATTATTCATTTTTCAATATAAATTGTCGAATATGGTGAATGATAGGGTTATTTATTAGCCATACTTAGCGTTTGCAGTATACGATACTTATTAAAAACGACGTCGTTTTCCAATTGCCTCAGATACTTAACGTCCAAAATTTAATAATGTAGCGGGAGACTTTTACAAGGAGGATAATTTAATAATGAAAAATACTGTGTAATGACAATTATTGAAACAACAGCAATATAAAATATCAACGCAGCAATTATTGAATCAATAAAATAAAATCTTTGAGCGATTAATTACGTAACCATTATGGAGTAGTGCCTTCTTACGTAAAAGTCGATAATTGGTGCAATACTGGTGTCTTTCTTGTGCAACAACAGCGTATTCACGTGTTTTAACCACCGGGTATTCCAACGGTAAATGAATAACAACTACTGCTATTATTTTTAAACAACTTATATTTGTCGTTTTCTTCCTCCAATCGCTTTCCGTTATGGGGCCCACACATGGTTGTGCCGTCGTACGAATATTCTCCGACAGTACAAATATTCCACGACCAAACGAATATTCCCCGACAACAATGAATATTTTATAACCACTTGTTTATTTTGAAATATTTGCGTATTTTACCCATAACTATCCACATTAATCACATCAACCCTTACTATTTCAAAATAATAATTAGAAGAAATTAAATTTCATTTATTAATTATTTGGGGTCTTACATGAGTCTCCTCTTGAGTTCTTCGAAGCTCTTCCCACATTCCTTGCTCCATTCGAATTTTGTATCTCTACGAGTCAGCTGCGTTAATGGAATAAAGATTCGAGAATATCCTTCAACGAATCTCCGATAATAACCAACTAAGCCTAGAAACCCACGTATTTCGATTCTGAAACTTAGGTTGTTCTCAATTGTGAATCATATCCACCTTGGATAAGACGTTACAATGACACCTATCGATTTCTTATCGCATACGAATATGGTGTCCCATACGGAGAGTGCGGCTTCAAAGACATTCCACAAAGGAAGTCACCGGATAAAGGCTCGGTACCAAATTTATAGTTAAATTTTAACTCCTGAAGTTCAATAGAGCCATTCGATATGAGATTTTAGAAATGAGTTTTGTCTTAGGGTTCAAAGTCGATACAAAATTTAATATCGAGCTTTGGGAGTAAGCCAAGAAATTCTTCAGAAATACGTCGGGAAAAATCAATAACAATGGGAATATTATTCAAATCGGCGTGTCTTTATTCAAATCCATAACATGGACTAAGAAAACTTGACATCCCTAATAAGCGAATGACTTCATGGCTTGATATGAAAATGTTTGACTACAATGGTTTGATTGCTTGAATTGAATAATGAGTTGCTTAGAAAATATGAAAACTAACAACCTTACATTTAAAGTAATCAATTTCGGCATGATGAGTAGTTAACCTTAAAATCACATCAAAAGCAAATATCTCTATAAAAATAAGGTTAACGGGGTAATGTGATAGTGCCATCTGAATCAAGCAAGATTTCTAAACAACGGATGTAATGAAAGTTTCTCTAACTGAGTCTCCATAAATAAGGTCAAAGTCTAATTTCTCCGTAGTCAAGTTCAAACGTTGGCGCAAGCAAAGAGATAAAAGAATGGGTAGAATCCCGGTATCTAGTAAGGTATAAACTTCGCAAGAATTTATAATTAACTAACCGTCTTAACTTCGGGTTTTCGCATTTGACCGATCACGACAAACGCTTCTTCCAGAATCGTTGACTTTGACTTTTTTGGGACGATCTTTTGAGTCATCGTCCCATTAAACTAGGTTTCGCTACCGCACAATCTCGGCGATATGTCCTTCCTTTCTACAACTATAGCATACCTTGAACTGTTGTGGGCAGTTTAGGCCGATATGTCCCTCTTTCCGCATTTGTAGCATATATATGGGGTGGTCTTTCTCCTCCCTTGGAACCGATTTACATCGGCATTGGCGTCTTCACATGGTCGTTGTTGAATCTCCTCTCTTTAAAATCTCCTCCCACTCGCTTCTTCTATTTTCATGGCCACGATTACCACCGAGTGGTTCTAGCCTTTGTCAAGTATTCTTCTTTCTCCGTTGGTTATCGTTATTCTAATGACTTCTATCTTCGGTATGATCCTGGTTATAGTCCCTCGGTTGAACGTACTCGTTATCTCGTTCTAACAACTGAGCCCTGTTGACAACATCTGAATAGAGAGAAAATTTATGAGAAATGAGATCTTGGCGTATCTTGGGTTTCAAACCTCTCAGAAACATCCGCGTCATACGTTCCTCATTCTCCACTAAATGAGGTGCAAACCTGGATAACTCCGTGAACTTCGCCTCGTACTGGGATACCGTCATGTTATTCTGCTCCAGTCTAATAAACTCCACTTCCTTCATATGACGAATACTTTCAGGGAAGTACTTGTCATTGAACTGTTTCTGAAATGTCTCCCATGATATGCTTAGTGTAGCTGGATGGGTACGCTTCACAGATTCCCACCAGTAATCTGCCTCGTTACGGAACATAAAAGTAACGAATGGAACTTTTTGTTCCTCCGTGCATCCCAAGACATCGAATATATTGGTAATTTGTTTGACCCACGTCTCCGCCTTAATCGGATCCGGCTTTCCCCAGAATTCTGGTGGTCCCAACTCTTTGAACTGCTTGGCTGTGACCACCCGTGAATTGCTATCATTTCCTCCTCCGTATTTTGAACACGAGTCTCCTCAAATTCGATTTTGCATGAAGCGCAAAAAGCTTCTAAACATCCCTCGTTCATCATCTCGCTTTCGGTGGTGTTGTTCACGGAGGTACATTGCCGACTGTTAGACGTTCTCTCGTTGGTAAAGACATGCATCTCCACGGTCTCATTTACTCTCATTTGTTAATATTCTCGGTTGACATTCTCAAAATCTTGTCATAAAACAAGGGTTAATTAAGGAAATCAATATATCACATAATATCCCTATATACTAACTAACTAACAAATAAGCTTAGGTAAGACACCTTAGCGAAGGATTTACTCGTCTCTCCCTCCTAGTTCTATTCCCGATCTCCGCCAGAGATCATATCCCTAAGCTTTGATACCAACTGTGACGCCCCCAAAATAGGTCCATTCCATCCAACCCTTTCTGAGTCGCCAAATACATGGTACAGAAATAACTACAACTTTATTATTACAACAGTAAAACTGTGAGTTTAAATACAGATATTGCCATCTAAACAATATCCACATACAAATAAATCCTCATCATAATTATTGATACATTATTTAACAAAAATGGTGAGGACTACTAAACAACTCTCTAAAACCATCATTCCATACCCCAGGCTCGCATTACTCATTTACATTCGCCGCCTCTGGGAAGAAAAATGGAACAAAAAGGAAAAGGGTGAGCTCAACTAGCCCGAAGAAGAATATTATGACTAAGATAATATACAACAAATTATCGTTAGTCTTCAACGAGGAAAAATTTAATAGAATACAATAGACAACAAGTTTTAAATCAATACTCGCATGACGGAAAATATTAATTCATAGAAGAGTTACGTAGATGATGAAATCTACTAATATCTATGAATTTAACGATCCATCATCAATATTTTTATCCTCGTAACATCAATCAATATATATACGGAATCATATATTCATCCTCGCACTACAAGGCCGAGGACATTCACCGATTGGTCATGTTCATCTAAACACTGTTCATCTTTTGACTTCACGGCCAAAGATATTCATCGAAATCATCCATCTTTTGCACTACTGTGCCAAAGATATTCATCGAAATCAATCATCTTTGCACTACAGGCCAAAGATATTCAATAATATCATCATTTAAGACTGAGGATGATGAAAAATATTTTTAAAGTAAACGAATCTAGTGAAACAAAAGAACAAATATTAAGGATTCGTATTTTAAACAATCTAAGTATAAAAATACTCATAAGTAATCAGAGTGGAGTAAAATTCAAGAATGATCAAAACATGGATACAATCAAAGCTAGTATCCATAATAGATATTTTGGACAAAAAGAAGAAATTTTATTTTTGGTGAATAGTGTCAGTGATTCGTGAATATAGTCTTGAGTATCGTGAATAGTAACTCTCAGACACCAAAAGATAAAATTTTCAAAAAAGCATCTTCACGCTTCGTGAATAAGACTTTCGTGAATAAGAACTCATGAATAGTAACTCATGAATAGTAACTTCGTGAATAAGTAACTCATGAATAAGTAACTTGATACATGAAAAAGTTCCAAATTTGATAAAAATATCCAACCAATATTTCAAAGATAATGATATTGAAGAAATAATATCATTTTCAAATAAAATAACATCCCTTACCTCGAAAGACAAGATTTCTAAGTTGAAACAGGGATATAAAGCTATGACTTGAACTTGCACCAGTATAGCAATACTCAAAGTATACTCAAAATACTCACAAGATACGCTTTCGATAATATAGAGAGAAAACTTCAATTTCGGTGTGATTTTCAATTTAACCCAAGACCCTATTTATGAAAAAATGCTTAGAACACCAAAGTAGAAAATTTATTAAATATTATTATTATTATTTCTACAACTTCCTACGCCAACCTAGAATCTGATTTCAGCAATTAAAACACATGCAAGACCCACACTCAAATCACCAAAAATGTTTTTCATATTAAAAATATTTTAAACTTCCAAAATCAATTATTTCATAGCTTTGAACTTCAACAATTCATAATAAATAGCCTTTTATCAGAAAATTGAATCTCTGGCAATTTTTATAGGAAATTCAATTCTATACAACTTTGCGTAAGAAAATTTTTCCAAATTCCAAATAGAAATTTAAAGAAATCCACAAATGGGCGATTTACAAGCTATAATCAAATTTTCGATAATAAATGGTGTCGCATGAACATGTTTAACATGTTTTAAACATTTATGGTAACAAAAATACTCCTCCTCATATATATACTCATATATCCCACATTCATCGTAAAAATATCATCATTATTATATTATTAAAATATAATAATATATTTAAATGAATTATTTTATCAGAAAAAGATAAAATTTCAATTTTCAACAATTGTCACATTAAAAATTTTCTCCATCTATATCCACATAAAATCAATATTTTTCTCATCATATGAATCAATAATTAATTATTCACAAATAATATTACAGAATCACAATATTGACAACGAGGTGATTCACCAGAAAAGAGGAGGCTTTCCAATAAGAATTTTCTCCTTCTTGGTAGCGCAATTAGGTGACCAAACCTCTCCTTAGATGAACTTTCTAGACATTGCCAATAATGTTATCCAATAATATTATTCAGATAATATGAATTATTGCTCAGATAATGGAAAATCCGTGTAATGACAATTTATTGAAACAACGATAATATAAAATATCAATGCAAAGAATTATTGAATCAATAAAATAAAATCTTTGAGCGATAATTATCGTAATAATTATTGAGTAAGTGCCTTCTTTACGTAAGAATCAATAATTGGTGCAATCTGCGTGTCTTCTTGTTCAACAACGCGTATTAGTGTATTTTAACCACCGGGTATTCCAACAAGATAATTGGTAATAACTACGTCGTTATTTATAAACAACTTATATTTGTCGTTTTCTTCATCCAATCGCTTTCAGTTATGGGGCCCACATAAAAGTCTCTGGCCGTCGTATTTAATATTCACGAAGTACGAATATTCCACGACCAAACGAATATTCTCCGATAATAATGAATATTTTATAACCACTTTGCTTATTCGAAATATTTGCGTATTTTACCCATAACTATCCACATTAATCAAATCAACCCTTACTATTTCAAAATAATAAATAGAGGAAAATAAATTTCATTTATTAATAATTTGGGGTCTTACATATTGCTTCATTACCCTATTCGGGCATTTGATACTCGACAATATCAAAATGAATTAATGGGACCAATAGGATCTCGCCAATCTAGCCTCATAGTTATAGTACCTCGATCATCATCCCATCGTTGGTATATGGCCGCCATACTACCTCCCCACTGAGGTTCTTTATCAAATTCGCCCCGGTAGAAAGATAAATGATGATGGGGATCGTCGCTATCACCATATTGATGTTTCATGAAAGACGCCCACGTCTTTGTTGCTTCTAGGGACCCAAAATGCGAGAATTAGGCCTAGGATTAGGCCTTCCAAAAAAAACTTCGTATGCCCAAATTTGTAACAAGGTCACACAACCATTTACATAATTACTCTCTTTCGGAGATCTTCATGTCAGACCCGATATAAATATGACAAACACGCGGCACCCACGACGTATGTGGCGGTCTTATTTGAATCATAAATAAAATGCATGTACTAGGGTGTACGAT
The DNA here is from genome assembly GCA_020205605.1 of Panax ginseng. Classification (NCBI taxonomy): domain Eukaryota; kingdom Viridiplantae; phylum Streptophyta; class Magnoliopsida; order Apiales; family Araliaceae; genus Panax; species Panax ginseng. The sequence continues at coordinate 6,715,215 of CM035136.1, read as the reverse complement.
GATTTTTGACCTTAATGGAAATAAACCCCTCCGCGTAGCCAAAGGACATATGCCTTTGTATACATACCAACTACGTCTACTTGCATTGTGCGGACACTTGAAAAATTTTTTATGTAAACGGACTAAGGAAATACCACGTCTTTTTTTGACATTATTCCATTCCTCACCCATTCATCCCCAAAGATTTCCCTAAAATAATTTAATGGAGCATCGAATGAAGGATGAGTTAATGGCTTACCCAATCTTGGCAAACGAAAAATGAAATGGACATCCTCCAATGTTATTGTTATTTCACCACATTTCATGTGAAATGTATTTGTCTCTGGCCGCCATCTCTCAATCAAAGCAGATATATAAAGGTGACATACATTGCAGTTACTACTTGCAGGATAACTAAACCCCTTAAACCCCCACCTCTAATAATTTTTTTTTGTAGCTCGGTAAGTTCCCATTTATCATATGTAATTCAAGTAGATTGGCTCGACATCGGTGTACCCCTTTCAATCTCATTCCACACATCTTCCGATACATGCTTTTCTTGGGCATAAAGGACACTACGATCGATGGGTTCAGACCATTGATTGTCCATATTTACCTACAAATATCAATAACAATAAAATTTATACACATACTAATATTTTATACTAATATCAATAACATTAACAAAAATATACATAAAAATATTTTATATATAGAAAATAATTCGATTTATACACATAATTTGTATACATAGATGCATACCTACCACCCAATTTGTATACATACATGTAATAATACTAAATTTGTCACTTATATACCATGCTTTCATATAGCAATAATTTGTAAAATATTTAGCAAAATTCTATCATTCAATGTCTATTTTGTTTCTAAAGATACTTACAAAAGCATAATGGGTAGTAAAGACGCTTACTTTATCGGTTGAATGTGAGATTGATGGACTAACGTTAGCTATTTGCGGCGTGAATCCTTCGTCGTCTCGTTGTGCCCAAATAGTCTCAAGATCTGCAAACGCCGACCGCATTACTCCGAAGATACAAGTTCGGATCTGGAACGCTTGGCATTAGTCCACTAACGGCTTGGCCAAATTCCATAATGTTCGATTTTAAAATTCCTCTTTCTGGCATTACTCCTCAGCGGCAAGAAAGAGGAATTTTAAATTATATCGGGCCATTCTCCCTCTAGCGGCTGGGAGCTCATCTCAGCCATTAACTCCAATTTTGGACGGTTGGATGAGCGTTAGTTGTCCACGGGTTCCCAGCTAACGTTGTCCACGGATCGTTTTCCATATATATGTGTGTGTGTGTGTGTGAGAGAGAGAGAGAGAGAGAGAGAGAATGCACATCTTTGACCGTCAATTAAAAGGATTAATCTTGATTTAAAAAAATTAAAAAGAACTTTCATTCTGTATGTATTATTTATAGATAACAGCTAGATGCTTATTTTTAAATGTGGTTGTTCCATATGAAGATAGACAACTATATATGGACGTATTGGCTGAATTGATCTATATATAACTAGTGTTAGTTGTGAATCACTCTGCGTATATAAACGTGTGGGTGACCAACACAATAGTTTTTGGGAATTTTCAGGTAAAAGTGGAGAAGAAAGTTGGGAGTGGAGATGCTAAGGATGTGATCTGTGCAGCTGTGAGAAAACTTGAAGCAGACATATTAGTCATGGGAAGCCATGACTATGGCTTCCTCAAGAGGAGGTATATATATATATATATATATATATATATATATATATCATCGATCAATTGATTGTCATGCACACTATTTGAGCAACTAATTCCTCAGTCGAGATGGCAGTGATAGTCTTTCTGACACAGCCATAATTTGGTCATCAGTTATCTCTCATCCTTCATCTATCCAAAATCGTTTAGAAAAAAAAAATAAAAAATCTTAGATTCTTCCTACCTCATACAATTCTTCCAAAACGTAGTTTAATTCTTCAAACCAATATATTTAAACACAAATTTTTTCCTCAAATTCTTTGTATCGACCAGGAAATTCAAACACAACTTCTTCAAATTACAGCTTGACATGTCTCAATGAAACACCAATTAACCCAGACCCAAACACGGAATAGTATTAGTAGCTATGGGCTAGTACGTATGGGGACCCATATATATATACTTATTTATATATAGCTGGTTAATTATTAATATTACATACATTTAAGAATACATATTTTTTTTTATATATGCAGGATTCTTCTGGGAAGTGTGAGTGATTATTGTTCTAAGCATGTTAAGTGCCGAACGGTAGTTGTGAAGAAGTCTTAAGAACCAAAAAAAAAATTGAACCACTTTGCTAGGGTCTCGCCAGTCGCCACAAACAATGCATGTGTGTTATGGGGTTCTTGTAGGAATTTTTTAATGCATTAGAAAGAAAGAAATTAATTAATTAATTAAAGAGGACATTATTTTTACATGTAATTTTAATATTTTCACATGAACTTCTTTCATAAGAGAATAGAATGGATATGATCATACATTTATGTGAGAAAAACATATATAGAAATATAATTTAAAATTACATGTGAAAATATTATTTTTTTTAATTAATTATCCAATAATGCATTAGAAAAATAAAAATTGGAATTAGTTAATCTTGTATTTAAATATCTCTAAAGTGGTTGGTTCTCTCACTCTCTTGTCTGAGGTCCACCGTGGACCAGTTTGATCAAAGTGCTTTTAGAGCTGGCAGTCTTGACCATCAACCAAGTATTTGTTTGCTTCCACCTAATAACTTTCAATTGCATTTACCTCCAATAATCAATAATAATTCTTTTTTATTGCTCTCACCTTCTTACAAAAAGGGTCTAATTTATAAATAATATATTTATATTTACTCTTAAAAATAACAAATTCATAATTTAGTGGTGATTGCATACTAATAAAACTATTTTACTTAAAGAAATTGAGTTGATTTAATTGATGGTATTATCAAAAAAATTAAGTTGTACTCTTCTGTAAAATAAAAAATTGACAAATTTTTAAACTCATTTTTCGGAACTGAGGGCGAGTATTTAACAGTTTTTTTTCAATATTTTAATTTAATTATGTAGTGGGAAAAAAGAAGAAGAAGTTAGTGTGATGCGCAGTGCGATAATTTACGTAAAAACTTGAAAAAAATATTCTCATAATAAAGTTAAAATAATGTTTAGTTACAAATTGTTTTTGAGGAAAAGTGCTTTCGCCAAAAGTATATACTATTAATTTTATGCTTCATTTAAAAGTGCTGTTTAACCAAAATATACCAACACTAAAACATTTTCATATCTAATTTTAAAAATATTTTTACTCCAACGTATTGCTCTATTAGATGGAGTTTAAAAATCTCGAGATTAATGTAATTTACCCTTAATTTTTTAAATGAAACAAATTTTTTAAATTGAATTTCTAAATGAATACATAAAGTTTACTCGAGTTAAACTAGGAATAACTCGAATTATAACACATAACACAAGTTGGACTCGTTTATGTAATCGAATAAAATATTTGACTTAATTTGTTTACTAACTTAATTTTTAATTCATGCCAAAATAGAAAAAAGAAATTAAAAGAAAAAGAAGGGAGAAGAAATGAACTAATCAAGTGCCAATTTTCCCCATCCTCCGAATCCAATCACCTTCTCCGTTGGAACGAATTACATAGTCCCAAAAGCCTAAATAATAACTGCCAAAAAATATTGAAGTCCAGCTCATGAACTAAAAGACCTGAACAGAACAGAACAGAACAGAACAGGACAGGACAAAAAGAGTTGTCATGTTTGATTGTTCATCCTAATAGTTACACTCACTCGTAACAAAGTAATTTATATATCAATTAATTTTCAATAATACTTTGACAATAAAAAAATTAAATACACAAAAAGAATATAAAATAATTAGCTATAATTATTAAATTCAATTATTTATAATAAAATATTAATTAATTATAATACGATACATTATTTTATATTTATTTTTTATCATCGCAACGCAACACTACTCATTAATTTTATACTAACAATTTTGATATGCGATTAAAATAAAATTTTAAACCGTACGATTTAACAAACAATGTGTAAATGTTTTTTTTATAAATTTATTTTTTTAGTTTATATAAATTAAGACGATTCCGATTATCATGAAGTTAATTTTATAATAAGTTGATTAATTAATTAATATAATATTAACATTAAAAAAATTAGCTCCCTACTTAAGCGTGCACACTACAAGTTAACTTCATCGTAATTAGTCGTCGCCCATTGTTTGCCAAATTTTACCATGCAGAAAATTTGACCAATATTTTCCCGGTAAATTAGCTAAACACGTGAACCATGGAATCCACCCATTTTTTATTAACCCGTTCACTTCACTTGTGTAGGGGTAGGCGACAGTGAGGAGAATTTTGGTACTCACTCCCACAGTCCAGATCTGTTGGAATTCGAATCTGATTTGCTCTCTTCCTTCTCCCATCTCTCTATTTCATCGGAAAATCAAAACCAGAAAAAGAAGAATAAGATGTTTCTTTTCGATTGGTTCTATGGCGTGTTAGCCTCGCTCGGATTATGGCAAAAAGAGGCTAAGATCTTGTTTCTAGGGCTCGATAATGCCGGCAAAACTACTTTGCTTCACATGCTCAAAGACGAGGTATTTTTTTTAGATTTGTTTTATGATGATTTCTGTTGATTATTTTTATGCGAAATGTTTTTGATTGGATTGATTTTGATTTCAGAGATTAGTTCAGCATCAACCGACACAGCATCCGACGTCGGAGGAGCTGAGTATTGGGAAAATCAAGTTTAAAGCTTTTGATTTGGGAGGTCATCAGATTGCCCGCAGAGTCTGGAAGGATTACTATGCCAAGGTAGTATTTCTCCAAATTCAGATAAACTGATGTATCTTATCCGATTCTGATCTGGTTGTATGAGCATTAGCTTTTGGTTATGATATTTATTAGATTATCAGATCTGATGAAGTTCACGTGCAAATCTGTTTTTGGAGGGAATAATTATCCATCCTATTGACTTGATAATTTATTTTGAGTAATGCTAGGGTCCAAAATTTGTGTCATTATACATACTTTACAAGACTAGAATATTCCTGGACTCGAAGGAAAATGTAAAGAAGTTTAGAAGAAACTAGATATGACTGGGTACTTGAGTAGCTACATTGTAAAAGTTTGATCAAAATATGAGAATTCTAGCTTGCATTGCATTTGTACTAAATTCTTTATTGAACAATCATTTTTTTTAATGTAAATTAAAAATATTTTTTGGTAAGTAATGTAATTAAACATTAGCTTTATTGGATCTGGATTCTAAGACAATTCCTAACCATAAGCATCCATGTAAAGTTGCCTCCACGGTATCACATTTTAGCCTATGTAGCGCACGGCAAATTGAAACCGCATTAGTTGTAAACATTGTTTCGATTCTGTGATATACAATTAGAAAACAGTTTCATCATTTCTTTCTTTCTTTCTTTTTCCTATTAGAGCCTGTGTTATTATCTAAATATGTACTGTACACTTAGTCCCGAATGAGTTTACATTCTGTATCACGTGTTTGTGCTGCCTCATTTCTTTGAACCTGTACTTGTGTCATGCACGTACACTTAAAGGTCCAATTTTGTCACAACAGGTTTTATTACTATGCCCTCTGGATTTAATGCTTTTCCACTACTAAGTTGTTTCTCAGTTCTTTTGTAGAGAGGGGGGAGGGGGGGGTCTGGGCCTGTAGAGCACCATATCTATAGAATCTTCCTATACTTATAGTGAAACAAATATGCAGTACTTGTGTCCTGTCAGAAATGATGTAGTTTCTAATGCCATGTTCATATTCCTCATTCTTATAAACTTTACAATGTGATTTTCTTAGGCACGTTCTTGGGCTTGGACCTGTTAATTTCAGACATTTATACCTTGGTACCGTGTTTTTTTATATAAAACAAATTCTTTTATTTTATTTGTAGAATTTGAATTCTTCATCTGGCTTAGCTGGTGATTTCTTTTATACTAAGATACTGAAGTTCTGATTCATCAAAGTTAGTTATTAATCATACAATCTACTTATCTAACGAAATGTTCTTCTTGGTGAAATTGATGAAATTTCTTTAAAAGTTTAATGTAGAACCTTGAACACGTGCTAAAAAATTTCATTGTTTTTAGTGGATCTTATTCTTAATGCTACATGTTGATCTTGTCGTACTATTTTGTTGTATCTATTTTTCAATTGTCTCAAGACTTTATGATGGCATATATCTCCTGTTGGTTTACCCTGCATCATATACATACTTTAGAGTTGTAATGGTTCATCTGGTTGGGCTTATCGAGTTATTGTGATCCCCAGTGACTATTCAACTTTCAAATGATTATGATAAATTGATGGTCAATTCTTATATGAAGACAAGAATTGGATATAGTTCGAGCTATGCTGGATCATACATTATTTGAATGTCATACATGGTGGAAAAAACAATGAGTTATGAGATAATTGTTGTTATCCATTGCAAGGTTTCTTATAGCCTTCACAGCAAGGAAAAAATCTATTAACACTTGCAACCTAGTTAACCAACTCATCACTTCTTTTACTGCAAACCCCAAATCCATTTTCCAGCAATCTATCTCGTAATATAGTTGTATATATTACGGGAAAATCTCCAGAAGCTGTGAACAATGGCCAGGGGAATTCCAAAAACCCAACAAAACTTGATGTCTGAACATGGCTCATCATGAGGAATGGTGATCTCAAAATCGTCGCTGTACAAGGGCCTGAGTTGGTTGAAATATGACTGCAAAATTATTGGTGGAGGTAAAGAGGGCAAGATGCTCATATGAAATACAGATGACTGGTGTGAAGAGTAAAAATGTTTAATTTGACCTAAATTAAACGTATTGGTTAGTAATTGTTATCATATCTTGTACTTTGAAACATAGATTTTGTCATAGTTGCAATGAAAAAGTAAAGGCTGTAGCCTGTAAATGACATGAAAGCCGGAGCTAGACAAGTATTAGCTTCCGTCTTTGATATTTTCTGCTCCATATTAGTTGATTTTTAGGTTGTAGTGTTTTGTATGTTTGTGTGTCAAGTGGAAGCATGTCACACTTGAAGTAGGAAGGAGTTCTTGTTATGATATTTTAATCTTCTTTTTCATGCTTCTCAGGACAGATGCATATCATTTCATGTATGTGCTTCCTGTATCCAAAAAATTGAAAAGTGCTGTTTGAATAGGTGATATAAATCTTATCTGTATTTCATATAGGTTGATGCGGTTGTTTATCTTGTGGATGCCTATGACAAGGAGCGTTTCACTGAATCAAAAAAGGAGTTGGATGCTCTCCTTTCTGATGAGTCCCTGGGCACTGTCCCATTCCTCATTTTGGGGAACAAGATTGACATTCCATACGCTGCTTCAGAGGATGAGTTGCGCTTCCACCTTGGCCTAACTGGCGTCACCACTGGCAAGGGGAAAGTGAATCTAGCAGATTCAAGCGTGCGTCCCTTAGAGGTATTTATGTGCAGCATTGTACGCAAAATGGGATATGGTGATGGATTCAAATGGGTTTCTCAATATATAAAGTAGGTTAAATGTTGAGCGAGAAGCTTTATGATGTAATCCCTCCTCTTTTGAAGAAGAGGCAAACATCCAAAAGAAAGATTAAAATTGATATGCATTCCCCAGCTTGATTTGATCTGTAAGTGGGCTTTTTATGTGCTTTTGATCTGTGTGAAAGAAAGGCATTTAATTTATTGCTTGGTAAAATTTACTTGTAGCTGCAAATCATTTCTTAGTACTCCGGTTTCCTCTTTTACTTGATCAGACCTATCTTTCTGTTATGTTAAGAGCTAGAATTAAGATGCTGTTTTTTTAAAAAAAACTATTTTATATTCATGACTTGTATTCCAATGGAAGAAATGTGACGACTCCTACTAGCAAGCATACAAAAGTATTTGAAAATCAAGGCAACATATAAAAAATAAGAAAATTGAAATTTTGTGTTTTATGAAAAGAAAGACCGACTCTTTGTTACTAATGCTATGGAAGAGATAACCCAATGATACTCTTTTAAACCATAAAGTTTAGAGTTTATTCGAACTCGGGTTGAATTAGGTCGTTACAATTGGTATCAGATCAATGATCCGTTGTGGTGTGGTAAGTTAGAGACCATTGGCCATGTGTTTGTATCAATAGATGATTCTTTTTATCTGTATGTGAGATTTATTTTTTTTATGACCTGAGTGTATTAAATATGGTGCAACAGAAATTAGACCGTCACTATAAATAGGGACTAATTACGAAAATTAGGAACTAGTTAGCATGAAGTTTATTTTTGGATAAATTAGTTAATTGGACAATAAAGTACTGACACACATGCGATGATTTATGTAGGTCAGCATGATATTACTCTAATAGAAAATGGTCACATTGTGTCATTTTGGTTTGGTTGAAGATACATGATTACTGATAATTGCTACTGTGAGTGTTTGGTATGCATTCAAGATTAATGGGTATACTTTTTTCAAATATTGATCTTTTATTAAAATATTTTTATACTAATTTTAGTTGTATGATTAATTGTTAAATGTAATCAATAATTATCAAAGTACTATCAAACTAACTTAGTAAATCATATTAAAATTTTAAATATGTTTATTAAATAACAATTCATAATTTATTCAATTATTAAACATAAAATTTTTAATTATGTCATTAATCATAAATAACAAATAAGACCACATCATTTTGCCCTATTTTTTAAATTGAAACTTAAATACTACCTCCGTCCCACAATAAGTACTTTTTTAGGCTTAATATTTTTTCCCAAAATAAGTGATGTGTTAGAACTCCAATATAATTTTTACAATATTTTCTCATATATGCCCTTGTGCATTCAATGGTATTTATTGCATCTTACCATCACTACAATTAAATGACACTCATTAAATCTTTAACTTCAAAGAAAATATATTAAGGGTATTTTTGTCATTTTAGCTTGTGTATTGGTATGTGTGATTTAAGCTAAAAAAATACTCCCTCCGTCCCAAATTAATTGCTCAATTTTGACCTTTTTAAGTCAAATTGACTATTTTTAGAATTAATAATTAAGCATATATAAATATATTTCTAAAATTATAAAAATTGGGGTTAGTAATAAATTGTATATACTTTTTTTTGGTTATAATCTCTTCACCTATATTTTAGCAAAAATAGTAAAAAGATTAAATTTAAAAATGGTCAATTTAATTTTAAAAAATTAAAACTAAGTAATTAATTTGAGACGGAGGGAGTACTTATTATAGGATGGAGGTAGTAATTATTTTGGGATTAGTTAGATGCCAGGCTGCTCATCTTATCATATGATAATTGGACAGTAAAAAGGAGCTTCTTGACAACCAAAAGTAATAACTAATATTCTTGAAATGCATCCAAAATGGAATTATGTTTTAGTAGAGTTTGAATTGGACCCACAGGTGCCGGCCAGCAGGCACATGATTATTAGCTTTAGAAAAGTAGGCGGTTAAGAGATAAAATCAAGTGTTTTTCCTAAGTTGGTTAGCATTTGCTTTTATGAGCGACCGACCGACAGACTGTTAAGGACCAAGTGTTTATTTGGTTAGAGCACGTTTTGATGCGCTCACTATATTTATTTACTGTATTTGTTACTACTACTTATTAGACGTAATTTATTTTATTCATAAACAAATGTAATATTTAAACATTCAAACAAATCAAATTATTATTATAAACGCTAATAATTAAATAAATTCAAAACTAGATGAAAAGGAGCATGGAAGATGAATATGATGATGCAACATAACTAGTGAACACTCCTTAACCAATGAAAAGGCAAGAGTTATGAGGAATAAAGGCAAACGAAGAAATAAAAAAGAATGACAGTTATTAGTATAAAATTAATTTGGCAAATTGACTAATAGAGTGTCGACACGTAGATGAAGAGAGATTTTTATCTCTGCGTGTCAATACTGTATTGATCAACTGACCAATTCACCGTTAAGTAAATAACAAACAAAAAGAAGGGACAAAAACAAAGATGGCGCAAGAGACAAACTTCTGCCACACATTAATGGTAGTTTCCCAAGGATATAGAACTCAAAATTTTACTAATACATACATTTACACGACAACACTACACACTAACACAAGTGGGACTTTTCCATTACTCAACCGTATCCACTAAAACAAGCAATATATAAAGATGAATTCATTTACATTTTAAAAGCTCAAACAAATATGATAATTGATTACTTTAAGTTTGTTTACATAGTTACTATAATTTTAATTACATTAAAAATAAATAAAAATTAATAATAAAATTTATTCAAAAATGTAAAACATATGTCAATTTTTTCAATCGAATAAATGATGATATATATATATACTAGGGTTAACCCGTGCCTACGGCACTATGAATACTCGTATAATTATTTAATACATAAAGATGAATCTAAATAAAAAATATGAGTTGACAATATGAAAAAAGTATATTTGATAAAAATTAGAAAATTTCGTAATTATTTGTTGTAAATAAGAAAATTTATAATCAAGATAGACATCCCACCCAAAAAGTAAAGAAGTCAAGAATTTTGCCACAAATTGTATCTACATGATAATTATTTACAAATCGAGACTGGCAAGCAAAAATAAATTTGTTAAGGAAACAACTAAAGCCAACATCCACATTCACTGAACAATAAGATTGACCTAAGCCAGTTAACTATATTTATTAAATTTGAAACAATCCCAGTGCCAATGACCTTCAAAAAAATTTTAAGCACATTAAAAAGCACTACTCCACACCTATATGTTATTGATTCCCTTCATGTAATTTGCACTTTTAGATGGAATATGGATTAATTAGTAAAACTAATTTATGCACAATCAATCATACAAATGTGTCCACTGAATACCAGTCGCTGATACATTAACATGTAAAAAGCATTGTAGTAAAGAAATAGCATAATGATACCCACTTGCTTAAAAGGTTCATGTGACCAAAATTGATTTAGAGTTCTTTTGCTCGATTAAAGAAAAATAAAATAAAATAAGAACTCAAAAATAATCGACCTAATCGCTAAAAAAAAGGTATCATGAAAAAGATATCTAGTGTAAATTTGAAAGAGTTAAAATTCTAAATATTTTTTTGCCACATGAAACTATCTCTCGATAGGAAAGCTGCAACATCCATTTCACATAAACACTATAATAAATGTGGGTTGTTGTCAGCTGCATTTGTGGAACCATGCACCTAGTGACTCTTTGCAGACCAAGAGACTCTTTGCAGACTAAAATGTGTAGAAATTCAAGTGAATTTCTCAAAAAGGAGTCTCACATGTTCACTCGGTACTCGTCTTCAATCTTTCCCTTAAATTTCTTGGTTGTTTTTCCATTAAGTGTTACACGACACAAAATATCGCACATCCGTGGTTCTCGATTTTGAACTCAGTAATAGAAAAGCATTGAAAAACTTCATATCCAAACAAAGTAAATAGCAAAATTATCATGAAATCATCTAAGAAAAATAATGACCTCATAAGGGAGTTCTCAATACGATCACCACGAAGAACCTCCCAAGATTCTCTCGTGACCGCCCACTATATGGTCTTTGGCTTACAAAATGGGAGAGTATAATAGAGTAAAGGGAGTGTGTTTTTGTGTAAGCTAATTTGTTCACTTTCACATTCGGAAGGTCCCCTGCATTGCATGTATTTAACAACAAATTACATTTCAAGAATAGTCATCATAACAAAGATAAATATTAAACTATCAAGACCACTAATAGAGAAAAAGAATATACATTCTCAGAACATTCATGTAGTGTTCATCCACAAATTATTTTAATGCTAATTTGAAAAATATATGGATCCATATGGTGCACTTAACTAAAAGTGCACATTTTACTGACTAAACAAAACTTCCATAAAATTTACGCTTATATTTCATACATCCAATCCTCGCAAGTTTGAGGATTGTGGCATGACAGGATTGGTGTACTAAGTTCAGCACAAAATCACAAAGTGCAGTAGTTGAAGAGTCCATAAGTTTTTTGTCATCCAAATCAAACGGTTATATAGCGTCGATATTATGAACAACATATGGTTATAAAGATCTCGATATTATGAACAACAAAGACATGAGATATTGTTGCCAAATAAAACCAAATAAAATTGTCAACTCAAGTATTCAAGAACTGGAATACTCAAGCATAAGCATAACTGCCAACTCTTTCTTTTTTGGGAAACAAACTAAATGGTAATGAGTTTTCTAGATACTGATGAATACAATTAATAATTTTTCTAACTTCATACAACTCAAAGATTATTATCCCATCTGATCAAACATGTATTTTACTCGAAAAGAATGAAAATCGTATACACTATTAAGTCCCTAAGATAGTATACAGATTAATTACAAATTCTTTTGTCATCTAAATTTGAGGAATTATGTAGTGCAATAAACACATTGATTAACAATTATTTCGCAATCAATTATTCTCATGCTAGCCAACAATGGAGTCGAGGGTTTGCAAGTGATGGTCGCATAGGAAAATGACTTGAACAGTTGGGATAGTGAAACACGCTGAGGACAGATACGGAGAGTCAAAACAAAATGACGCAAATTTCAAATAATAACTTTGCAACTCTAAAGCAATATAAAAACAATCACCAACATTTAAAAAAAGATGCATTATTAGCCGCTAAAAGATGCATTCTCTGTGAACAGGAGCTTATATACTAAATGAAACCGAGCTCGCAGAACAATACTCCCCCAAGATGAGGACATGTTTATTTAAGGCAATCTTGCTCAAAGTCAATGACCTCCATCACTATTTTGAAGTTCACAATCAAAAGCATTCAGATTTGTAATGGAAACAACAATTAAGCTAATTACACACAAATATATATACATATATAACATATATAGATACGTATGTATAACGACAGCAATACTCTAATACTCTAATCAACAAATTAATGTTGAAAGCAAAATGGCGCTTAAAATGTCACTTGAATCAATATTGTCTTTTGTTGATGATGATTAAATAATGAATATCCCCAAGTTCTTCATCACAATTCCAAAGATCATGTCATCACGACTAAAATAAACAATCAATAAATTTAGGGGGAAACTCAGAACAAAAGTACTCAGAACAAAAGTAAGGGAGCACATAGTATTTATGGGTTTCCCTACGGGTTCTTTGATCAACCCTTGGTTAAAAAAATTACTCTTTTTCTTCATGACAATTTCACAAACAGATTAGGCGAATCTAAACCCTCGATTTCTCGAGACCGCATTTAATGCAAAAAACAATGGAACAAATCAAAAGTTGTGTGGACCAACGAAGATGAAACGGCTGCTTAAATTACTAAGGGCTTGGCGGCTTTCTTAGAAATCCCAATCGAGTTCCAAACTCGAGTCTCTTTGAGTGCGAAACACGCCATCACCAAACCGGGCGATCCAAAGGAGGGACTTGAAATTGGGGGAGAGATAGCCGTCGACGATCAGATCTTAAAATTGGAGTTGTAGATTTTGGTAATAGAAGTGGTAATGGCAGAGGAGTTGTGGGTTAGGGTGGAGAGGTATAAGGTGGAGAGAATGAGGAAGGTATAGGCTTGAGCGGCAATGACTGAATAGGCTTAACCTCTGTGTTTTGTTTTAATGTTTTGAACGATTAGATTTATCTCAAAATTTTAATGATCCGAATCTAATATTAGGTGTTGAGCGAAAACTTAAAATTTTTCAAAATCAGTCCTATTTGGTACAGATAGATATATATACTAGTGCTCCTTCCTTCTGTCAAACGGTTGAGGTGGTGTTCTTGTTTTGTTGGTCTTATAAAAAAGAGAAGGTGATATGATATGATAAAATGATTCCCCTCCCCCCGCAGGCCCCCGACCCAAAATATGTTTATAAAGTTTTGATGTGAAATGAGAGAGAATCTGACTTGACTTCTCTTTCAAGTGAAAGCTTATTTTATTATCAGCAAATAATTTTTTATTTCTTTATCCAACTAAAGCATACTTTGGCTACAAGTATATATTTCTATTAGTGTGAAATTAAAAAAGGAAAAAAATACTTTCAGTGCAAGTGTTGCATTTCAAGATTGTATTTTGAAAAAAATGAAATGATTGGTAACACGTATTTATTATATATTTTTATAAGGTATATTTTATTTTTATCATTTATTTTAAATATTAACAGACAAAATTTAAAAAGTCAAAACAATCGTCCGCTACTAATAGTCACGAACACTTAAAAAAACACATATCCTTTGTGGACAAAGGTGCAAAAATGTCCCTGATGTTTATACGGATGTCCCACTTTCACTCTAAATTAATTTTTTTTCCAAAAGTACCCTTAACGTTACACATTTAGGTCAACCGTGCCCCTGTCCTTAACGAAAATGCCACATAGACTAACTCTGTTAATACGTGTACAATTTTTGCTGACGTGGCAACATTTGCTGACATGTGCAGAACATAAAATTACATTTACATCATTTTTAATCGAAACAAAAAAAATACTAAAATTCAAAATAAAAAAAGCATAACATATTTAGAAATTTTATTTCTTTTATTTTTATTAAAAAAAACGCTGTTTTATTTTTTTTAATAAAAATAAAAAAAACGATTTTTTTTAATAAAATAAAAAATTTTAAAAGCGCAGTTTTTTTATTTGTATTAAAAAAAATAAAAAAAAACACAATTTTTTTTAATAAAAATAATTATTTATAATAATAAAAAAAACGCAGTACTACATACCGCAAACCTAAAGATTCATAAGGCAACAATATCAATCGTGCGTAAATCAAACAAAATAATTTAACAATAATCTTAATTTGTAGGTAAAGGGTTTTGAACTGTTTAACCTCTTGGTTACTTTTTACATGCCTTACCACTACACCAGAATTAATTTTATAATTATATATTATTTTTTTAATCAGGTATTACAATTATAAACTCCACCACTTCAATTTTTTGACGTATCTGCCAGAATTGATCACAAACATGGTCCACACATATTTGTCTTTCTAACAATTGTGGGATAATACAGGTTGACTTCGTGTCCCCACACACGGTCCATTTTGTTCAGTTCAAATTTTTTCTCGTATCTTTGGATACATGTTATATGTTTTTTTTTAAACTTGATACTATTAGACTAAGAATTAAAAAATAATTTAATAATATTAATATTAAAAGTCTTGAAATTACAATCTCATAAATTATAATTATGAGAGTATAATTTTTATAAATAAATATAAACAAACATAGCTCTAATGTGAAGTAATTCACGGCTTTGTTCAAATGTAATGTTATAATCTTAATTTTTAAATTTTACTTTTTTTATTAAAAAGAAAGAAATTAAAGGTCTAGGATATCACATCATGGCATTATGAGTCCCCATACCTCCGTGTAATTTCATATGGTAGCACTAGCAGTTGATCTAAAATCCCACTATGCATGACATGATGAAAAGTTTTAAAACACCACTCTTTGTGTTTTGATATTTTTGTATATAGAAGAAGCACCTGATTCTCACCCAATAGTTATACTATATATACATATACTATGGTATTAAAATTATTCCTTGAGAAAAGATATGTCTATTATGAACACAAGTCACAATTTCACACGTAATGTGTGTGTAAATTATACGAATTAAAATATAAATTTTATAAAATCTAGAGGAATAAAGAAAAAATATAAAAAAGTAACATTAAAAAAGATAAAATTGTAATATATTTAAAGTTGTAAAGGCGAAAGAAAAAAAATAAAAAAATAAAATGAACATGTGTCGCGGCCGCATACGCGTTGTTTGTATAAATTATATGGTGGAAAAATAAGAATTTTATAAAATTTAGAAGAATAAATAAAAAGATATAAAAGAATTAACATTAAATAATACTAATAATAATAATATATTTAAAATTGTAAGGGCAAAAGAATAATAATGAAAAAAGTGTGATCTAATTACATTGAAGAGTAATACTAGAGACACAAACTATTTTATAAACTGTTGATGTGACATATTTCACTTCGGCATATTGATAAATAAATTGTTTTAATATAGTATTCGTTTCCACATAATATACTCAGATAGAATATATCACATCAATAATTTATAAAATATTTATAGAATAATTTATGTCTCTAATATTATAATATATACTTATTGCTCTAGCTCCTGCATACAAAATGGTGCTGCTCCTGCAGCCAATTTATACTCCTGAAATCCACATTTACAATGCAAAACATAGCCAAATGTATTTGTAAATAGTTTATCACCCAACTTGCATCCCATCACCCAAAAATACCCTACTTTTTCTCGAAAGAATAAATAATCAATTCAATCATCAAAGCTGTTCTATTACATCATCAGCTCCAAGCTCAGTGTTATACTTATATATAGCCTTCACTTTCCATACTTAGCTTAAACCAAACAGAAAATAATTAGTCCATTATTTTTATTTTTTTTCAAAAATGCCCTCCTCTCTTCTTTTCCTTACCTTCCTTATTGTTAGTGTCTCTGCCCGGCCGCCGTTTGCTTGCGACCGGACTGACGTTAAGACGAGAGATTTGCCGTTTTGCCGGAGTTCTTTACGGATAGCGGATAGGGTGAGGGACTTGATCGGACGGCTGACATTGCAAGAGAAGATTGGGTTGTTGGTGGACAATGCGGCGCCGGTGGCACGGCTGGGGATAAAAGGCTACGCGTGGTGGTCGGAGGCTCTACATGGGGTGTCAAATGTTGGGCCGGGGACTAAATTTGGTGGGGAATTTCCGGGTGCTACTAGCTTCCCTCAAGTCATCACTACGGCTTCTTCTTTCAATGCAACCTTGTGGGAGGAAATTGGACGGGTGAGATTCTCTTTCTGCTGTCATATTTTATATAAAACAAACCAACTGATCAATGGCTGAGCCATTCAGCTCTATTATCTCTAAACAAACACCTCTTAAATCCTCATTAGGCTTAGACATAGACAATATATATGTATCTTTGATTAAAGTTTATAAAGTTGTTCCCTCGTCTTATTTTATCCTAATTTTATTTTTATATGATAAATTAATCATTTTCAATTTTAAAAGGTAAGCATATTTACCTATATATATATATATATATATATATATATATATTCAAACTCTAAAAAAAATTATATAGCTTATTAATGGGTAAAGATATAATCCAGTTGGCAGTAAAAGTCAAAATAAAACAATTAAAATGATAATAAAAAAGTACTGCTATTAATACTGGCTTAGTCCATTGAGTTAAAAACACCATTGTGTTGTTTTCTTAGTGTTTTAGCACAAATAACATGAACCTTATTTTTAAGATTGGATGCAGTTTTCTTTTTCCCTTTGTTTTCGATTGTAAGATTCCATGGAGTTGTTAGATCTATAACTAGGTTTCTCCTCTTAATTATTAGTAGTACATTTTTATTTTAAAAAAATACTAGTAATAAACATATAAAAAGCTAATGCATTTGATGGGTGTGATTTTGTGGGACCACCAGGTGGGGGTAAAAAGAAGTTAGTAGTTGTATTAATTAGAGGTGGTTCAGTTTTCTAAGTGTTTGGTGGGGTGCGCTGTGTTGGCAGGTGGTGTCGGATGAGGCTAGAGCCATGTACAATGGAGGAATGGCTGGGCTCACTTACTGGAGCCCAAACGTCAACATATTGCGGGACCCAAGGTGGGGCCGTGGGCAGGAGACTCCCGGCGAAGATCCCGTCGTAGCCGGTAAATACGCAGCCAGCTACGTGAGGGGTTTACAGGGAACAGACGGTGAGCGGTTGAAGGTGGCTGCTTGTTGTAAGCATTACACGGCCTACGACCTAGATAACTGGAGCGGCGTCGATCGCTTCCACTTCAATGCACGGGTGAGTGAGTGAGTCAGTAAAAATTGAATTCAATATTTCTCTATGTTTACTCCCTGTTTTCAATTTACTAGTCGTTTTATTCCAGTAAGGCTATAGCCTATTTGTCCAAATCTAAATCTAAATTAATCATAGATAAAAATGAGTTGTAATAATAATAATAATAATAATAATAATTTATTATAAATAATCTTATCTTATTCATTATTTTTAAAAGTAAATATAGATTTAATGATCAAACACCACCAAAATCTAATTAAAATTAAAAAAAAATAAGATCAAAACTTTTAAAAAATTGTGTTATTTTATATCGCAATTAAATGAAAATTTGTTAGAAATATATATATACATATTTCTAACAATTTTTTCAGTTAATCACAATATAAAATAACACAATTTTTTAAAAGTTTTGATCATATTTTTTTTAATTAGACTCGAGTATTGTTTGATTATTAAATTTATATTTATTTTAAAAATAATAAATGAGATAAGACTATTTATAATAATTATTATTATTATTATTATTACAGCTCATTTTAATCTATGATTAATTTGGCATATACTTCCTGTTGTAATAATAATAATAATTTGTTATTTTATATTGCAATGAACTGAAAAAATTTGTTATATATATATATATATATATATATATATATATATATATATATATTTTATATGGGAATATAGAAGTGCAAAGCTATATAACTTTATCATATATTTACCATATATATATATATACATTAAAGTATTTTTTTCATTGTTAATACTCACTTCATTCCATATTAACTGATTTTAGAACCTTTGAGTTATTTTAAAATATTTGACGTTAATGAAATCAAAGCATAATTAATATATTTTTTTTTAAATTTATCTTTATCCCTTTTTTTCAATAAGTGTGTAATTAATGCACACAGTAATTAATTTTTTTAATTTTTAATTGCATTAGATTAGTTTTAGGCTACTCTTTCATATTCTTTTACTTTCCAATACATATTTATAAAAGTGGTAATCAATTTTTGGCCGAAGAAATTTTTTAACTTGAACGGCTGAACATAAAAGAAAGATATAAAATAGTTTGAAAGAGAATATTTATTAAATAAGAATATTTTAATTTTGTACAATAATTTTTTATTAATATTAATAATTCTTTTAATCTATGTGTAAAAATTTTAAACGATTTTTTTATTTTGTTAAGATTTTGCTTCGAATGGCGGGTGCATTTACTTTTCTGTCATGGAGAAAGGAAAAAACCATTTACTACTAAAAACAAATTTGGGCAAATATGCTAGTCTGTCTTGGGCAATACTACTACTTTGGGTAAATAAGATGTATTGAATGATACGGTGGTAGTACAATGCATCACATGTGATACTATTTCATTGGTGTATGAGCCTTCACCAGTTCTTACTTGTCACTTGTCATGACTTTTTGGGTCCCTGGTACGGTCCATAAATTTATTGATTATGATAAGATCAACGGCCCAATAGGGTTGAGTTCATCATAAGAATTAAGTAATTATGAGGGTGGGCCTGCTGTAATGGAGTGAGAGACTACATTTGTACTTCCAAGACATCACGTGACCATTGTATATAGGGGATCATAGACATTATACACAGAAGCAACAAATTAAATAGGAGAGAGGTTAGCATGAAGTATATTTTTAGGTAAGTTGGTTAATTGATCAATAGAGTGCTGATATGCATGTAGAGGCTACATGCCAGATAAAGATTCTATTGGACAATTGACCAACTTATTAAAAAATAAACTTTATGTTAACCGAATCCAACAAATATGTTTAATTTCCATACCATACTCAAAGGCCACTTGATTAAGAAGAATGCAGTAAAATAGGAAAGTTAATTCCGTAAGTTATGTTAGCCCTTTGTGTAAGGAATGCTGCTACAAAAGAGTCGAGATCAGGAATTCAGGATAAAAGAACAAAAGAATACAAACCAATTTCACGGGTTTTGGGTGGGGATAACCCACATGATTCTATGAGGTAAGACATGAGTGTCCTTTTTTTTTTTTTTTTATCAACTTCTTCTTATGGGGATTTTGATTTTATTTTAGATGAGAAAGATTTGGTGGGTAATAGTAATAATATTCGAGTCTTTTGAACAAAACCCATATTTTAAATTAGCTAAATTTGTTGAATTTAAGGCAAACCCATTAAAGATTAACAATTTGTGTTTGCAACAAAAAGCATACATGATGATGGTGTAGTAAAGTAGGAATAGAACTCATCTATTTTGGTTGTCTGTAAAACCCTCGTAATAAAATCTAAGATAGGGCTGAAGCCGGGCATAGTTTTGGAGTGTGTATTTGATGGAGGGAAGGAGGGGGACAAAGTGAGAATATATATATATATATAATCAGTGACAAAGACAGCAGAAGAAGAAGACAAAGAGGAATATATATATCATAGTTTTATTGAAATAAATTGAGATTTTGTACACCAAATTTGGTGTTTATTATTGGAAATTGCCCAAAGTACTACCTCTCATTCATTTTGAGAAGGGTTTAGTATTGATGTAATTGACCATAGGGTGCATGTAAATATTTCAATTTTCATTGGTACAAGTAGGAGTGCGCTAATGTTTGTTAGTACTTGGGAGTGTGAAATAATAATAATTTAATTGTCACTATTTACTAGTATTTGTTTTAAGAAGATTAATTGTATGGTAATGGGAACAGGTTAGTAAGCAAGAAATGGCGGATACATTTGATGTGCCATTTAGAGCATGCGTGGTTGAAGGCAAAGTGGCAAGTGTGATGTGCTCATACAATCAGGTCAATGGCATCCCTACCTGTGCTGATCCTAAGCTCCTCAAGCAAACCATTCGCGCTGATTGGCGCCTTAATGGCTACATCGTCTCCGATTGTGATTCTGTTGGAGTTTTCTATGATAATCAACACTATACCTCAACACCTGAAGAAGCAGCTGCCGATGCTATCAAAGCCGGTTAGTTAGTTAGTTATATATGCAGTAGGTAGGACTTTAAAAACAAAATATTAACATGGAATTATTATCATCTCCAGGTTTGGATTTGGATTGTGGGCCTTTTCTACGAGTACACACAGAGGGTGCCATAACCCGAGGAATACTAAATGAGGCCGACATCAATGGGGCGTTGGTTAATACCCTTACTGTCCAAATGAGGCTTGGTATGTTTGATGGAGAGCCAACAGCACACCCATTTGGTCACCTAGGCCCAAAAGATGTGTGCACACCAGCCCACCAGGAACTTGCCGTTGAAGCTGCTAGACAAGGCATTGTTCTTCTCAAAAATCATAGCCCTTCGTTGCCTCTATCGCCTCACCGTCACCGTACTGTTGCTGTTATTGGGCCTAACTCCGATGTAACCGTTACAATGATTGGCAACTATGCCGGTAGGCCACTTTTTCTTTGACAATTTCATTGTTGTTCAATTTACTTTGTGGACTAGTAAAGTGGGCTTACCCTTTCTATGTTGTTATGGTGAACTAGGTGTTGCATGTGGATACACATCTCCTTTACAAGGAATAGGGAGATACACCAAGACAATTCACCAACAGGGTTGTGCTAATGTGGCTTGCACAAGCGATCAACTCTTTGGAGGAGCCATTGATGCTGCTCGTCAGGCTGATGCAACGGTTCTGGTGGTGGGCCTGGACCAGTCTATTGAGGCTGAGTTTAGAGACCGGACAGGGCTCCTTCTGCCTGGCCACCAACAAGAGTTAATATCCAAGGTTGCCATGGCCTCTATGGGCCCAACAATTTTGGTCCTAATGTCCGGTGGGCCTGTTGATATTTCATTTGCGAAGAATGATCCACGAATAGGTGGCATCCTTTGGGTTGGTTACCCTGGTCAAGCTGGAGGAACTGCCATTGCTGATATCTTATTTGGTACTCACAATCCAGGTATGTGCGAGTCTGCCATTTCAACTTTACTTGCATATGATAATATTCTAACGTGACCTATATGGGCCTAGTTTACTATTTAATGGGCTTTTGTTGACTTCATGAATAATTAATCTTAATTAGTTAGCAAACTTTCCTTAAAAAAACAAATATAATAACTTTGGGCCGTAACGGCGTTGTCAAAGCCCAGAACATCCATAAATAATTGCATGGTACAGGCCTAGGCAAATGCTCATAACATTCATGAATTTTTGTTTTTCAGGAGGGAAACTACCAATGACATGGTACCCACAAGATTATCTCTCTAAGGTGCCAATGACAACAATGGACATGCGACCAAGTCCATCGAAGAACTACCCTGGCCGGACCTACCGATTCTACAACGGGCCAGTGGTGTACCCATTTGGGCATGGAATGAGCTACTCAAACTTTGTTCACACCATTGCCCATGCTCCAACTATTGTGGCAGTTCCACTGAGTGGTCACCGCCACGGTCTCACCAACACAACCTTCTCCGGCAAGGCCGTTAGGGTTACGCACACAAAGTGCAATAAACTCTCAATCAGCGTACACGTGGACGTGAAAAATGTGGGTTCTAAGGATGGTTCTCACACGTTACTAGTATTTTCTAGGCCACCTGCCGGACATTGGGCACCCCACAAACAATTGGTCGCCTTTACAAAAGTCCGAGTGGCCGCGGGTACGCAAGAACGCGTACCGATCAATATTCATGTGTGTAAATACTTGAGTGTTGTGGATAGGTCTGGAATTCGAAGAATTCCTTTAGGTGAACATAGTCTTCATATTGGTGATACCAAACATTCTGTCTCACTTCAAGGGGCAACTCTGGGAGTGATCAAGTCTTGATTTTTATGACCAAAACAAAGGAAAAAAATATTTGTCTTAATTGATTTTTGTGCCAAGACGGATCTGTCCATGTGCCTTTTCTATTAATGACATGTGTATTATCCCGTCTTCTTATTGGAAACAATATTTATCATATACAAATGTCCACTTAGTCTTTGGCAATAATCCATAGATTAATTCCAAGCTAGAAACACATTGGCTTACCTATCCAAATGGGTACCATTTTTTCTCTTTGTGGTCATTGAAGTGTTTTTGGGTATTCAGTTCCTTTCTTTTGGTTACTATAAATCGAGTCCCTTTCTGTTAAAAAATTTGGATATTGAGCTTCCGGGTGCCACATGTGCGTTGACCTGCCTATGTGATGCCGCTGACGTGGACATTTTCCGATTAATTGCCAAAAAACTGATGAAACCCAAGATTCGAGCTCAAAACTTCAACTTTGAAAATTTAATCATGCAACCAACTGAGCACCATGGGCCAAATTAAACTATGAACCTTACTCAAGGATTAAGTTTTATTTGAATAAGTTGTACGTAGCTCATCATCGCACATAAAAACATATATATGGCCATCTGTAAAATCAGAGTTTGTAAATTATATATATATATATATATATATATATATATATATATATATACACTCGATCACTCTACTATAAAACCTCCACCATACTTGACAATATCTGTAAAAATATAGTTGTTTGCATGTAAAATGATAATTAATCAAATGAAATGTAGTCTCTCTGATATCAATAATGCTACTATCATATAAAAAATAGTCACGTAATGTTAACATATACACACATGTATACTATGGGGTCCCGCCTGACATGACATGACATATGAAACCCACAATATACATGTGTGTATGTGTGCATTATGTGATCTTTTTGTATGTGATTGTAGCATTATTTCTCTGATATTACAAGTAGCTACCTAGCTAGGCATGGCCTTGTAGGGAAGTAACACAAAAGTCGTGCATAACTTTGAAAAAGATACAAGTTTTTTGGACTGGTGTCACATTGCTTGCTTACTTGCTTGCTGCCAAAGGTATTGCATCCTCCCAGAAGCAGAAAATCATTAATTCAACAATTTGTCAATGTCTCGGATAAATTTAATTGACTTTTCGTCACATATATACAAAAATACAGCACGATTTGATCCATTTTTAATATATAAAGAAACATAAAATAAATTAAATTAGCTGAAAATGGGTACGTACGTAGCTCATGACTATGGATCGACCTTAATTGCTCCTTAATCTTTATTCCCTGTCCACTTATTTCATTTGATCAGAATTTTAACGGGTTATATATATATATATATATATATATATATATATATATATATATATATATATATATAAGCTCAAAGTACTAGTACTGCTCGCTTTGACTGACTAGTGATATATATGTACAAAATGAAAACTCTACCCTTATTAGAAATATATATATAGCAAGGCACAAAAATTTAAACAGGTCAATCAAAATTCACCCTCTTCAACTATTAGTTACATTTTAAAATTAATTTCATATTAAAGGTTCCAGACACACATAATTAAGACTTTGATATATATTCATATTCTTACTCGGTAATTATTATTCTTTACTTTCTTGATCTAGTCTATAAACAAAATATTGAAATTAAAAAAAAAGGGGGGGAAAATAAATAGGGTTTTCTTGAAGGAATGTCATTGGGACAGAGAAAGCAGCATCCACCATGAAGAAGACCAACCAAAATAGGCTGGCATTGCCGGCTTGGCCATATCTCCTTCTATATTACTCCATCAATCAAGCTCAGCTCCTTCAGTCCTCCTCACATGGAGGCCACTATCCCTCTTCCATGCACGTGAAATTTCATCCATTTCCAGTGGGTCACGTGCCCCCCACAGACCCCCTAATTTCTCATTGGATGAAAATGGTTTCAACTTTGAAATAAGGAGTACGTAGTACTTGGTCACATCGGATGTGATGTATGAAAATTTAACCTACACGTATTGATATATATTCTGCATGCATATCATTGGTTCATTTAACCTTAATTATAATGCCGTCAAACAAAAATAGCTAGCAGCTTACTACTCCTTTCAATAAAACCTCATTTTGAATTTTGGTTATTAATTATACAATTATTTTTTCACTATTTTAAGTTAATTTAAGATATTTGTAAACTAAAAAATTAACATGGATTTTTAAAAATTTAATCAATACACTGAATACTGTGAAGTACTACTCATTATAAAATTTATTATTTTATAATTTTAATAAATTATTTTAATTTTAAAGTTAAAAGTATTAATTAAAAATTAATAAAAAAAACTTATAATTTGAAATTAGAGAAAGAGAATCTTTAAATTAGGAGTTCATTTAACGTTAGACGTCACACAATGCTCCCTTGGATACCAACATGTTTGGAATTCTAGATATGTGGAGCCTTCACCCGCATTAGTATTTAAATACTACTACTAGTAGTATATTAGTAGTATTACTCATACTACATTAATTATATCAACGTACCTAGGGGTGCTGTTTTATTATTATTAACACTACTTTATTATTATTATTCTGTTTTTATTATTATTAACACTAATTTATTATTTTTTTCGTTCCAAGATAAAAGTATTTATTATTATTTTAAGTAGTTTTAAATTAAATGTCTACTTATCTTAAATGATTTATTTTTATAATAATTTATCTATAATACCCTTATTATTAATTGTTATATTTCTATTTTTTATGTATATTTATGAAAGATCACTAAGTAATGAATGTAAAACTATATAATTAAATAAAATTTAAATATAGATAATTTTATTATTTTTTTTATCTTTTTAATATATATAAAAAATTAATTAAAATTTTTATTTTGGGACGGAGGGAGTAATAGTTAGCTGGTTAGAGTAGATTGAGAGAGAGATCTTATGTTATTTATTTACCTCCCGTTAAATAAATATCTCGTTGTAAGCATTAGCAAGGTGTGCTGTGACGTGACCACCTAACATGACCCTTTTAACTCTCAGAATTTTCAGTTTTAAATAATATTCAAATGTACGTTATCCCTTACTATTTTTAGTTTTAAATAATAAATATATATTTAATAATATTTTAAACTTTCAACGAAATTTATTACTCTAATGTTACGTTTATATTGAAAGAATGAAATAGAGAATGGAATAATTTATTTTATTATATATAGTCGGAATGAGTTATTTCATACTCTCCTTCTCCCAAAGTATAAAATTCATAAATTTGATAAAAATAAGAATGATAATTCAATCCATTCTAATTAAAACCAAACATAATTTTTTTTATTTCATAAAAATAAAGTATTCCATTCCTATATTCATTACTTCAATTTAAACATAACATATCGATATAAATATTGTTACGAGACTATTACTAACTTAATTTAAATATGATAATGTTTAAAAGTAACATTAGTGTTGTACCTTGTAGTCAATATATATATATATATATATAGTTTTTAATAAAACTTGATAACCAAAATCTAAATAAAAATATATATATGAAAAAGAGTTTTTTCATCATTAATATGTGATGGTGTGCAAGTGGTGTAAGTAAATAAAAGATGACAAACAAATAATTGAAATAGATACAAAACAATTAATGTAGTACAAGAATGCATAGTACCAATTATAGACCTATCAAAAGTTTTGTCTAACAAAAATATACTGCTTTGGCATGCAAAGTAGGGACGTGACATTGAAGTTTGATGTCCAATTGGCCAAACACAGCATGTGTGTTGTGCCATTAAATTTATTAATTGGGCTCATGCCATTAAATTTATGTTTATTGGATTAATATAAATTGAGTAGTAATTGTTCTTTTATCCTTTAGTAAAGTAACATAGAAGAAAATTTTAATATTTTTATAAAATTTTAGTCGCATAAATAATAAATACGAGTCTTATTATTAACTATTTATATTTGAAGAATATTGTGAAATGAACTAAGTAATTAATTCGTTTGTAGACGTATGAATTCATTTATTTGATTTTCAATCTAAGTTTAGCATAATGTTGGTGGAGTAGTATGCAATGTGACGCCCTTAAAATTAGGTATACATCACTCATCTTAGGTCGTCAGATACATGGTAC
The DNA here is from genome assembly GCA_020205605.1 of Panax ginseng. Classification (NCBI taxonomy): domain Eukaryota; kingdom Viridiplantae; phylum Streptophyta; class Magnoliopsida; order Apiales; family Araliaceae; genus Panax; species Panax ginseng. The sequence goes on along the minus strand of CM035136.1, from coordinate 6,688,447 downwards.
ACAATTCAAATACAACTTCTTAATACAATGTCGTTATATATACGATACAAAACATAAAGCTATGAGTTTGAATACAAATATTATCTACTAGAGATTATACAAACTCAAAAGGAGTACTTCATTACAATTATTATCACACTATTTCATAGAATAGTGAGGACTACTAATCTTATCCTCCGGACCATTACTCTATTTTCCGACTCATCAAAATTTATATTCTCATTTTCGAAGAGAAACGGTGAAAGAAAAGGTGTGAGCTCAACTAAATTTCGAAGAAATATTATGACTAAGATAATGCGAATAAATTATCATTAGCCTTCAACAAGTGTTAAACCGATAAAATATAATAAACATCAAGTTTAAGCTGCATGAAACCAAAGAATCCATTAAAAAAGTCAAGTAGAAAATAAAATATACTATCTTTTATGATTTAAAAGGTTTTTCATCATCATTATAATTTGAGACTCAAATTTTAATAAATATTTCACATCATCGAATCATCCCCGCACTACGACCGAGGATATTTTTAAGATCACGACCACAATTATCCATACACACTACGGGCCAAGAATATTTGTGTATTAATTAATGGTCATGATCGTGTCAACAATTGTCCATCAATGCACTACGGGCCAATGAGAACTTTTACCACATCATTTTTGTAACATTACGGCCATGATTATACCGAATAATCCTCGTCATAATCATACCAAGTCCATCTACGCACTACTGTGCCATGAGATGACTTTTAACAAAATATAAATATGAGGATGATGACAATGATGTAAGAATTCAATAAAACAAGTTCAAGAATTATTTTATCTAGGAATTATTAACGTCAAATTGTCAACATGATCTTTCGCTTGTAGAGTAAAATTCAAGAATACTTAGAAGAATATTTTCATGAAAGGATCTTTGGATGAAGCCTTGAAAAATCAAGGATATTCCAATAATTTCATGGAGTATAGAAGTCAAAGTTTTAACCAATTGAGTATAATAAAGAATGGAATAACAAAAGAAATCACCATACATGCGATGTAAGCGCATGCATACGAGTTATTTCAACGTAATAATAAATAACGGAACCCGGTCCCGCCAGAAACGCATGCATGACGAATATTCCAACGAGAATAATAAAGAATGGAACCAGTCGTCAAAAAACACATGCATGAGGATATTCCAGCGAGAATAATAAAGAATGGAACCGGTCAGGACGTAAAACACATGCACGGGATGTTCCAATGAGAATAATAATAAAAAGTAGAAATCAGTCCGGTGTAAAACATGCGATGCGAGGATGTTTCAATGAATAATAGAAGAATGTCACCAAGTATAGGGTAAACAAGCGTATGCGAGTTATTCCAATGAATAATAAGCGATGGAATAACAACAACGATTCTCTTCGTGAATAAGAAAGAATAACACCCCTTACTTTAGTAGAGAGATGAATCTGCGATGAGTAAGTAATGCAGAATACTCTTCTTATTTCTCTCTTATTCTCTCTACACTTTCTCTCTATATAGCTTGAATGAATTAAGTGAAAAATAATGAAGACTAGGCCTCTATTTATAGAAGATTTTAAACTTAAAGACTTGCCGTATGAAAAGGCAAGTGGGCTTGACGGCCCAGTGATGTGAAAAGAAAAGTGATTTGGCCTTTTGTAATGTGAAATGACAATTGGTTCGGCCTCGTAATATGTAAACGGCAAGTGGTTTCGACGCCGTAATAATATAAACGGCAAAGTGGTTTGACGTCTAGTAAAGGTAATTACTATCGACGAAGGTAATTACTATTGATGAAGAGACTCTTAGATGATGACATATGGGCCCTCATAAAATAACCAAACTTACCACAAACGTCTCATAATGCACTCTTTATATACATCAAGGATTGAATAAATATTACCACAAATTATTTTATTTTTAATCAACACATATTTAATCTTTCAATAATTATTAATCATTTATAACTTGTAAATCTCAATTATTGATTTAATAATATAACATATTATCTGAGGATGATCTTGTGACAATAATTGAATCAATAATATAAGAGATATGATGCGGCAATTCATGAAGAATAATTGAGTATAAATTTGAGTGACTTCACGTAAAGATCAATAATCAATACTGGTGTATTCTTATCTGCAACCACGCATATCTTTATTTTTTACTACTAGGGTAGTTCAACGGTTTTAATTCAGTAATAGCTCCGTAGTTATTTTTATAGAAAAATAATTTTGTCGTTTTTCTAACTACGACAATACTTTTCGTTAGGTAGGAATCCAATTAATGATCGAGTAGTCGTCTGAATATTCTAAAACAAAAAGAATATTCCCCGACCAAATGAATATTTTATAACAACTTGCTTATTTTGTAAAATTTATAAATATTACCCATAACTATTATATCAATTTTATTCTATAATATTCAAAAATAATATTTATAAAAAATTTATCTTTATTTATAAAAGTTGGGATGTTACATGCAATGTTATAATTAGTTCATTTCCAACCATATTCAAATGATTGAGATGAAGCTCACTAGTCTTATTACATAAAAATTGAGTGGGACGTTAGGCCCACAAAATAGCTACATAATTGATAGCCCGAACCTAGAAAATAGGCCGCTTTAATCAATGATGGGCCCCGTTTTTCTCCTGCCTGGAACCTCCTTAGCTGTAATAAGAGCAGGGCCTTGCATTGCATGCACCTATCGAACATGGACACCAAACAAAAGTAAATAATATTTTCCATTTCTGACTGGAGGAAAAATAGTAATTCTTTTTGTTAATTCTTTTAATAGTATTAAGAGTTGACTTAATAATATTTTATAAATAAAAATCATAATTAAGGTACACATTAAAGAAATTTATAATGTACACATAATTATTGTTAGAGCACATTTTGTATTAAGGTATTCAACTACTCACTCAAAATAATATTGAATAATTGGATGGACGGATCCAATTATTTTGGAATTTTCTTTTCTTTTGCAATGATTTTATTTTAGTCCACCAAATTTCTAAACTGATGAGGACTTGATGATCCAATAATATTATATATATATATATATATATATATATTGATTTTTTTAAAAAAAATCTGGTACACATCTTAATTTTCATTTCTTTTTTGGGTCTTTATTTTTAGCATTTGATGTTTTGATTTATAGTCTCTATAAACACACTTTCAATTAATTGTCTATCTATGTCAGCTGGGAGTGGGACCCATGATAAGGAGTGACACGTTGGAACAGAGTGAAGGCATTAAGTGACGTGGCTTAAGAGGTGGGTCCATCCGCCAGATTGTAGGAACTGTGCTTTTATAAAGGCCCTTGTGGAATTGTGTGTGGGAATTGGGACGGAAGAGAGAAAAAAGAGTGTTTTTATTTATTTTAAAATTAAATTTTGAAGAAAGAAAAAAGACAAAGGCATTAGGCATGTATTATGGACATGCATCATATCATGTGCATCCATTAATCAAATGTGGTTGAAATGTATGGCTGAGGGAACCCTCCAAAACCCCAAAAAGGTGAAGCATGATTCTTGTTTGTGGCCTTAATAATTATACGTGAGAAAATATAATTACAAAAAAAAATGACAAATTATAATTAATTAATACTTTATTATACATAAATGATTCAATGAGTATAAACAATTATAATCCTACATATCATTTTGTATCTCATAATTATAACTATTCTTTTAGTTAATTATTTGAATAAACGATTTTATTATCGTGACTATTTTACTCTTGGTTAGATAGATTTAACTAACTAAGCTATTCTAACAACTCAATATTAATTTAAATGAAAAATAATATTATAACCTAACACATGTTTGGTTTAATTGTAAAAATTCAAAATAATATCCATACACACAAGAATGCACCTTAATATGCATATAGAAATCGTTCTAATTTAACTATTTCGCTAAACTATCATATTAAACTAATCAAAAAAGATTGTGTTGTCAAAATATCGATTATTCTCGAGGAAATATCAATATAATACATACCAATTAATTAAATTTCAAATCTTTAGTATAAAAAGGTAACCATTAGACAATTAGAGTGACAATGTTAAAACATAATAACCAAATAAATTATGATTATGTAACGGATAACCTAAATCAACTGAATATATGTTATTATTCGATCGAACAACTTTAAATCAATTCGAGATCGGTTCAGAATCAAAATAATATCTATACACACGAATGCAACTTAATATGCATATAGGAATTGTTCTAATTTAACTATTTCGCTAAACTATCATATTAAACTAACCAAAAAAGATTGAGTCTTGCCAAAATATCGATTTTTCTCGAGGAAATATCAGTATAATACATACAAATTAATTAAATTTCAAATATTTAGTATAAAAAGGTAACCATTAGACAATTAGAGTGACCATGTTAAAACATAGTAACTAAATAAATTATGATTATGTAATAGATAGCCTAAATCAACTGAATATATGTTATTATCCGATCGAACAACTTTAAATCAACTCAAGATTGGTTCAAAATCCAAAATCTAGTATTTAATGGGATTTTGTAATTAATTAAAGATTAAGATCCATAAACAACATCACCCTTCTCATTTAAAAAAATATATTATCTTCTTAAAAATTTGAATAATTATTTATCTCAAACATATATTTGAATAATTCAATTGTATTTTTATTATAAAAACATATTTGTGCAAAACTAAATAATTACCATATTTTCTTCCATTTTAACTTTTTAATATCAACTCCCTTCACTAATTCATAATACTTTATTTTCTTGGGCAGGTTATTGGCGCCCGGTATTGAACTCGACGACCCGTGAATGGGTTACCGGCTGTACCCGTTAACTACTGTACCGAATTACTGGCTAATTCTCTCTCATTTTAGCACTGCATCCCCTTGATTTTAATGTGGGAAGGTTGGAGCTTAAATAATGAGGATTAGATATACAGTCCCCCCATAGGCTATAGGCTGTAGTAGACTGACTCATCCATGCCTAGAGAGAGAATCTGTAGTGTACTGCCAGCGATGAAATACAAGGATGAAAGCTTTCTCTGAGGGGTCAAAGCTGGCACTTGCTTATCTCCCTTTCTCTCTCCTCCCCCATTACCAACTCAATACCATTTAAAATCTCATTTATTCCCCACTCTCATATTCTTCTATCTTCTCTTGTAATCTTCTTTGAGGTGTATATACATAGTACAATACCACCATTACATAATTTATTTCGAGAGAGAAATTGATGGTTGATATCTGCAAATCAACCATGCCTTCATCTCCATCTCCATCTCTCGCCGCCTGTCGAGAAAAGAAGCCCTGGTGGCTTAGCAACAGAAGGGTATATATTACCTAAAATTAACCCTCCCATCAAAATTAATCACAACTTTCTGTTCTATTTTCAACTTTTTTTTCCACCACCCACTGATATGATTTTATCAAAAACCTCAACTGTATATTATATTCTCATTCTTCATCAAATTTCATTAGTTACAACATTTCTTTACTGCCCATTGATTTTAATTGTATCAAAATCTAAACTTTCAGTTATAATTTATTATTCATCTCATTTCTTGATTGCCCGTTAATTTTTGAATGTACAGATTGCAGATAAATATGTAAAAGAGGCAAGATTTCTCGTCGTGAGCCTAGAACTGAATGAAGTCACTTCGGCTCTCAACCTTCTCGAGACGGCTGTAACCCTCTCGCCGCGACTTGAGCCGGCTATAGAGTTGAAGGCTCGAGCTTTGCTATATCTCCGGCGATTTAAGGACGTCGCCGATATGTTACAGGATTACATTCCGAGTCTCAAAATTTTGTCTTCCGACGACTCATCGTCCTCCTCTTCGTCATCTTCTCTCTCCTCAGATAACTCGTCTCAACAGTTCTCCAGAGAGCGAGTCAAGCTTCTCTCTTCCGGTGACTCACCGAGTCGCAATGAACCGAGTTTCAAGTGCTTTTCGGTCTCCGATTTGAAGAACAAAGTCATGGCTGGACTATGGAAAAAGTGTGAAAAAGAAGGTCAATGGAGGTAATTTTCCCCATTTACTTGATTTAATTTAAATATATTTTTTATTAAATAAAAATACAGAACATTGGCTTGTATGTTACGAATCAGATTCGGGTCCAAATTTAAAATATATTAAAATGTAACGTCATCGTGATAAAAGAGATAATTACAAATAATATACAAAGAATGAAAATTCTAAATTGGATCGTAGTCCGTATATTACGTGAAGGGAACCACTGCCAGCTATGAATGAATGAAATCACCAGTCACGCTTTTTAATTAGAATTTTTAAAAAAAAGTCAAATCCGTTACTCTGGATTTGTTGGTATTTAAATATCTGAATATTCAATCCAATATTTAAAGAGTTAACTAGGTTCAGAGTTGTATCTCAGTCCCTGCATTTAGTATTAGTGACAATTAATTTGGACACAATATACGCATGACAAATTTATGGGTGGGTGACTATTTATTTTGGACACTATTTCACATGTTATCTATGTACTTGTACATTTGATCACATCACACAATGAACTTGATCCTAAATGTGATTTGTTTTTTTTGGCAAATCACTAACAATTAATGATTTTTTTTTAAACTTATCATGGTTTTAAAATAAGTTTGATGATCAAAAGTCACTTGCCAAGGCTAATGTCTAATGATATTTTGTCAAATTTCAGGTACTTGGTTTTGGGACAAGCATGCTGCCATCTGGGATTGATGGAAGACGCACTGGTACTCCTCCAGACCGGAAAACGTCTGGCCTCTGCGGCATCCCGCCGAGAAAGCATTTGCTGGTCAGATGACAGCTTCACCTTCTCTAAATTCCCAATATCGGGTGAAATTATAATTAATAATCAACCACCAATGCCACCCAAAACTGAATTTGAAACTATTACCCAACTCCTCAGCCACATTAAGCTCCTTCTTCGCCGCAAGACTTCCGGCATTGCCGCCATGGATGCAGGACTCTATGCCGAATCCATAAGACACTTTTCCAAGATTGTAGACAGCCGTCGTGGGGCCCCACAAGGCTTTCTAGCCGAATGCTACATGCACCGTGCATCGGCATATCGATCTGCTGGTAGAATTGCCGAGTCCTTGGCAGATTGTAATCGAACTTTGGCCTTAGAACCAGCTTGCATTGATGCCCTTAGTACTAGAGCTGCTCTTTTTGAGACTGTTAGATGTTTGCCAGATTCTCTTCATGATCTTGAACATTTGAAGCTCTTATACAACACAATCTTGCGTGATCGAAAACTACCAGGCCCGGCCTGGAGGCGTCAGTATGTGCATTACAGAGAAATACCTGGAAAATTAGTTACATTAGCCACAAAGATTCAAGCTTTGAAGCAAAGGCTTGCTTCTGGAGAAACAGGGAATATGGATTACTATGCATTGATTGGTTTGAGAAGAGGGTGTTCAAGATCCGAATTGGAAAGAGCCCATTTGTTGCTTACTCTGCGACATAAGCCCGACAAGTCTAATACATTTATCGATAGGTGTGAGTTTGCGGATGATCGAGACGTTGATTCGGTCAGGGACAGAGCCAGGATGTCTTCATTGTTGTTGTATAGATTGATTCAGAGGGGATATACGAATGTTATGGGTACGATCATTGATGATGAAGCCGCGGAGAAACAGAGGGAAAAGGCTTCTGCTGCATTGCAAGCTGCGACAGCAATGCAGCAGCAAGTTCAACAAGCTCAAGCCAAATTAGAATTAGAATCAAGCAATACAGCTTCAATGAAGGTGGCGAATAAACAGGTGTTGAATTGTTATCATGTTGTAGAAAATAAAACCACTACAACAGCTGCAGCAGCTGCGGCGGCATCAGTGTTTCAAGGAGTGTTTTGTAGAGACATTGCAGCAGTTGGGAATTTGCTATCGCAGACCGGGTTTAATCTCCCAATTGCGGTGAAATATGAGGCATATAGCTGTTGATTATCAAAATCTCGCTCGAGAACTGTGGATGAAGTGAAGTTAATCAGATGTTACCGGCCGGATAAGCTGATTATAATATGTGGTTTTTGTATAAATGGAAATATTACTAGTGCCTGCCGGGGAAATTTTGTCACTTATTTGCTCTTTTTTTGCCCATCTATTTTGTCTATGTACCTGTACAGAGTTGATTTCAGTACCCAACTATTATATTTAAAATTTGGTAAGACTATTTAAAATGGGTTGTATCATCTTCTTTCACCTTTTTATCTGTCAGTTTTTCCAGTACTGAAAAAAGGGGTGGAAGGTAACTAAATAAATGCATTAATTCAAAAAGGATGAGGATAAGAAAATTGGATGGGGATATTTACTGTTTGGTGCAGGGAAATGTGCTTTTTTCTCATGTCTTATCTGCTGCACTAAGCACTTTACAATTACATCCATTTTTGCAGGCTTATCCACACGCATCCCAGCCTAACTTTTTACCAAAGGTTTCATAAAAATGAAGCTTTTGCTATTTTTGTGCTTATTTATTCTGATCCATAAGCTCCTTCGCTAGTTGTCTCATTCCTCTGTTTGTCTGGAGTATGAATGAAATAGGACATCTTACATCTAATAGTAGTAGTATTTATCTGTTTGGCATGTAGCCACATGAATAGGACGGATATGAGATGGCATTGTCATTTCTCTTCGCTCTGAACGGTTTTGGTTTTGGTTTTGGTTTTGGTTTTGATCTGCTCTCTTGTTCAACACAATGGTTTCAATAAATTCATGATTTGGTTGGGTAGAAATTGGTGGTAATTCTATATATAGAGGAGCAGAAGTATTGGCAGTGGTTTGGTGGGGGAATCAAACAGCAACAGCATGATTCAAAACCTTTAAATGCCATTTTCTTCATCTTTTTTATTGAGCATGCATGGGTTTAAACGTGACACCAGAAGAAGCCAAGAGGAAAATGATGAAAAAGTAGCATCATAATGAAATTAATGATGTTACTTTTAATCGAGGTGACCAAATACTTAATTTTTTATTTCAATGGTTTTGTAAATAGATAATTGCATCTGCATGTCCATAAAAAAGATACTTGATATTTGATATTTTTACAACTTACCTTTAATACGAGTGTGGGGCCGGGCCTATTTACTGGATTTTAATTTTATATGTAAAAATAATATAAAATGAAATGAAATCAGACTTCACTACTGGGGTGTTTATTTTATGTAATAGCATACCTTCGGCCTTCCTTGCAACTAACTTATTACTTTTTATATTTCTTTGAATTCTAGCAAAATGTGGTCGCTCTTTCCTTCCTCTCTAATCAACAAGCTTTTGATTCCCTTACTCCTCGACTTAGTGGATCAATTACGTGAAAATCGAACGGGTTGTCTTACCAATACTAATATATATATATTAGTTTTTAAAAATAATTAAAAAAAAGTTTAATATTTTATAGAACTAAATATTTTTCATAATATAGTGTTTTGGATGTGATTTAGATACATATAACAAAACAGACTGTTTTATTATATGTAGGGGTGGACAATAGGTAAAAGCCTACTGAAGCAGGATAAGTCTTGAGCCGATACCGAAATTACTCAAATTTAGGTGCAAATCTAGAATCTTAGGTTGGACCGATATATTGAGCCAAGCATGTCTGGGTTAAATCTGGAATTTTATCGAAAAGTAATATAAATTTTATTTTTATTTTATTATTTTAATTATTTTTTTATTAATATTATTATTATTATTATTATAATCAATATTTTATTACTATTATTATTATTAATAATAATAAAAAATTAGAAAATCAATATATACTCTGGGTCGATTCGATTTATCTTAGAACCATAAAATATTGTAGACCAAAAAACCAGGGTATATATCAATTTTTTTTTATCTTAACCCAGGACGATTTATATTTATACCGAATTGGCCAGTTCGGACCGATCCGATTCGTCCAAAAAAAAAAAATCGGTTTATTTTCCCACCACTAGTTATATGTATCTAAATAACGTCCAAAACACTGTATTATGGAAAATTTTCAGTTCCATAAAATATTAAACTTTTTTTTAATTGTTTTAAAAATAAAAAGAAAAAAAAAGGGTCCGTATTTTAGTACTATCCGAGAATCCGGATTGGAACCGAACTATATATATATACGGTTGGGATCTTAAGCTTACCTCTTATCTAACATACCTTGCATACCCCCTTTAGTGACGTACCGATTTGATTCGTCGCTATATGTTGTCCGTCGCTAAAAGACGGCGATTCTATATATTTTTACCGGTTAAACCACCGGTTGAACTAATGAACCAACCTGATTTTTGACCAAAACTGGATCATTGATCCAAATTGAATCAGAAGACGGACTAGTTTTGATTTTTAGCGGTCCAATCGTTAGGTTTTAAAATACTGACTCAACCGGTAAAGACCTATTATGAAACGTTTTTTTTAAAATTAAATTGTAATAGAATGAAAAAAGCAGTGACTAACAAGGATAAAAGTGGCATCACAATAAAGAAAATAGAAGAAAAAGAATGTAAAAAAGGATGAGCGAAAAAAAGAAGAGAATTTGGGGGTAGGGGTGAAAACGAGTCGAATCTTGGTGAACACTCTAATGCTCAGATTCGGCTCGACTCAAAAAAATTGAGCTCAGATTCGATAAGGAATATTTAATTTTGCGCCAGATTCGACTCAGATCATTACTCAGACCTACTTGGGTCGTAAGTACTCGACTCGTTTACAAAACGAGTTACTCACAAGCCTTCAAATCGAGTTTTGAATATGAACCATTTGCTTAATACTGAATCACTACATACTAAATTGATTATTGAACTAATTTTTATATATAAAAGTCTTTTATTTTTATTTATGTAAAGAAATTACAAAGAATGTAATTCGAATTGACAATCAATTCACTGATTTATTCAAGTACAAGCTTACACAATTTAATACTACACTTTATAACTTATAAAGATTGATACAAATATCACATATTTAGGTTATTCGTATGGATCAGACCAGTATTCGTGTAAGACCCCAAATAATTAATAAATGAAATTTAATTTCCTCTAATTATTATTTTGAAATAGTAAGGGTTGATGTGATTAATGTGGATAGTTATGGGTAAAATATGCAAATATTTCAAAATAAGCAAGTGGTTATAAAATATTCATTGTTGTCGGAGAATATTCGTTTGGTCGTGGAATATTAAATGCTTGTCGAGAATATTAAATGCGCAATAGCGACCGACGTATGTGGGCCCCATAACGGAAAGCGATTGGAGGAAGAAAAGCGACAAATATAAAGTTTTAAAAATAACATACAGCGTAGTTATTCTGAATTTAATTGTTGGAATACCCGTTGGTTTAAAACACAATACGCGTTGTTACAAGAAGATGACACGGTATTGCACCAATTATTGACTCTTTACGTAAAGAAAGCCTTCTTGTAAGACCCCAAATTTTTTTAAATAAAAGGAATTTCCTTTATTTATTATTTTGAAATAGTAAGGGTGGATTTGATTAATGTGGTTAGTTATGGGTAAAATGCATAAATATTTTAAATAAGCAAGTGGTGATATAATATTCATTATTTATAGGAGAATATTCGTTTGGTGGGTGTGGAATATTAAACTGTGTTTGTGGGAATATTAATGATGACGTATGATGACCATGTGTGGGCCCCATAATGGAAAGCGATTGGATGAAGAAAAGCGACAAAAATAAGTTGTTTAAAAATAACGGCATAGTTATTACAAGATAATCTTTGTTGGAATACCGGTGGTTAAAACACACGAATGTCGTTGTTGTTGCAGCAGAAGTACGGTATTGCACCAATTATTGACTCTTTACATAAGAAGGCACTACTCAATAATGGTTACGGTAATTCTTTATTGATTATTTTATTTTATTGATTCAATAATTCTTTGCATTGATATTTTATATTCTTTGTTGTTTGATAATTGTCATTACACGGTATTTTCATTATCGAAGCAATAATTCATATTATCTGAATAATATTATTAGATAACATTATTGGCAATGTCTAGAAAGTTACATCTAAGGAGAGGTTTGGTCACCTAATTGGCGCCGAGTAAGGAGAAATTCTTATTGGAAAGCCCCTCTTTCCTGAAGGCGCACGGTTGTCAATATTGTGATTCTGTAATATTATTTGTGAATAATTAATTATTGATTCATATGATGAGAAAAATATTGATTTTATGTGGATATAGATGGAGAAAATTTTTAATGTGACAATTGTTGAAAATTGAAATTTTATATCTTTTACGATAAAATAATTCATTTAAATATATATAATATTATATTTTAATAATATAATAATGGTTATATTTTTTACAACGAATGTGGGATATATGAGTATACGAGGAGGAAGAGTATTTTTGTTGCAATAAATGTTTAAAACATGTTAAACAATTCGGTGGACCCCATTTATTATTGATGAAATTTGATCATAGCCTCTAAAATCACCCGTTTGTGGATTTTGGTCAATTTTGTTTGGAATTTGGAAAACCTTTCTTACGCAAAGTTGTAGAGAATTGAATTTCCTATAAAAACACGCGAGATTCGAATTTTCCGACAAAAGGGCTATTTATTATGAATTATTGAAGTTTCAAGCTCAAAATAATTGATTTTGGAAGTTTAAATTATTTTAAATTAGAAAAACGTTTTTATTACTTTTTCTAGAAGGTGGCATGTGGTTATTGAACTGAAATCAGATTTTAAGTGTGCGTAGAAGATTTATTATATATATTATTATTATATTAAATTTTCTGCTTTGGTGTTCTAGCAATTTCTATAAATAGGTCTTGGGTTAGAATTGAAAATCACACCGTAAATGAAGTTTTCTCTCTATATTATCGGCGTATTCTTGTGAGTATTTTGAGTATACTTTGAGTATTGCTATATCACGGTGAAAGTTCAAGTCATAGCTTTATATCCAGGTGTTTTATTTAGAAATCTTGTCTTTCGAGGTAAGGGATGTTATTTTCTTCTCAAATGATATTATTTCTTCAATATCATTATGCCAAAATATTGGTTGGAAATTTTATCAAATTTGGAACTTTTTCATGTATGGGGTTCTTATTCATGAGTTCTTATTCACGAGTTCTTATTCATGAGATTCTTATTCACGATTCTTATTCACGAAGCGTGAAGATGTTTTTTTTGTGAAATTTCTATCTTTTGGTGTCGGAGTTCTTATTCACGTATCGGCACTATTCACATATCACCTTACACTATATTTTAAAAATGAAATTTCTTCTTTTTGTCGAAATATCTATTATGGATACTAGCTTTGATTGTATCCATGTTTTGATCATTCTTGAATTTTACACCACTATGATTATTTTTGAGGTATTTTTGGACGTGGATAAAAAACAAGTACGAATCCTTAATCCTTAATCCTTGTCATTTTGTTTCTTTGGATTCGTTTCTTTTAAAAATATTTTTCATCATCCTCGTTCTTAAATGATGATATTGTTGAATATCTTTGGCACGTAGTGCAAAAAGATGAATGATTTATGATGAATATCTTTGGCACGTAGTGCAAAGATGAATGATTTCGATGAATATCTTTGGCCGTAGTGCAAAGATGAATGATTTCGATGAATATCTTTGGCCGTAGTGCAAAGATGAACAAGTGTTTAGATGAACATGACCAATTTGGTGAATGTCCTTGGCACGTAGTGCAAGGATGAATATTTGATCCGGATATATATTGATTGATGTTACGGGGATAAAAAATAGGCGATGAACTTTAAAATTCATACATAGAAGATAGTAGTTTGCATTCTCTACTTAACTCTTCTAATGAATTATTATTTCATTGCGAATATTGATTTAAAACTTGTTGTCTATTGTATTCTATTATATTTTTCCTGTTGAAGACTAACGATAATTTGTTGTATATTATCTTAGTCATAATATTATTCTTTAAATTTAGTCGAGCTCACCCTTTTCCTTTTGTTCCATTTTTTTCTTCTCGGAGGCGAGAATATAGCGAGTGCAGTGGGGTATGGAATGAAAGTTCTAGGGAGAGTTGTTTAGTAGTCCTCACCATTTTGTAAAATGATGTATCAATAATTATGATGGGGATTTATTTGGGTATGTATATTGTCTAGAAGACAATAATTGTATTTAAACTCACAGTATATATGTTGTCGTATTTTGCACGACAAATGTATTAATAAAGTTGTAGTTATTTCTGTACCATGTATTTGGCGACTCAGAATGGGTTGGGTGGAATGGACCTATTTTTGGGGCGTCACAGTTGGTATCAGAGCTTAGGGATATGATCTCTGGCGGAGATCGGGGAATAGAAGCGGGAGGAGAGGCGAGTAAATCCTTCGCTAAAGTGTGTCCTACCTAAGCTTATTTGATAGTTGGTCGATATATAGGGATATTATGTGATATATTGATTTCCTTAATTAACCCTTGTTTTATGGCGGTGATTTGAGAATGTCGATTGAGAATATTAATGATTGGAGTGAATGAGATCATGGAGACACCTCTAATCGCCAACCAGGATAATGTGATGTCGGTGAAGAAGGAATTAGAGATATCCATGTGGTGAGTGAAGAATTGATAGTTGCACTAGAGATAGTCGAGAGGTAACATCGAGAGTGAGGAAGAAGAGGAAGAAGAGGTACACGAGGAAAGTTTATTAGAGGTATTTTATGATCAAAATGTAGAATTGCAAAATCGTATTTATGAGTTAGAAGAGCGAAATTTGAAGAATTGCGAGTACGTCGTGGAGCAAAAGGATCAACGATTCAAGCTTGTGTTACCCGATATGTGATCTTGAATGAAGCACTCTTTGGCGAGTATAAGATGATAAAGTGGAATCGGTGAAAGAAGAAATAAGCGAACAGTGAGAATGAGTGATGCGTGGGTAAAAGCCATACGTAGCGTTGATATTATGGAAAGAGATGTCAATCTAAAAAAGAAGATTTAACGATGACGGAAGGCGTCAAAGAACATCAACACCAAAGAACAAATTCTAGGGAAGAGAACAATCGCCAGTTAGATCTACTGAGATCACGGAGAGGAGGGACATATAAGGTCAAAGCTGTTCAAAGCCTTCCAAGGTATGCTATAATTGTGGAAAGGAAGGACATATAGCTCGAGAGTGTATGCAGTAAGCGAAACCAAGTCCAATGAGGATGGTGACTCAAAAGGATGTCCCGAGAAAAGTCAAAGTCAACGGTTCTAGAAAGCGTTTGTCGTGGCCGGTCAAAATCGAGGAACGAACGAGTTTATACGCAGGTTAGTTAATTATAAATTCTTGCGAAGTTTATACCTTACTAGAGAATCTGGGTTCTACCCATTCTTTTATCTCTCTTGCTTGCATTTCAACATTTGAATTTGACTACGGAGAAATTAGACTTTGACTATCTGTGGAGACTCAGTTAAGAGAAACTTTTATTACATCCGTTGTTTAGAAATCTTGCTTGATTCGAGTTGGCACTATCACATTACCGTTAACCTTATTTCTATAGAGATATTTGTTTTTGATGTGATTTTAAGGTTAACTATTCATTATACCAAAATTGATTGCTTTCGTAAGGTTGTTAGTTTTCATATTCTTAAGCAACCTGTTATTCGAATTCAAGCAACCAAACCATTGAAGTCAAACTCTTTCATATTAAATTATAAAGCCATTTGTTTATTGAAAAGCGAATGTCAAGCTTTCTTAGTCCATGTTATGGATTTGAATAAAGACACGTCGATTTGAATAATATTCTGTTGTTATTGATTTTTCCCGACGTATTTCTGAAGAATTTCTTGGCCTACTCCCCAGTGTGATATTGAATTTGTATCGACTTTGAATCCGCATACAAAACCCATTGCTAAAATTTCATATCGAATGGCTCTATTGAACTTCGGGAGTTAAAACCCAACTGTAGAAGTTGATACCGAGCCTCTATCTGGTGACTTCCTTTGTGGAATCTATTTGAAGCCGGACTCTCCGTGAGGATGCCATATTCGATGTGATAGTAAACCGATAGGTGTCATTGTAATGTTTATCCAAGGTTGGGATATGAGTCACGATTGAGAACAACCTAAAATCGGTAATCGAAATCGTAGTTTTGGCTTATTTGGTTAGTATCGGAGATTCGTTGAAAGATATTCTCGAATCATTTATTCCATTAACGCAATGGTGACTCGTAGAGATACAAAATTCGAATGGAGCAAAGAATGTGGGAAGAGCTTGAAGAACTCAAGAGGAGACTCATTTCAAGACACGTGTTACGACCATGCCATCCGGAAAAGCAAACGTGGTAGGTGACGTGTTGAGTAGAAGATCGTATATCTAAAGTCTGAGTACGATATTGTCAAAAACTAATTTCAGTATAATTTACAAATAATAGAGATGGAGATGAAAACTCTAGGTACCCGCGTGATGATATACGAGTATAATCGACTTTAATCGATAAAGTTAAAGGCATTCAAGCTACACACCTTTGGTGATGAATTTGAAGAAGGAGGTGCAAGAAGTTGTTATTTCAAAAGCGAGAATCGGTGAGGTGAGGAAAACTCAAACCTTCGATTTATTAATTCATTTGAAATTCTCGATCGAATAGGAACTGTGGCCTATAGACTCGTTTTACTGCCAAGTATGACGCGTGTTCATAACGTTTTTCACGTATCAATGTTACGTAAATATGTGGACGACTCGAACCACGTCATTGAGTTAGAAACCAGGATGAAGATATAGAAGACTTAACGTCTGAGGAGGTACTGTCAAGATCTTGGATAGGAAAGAACATGTCTTATATACTGAGGTTATACCACAAGTTAAAGTTTTGTGGAGAAACCATGCTTATTGAGGAAATGACCTGAGAGTTGGAAATGAAAATGAAAGCGAGGTATTTTCATCTTTTGAAACACTACAGACGACACGTCAATTTCGAGGACGAAATTTCATAAGGAGGGAGGTTGTAAGACCCCAAAATTTTTTTAAATAAAAGGAATTTCCTTTATTTATTATTTTGAAATAGTAAGGGTGGATTTGATTAATGTGGTTAGTTATGGGTAAAATCATAAATATTTTAAATAAGCAAGTGGTGATATAATATTCATTATTGTCGAGGAGAATATTCGTTTGGTCGTGGAATATTAAATTGTTGTAGAAGAATATTAAATACAGCCAGTAATGTGACCATGTGTAGGCCCCATAATGGAAAGCGATTGGATGAAGAAAGCGACAAAAATAAGTTGTTTAAAAATAACGGCATAGTTATTACAGATTAATCTTTGTTGGAATACCCGGTGGTTAAAACACGAGAATCTGGCGTTGTTGTTGCAGTAGTACGGTATTGCACCAATTATTGACTCTTACATAAGAAGGCACTACTCAATAATGGTTACGATAATTCTTATTCAATTATTTTATTTTATTGATTCAATAATTCTTTGCATTGATATTTTATATTCTTTGTTGTTTGATAATTGTCATTACACACGAGTATTTTTCATTATCGAAGCAATAATTCATATTATCTGAATAATATTATTAGATAACATTATTGGCAATGTCTAGAAAGTTACATCTAAGGAGAGGTTTGGTCACCTAATTGCTTGGCTTGAGAAGGAGAAATTCTTATTGGAAAGCCCCTCTTTCCAGGAAGCGCACTGGTTGTCGATATTGTGATTACTGTAATATTATTTGTGAATAATTAATTATTGATTCATATGATGAAAAATATTGATTTTATGTGGATATAGATGGAGAAAATTTTTAATGTGACAATTGTTGAAAATTGAAATTTTATCTTTTTACGATAAAATAATTCATTTAAATATATATAATATTATATTTTAATAATATAATAATGGTTATATTTTTACAACGAATGTGGGATATATGAGTATCTGAGGAGGAAGAGTATTTTTGTTGCAATAAATGTTTAAAACATGTTAAACATGTCGGTGGACCCCATTTATTGGTGAAATTTGATTATAGCCTCTAAAATCACCCGTTTGTGGATTTCGGTCAATTTTGTTTGGAATTTGGAAAACCTTTCTTACGCAAAGTTGTAGAGAATTGAATTTCCTATAAAAACACGCGAGATTGAATTTTTCCGACAAAAGGGCTATTTATTATGAATTATTGAAGTTACGAAGCTCAAAATAATTGATTTTTGGAAGTTTAAATTATTTTAAATTAGAAAAACGTTTTTATTACTTTTTCTAGAAGGTGGCATGTGGTTATTGAACTGAAATCAGATTTTAAGTGTCGTAGAAGATTTATTATATATATTATTATTATATTAAATTTTACGCTTTGGTGTTTCTAGCGATTTTCTATAAATAGGTCTTGGGTTAGAATTGAAAATCACACGTAAGCTGAAGTTTTTCTCTCTATATTATCGAGCGTATTCTTGTGAGTATTTTGAGTATACTTTGAGTATTGCTATATGACGGTGAAAGTTCAAGTCATAGCTTTATATCCAGGTGTTTTATTTAGAAATCTTGTCTTTTCGAGGTAAGGGATGTTATTTTCTTCTCAAATGATATTATTTCTTCAATATCATTATGCCAAAATATTGGTTGGAAATTTTATCAAATTTGGAACTTTTTCATGTCGGGGTTACTATTCATGATTCTTATTATTCACGAGTTCTTATTCATGAGTTCTTATTCACGAGTTCTTATTCACGAAGCGTGAAGATGTTTTTTGTGAAATTTCTATCTTTTGGTGTCGGAGTTACTATTCTTATTCACGTATCGGCCTTATTCACGATATCTGACCTTATTCATAGAAAAATGAAATTTCTTCTTTTTGTCAAAATATCTATTATGGATACTAGCTTTGATTGTATCCATGTTTTGATCATTCTTGAATTTTACACCACTATGATTATTTTTGAGGTATTTTTTGGACGTGGATAAAACAAAGTACGAATCCTTAATCCTTAATCCTTGTCATTTTGTTTCCTTTGGATTCGTTTCTTTAAAAAATATTTTTCATCATCCTCGGTCTTAAATGATGATATTGTTGAATATCTTTGGCCTGTGAGTGAATGAAAGATGAATGATTTATGATGAATATCTTTGGCACGTAGTGCAAAGATGAATGATTTCGATGAATATCTTTGGCCGTAGTGCAAAGATGAACAAGTGTTTAGATGAACATGACCGGTTGGTGAATATCCTTGGCACGTAGTGCTGAGGATGAATATTTGATCCCAGATATATATTGATTGATGTTACGGGGATAAAAAATAGGCGATGAACTTTAAAATTCATACATAGAAGATAGTAGTTTGCATTTTCTACTTAACTCTTCTAATGAATTATTATTTCATTGCGAATATTGATTTAAAACTTGTTGTCTATTGTATTCTATTATATTTTTCCTGTTGAAGACTAACGATAATTTGTTGTATATTATCTTAGTCATAATATTCTTCTTTGGGCTAGTCGAGCTCACCCTTTTCCTTTTTGTTCTATTTTTCTTCTCGTGAGGGAGAATATAGCGAGACGAGTGGGGTATGGAATGAAAGTTCTAGGAGAGTTGTTTAGTAGTCCTCACCATTTTTGTAAAATGATGTATCAATAATTATGATGGGGATTTATTTGGGTATGTATATTGTCTGAAGACAATAATTGTATTTAAACTCACACGATATATATGTTGTCGTATTTTGCACGACAAATGTATTAATAAAGTTGTAGTTATTTCTGTACCATGTATTTGGCGACTCAGAATGGGTTGGGTGGAATGGACCTATTTTGGGGGCGTCACAACTACTCAATAATGGTTACAGTAATTACTGTTCAGTATTTTATTAGTTCAATAATTGTTGCGTTGATATTTTATATTCTTTGTTGTTTCAATAATTGTCATTTTACAAGTATTTTTCATTATCGAAGCAATAATTCATATTATCTCGAATAATAATATTAGATAACATTATTGGCAATGTCTAGAAAGTTACGTCTAAAGAGAGGTTTGGTCACCTAATTGCGCCAAGAAGAAAAATTCTTATTGGAAAGCCCCTGCTCAGGAAACCGCTTAGTGTCAATATTGTGATTCTGTAATATTATTTGTGAGTAATTAATTATTGATTCATATGATGAGAAAAATATTGATTTTATGTGGATATAGATGGAGAAAATTTTTAATGCGACAATTGTTGAAAATTAAAATTTTATCTTTTTCTAATAAAATAATTCATTTAAATATATATATTATTATATTTTAATAATATAATAATGGTGATATTTTACAACGAATGTGGGATATATGAGTATACTGAGGAGGAAGAGTATTTTTTGTTGCAATAAATATTTAAAACATGTTAAACATGTCGGTGGACCCCATTGATTGACTGAAATTTGATTATAGCCTCTAAAATCACCCGTTTGTGGATTTCGGTCAATTTCTGTTGGGAATTTGGAAAAACTTTCTTCTGCAAAGTTGTAGAGAATTGAATTTCCTATAAAAACACGCGAGATTCGAATTTTCTGATAATAGGGCTATTTATTATGAATTATTGAAGTTCCGGAGTTCCGAAATAATTGATTTTTGGAAGTTTTAAATATTTATATTAACAAAAACGTTTTTTACATTTGTAAGCCTCATGAATCACATGTTAAGTTGCTGAAATCAGAAGTCTAAGTGGGCGTATGAAAATTTTAATATAAATTAATATTTTATTAAATTTTCTGCTTTGGTGTTCTAAGCATTTTCCTATAAATAGGGTGCTTAGGTTATAATTAAAAATCACACCAGAAACTGAAGTTTTCTCTCTCTATATTATCGAGCGTATTTGTGACACCCCCAAAATAGGTCTACATCACCCATTCTGAGTTGTCAATACACGGTACAGAAACAACTACAACTTTATTATTACAATAGTAAAACTGTGAGTTTAAATACGAGATATTGCCATCTAGACAATATCCACATACAAATAAATCCTCATCATAATTATTGATACATTATTTTACAACAATGGTGAGGACTACTAAACAACTCTCCCTAGAACTTTCATTCCATACCCCGACTCGTACTCGCTTATATTCTCGCCTCCCGAGAAGAAAAATAGAACAAAAAGGAAAAGGGTGAGCTCGACTAGCCCAGAAAAAGAATACTATGACTAAGATAATATGCAACAAAATTATCGTTAGTCTTCAATGAGGAAAAATATAATAGAATACAATAGACAACAAGTTTTAAATCAATATTCGCAATGAAATAATAATTCATTAGAAGAGTTAAGTAGAGAATGCAAACTACTATCTTCTATGTATGAATTTTAAAGTTCATCGTCTATTTTTATCCCCGTAACATCAATCAATATATATCCGGGATCAAATATTCATCCTTGCACTTTGTGCCGAGGACATTCACCGATTGGTCATGTTCATCTAAACACTGCTCATCTTTTTGACTACGGGCCAAAGATATTCATCGAAATCATTCATCTTTGACTACGGGCCAAAGATATTCATCGTAAATCATTCATCTTTGCAAAGATCGCCAAAGATATTCATCATAAATCATTCATCTTTTTATGCTACGGGCCAAAGATATTCAATAATATCATCATTTAAGACCGAGGATGATGAAAATATTTTTTAAAAAACGAATCCGATTGAAACAAAATGACAAGGATTAAGGATTAAGGATTAAGGATTCAGTACTTTGTTTTATCCACGCCCAAAAAAATACCTCAAAATAATCATTGTGGTGTAAAATTCAAGAATGATCAAAACATGGATACAATCAAAGCTAATATCCACAATAGATATTTTAGAGGCGAAAAGGAAAATTTTTATTTTTTGATGAATAATGCCGTATTCGTGAATAGTGTCATTATCGTGAATAGTGCCAGTACACGTGAATAGTAATCTCGACACCAAAAGTTCCAAATTTGATAAAAACTTCAGATCGATATTTCAAAGATAATGATATTGAAGAAATAATATCATTACGAAAAAAAATAATATCCCTTACCTCGAAAAAGATCAAGATTTAGCTGGAATAATTGGATATAGACTATATCTTGAACTTTCATCGTATAGCAATACTCAAAGTATACTCAAAATACTCACAAGAATAACGCTCGATAATATAGAGAGAAAACTTGGTTTCGGTGTGATTTTCAATTCTAACCCAAGCACCTATTTATAGGAAATTGCTTAGAACACCAAAGCAGAAAATTTATTATAATAATAATATATATAAAAATTTTCACGCCCATTTTAGAATCTGAAAATCAATACAAACCACATGCTCCCTTCTAGAAGAAGTAGTTTTTCAATAGCTCGAGCCAACGTCACGCTTAGCATGTTAAGTTCTTTTTAAGTGAAGACATATTTAAGGCTTTTATGGTCGTAATATATCTCCACTTTCTTCCCATATAGATAGTGCCTCCGGATCTTTAATAAAAATGATCGGGCCGCTAACTCTAGATCATGAGTAGGATAATTCCTCTCATATTCTTTAAGTTGTCATCATGGCATAAAGGCTATGACTTTCCCACGTTGCATGAGAACACATCCTAACCCTTTGCTCAAGCATTTGTAGATAAAAATCCATCCGAACCGGATGGTATTGTTAGAACAGTGTCGAAATAAGTCTCCTCTTAAGCTCTTGGAAACTCTTCTCGCATTCTTCGCTTCTAAACAATTTTGTATCCTTAGAGTTAGATGAGTTATCTGAGTAGCGATTCGAGAAAACCCTTCCACGAATCTCCGATAATAACCAATTTAAGCCCAAAAAGCTACGTCTTGATCCCACCGACTTGGTTGCTTCTAACTTTGTATTGCTTCAATCTTCAGGGTCAACAGATACTCCATGTTTTGACACCACATGACCAAGAAATGCTACTTCCTCGCCGTAACTCGCGATTTCTTTAACTTGGCATAAAGCTTGTTTTCACGAAGCCTTTGGAGTACCAAACTTCAAATGGTGCTCATGATCTTCACTGGCTTTTGGAATATATGAGGATGTCATCAATAAAGACAACAACAACGAATCGATCCAAATACTCTTTGAATACTCGGTTCATCATATCTATGAAAGCCGTAGGAGCATTAGTCAATCCGAAAGACATAACTAAGAATTCATAATGCCCGCATCGAGTTCTAAAAGCGTCTTTGGAATATCCTCGATTCTAATCTTCATTTGATGATATCCGTAAGCTAAGATCGATTTTGAAAAGAATTGTGCTCCTTGCAATTGGTCAAACAAGTCATCAATACGAGGTAGAGGATACCTATTCTTGATAGTGACATGGTTCAATTCGATAGTCAATACAAAGTTGATATCTCCGTCTTTCTTCTTTACAAATAAAAAGCAGGAGCACCCCAAGGAGATGTACTTGGGGACGAATGAAACCAATGTCCAACAACTCTCGTAGTTGGACCTTTAACTCTCGAAGTTCAATAGAGCCATTCGATATGGGGTTTTAGAAATGGGCTTTGTATCGGTTTCAAGGTCAATAAAGAATTCAACTTCACGCTCGGGGTAGACCGGAAGTTCTTCGTGAAATACGCCGGAAAGTTAATAATAACGAGGAATATTATTCAATTTTGACGTGTCTTTATTCAAATCCATAACATAGGCTAAGAAAGCTTGACATCCGTTTTTTAATAAACGAATAGCTTTATGATTAGATATAACAGTGATTGATTTTAATGGTTTAGTTGCTTGAATTCGAACAACAAAGTTGTTTAGGAATATGAAAGCTAACAACCTTACGAAAACAATCAATTTTGGCATGATGAGTAGTTAACCAATCAATCCCTAAAATCACATCAAAAGCAAGTATCTTTAAAGAGATAAGGTCAATAGGTAAGATAAGGGTGCCAACATGGATTAGACAAGATTTATAAACAGTGGATGTAATGAAAGTTTCTCCTAACGGAGTTTCCGAGAGATAAGTCAAAGTCTAATTTCTCCTGAGTCAAGTTTAAACGTTGAGCACAAGCAGAGAGATAAATGAATGGGTAAAGACCGTATCTCAGTAAAGTATAAACTTCACAAGAATTTATAAATAGCTTACCCGTAATCACCTCGTTTGGGTCCTCGATTTTGACCGGTGACAACAAACGCTCTTCCGAGAACCGATTGACTTTGACTTTTCCAGGATAGTCTTTTGAGTCACCGTCCTCATTGAACTAGGCTTCGCCACAGTGTAATCTCGGCGATATGTCCTTCCTTTCCACAATTATAGTATACACCGAAAGCTGTTGTGGGCGGTTTGTGATATGTCCCTCTTTCCGCATTTATAGATATGACCGGTGGTCGTTCTCCTCCCTTTGAACCGATTGATCTTTGCTTTGTCGTCTTCACATGGTTGTTGTTGAATCTCCTCTTTTTAAAATCTCCTCCCGACTCGCTTCTTCTATTTTCATGGCCATGATTACCACCGAGTGGTTACCATTTTGTCCGCCTTTTTCTTTCTCCACCTTTGGTTATTGTTGTTTTGTTGATCGCTATCTTGGATGATCCTCGATTGTGGTACCTCGGTTGACCGTCATTTCGTTATCTCGCTTCTAACAATTGAGCCACGTTAACAACATATCTGAATAGAGAGAAAATTTATGAGAGATGAGATATCGACGTATCTGGGGTTTCAAACCTCTCGTAAACATCCGCGTCATACGTTCCTCATTCTCCACCAAATGAGGTGCAAACGTGGATAACTCGCAAACTTCGCCTCATCTTTGAGACACCGTCATGTTGTTTCGCTCCAGCCTAATAAACTCCACTTCCTTCATATGATTTAACACTTTCGTGAAAGTATTTGTCATTAAATAGTTTTAAACGTCTCCCAAGACATTTGAGTGAAATTTGGATGGATGGGTACGCTTCATGACTCTCCACGAAGAGTCGCTTCGCCACGGAACATAAAGGTGGCGAATGGAACCTTCGTTTTTTCCGTGCATCCCAAGACATCGAATATCTTGGTAATTTGCTTGACCCATGTTTTCGCCATGATCGGATCGGCTTTCCCTTAAATTCGGTGGTCCCAACTCTTTGAATCGCTTGTTTGTGACAACCGTGAATTGCTATCATTTCTCCTATGGTTTGAACACGAATCTCCTCGTCTCGATTTTGCATGAAGCGCAAAAAGCTTCTAAATATCCCTCGTTCATCATCCGCTTCGTGGTGTTGTTCACAGGAGGAACATTGCCACTGTTGTTGACGTTCTCCTCGTTGGTGAGACACAAGCGTCTCCACGATCTCATTTCTATTGTTAATATTCTCAATCGACATTCTCAAATCGTCGTCATAAAACAAGGGTTAATTAAGGAAATCAATATATCACATAATATCCCTATATCTTGACCAACTATCAAATAAGCTTAGGTAGGACACACTCAGCGAAGGATTTACTCGTCTCTCCCTCCTAGTTCTATTCCTCGATCTCCGCCAGGAGATCATATCCTAAGCTCGATACCAACTGTGACACCCCCAAAATAGGTCTACATCACCCATTCGAGTTGTCAATACACTGCATGTAAACAACTACAACTTTATTATTACAATAAAAAGCGTGAGTTTAAATACGAGATATTGCCATCTGCATAATATCCACATACAAATAAATCCTCATCATAATTATTGATACATTATTTTACAACAATGGTGAGGACTACTAAACAACTCTCCTAGAACTTTCATTCCATACCCCAGAACTGCACTCGCTTATATTCTCGCCTCACGAGAAGAAAAATGGAACAAAAAGGAAAAGGGTGAGCTCGATTAGCAAAGATAAAGAATACTATGACTAAGATAATATACAACAAAATTATCGTTAGTCTTCAACAGGAAAAATATAATAGAATACAATAGACAACAAGTTTTAAATCAATATTCGCAATGAAATAATAATTCATTAGAAGAGTTAAGTAGAGAATGCAAACTACTATCTTCTATGTATGAATTTTAAAGTTCATCGTCTATTTTTATCCTCAGTAACATCAATCAATATATATCGGGATCAAATATTCATCCTTGCACTACTGAGCCAAGGACATTCACCCGATTGGTCATGTTCATCTAAACACTGCTCATCTTTGCACTACGGCCAAAGATATTCATCGAAATCATTCATCTTCGTGACTACGGGCCAAAGATATTCATCGAAATCATTCATCTTTGCGAGATTGGCCAAAGATATTCATCATAAATCATTCATCTTTGCACTACTGTGCCAAAGATATTCAATAATATCATCATTTAAGACTGAGGATGATGAAAATATTTTTTAAAGAAACGAATCCAGTGAAACAAAATGACAAGGATTAAGGATTAAGGATTAAGGATTCGTACTTTGTTTTATCCACGTCCAAAAATACCTCAAAAAAATAATCATAGTTGTGTAAAATTCAAGAATGATCAAAACATGGATACAATCAAAGCTAGTATCCACAATAGATATTTTAGACGAAAAGGAAAATTTTTATTTTAGATGAATAATAATGCCGATTCGTGAATAATGTCGATATCGTGAATAAGTCACAGTATACGTGAATAGTAACTCGACACCAAAAGTTCCAAATTTGATAAAAACTTCAGATCAATATTTCAAAGATAATGATATTGAAGAAATAATATCATTACGAAAAAAATAATATCCTTACCTCGAAAGATCAAGATTTAACCGGAATAATTGGATATAGACTATATCTTGAACTTTCACCGTATAGCAATACTCAAAGTATACTCAAAATACTCACAAGAATAAATTTCGATAATATAGAGAGAAAACTTGATTTACGGTGTGATTTTTAATTCTAACCTAAACACCTATTTATAGAAATTGCTAGAACACAAAGCGTAAAATTTATTATAATAATAATATATATAAAAATTTTCTACACCCATTCTTAGAATCTGAAAATATGAATACAAACCACATGCTCCCTTCTAGAAGAAGTAAAAAAAAACGTTTTTCATAAAATAAATAATTAAAACTTCCAAAAATCAATTATTTCAGAGTTTCAGAACTTCAATAATTCATAATAAATAGCCCTTTTATCAGAAAATTCGAATCTCGCGTGTTTTTATAGGAAATTCAATTCTCTACAACTTTGCAGAAGAAAGTTTTTCCAAATTCCAAACATAAATTGACCGAAATCCACAAACGGGCGATTTTAGAGGCTATAATCAAATTTTTGTCAATAAATGGGGTCCACCGACATGTTTAACATGTTTTAAACATTTATTGCAACAAAAATACTCTTCCTCCTCAGATACTCATATATCCCACATTCGTTGTAATAATATCACCATTATTATATTATTAAAATATAATATTATATATATTTAAATGAATTATTTTATGGAAAAAGATAAAATTTCAATTTTCAACAATTGTCACATTAAAAATTTTCTCCATCTATTTCCACATAAAATCAATATTTTCCTCATCATATGAATCAATAATTAATTATTCACAAATAATATTACATAATCACAATATTGACAACCAAGCGGTTCAGGAAAGAGGGGCTTTCAATAAGAATTTCTCTTCTTTGGTAGCGCAATTAGGTGACCAAACTTCTCCTTAGATGTAACTTTCTAGACATTGCCAATAATGTTATCTAATAATATTATTCAGGATAATATGAATTATTGCTTCGATAATGAAAATACTTGTGTAATGACAATTATTAAAACAACAAAGAATATAAAATATCAACGCAAAGAATTATTGAGTCAATAAAATAAAAAAACAATGACGATAATTATCGTAACCATTATTGAGTAAGTGCCTTTCACGTAAGAGTCAATAATTGGTGCAATACTGTCTGAGTGCTTACCTGCAACAACGCCAGACATCGTGTTTTAACCACCGGGTATTCCAACAAAGGTAAAGCGGTAACAACTACGCCCGTTATTTTTAAACAACTTATATTTGTCATTTTCTTCCTCCAATCGCCGTTATGGGGCCCACACACGGTCACATTGTGTCGTCGCATTTAATATTCCCCGATGAGACGAATATTCCACGACCAAACGAATATTCCACAACAACAATGAATATTTTATAACCACTTACTTATTTTGAAATATTTGCGTATTTACCCATAACTATCCACATTAATCACATCAACCCTTACTATTTCAAAATAATAATTAGAGAAAATTAAATTTTATTTATTAATTATTTGGGATCTTACAGTATTCTTGTGAGTATTTTGAGTATACTTTGAGTATTGCTATACGGTGAAAGTTCAAGTTATAGCTTTATATCCAAAGATTCCAGGTTAAATGCAAAATCTTTTTCGAGGTAAGGATATTATTTTTTTTTGTAATGATATTATTTCTTCAATATCATTATCTTTGAAATATTGATCTCAAGTTTTTATCAAATTTGAAACTTTTGGTGTCATAATTCTTATTCACGATAACGACATTATTTACGATACTAAGACTATTATTTACGTATCATAAGACTATTCATCGAAAAATAAAAATTTTCTTTTGTCCAAAATATTTATTCGGATACTAACTTTGATTGTATCCATGTTTTGATCATTCTTGAATTTTACTCCACTATGATTATTTTTGAGGTATTTTTGGACGTGGATAAAACAAAGTACGAATCCTTAATCCTTAATCCTTGTCATTTTGTTTCATGAATTCGTTTTTTAAAAAATATTTTTCATCATCCTCGGTCTTAAATGATGATATTATTGAATATCTTTGGCCTGTAGAAAGAAAGATGAATGATTTCGATGAATATCTTTGGCCCGTAGTGAAAAAGTGCAAAGATGAGCAGTGTTTAGATGAACATGACCAATGGTGAACGCCCTCTTGGCACGTAGTGCGAGGATAAATATTTGATCCCAGATATATATTGATTGATGTTACGGGGATAAAATAGGCGATGAACTTTAAAATTCATACATAGAAGATAGTAGTTTGCATTCTCTACTTAACTCTTATAATGAATTATTATTTCTGCTATGAATATTGATTTAAAATTTGTTGTCTATTGTATTCTATTAGATTTTTTCCTTGTTCAAGACTAACGATAATTTGTTGTATATTATCTTAGTCATAATATTCTTTCTTTATCGGGCTAGTTGAGCTCACCCTTTTTCTTTTTGTTCCATTTTTCTTCTCGTGAGGCGAGAATATAATGAAAGTACGAGTCTGGGTATGGAATGAAGGTTCTAGGAGAGTTGTTTAGTAGTCCTCACCATTGTTGTAAAATAATGTATCAATAATTATGATGAGGATTTATTTGTATGTGGATATTGTCTAGTTGGCAATATCTGTATTTAAACTCATAGTTTTACTATTGTAATAATAAAGTTGTAGTTGTTTCTGTACCGTGTATTGACAACTCAGAATGGGTGATGTATACCTGTTTTGGGGGTGTTACAATTCGAATATGATCCATCGAGCATGTATCGAGTATGGTTCAAGAAAAAAATAAAATACTCGAACTCTAATCTGAGCAAATACTGGTACACTCGAGTTCGCTCGTGTATCATTAAATAGAAAACAAGTATGGATTATATTCGACTCGAATCAACTTCGAATTTGAGTTTTGAATCATATTTTTAAATTAATTTTGAGTCGAGTATGAAGCTATTCTGCTCGGCTAACATCCCTATTTGGAGGGTTAGAGTAAGAATAGAATAGGGGAGATGGATGAAATAAGAGGTGAGTTGGGAAACATATATAGGAAATTAAGAGGATACATAAAAAAATAGTGGGGCAGATAATTGATGATGTCAGCCAGCCAGCCGGTGATACCATGCGATCGAATCATGTGCGTTTGCTTTACTTTAATCTCTCTTCCTGCTGCTGCCTGCTAGTAGTTGTTTCCGCTTTATGACAAAGTAATCATAAATAGCTGGTTTTGTATTTTGCATGTATTACACTTGAGAAAAATACAAGAATAAATTGTTGTAATAAAAATAGACTCCAATAATTAAAATGATAACCTAAGTCTTGATTTTCTGAGTTTGAATCTTGAGGAGGTTAGCACCCATGCATTTGATCTTTTTATCTGGAGCGGAGCGGTAATATTTGTCTTCACTTCACAAATTACAACACTCCATTTGAGAACATCTTCAAGACCTTAATTAAATAAATACTACCTCCGTCCCATAATAAGTATTTTTTAGTTTAAATTACACATATCAATACACAAATTAAAATGACAAAAATACTCTTAATATATTTTCTTTGAAGTTGAAGAGTTAATGAGTGTCATTTAATTGTAGTGATGGTAAGATGCAATAAATACCATTGAATGCATAAGGGCATATATGAGAAAATATTGCAAAAATTATATTGGAGTTCTAACACCACTTATTTTGAGAAAAAATATTAAGCATAAAAAAGCACTTATTATGGGATGGAGGTAGTATGTTTTATTATTATTATTATTATAAGTTTGGAAGTTGAAAGATTTGACAATTGCATATATAGTCAGAAAGTTTATTTAATAGTGTGTTCGTTTCAACAATTGATCTGTCAATTTTCGGCCAGATCTCGATCCTTCAACTTTTCTCGTCTTTCATCACAATTCACATGCATATATCATCACTAATACACTATTTTAAGGAAAATGAAAGTATTAATTTTGAGAGTCTCATTCATAATATACATGTAAAGTATTAATTTTTTTTATAACAAAGTATATTAATAATATTTTATTAAATAAATATATATTTTGAACTGGTCTTAAAGTCGTGCAAGAATCAATTGCTAAGGCTTGGCCCAAATACTGAAAGATTTCAGAAAACTAATCATCCTATAAAAAAGAATGTAGAACGTGGAATAGTAGAGAGATGTAGCCGGAGGGAGTGTCAATCTTAGATATTGTCTGGGGCTCTGGGCTTTGCTTTGCCCCCCTTTCAACCAAAAAAAGAAAAAGAAATGCATAGAGATTAAAGAGAAGAATTGCTTTGCATAAAAGACTGAAATACATGAAAGATTTTGAGTCTCATTTATAAATTTTGTTTATCTCATAAAAATAATCTTCTTTTTGTAAAGATATTAGTGTTAAATAACACAATATTTTTGCATTTGTCACTTTAATTTTGTTATTTTTAAGATCTCGAATACGTATTTAAACTTTGCAAATGAGGGTCTTCTTGATAGGTCGAGGGAGGGGTGTACAAATGGTTATCTCCATCCATTGCGGTGGGAGTTCAAACATTGGCAATGGCCAAGGAAGGAATGGTGCAATGTATGTGTTTAATTCCAGTAGCAAAATGTACAATACTGAGAGGAAAACATACTTACTTCTACCGAAAAATGATATAATAAATTAAAAGAGGTTTCACTTCCTCTTTTTTGATACATTGGTTCTTTTCTTAGAAGGTTTCTTGCTACTTTTACTGTCGCTACACCTGGTGCAAAACCAGTCTTCCTCGGGTACATCGGCCAAAGGAGGATCACAGCAATCAATATGTGTGCCAACGCCACAACCAGTGGAACCACTTTCATCGCCACAAATCAGCATTTCCTCTCCTCTGTCACGTGACCCACAGGCTTGACATGGCACATCACTATCATTCGGTGGTGTCATTACCTCATGACATGGTACATCGCTATCACCACCATGACTCGGTGGTGTCACTAGTCCAAAAATTGCCTCAGATCGGCTCACCAGGTTCTTTAATGCCTTCTCCGCCAAAGCATGAGTGTTATATTGAACATGTCTCTCAAGGGAGTGACCAGGTTTGCAGACAAACTCCACCAAGTAATCGGCTACAACGCAGGGTATCTCATGTCGTAAGAACTCTTGGACCCACATATCAACACGTGGCATGCCAGGACTGACAACTGCAAAGTCAACCCCCGACTCCAAGAATCGAGTGTATGGGGGAGAAGTAGCCAATATCTTTCCCTCTCCAGCCTTTAGAACTCGCTTGAGAGTATCCTGTATTTTTAAAAAGTGAAAGACATAATTTTTACCATAACTAAGCATTTCAAATACCTATAATCATTAGGTCCGGAAAATAAATAACATGCTACTATGAAGAGACCATACTTGATTATTCTATTTATACAGTAACATATGTCCCAAAACCAGCATTAGAATGACAAGACTACGAAAAGTCAAATCAAAGAGCATACCAAAGAAGGGGCGATGCATTCCCCATATATGATAATGCTCATTCCGTAGAAGGCGCCATGACCAGTTCTTTCCCTATGGAGGCGCCACTTCCTTGGAGCCTCTAAGTTAATAGCACCATCTTCGCTTAGGCCACTCTTGTGCCACTCATAAGGCTCCTCTGCCAAGAATTTTCCTGCCTGGCTACTATCAATTAGATAATCAATCTTCAAAATCCACCTGCAAGTGAAGGAGAGTCAATTTACACAAACAGAATACGATAGCTCAAATTTGCTGAATACGTATGAATCAATTAAAGCTATGTTTGGCAACTCAATTCCAAGCTTTGGCTTTGGAATTGGAAATGTGTTTTCAACTCCAATTCCAAAGCTTGGCATTCAGTCACCAAACATAGTGTCAAGGCAACTGCAAGCAAAATCAGCTAGAGTGTACATTCATTTCAGTCTGAAGTGCTACATTGGATAATAAACAAGCAAAGTGAGAAAGCCAAAACAATGGATCAGCCAAGAATATACCTTCCAGATGCAACAGCAGCAAAAAACTTCTCTGTTCTGCGAACTGGATCAGCGACAATGAAATGTGTTGCCTGATAAGACCATTGGTGAGAATCTCTGCATACTTTCCCTTTCAACCGCCTTATTACCTGCTGAAACTCTTTTCTCTGCAGCTTATGCGCGGTCAGTATAAAACACGCAGGTTCAGATTTTGGGGGCCTGTGCACTTGTACTCTATCAAGATTTGACTTGCTGGCCTCCATATCATTTTTACTAGATGATTTATTAGACGCCAATTTTCCCGCCTGCTCTTTACCATGACTCACATTTTGATCTTCGGTGTGGATTGGCCTATTTTCTTTCTCCACTTCCATGGATTTATCCAACTTATTTGTAGATTCATTTCTCTTCGTCTTACCTGCCAGATGTGGAATGCTCCCCTCATTCTTTTCACTTTCAGCCTCCTCATTGACTGCTTCCTTCAAATTTGTTAACTTTGAAACAGGACCCAATCTTTTCTTTATTTTACTGCACCTTTTCCCTGCATTTATGTTCTCCCTCACCTCATTACCCATATGGGTTGATTCCCCCAGCTTTCTCTTACCACAAGTTACCTTTTTATGTTTAGGACCATCTTTTTCTTCACCAGATGTATTATGACTATCCACTCCCAACGCATTACAATCAGTTTTATATGCTTCTGATTTATCTTCTGCTCCTACATTTTCTACGTCTGGTTTAACTTCTCTGTAGGTCTCTTCATTAACTGCCTCCTGAACCTCATTTTCCTCTTTGTCCTCTGAAGCCTCAGAAGGAATAGTTGTTTTCTTGATTTTACTTAAAGGTTGTCTTTTCCCTCTACTTATGTTCTTAACCGCTTTTGGAATACGGGTTGATTCACCAAGCTTTCTCTTACCGCAACTGGCCTTGTTTTGTTTAGCGCCTGCATCTTCGCCAGATGACGTGCTATGACTATGCACTCCCAATGTGGTTTTATTTGTCTGCAGGTCTTCTGATTTATCATCTTCCCTTATGATGTCTGGTTCAACTTCTCCATATTTCTCTTCTCTAGCTGTTTCTCTGACCTCATTTTCCTCTTCCTCTGGAGCTTCAGTTTCATCATCCATTGACATAGACTTCTGCTGAACTTTGTTTCTAGATTGTGAAACATCATATGTCTCTGACTCCATTTCTGTATTTAGATTAACTTCTGGAGAGGCCATCTCAAGCTTCTCATAGCCTGCAGTCTCTTCTCCCAAATTTAAAGAGATTACAGGATCATCTTCTGAGGCACTTTTATTCAAGTAAAGAGAACCTTTCAGATTTGTATTAAGATTTGTTTTACCCTTGCTGCAAGATTTTCTAGAAAACATCTTCCTCGTAGTTGGTGTTGAATGCACATTAGCATGAAAGCTCGAGTTAGAAGAACCATTGGATTTCTCAATCTCTAATCTTTTACTTCTGGGAGATGAAACCTTCGGAGCTTCACCAGTGGCATGTTTTTGTTTATTTACAAAATCTATGTTCTCAGGCTTGCTGGCCAAGCTGGCCTTTTTAGATCCCACAGAAGACGTTTGAAGTGCATTTTCCAAATTGCCATCTTGACTGATCTCTGAGTTGACAGGTTTCGAGACAGGTGTACAACAAGTCGGTGATTTCCTGCCAACACTTGAAGACTGATATTTTGATATCTTAGATTGGGATCTCTGTGGGTAATTCAAAGCAGCAGTCAGACTTGAATAATGGGCAACATTGTTGGAGAGAGAATTATTTGCCTCAGTTGGATCACTTATCCAAGACAAAGGTTCCAACAATTCACTTCTGTGCATCTCTAGTAAACCTTCTGAGATGTGTGCTTTCAATTTCTGGCCTGCCTTTTGCGATTTGGAGCTACCACAAGAAACATCCATCTTCTGCTTTTCATCTAATTTACTACTTTGCTCTTCATGATGTGACACAATTTCCTTGGGAATCTTCAAATCACTCTTAGTTCCATCCTTCGGTTGTTCAGTCATCGAGGAAATGTCAAAGCGGCTCACATTTAATTTACCTGCATTTACTGTTAGAGCTGTGTTCAAGTTGTCTGTCATTTCCCCTGAGTCCATTGTAGGTGTAGTTTCCCGTGGGGTTTTCCTTGAGTAACTGTTTGGGCTTAATTTACTTGCATCTGAATGAGGAGATCTCTCACTTCCAGAAGTAGAAGCCAAGCCATTTTCAATTGCTGCAGGAACTGTTGTTCTGTCACATGATTTAACTAGCTCGACACAACTAACATCCCTAAAAGCTCTAGCATCACAAGAATCAAGCACTTGAGGATGTTTAATATGAATTTCAGGGAGGTTTGGATCTTGATCAGATTTTCTATATTTTCCATTGGCAAATACCATGTCATTAGTACAGACAACATTTGATAAATCTCTAGATGCACTTGAATCAAGCTGATTTCTTTGTAACTTCTGCTTGGGATTCTGGAGTTGGAATTGCTTTGGAGCAATGTCCGTTTCTTCTTCAGAATCTTTAGCTTCTGCTTCCAACTCCTCCAACTCATATCCACTGTCAGACGATATATTGATAAATAAATATATATATATATGTAGAGAGAGAGAGAGAGGTCATTTGCAAAGGCACACCTTCCAAAGTAACAAGGGGGATATTGCAGGAAGCTAGGACGGAAGGAGGTATTTAAATGTAAATATCAATAACATCAAAAAACATGTAGTATATTCTCACCTCTTATTATAATCTGCTTCTGGAAGAATTTCCCAAGCCTTTAAACTGCGACAAAAAGATGGTGGTCAGTTCATAGAGATTTCCAGTAGGATGGGAAGAAGCAAGTAACGTGTGTTCCACAATTAATTTAAAAGTAGATGGTTAGCCATATACACATACAAAGCACGCCACAATGCTTGAAGAATGAAAAGTGAAACATGTAAACAAAAACAAGCAAGAGAGAGATAGTTAAGCCATACCAATCTTCCAACCACAGATGATTGACAAGCTTTATCTTCTTCATTTTCTTGGCAAGCTCATACTTCTCACCTAGCAGAATGAAAGTTGTCTGATTACACTGAATACAGCTTTGAAACATGATTAGATTATATAATCATATGTAAACCACAAATTCATGACATTCTAGAAATTTTGGGCAAGAGATAGGTAGATGAACTGAAGTCACGTGGTTGGCCATTATAAAAATTCATTATTTAAAGAGAAACTTTTATGACATATAGCTAATTAGTTAATAAGATAAACCAATTGCTAGATAACAGAGGACTGTAATTCAGCAGTATAGAGCGTGTCTTGCAAAAGATAACATACACTATAGGCAACTTGAATTCATATACCATAGTTATTTTCACAATAGCAAGTATGATAAAGGATAAGAAATCACAAACCAGACAAAGTGCATAACATACCCTCCACTGGAGTAATATAACTCACAGGGAAGATGTGTACCATCATATCACAGCTAAGACGTGCAACAACACAAAACCAATGGACCAAAAAAATAACTTGAAGGAAGATTTGGTCCAAAATTTTAGGTTCTCAACAAGCCAATAGGAAGTTGTTAATGAAAGAACAACTTACCGAACTGATTAAAATAGGGAAAATGGCGCCATACTAATTTTACTAATATATGCATATAGAAGGAATACTTAACTGCTAAAGGAAAATTTGAATAAACTAAAGAAAGACTATAGAAAACATATCATTCATGCCAAATAACAAACACATCAGAATCCCATTCCAATGTTCTATTTGTGCAAACAATAGAATGATAACATACCTTCAAATTTGTAGCAGATGAGATGAGTAACTTTGTTTGCAACCAATGGCTTTGAAAAGTTTGCTCCCATCAAATCAACCATTGTCTGGGTAGGAAAACAGAACTAATAGTAAGATGCCACAAGATCATAATTAATAAGGGTCAGAGATGATTTACAATGTTTTATTATAATAATATAGTTATAAATATAACTGGTTGCTGCAGACCATAATGTCATCTCGATCTTGACGTTGGTATCCAGTCAAGCATACAACTAGAGACTTGGCACCAGGAATTCCATTCAAATCTCTAAGAGGTCTGTACATAATCTGGAGACACAAGCAAAAATGTGTTAAATAGAGAAGCAAAAAACAAAAGATACCCTCAAGCAAATATCACTGCTTATGGCTAGGAGCAAAAAGTTAGAAGATCATAATTACAACTAATTCATAAATAACTTGGAGATAATTTAAGCATTTAAGTAGGCAAATACCAACAGAAAATAAATACATAGTTAAGACCTGACCATGCAAGGACCAATCTGAACTATTTTGCAATAATAGAATCATCATGTTCCAAACTGGAAATGAAAATTATAAGCTAGTTAAATAAAATATCATAAGCAACACTGGTAAGTGTTCCTCTTTATTTATTTTCTTACTTGCCATTTATTTATTTTTAAAAAGAAAAACTAAAAAAGGGATTTGGAATTTAGGACATCACAAGCTTGCCAACTTAATATACTAGCATATGCCATTGAAATATAGGATCTCTTAGTGGTGCTTCAAACTTCACTTAGGAATTCAAAGAAAGACAGTAAAAGTAAATTGATAGAAAAACTTACAGATGTGGGATCAACAGGCATTCCCACATCAAAACTGTGAGCAACCCATAAGCCATTGACTAATGTATTTCCATCATTTCGAGCAGCAACACATATGGGATCATCCTGTTAGAAAATCAAACATTGGCACTAGTGAAAATAATTTATATACATACAAATCAGAATAAGGACACAAATTTTTTTAAGAAAAAATTTGAAATAAAGTTACCCAGACAATCAAAAACAAATCATTTAGCAAAGAAAAGAAAAACAAAATTGTAAGTATAATAGCAGAGGGATGAATGGTAAATTACATAAATCAGCTTATCAACGATGACATGAGTGCAAATTGGACCATACCGACCAACATCAACTCCACCACCATCAACAAGTTTAGACAAAACCTAAAAATAAAAAACTGTTAAATTACTCATTCCAGCACAGTCAATCGAAACCCCAACAGAATACAATTAAAAGTATTTAACGAAAAAATGAAATATTTGTTTTTAAAAAAAAAGGGAAAATAACTAATTTTAGATAGAGATACCTTGGGCTTGGTAATGGGGTCGAATCCAAGTAGAACAAACCGAACGCCATGGAAAACTTTGGAAGGGTGATCATATTGTAAATCCTCCAACATTGAATCTCTAGCTTATTTTGCAAGTGAAAATTCGAAAATGAATTGGGGGAAAAGATCTCTTACTGTTAATGTGTGAGGAATCGTAATAGTAAGTGTTATGCCATAGCCCAGTAGTAATTGCAGAGAAATATAGATCCAGAATCGGCAAAATATCCGCACAGAAAAAAAAATCTATTCTTTGGAGAATGGGAAAAGGGAGGGATTTTGATTTTGGTTTTGGGTGCACTGGCGGGAGAGAGAATAAATTTACTCTCTTATAAACACGTATACGCACGCCTACCTCTCATTTCTTTTCTTTTTTTTCTTTTTTTTAATTTGTTATTTATATACTTTAATAATTTAATTGTAACCTTTTGTTGTCTTTATTTTTTATCGAATAAAATATGTATATATTATACAGTAAAACTGAAAGCCATGGCAGATCAATGACTATTTTTATTAAGAAAAAAGAAAACCAATAATTGAAATTAAAGCTCTTCTTAATTATGTTTTAGTTGTGTACATTTAAAATTTTAATCTTTTATATGAGCTCCATGTATAATTACATTTATCTATATAACTTTATTTAGTCACTTTTTTGCATAATCATTTGTTGTAAGATAAAACCTATTATATTAATTTATTTATTTAAACACGTCACATATAAAAAATATATCGCATACAATAAATCTTAAATAACAATAATAAAATTATTTATGTCCGACATATAATATATCAATAAAAAAACAAATCTACATTTACAAACATCGTCAAATTTAGATTTGGTACATGTCCAACATTTTTATTATGAATGAATTTAAATATAAAACTAAATAACAAAACAAATAAGATTCATATCATATCCTCCACATTATTATTGATATAAAGAAATTTTTTTCTATTATAAAAATAAATCTTCTATTCTTCTATTTTCGGTCTGAAACTCAATATATTTCTTTTTCGGTTTGCTTTTACCTGCTCAGGAACGACAAATTTTAAATGACTTATAAATTAAAATATAAAGTTAATTTATAAGTTATGTTAAGTTGTGACTCAAAAGTAAAATTATTCGATATAAATTTGACTTATAAATTAAAAATTAAGTTCAAACAAGTTATAAATATGTTCGGCTTATAATGACTTATAAATTAAAATAATATAAAAATTATTAAAAAGAAAATTAATAAAAAGAGGAGGAAAATAAAATAGAGAGGAGACAAAATAAATATTACATTTTGTCAAACTAACTTATTTTAAAAGAATTTATAAGTTATTATAAAATAAGTCACAAATAATTATGTATTTTTTCTTTGACTTAAATCCACTTATAACTTAAAAAATAAGTAACTCTGAAACACTTTAATGAACAACTTATAAGTCATCGCCGAACACCTCCGGTTTCTTGAAATTTGTCCTCTTCCAGTTTCCACACCAACTTGCGAACTTTTGACAAATCAATAGTCAATACAATTCCCAATTGACCCAGAATTAACGAGAGAAAAATTCTGTCGAGAAAGAAAATTCAGCTAGAGCAATGGCATGGATGACTCGATTTCTGGGAGCCGTGGTGTTTCTGGCCGTCGGAGTATTATTTTCGCCGGAGACATTTCGCTCAAAATCCGAAAAACTTACATCTTTCATCAATCTAACCCATCTCCTCAGCTTTTCTACAGCCTGGGGCGCTGCTCTTTGGGTCACCTTCATCGGTGGCATTATCATGTTCAAGTAATACCCATTTCTTTAGACCCTTTTTATTTTCTTCTATTTTTCCCGGTGTTTTTCTTGTATTTGATTTTTAGACCCTTTTTCTTTTCTTCTATTTTTCCCGATTCATTTTTTCAAATTGGGTGTTTTTCTTGTATTTGATTTTTAGGAATCTTCCGAGGCATCAGTTTGGTAATCTGCAGAGTAAAATGTTCCCGGCGTATTTTTCGGTGGTGAGTGTTTGTTGTGCGGCATCGGTGGCTTGTTTTGGGTATACACATCCATGGAAGTCAGCATCTACTGCCGAGAAGTACCAGCTGGGGTTTTTGGTATCTGCCTTTGCTTTCAATCTCACCAACCTTTTTATCTTTACTCCTATGACCATTGAGGTAAACCATTATCCTTTTTCTATAGATATATTACTTCTGGTAGTGTTTACTGATTTATGGGCTTTGGAATTTGTTTTGAAATTGGTTAATTAGTTCATGATTAAATTATGAATTTGTTCATATGTACAAAATAACAGCATTGGCGTTTCTTGCTCATGTTTAGAATGGTTTGGCCCTTTCTGAATTCATATATGGTCTATCCTCAGAAGAGTCAAAACCCAAAACCCCTCCTTTTGTATGGATGCACACACTTTACCATGATACCATATTTTTTGGTGCAGTGGAAAATGTTAAATTTGTTCATCAAATCAGAAAACAAGAATTTCTTTCACTGAACTTCCATATTATGAACATAGTTGTCAAATCTTATCATGTATCAAAAACCCTCATATCATGCATCATGAATCGTATCGTATGATACGAAAATGAAATGAAAAATATGGTAATATATATTTAAACATATAAAACACATATCAAGTAGCTTGACTATATATAAAAGTAGTTGAGTAAATATTATTATAGACTATAAATAAATTTTAAAGTTAAATAGTAGCCAAAATATTCTAAATTGATTTATTAGATATTATTTTAGTAATCTGTTTAGAGTAAGAAGAGAAAACGAAAATTTAGATTCAGATTCAGCTTTAAACTATAAACAAAAGAGAATAATTCAAATTAACAAGTGAATATTTATGTATCTGCTTATGGAAATTGATGGGAGAAAAATAAAGTGACATTCTGAAGAAGATATAAAACTTAAAATGTGATTAAAGGCTCATCAAGCGATATATAATATGTTTGTGCTAAATAACCCCTTCACTTGAAATGGTAGAAGGTTTAAAGTTTTGTTTTTACTTTTTTGAATCTTCATAAACACTTTTTCAAATCGATTGCTAATTTTAAAAAGTATCGTGCATTGTATCGTAAGAATTATATTGAATCGTAACTTAATTGTATGATGCGGTGTTATTTTCGATTTACTCTACGATACGTATCAAATTATTTGTAACGGAATTGAACGAACCATCCTACATGAATTCATTGTCAATGCAACGCACATTTGTTTAGATTGACCAAATAAGCATATTGGATCACCTTCTTACCCAAAAGGTTCCTATTAGGTTGAGGCTCCATCATATTTATTAACTCATCTATACTTTTAAATTTATCCGATGTAGAATTTATGTGAAATATCCCAACAATCTCCACATTTCACTTGAATACACATCACAAGTATCATACATTAGAGAGTTACCATTAAACACACCTTGTTTGAGTCATTCAAGAGTCTTACTCTACTCTAATACTATTCCACCATGCCAGAGGCAAACATGGGAGTACAACATTGCTCCTTGTGAACCCTTAACCCTAAGCAGCTTCTCAGAGTCATCTCGAGTTAGCTCCATTCGACCGAAATCATATTTCATCGCGTAGTGACAAACGCGTGAGTGATCCATTTGTGCTCTACCCTATTTAACTCTATTTACTCCACCGCACGACCTGCAAATGGCTCCACCATGGAGTGCCAACTTGATACTTGGGTTCATCGAACCATGGGATCTGATACCACTTGTAGTGGAATTGAACGATTCATCTCACATCAATTCATCACCAATGCAACGCGCATCTATGTAGATTGGCCTAATAAGCACATTGGATCAACTCTTTACCCAAAAAGTCAACCTATTACACTCTGTTTTTGAGTTTTAAAATGGACAGAAAAGAAAAGAAATGCACAAAAAATTTAAGTTTTCTTTCCAATTCCTATGTTTCTAAGTTTTTTAATAAACGAAAAAGAAAAGAAATGAATAAAAAACTTGATCACTTTTCCTGTCAAAGTTTTCCGTCCAAAATTGGCCTGATTTGGACGGAAAAGAAATTGGAATAAGTAATATTTTTATAATTCTCATATTATCCTCAACTTTCAATATAATAAATTTTAAATTACAATTCATGTCCCCAATTTGTTTTTATCTACTAAACCTAAGCTGATAAAGAGAAAAAGACTTCTTGGCGCGAACGACTTATTTGTTGCTGCGAACGAGTTCTCAGACTGCCGCGAACAAATCTGGCACCTTGATTATCACAAGGGAATCATAATTAACTCTGATTTCTTTGTCATTCGTCATTTCTTTCATGTTCATTTTGTTCTTGGTTGGATTCCCGAGAGCCAAATCCATCATCAAATATGTAAATTTCGCAATTACAAATTGATGGGTTTGTCAGCAAAATATTTGGTCGAGCAGTTAAGTTTCAGATTTGGGCAAAAAATACTTGAGATCTTGAAAATATTGAAATCTAACAATTTCAAGAGAAAAAAAACATCGGGTAAAAAAGAAAGAGACTGATTTTTTAAAAGAATTTGATAATCTCCATTATTATAAATAATATAGATTACATTTGATGACTTTTAGGTATGGTATGACAATGACTTTATTGTAGAAGTAGTTTTTGTTTAACATTTATTTGGATATTTATATTTGATTATGGAATTTTTTCTTTGATTAAATTTATCTTTCATATTTTTATTCATGGTTCAATGGTTATAATTAATAGAAGGGTAAATTTGTAGAAGTGATATTTTTCTTTTCCTTTCATTGGAACTCAAAAACACAAGAATTTTTTTTATAAAAAAATTCTATTTTTTTCTATTAAAAACTCAGAAACAATACAAAGGAAAACTTCAAGTTTTCGATTCTTTTCTATTATGTTCTAATTTAAGTTTTTTATTCTTTTCTTTTTCGTCCAAAACTCAGAAACAGAGTGTTAGGTAGAGACTCCGCCATACTTATTAACTCAACTACACTTTTGAATTTATCTGATGTGTGATTCATGTGAATCCCAACAATCTTCACCTTTTACTTGAAATACCCATCACAAATATCATACACTAGAGTAATTATATTAAGTACATTTTCTTTGAGTCCTTTAAGAGCTTTGCTCGACTTTAATACTACTCAACCAGGCCAAAGCAAATGTGGGAGTACAACATTTGTCCTTGTGAACCCTTCAGAGCCATCCTAAGCCGTTTCATTTGACTCAAATCATATTTCATCGCGTAGTAACAAACGCGTGAGTGATTCCTTTATTCTCCACCCGACTCAACTTTATTTGCTCCACCACGCAAACTGGGTAACATGCGGCCTATGAATGGCTCCACTATGGAATGTCAACCTGATACTTGGGTCCATCGAACCATGGACTCTGATACCACTTGTAGTGGAATTGAATGACCAACGCAGCGCACATTTGTGTAGACTGACCCAATAAGCATATTGGATTACCTCCTTACCCAAAAGGTTAACCTATTAGGTTGAGACTCCACCATACTTATTAACCTATCTACACTCTTGAATTGGGATAAATTAGCTTTTGGTGCATGTTCTGGGGCCCAACTTACAAGTTGGTACCCCAACTAAAAAAAGTACCAAACTGATACTTGTAATTGAAAAAATTTACAAGTTGTTAATTATTAGGATTCCATCCGACTTCTGTTTAAATTTTTAACACGTCAGAGGGAAAAGATAACATGACAATGACTGGGCAAGTCAGTTGAATGATGGAACGTAGCTAACATCGTTCTCCATCTATATAAACGAACGTAAGGCCATTTTGGAGGAAAAATAGGGCTTCAAACCTTCTTCATCTTTCTCTCTCGATTCTTCAATCAAGAGTAAAATTATTTGCTTTCCTCTTGATTACTGGTTCGCATATATATATATATATATATTAAAGGCTTCTAAGTGCCAAATTGAAAGGATGAGCTCGTTTTGGTGTGGAATCATGAATGAAATTGCAGAGGAAAATTATGTTTCATGCATCTCAAATCAATGGATTCAACCTGAGTTTCCAAGTTGTTGCCACTTTGGAGCAATGGTGCGAATGTGGGAGGCAAGGAAAGCTTGTACAAAACATCCAGGAAGGCGATTTCTTGGGTGTATTAATTATGGGGTATGAATGTAATTTTTTATTTTTTTTCATATTATTGTTTATGTTAATGGTTGGTCTGTAATAGGACAAGAGAGCTTACTACGGTTTCTTTAAATGATATGATCCACCATTTCCTGACAGAGCTAGAGATGTTATTGAAGATTTGACATTAAAATTGAAGGGCATCAGAGAGATGGTAGATAAAATGAAGAAGGAAAAAAGTGAGAAGGCTTTTAGCAACTGAGATGGTTGAAATTTCAGTGAAGACCTTGGAGAATGAGGTTAAAAAGCTAAAGAAGATGAATGTCAAACTTGTAGGAAGGGAAAAAATTTACTGGTTGTTTTTAATTTGCTCATGGATGTGTGTTTTAGTGTTTGTTGTTTAACAAATGTAAATGTAAGTTTAGATGCAATTAGGATTTCAAGCTTATAAGGTTAGATACAGTTGGGATTTAAAGCTTTTATTTTGGTCATGGATATAAATTGTAAGTTTAGATGCAGTTGGGAATTGGGATTTCAAGCTTGTATTTTGGTCATGGATATATGAATGAATGAAAGGAGATTATTACGTTTGGTTGTGTGATGTTCTGTTTGGGATTTCAAGGTTTTATTTTGCTATTTGATTGTGTTATGTTCTGTTTCGGTATGGTATTTGGTCTTCTACATTACGATCCACTGTCATAACTCAATCCAACCATAACAATGAAAAAATGTCAGAACTGATGTACTATATGATTTTCTTAATCGTAGAGTTAAATGTCCAGTCGTAGAGTGTCTAGCTAGACAGACTTTACGATTGACACTTAATTTCAGTGTACTACAATGCTTCTCTTTAGTCTTGAAAGACTTTGAAAGACTCAAGTTTTCTACTCTTCTTAGCTTAACGATCTTCAGCTTTGTTCTAATTTTTTGATCTACTTGTACTCTAAGAACTTTGAGGAATGACTTGACAATTTTGCAAGCTTAGAGTGTTGGAAGTTGTAACTCTACGATCTTTAGCAAGTTCTACGATTTTCAGAATACTTTACGATTTTCAGAACTGTGATCA
This sequence comes from Panax ginseng, assembly GCA_020205605.1. Taxonomy (NCBI): domain Eukaryota; kingdom Viridiplantae; phylum Streptophyta; class Magnoliopsida; order Apiales; family Araliaceae; genus Panax; species Panax ginseng. Next base: position 6,643,624 of record CM035136.1, on the reverse strand, counting down.
GTAGGCTCTACGATCTTCTACACTACGATCAATATGCTCTACGATCTTCAACGGACTCTATGATCTTCAGCATAGATTGTACATCAGATTCACTTTACAAAATAGGTCAACCTAACAAGTTTGATTTCTAAACTAAGTCCTTTCACACCAATTTCATTATAAGGACTACAAAAACTATTGGTTACAAATATACATTATTTTCATATTTCATTATAAGGACTTCGTATGTTGACATTGATGCTGCCCAGAAAGCCTTCCTTAATGCCAATGATGAGAATATTTTTCTGAAGTTTGCATATATGTGCCTTGCACAATTCCTGTGCTCAGCAAAAGGAAGAATTTCATCAATGACAATTTTTCAAGCCTTTTTGTTGATCACTAGCCACTGTCCAGCCAGCCCCATCACTTCCCTCTAAGTCTTCAACCACCAATTTTAGAAACCATCTCCAACTGTGTTTTCATTCTCCAGAATAGCCCATGCAATATCATACATTTGGTTGTTCCCATCTCTACCCACAATTGAGAGTAACTGTCCCCTACAACAGTCTTAAGTAAACATTCATCTAGCCCAATTATGGGTCTACATCCCTCAAGCCAACCTCTTTTCAAAGCATGAAGACATATATAGAACCTCTTTAAGTAAGGTTGATCAGTAGGGTTGTTTCTATATGGAAGGATGTCAAATGTTTTGTTCTTATTGGACTTGATCAATTCACTGCCATAATCCTAGATTTTTTCATAGTTCAACCAATAAATCCCAAACATTACTTAAAGTCCCGCTTCTAATCCTAGAACACTTGACTATAGTAGTGTCCAACTTAAATTTCCTCTTGATCTCATCTTGCATGTCTTTTAACTTCCATCGAGGGTTTTTTCTGACTTTATTGCCATAAAACTGTGCTAAAAATTTGACTGCCCCCTTCCTGTTTTTAAAAGCTCTGTTGCAGCTATATTTTTTCTAGTATGTCTTCACCTGCAGTGTGTCTGATGTTTCATCCATCCTGCTAACCCATAGCTCCCAAGGACATTTTGGCTCTTTACACTTATGCTGAAACTTTTTCCCAGTATTTTTAATGCACCTGTTATCTTTTCCCTTTCCCAAAGAATATCCTCTAACAGCCTCTCTAAATTCTAGAGCTCCACTAAACATCAAGCCACAAAGAACTGAATATCCTTCCTCTTGGTATTTAGGTCAAATGTTATCATTGGCCTTTCAACATTCTTTTTCCTGCTTAACCTGTTTGGTTGATGCACTTCTCCATTTTCATCCTCTTCATCACTGTCTACATCCAATGACCTCAGTTAATCTGAATCCTCGTATTCACTAGGTGACCATTCCTTATCAGTGTTGTCTGTACATTCATCATTCAACCGAATTTGAAAGGGCTTTTTCTTGATCACCTCCCTCTGCACCCGGATCACCCTCTTTCGCTACAAGCTGATCATCATCCTCCTCTTCTCCTTCCTCTTGTAACTCATTTAGATCAATACCCCCAACATCATCAGGATCTCCAACCTCCCTCATTTGTTTATTATACTCCTTAAATTTCTTTCGTGCATCTTGGTACTATTCATCATTGCTTAATTGCTCATCATCACCACAATTGGTGTCATCATCATTATCAAAATCCTCAGTAGCTTCATCATCAGTCAACTCATCATTCACACCACTATTTTCCTTATTTTTATTCTCTTCGAACTTACTAAGTAGGTCCAGGTTTTTTTGATAATCAAGGTAATCCTTATCCAGTTTATGATCCATAAAAACTTTCACAGTCCTATCTTTTGTAGATGCTTTTAATTAAATCCCTAATGGAATCATCATCATGAATTAATCGAAACCCTTCACCATATTTAAAGAAAACCTTGGCAATAGTATCTTTCACCATATTTAAAGAAAACCTTGGCAATAGTATTGTACTCTAACAAGTAACAAATGAGCCATTTGCTCATTTATACGTGTAGTAACAAATCAGGATCAGTAGGTATAATCCTTTTGAACTCCCACATAATGTTATACATTATGTTGGCTCATTAACGAATTCTCTACCATAGTGCACAATTAATGAAATCATCTCTGTTTCAAATAAAAAAACAAAAACATCACATTACAAACTTTTTGCCAAACCCAATTTATTTATTCTTTTGGGAAAACACAAAGCACAACAAACCAAATCACAAACATTGAAAATCATAATATAAAAAAATTGCTTCGAATCATGAAAAGCAGAGCCCACATAAATTAATAAAATCAACTAATCTTATACAAAACACAAGAGCAAACATCCAAAAAGGTGGGCATTATGCACATAAAGTAATCTTAAACAAAAAAGAGGAACAAAAATTCAGAAAGATGCCTATTATTTTATATGAAAATCAATTATAGCAAGACTGAAAATCAACTACAAACGTCCAACAAGGTGAGCATAATGCACATAAAGTAAGCATAAACAAAAAAGAGGAACAAAAATTCAGAAACATGCCTATTATTTTATAAGAAAATCAACTACAAACATCCAAAAAGGTGGACATTATGCACATAAAGTAAGCTTAAACAAAAAAGAGGAACAAGATTTCAGAAACGCGCCTATTATTTTATAAGAAACTCAACTACACTAAGACTCAAAATTAACTACACAAATTCTTACTTCTTGTTGTACTTCAAATTTGTCACGCAATCATCACTTAATCTCGCCGAAACCACCAATTTTGAATGATCGCACCTGCAATTTTGAAGAATCGCGTCGTGTTCTCTCTCTGTGTTGGTGTGTTCAACGTTCTGATTTTGATCCCTATTCCTAATTCTCCTTATTTTGCCTCCTTCGTCCTCACGTGAGTAACGTACAATAACTAGGAGGGGGATTTCCCTCCACTTTTTTGTCATGTCCATTAGTCAAATTTAACGATTTTACATAAATATTCAAGTACAATTATCAGCTTGTAAATTTTTTCTAGTACGAGTACCAGTTTGTTACTTTTTTCAGTTAGGTACCAACTTGTAAGTCGGGTCCTAGTACAGACACCAAAATTTTTTTCCCTTCTTGAATTTATTCGATACTGAATTCATGTGAAATATCCCAACATTATCCCCGTGTGGTAACGTACGATTTGTATCGCTCGTCATACGATTCTGATAACTATGATTATGATTTGAGAAACAATTAATTATAAAAAGATATTTACGGCTTAAACTTGAAGCTAACTAACTAACCACCTTTAAGCGGGAGGGAATTAACAAAATGAACTTGCCGAATGACTAAGACAAAATTAATAGAACAATTTAAAGCTAAGCTAAAATCATGCCACTGTTTTGTGTGTATGACAAACACATCTGAACTTTGTAATTATAGTTGATCAAATGGCTTGATAGTTGCCCTGGACTTGAAAAGTTGTTGAGTTGTGCCATAGCACTATATCAGTACCAGAACCATTTTTAACTTCATCAATTATAGCACCACTATCTCTAATAGAAATCCCTTGACTAAGAAAGCTAGAACCAAGGCCAAGAGATCCCAGCACTATCAGCAAACATGATAGGCTGAATCGGTGGTGAGCCATAATTTTTTTCCCAAGTGGGTTACAAAATTATATATATGTTTACGCTATTTGTCTATTATAAAAATCTAGGGATCAAACTTAAACTCTATATATTTTCTTAGTAAAAGTTGTGTTCTTTATTTTAGAGTTTAAAACCCATTTTCTGGAAAAAATAATTTTTAGAAAAGAAAAAAATTACAATAGGATAAGCAGATGACTAGAACTCCTCTTAAATTTAAAAGGAAAAAACCAACTTAGAAGAGAGCTGCCCTCTTGTCCCCACTACAAATCCGAACATTTAGTCCCACAAAAAAATGCTGAGGACCCAAAGAAGCAGAAACTTAACCCCCATCCCAATGGAGATGAGAGGATATGAATTGATTGCGAAAAGACATAGCATTCGTCTCTGTCCAAATACCTCATAAAATAGCAAAGCAACCAATTAAGCCTAGTTTCTTTGACATTCATGGCTCATTATGATACATGTAGATCCCGCCTTTGGGTTGAATTCCACTAGGGGGAGTTACGAACACAAGGAAAGAGAAAGATTTAGATTGTTGTCTTCCCTTTTTAGCACTAATATCAGCGCAGGAGTTCCCTTTCATGACGTATTTGTCTAGGTTACAACTTCCAAATTTTGCCCATGAGCTCTCCTGGATCAAATCCCCCATGGGCCATATGGTGCAATTTGACTTTTATTTCCTTAATCGTGGTGATGAAAGCCCTGTTCCCAGGTAACTAACATCCCTTGCCCAACTGATGCAAGAACGGAAGTGAGAATAATCTAATACTGCTAGAATTTAGCATTAAATTGGGCCGATGCCAAAAAATAATAGCATGGAACAAGGATATGAATCAACTAGTCTAATCCAAGATGCTTGATTCAAATGGGAAATAATTTACTCATATACACAAAGTATATATTTTATAGAAGTTCTACTAATCAAAGTAAATTCAATTACTTGACCTCTTCAATACGAACTTGTTCTCCAAGTCAAAATCAAATCAATATCCTACTTTCCTAGTATAAAACCAGTATAATTCTACTGCCTAACCACTCATTTTATATTCCTTGATCCAGTACTTCCTTCCTGACAAACACTTGTGCCAATGTTCAGCTTTTTCTAACCTTGAGGAGGGTAATGTCCAAGTGATGGAAAACACTTTATGACCATGATCTTGACCATCTTAAAAGAACTTGATCTGTGTTTTAATTAGATACACATATATAGAGAAATAGTTAATAGCTTAATTCTCAGTATATATATATATATAGACACACACACACACACATACATATACTGTGTTTGTATATTTATATATTTTGTTGATGAGCAATAGCATATGCACTAATTCCTGACTATCTTTAACCTGTTTATTTTTCTTTACTGGCGGCAGAAGGTGCCACTCTTCTTAAAGCCAGGTGGTGGGGTTATTTGTTCATAACAATTACCTTCTTCACCTCTTTTCCCTTTCTCTTTGTTGAATTGTTGACTGTTAGGCTCTGACTGGCATGCCAAATCAGAGTTGGAGTTTGGAATATAATGCAATTCAATTTCCATCAATTTGGAATTGAGGTTGTTGTTAAGACTTTAGTTGTAAAATTTGGTTCTCCAGTCATTTGACCTAAACATGAAGTCTGTTCTACTAGTTGTACTTGTAGTATTAGGAAGAATTTGCTTCCAAATGCCAGAATTTCAAGTGCCGAATTCCAAATTTGAAAAGAATTTCTCACAACGATTATGCTTGCCGAGCAGGGGCCTTAGAGGAGCAATAGTTTTTTCTTCTTCATTCCAATTCATGTTCTGTCTAATGTCCCGATTATTGGGTTTTAGCTTAATCTGAATTTTCTTTATTTGTGGTATAGATGATGAAGCAAAGGCACAAGGTGGAGAGAGAATCAAATATTGGAGAGGAAGTTGGGTGGACGAAGAATGTAGAAGTTGCAAAGAAGAATCCAAAGCTTGCTTCCATGAACAAAAAGTTTGGGGTGATTCATGGACTATCCTCCCTTGCTAATATCATTTCTTTTGGTAGTCTTGCCATGCACTCGTGGTACTTGGCAGGAAAAATTGATCTTTAAATTGAACTTGGTTAGAGTGTCTTGGAGAAAGATGTATCTAGCAATGGTTCAATGTTGAAACTAAACGGTCTAGTTTGTGTCTGTGTCTTTACTTGATGTCGGAGTACCATGCAGAATGGAAAAACATTTATAATAATTAGCAGTAGTATTTTGGACATGATTTGATGTAATGCTTTTAGTTGATAAGAGTTCTGTGAGCAATGTTTATCAGAATCTGATCAAGGGAAATAAAACTTCTTTATTCCCATGATCTGAAATGCTTGTTGTGGGTTAAAGTAGTAAAACATGCCATTAAATATATTTATTGATATCTCTGGAATTGGTCGTCATCAAATACTGTTTAAAAATCTCTCTTACATTATTAGGTACACTTGGGTCGCATTATACCTAGTTGAACCTGAACCTACTATATTATCTTCTCTTGACTCGTGAATTACATGCCTAGTGATTAGCCATTTATCTTCCATTTTCCAAGTAAAAGTTGAGAAGTTTATGGCTTCCATTTGGATTATTTAATTAAAAATTATTACTTTTTTAAGTCATTAAGAAGAAACACCCATGACCCAACTAACAAGAAGATCTTATAGTACCACTTTGCTTCCATTTTCTATACTTTCATTCCAGCTACTACTCTACTTTTAAGCTGGTATGCACGTGCGTTTATTCCAGTTGGTCACGTGATGGGTGGGTCCCTTCCTAGTTGACATTAGCATATGGTCCGTTTGGTACCTTACAGATTGGCAAAAAGAATGAAAAAAAAAACAAGTTTGTCTGTTTGTCCATCGACCAGCTTACAGATTGATTTAAACAAGTTGAAGAGAGTTTATGTGCCATGTTGGATGGATAGGCCTTAGCGGGTGCAGCCACCTCTATTTTGTCACCCGTTTTTGGTCCTCCTTTACACGGAATTGAATTTCCTAACAGAAGAAGTTGTAATTGTATAATAAATCTATCATCTTACCTAGTACCTACCATATAAAATGCTGGCGTTTTAATTTGTTTGGAATCAGAATGACATGTTCTTTGCGTGGGGTGATTGGTTTTGGTGGTCCTCCATGCAATGCAAACTCTATCTACCTCTCAATTACTATTGGCATTCTTTCCGTCAAAGCTTAAGCAACCACGTTTCTTGTCTTGTTTGGAAATTGTAACAGCTCCAATTATTGACAATTGATTACTTCAAAGTTTGAAAGTATTCTACTTTTTGAGTATACTATTTAGAATACGATAACCCTCCTCCTCCTCCTCCTCCTCCTCCTCCTCCTCCTCTTCCTCTTCTTCATAGCACTGCGTGATCTTAAAATAAGCTGTGAGATATGGTTTTCCACATGACATCCTCTAATGTTTGGTCTAAATTTGCTAGTAAAGTAGTCCTCAATGCTTGCTCTTTTAAAGTGACTACTGCCTGATGTTGGGTGTAATCTACTTCAGCAAATGCATGCATCTGCTTTGTCAGTAGAGTAGGTAGGGTATATGATGCCACAAGAAAGAAAAACAAAACAAAAGGTCCCCCCATCACAGTGTCTGTAACATTTACGCTATATTGCTCAATAATGTACTCCAAACAATGAGGAAAATAAAATAAAATACTAACAACGCGTGTTTATAGCACTTACGCTAGAAGCATCATCGCCGATTTGACTCGACTAAAAACACCAAATTGTTAGTTGGCTTCCGGGGAAACCTCTAATTTCCATGAAAATGAAATGCTCTAACCAAATCCACAGGACTACCCAGTATTTGGGGATCAAAATTAGTTTCTAGTCGGTAATTTGCTTAATGAACGAAGCACAAAAAGTAAACAGTGTGATGAGAAACTGATAAATTGAAGAAGTAAACTGGTTCCTCTTTTGATTGCTATTCATTTGTGGTTTTCTACATTGTATTTTGAAATTCCCCATTTACTAAACAAGGGAACATCAGTGGCATGATTCCCTGTATAACCAATAAAGAAATGAAAAATAAATCATCAAATCATGAATTTCCAGCTACGGATTCCAAGTGTTCTCAAGTAATTATGGAACACTAGAAAGGATACCAACCTCATTGGAACTTATCAATGGAAACTGATGACGCTGTAGGCCCCCAAGATTAACATACGCACAGGGAACACGAATACCACCACCAAATGCATGTGCTGCGATGCAACAATCCTACTGAACCGTTTCAAAGACTCCCTCCCAGTCTCTAAAACACCAGCGAAATTAAACTGGCCTTGATCCATGTTACCTGATGATGCCACAGGCCTACCCACAACTATACCCCCATTAGCACCACATGGTGCAACAAGGGGCCACCAAACCTTTCGTCGGTGTTCTCTCCTGGCTTTCCTCACTCGGTTGAGCTCTTGGCGGATAACATTTCGTACAGATCTCAAGTACGAGGTCATGTCATGATCTCGTAGAATGGCTCCTTCAGAACCATAAGAAGAGCGTTCACTCAAGATTTCAAGTGGGTGCGGTGAGTTTAGAAATACAGATTGTGCAGCTCGGATCTGCTTCTCTGCCTCTCTAGCATCCGAAATTGGACACGTTAATAGATATAAACCACTGCCTGAAGGAAGGAGCTCATGGTGTGGAGAATATTTCTCGTCTGGCTGTAGGATTAGAAACTCCCCTGTTGGAGTATACAACAACCCCTGTTACATAAGATCACACGTAGGTAAATTTGGGCAGTAAATTCTTGTGAAAACACTAATAAAAATTTAGTTTATAGTTCTTAAGTAATTAAGCATTACTTGATTTTCAAGACATGGGTGGTTCCTAAAGTTCCCATTTACTGCCTTAAGAAGCTCTACCACATGATTGGGGTAATTACAAGAAAAGGCTCGGGGTACGATGTCTCGATGCATTGCGATAGACTGGACATGACTCCTAGGCAATCCAAGCTTACGAAGCAAACGATCTCCTCCACACATAATTGATGGTGCCCCAAAAGTGATCACTGGAAGTAACGAAGAAGGCGGGACTTCGCCCCTGATCAGCAACATAAGATTCACCAGCAGTGACAAACTTCCTCCAAGAGAGTGCCCAGTAAAACGAAAGAGGGCATGATCACCACGAGTTTTTACATGGTCACGGACTTCAGGCAACATTTGCGCATAAATTCCCTTTGCAGCCTCATATATGCCTCTATGAACAAGTACATCCAGTCCCTAGACAAAAGAACGGAAAATGTAACACATCATTCTGAGTTTCTGAAGCAATCATTAACGTTTAAAGAGCTACTCTAAGCTGAAAAACCAAGAAGGTAGCTAAAAAGAATTTCATGTACTACCTCAAACAGGATGGGCTCAAACAGTAGATTGGCTTGCCATGATGCCAGCGACTCAGACCCCTACCAATAAATTATATTCAGCAATCAAATAAGTAATTCAACAACTACCAACTTGTATATATATAAGTGGATAACATGTATGATATCACATATTCATATTGAATTGCAAAGCTAATTTATTCATCAAAATTCCTCACTAATCATAAACCACTGCCATTTTACCTCATCTCGTCCAAAGTATGTAAATATTAAATATTAAATGAATCAAAAAACTCTTCGGCCCTACCTGAATTGCAAAGAATCTTGTGGCAGTTTGATCATCGTCACATATGAACCACTCACAAGGCGATGAACTTGTTGAGTTCAGATCATCAGCAACAGCCTGCTTCACTTCCTCCTTTGCAGCAACAACTGATGTCACTGAATCTGTGGTGGCAATAAAAGACGCCATGTCTCCGTTCATCATATCAACATTGTTCAGCATATCAACTTTGGCTATAGAGGATTTGAAGGGAAGTAGACTAGTTGTACGAGAATGCAGATAAGAAGCAGCAGATGCAGCAATTCTATAAGCAGTGTATGCACTTATTCGATTCTCATCAGTATTCTCTTCATTGGATTCCACTTTGTCCTTTGGGTTTCCTTCTGTTTCTTGAACCTTAGCTGAAGCCTCTTTTTCCTCTAGAACCTCGGCTGGAGCCTCTTTATTCTCTGGAACCTCGGCTGATTCCTTCTCTTTTTCTTGAACCTCAGATGAAACCTTGTCTTTCTCTTGAGCCTCAGCTGAAACCTTCTCTTTTTCAGCCTTCAAAGACTGTTCTTTCTTGTCCAATGATGAAGTCACAAAGTGAAGTCCATGATATTTCAGGAGATTGCCTGGCTGCACCACCAAAACAATGAAACTAAATCACATTCATATATTCACTTTCTAATGATGCTCATGGAAGGATAAAATTGACCTGATCAGATCAAATTTAGGGGAGCTTCTCTAATGAGGTATAGAATTAGGCAACAATCATGGTCCGCAAAGCAACTCAGCATCTATAATTTATTCCAAATGGCAACCCTCATATCCCCCAGAGTTATTTATGCATGAAATCAATCAATATATTATCTGATTTCACAAAAAGGCTCTCTCATAACTAATAAGATAAAGAAATGGAAATCCGCAATATTAAAGAATGGGCAAATCATCCAATCTACATTGCCAACTTCTAAGATTCCAAATTTCAGCCAAAAATCGAATTTGACTAGCGAAATCTAGAACAAAAACAAAACTGGCAGACCATGGACAACTTTGAAACCAAACTTCAAAAGATTCATCAATCAATTCATCTTCATGAAAAATGGAGTCATTTCCATAATTATGTATAAATTAAACCAACAAGACAAATTAAAATTTTACCTTGATTTGGGGAATGGAATAGGCCAAGTTTCCCAAGTAAGACATTTGGGCATAGAGCCTAGCTTCCGCCAATGTAACCCTTCTAAGCAGCTTCGAAAACGAATCCTTGTCAAATTCAATTTTTTCATCATCATCACTTTCATTGCAAACATCACACTCCTCTTCATCACAACAATGACTACTTCTATGATCTTCATCATCATTTTCTCTCTCCTCCTCTATTTCATCACCCCCACTTTTATTTCTATCTTCCTCCTTCCTCAGAGATCTTAATTGAAGAATCTTCAACACCCAATTCCCATTTTGCTCACCACCTTCAAGGCCTAATTTTTTCTCCTCCCTCCCATCAACCGAAACGGCGTCGTCCACAGCAATAGCGTCGAACCTGTTCCGACGACCAGGCCAGAGAGATCTGAGGGGGTACTTAATAGAAAACCCCCACGGCGACGTCCTCTGAGGCGGCGACGCCGACGGTATCTCCCTCGAGATCGCATTCGCCGACGGCCTCCCCACCGCGGAGGTGATGTTGGAGGGATACGTACGGACGTCGGCGACGGTGATCGGCGAAGTCATCAGCCCTGCCTTCAAGCAAAGCCCATCCATTTTCCCTCTGATTCTTCTTCTTTATGTGATTATCAAATTATACACAAATATATATACAGTTTGGGACTAATGATTCAATATTTTATAAGGGAGGGAAATTAAATTAAACCAAAAAGGTCTCGTCTGCGTTTTTCACCAAACTGGTCACCAAACTTCCATGCTCGTCGTCTATCTGTTTTATTTTTTCTTTTTTTCTGATTAACGAATTTTTCCCCAACTACAAAATTCAAATCCCTTATTTAATGGAACAAAAGGCAATAATATATTAGGAAAAGGATGCAACTCACGGGATCGTTTAACGGTATGGATGATGCTTTATATACAACTGTCAACTAGCATCCTGTGGTTGTGTGCGTAAATTATGTGAATAAAAAAATATAAAATAAAAATAACAAAATGAGAATTATATTAAAAGTCAAAGGTATTTTTTAAAAAGTCAAAATCTTCAACAAAAAAAATTATTTACACCAAACGGTTCTTCCGCTTTAAATATTAAATTTCTTGATCCTCTTTCTTTATATATTAGTACTATGTTGTGCTATTACTCGAGAGTAGAGTTAGAAATGAATTTAACTATTATCAAATTAACTCAAACTCCTAATCATTAGGGTTCATAAAATTAAATAATTTTTTTATATTATATAATGAGACAAGTTCAAATAATAAAATATTTGATTGAATTTAACCCGAGCTCAATTTATTTATTAATAAACAGACTGAATTCACACTAAAAATATATTCGACTTTAATTTTAAATAATTCGACTTAATTGTGTCGAGAGCTCTAATGCAGGTTTTTAGTTACGGAAGGAAATCGCGTGGGAGGTGGGTTTGGGTCCCACAATTCTTAGTAGAGTGTTGCGCTTGAGTTTCTAGGGATATTTATGAGAATGGCACGTCACTAAGAAAGAGTAGAGATGAACTAGGAAAAGATTTCGTGACGCGAGTGTAAAAAGACTTTGCCCATCTTTCCACATATGCGTTCCACGTTTAACCATACTCTCCTGTCTGTCCACCTCAACCTAATGCTACGCGCCGTTGGACGTATATTGCCACGTGTTCATCAAAGCTGAGCATTTTTTAATTGTACTTTTCCTTTTTGGTGCCTATCCAAATCATTATGGAACTCCAAACATGACTGCTAACTAAACTAGGTATGTGTCAATAGTGTTGTATTAGGTCTATTTGTGTTGTGTTAAAATTTGTTTATGAATCATATTCGTGTTGTTTAAAATAATATTTATTTATAACACGTGTTTATGATACTCAATTTGTTTATGAATCAATTGCGACCCCTCATGTAGTTAATTAGGACAGAAACATTTACAAGTTCTTTTAATTGTTTGGGTGTTTATTAAAATATAGAAAAGAAAATGTGGTTTTTATATTCTATCTTTTTTTAGGGGACTAAATTAAGAGAGATGGGCTACAAATTGTAACTTCATTTCAGCATTGTCATAGGCTCAATTCCACGACGAGGAAAAAACTATACCTCAAATGAAAAAAGAAAACTATCTGAAAAATGTCCTAAGGAGGAGCTTGAAAGGATTACAGCGGATAAATCTTTCATATGCAAAAAAGAAGAAAAGAATCTCGGAGTGGCAATCTTCTATAAGGAAAATGTTACAATTGGGAACACATTTGGACCCAATAGAAACATATATTTCTATACCTAACCAAGAACTGCCTTTATTTTTGTCTTCTGCTCCACCGTTAGTGAGCTGGGGAAAAGAACCTCAAATGTCACGTATAAATCACCCTTCTTGTTGCTAAAATGTAATGGCATCCCTTCCCCTTTGAACTTCCTCACTTCCTTGGGCTTTGTAATTTCCTGTGCGGTAACAAAATAGTTAGCTCAGAGTCACATTTTTTTTAAAAGAAAATTTCAATTCAGCCAATGTCCTAAAATATAGTAATCGGTTGTACTTGACACTCACCTTTGAGCTAATGTCAACAAGATGATCGTCTAGGTGTTTAATGGTCTTTTCAAAACCGACAAGGGCTTGAACCTAAACAACAATAAATAAATAAATTATGATGAGAAAGGTGCAAAAGTTGGAGAAAACAACTCAATGAGAGAACCAATTTCCGAATTTTGCTGATAACCACACCAAAAAAGAACAAAAACGAACATGCAATATCTGTACAATCATAATATCTACAAAACCCCATTGATAATCTTAACAGTAACCAGTAGGAAACCCAACCCCCAGAAGGATAACATTGAGGTCAACAATCACATTTGCATACTATCTAAAGAATATAAAATTGATAATATAAAAATAAGAGAAGAAGAAAAAGAAGGAAATAGTGGAGTTTATATCAAAAAAACATGAAACTATGAAATATAGCAATTGAATCGTTATCAAGCAAGAGCACGTCAAAATTACAGTGGAGTGGAAAGAAAACAATACATTCAATTTCCCTTTCTGAGATTATCCCTTACCTTATGCAAAAACCAAAAAGAACTGGTTTATAAAGCCGATTACCCTAAAGCCCAGTTAATTGATTATTTACCACATATCACTCTTAATCCTCTGTCAAGGCCATTGGCATCAACCAGCCAAAGTAACTAAAAAGAAGATTATCCTGTATTTCAACTATGAGTTCAACTGCAGGAGCAACAGTATTCTGCAGCTCAGCAGCAGGAACAAATTGCCCACAATAGAAGTCCCAGGTGCAGCTTAGCCTGAAGCTAACAGCCACCAAGTGATGCCCTGTTAGGAGCTACCATTTGCATCTGTACTCGTATTTGGGCCTAAACTATAGGGTTCAATTCGTGATTTAATCTATAGTATACTTTTCAATTGTTTTTAATATAGTTGAACATATAATATCCAAACAAATAAAAACTAAAAACTATATAAACAGTCTATAGTGTATAAATATGCTTTCAACATGTCTTCAAATCCGCATCTAAAAAACCCCAAAAATGAAGGCATCCATTCCAAAAAGTTGGTACAAAATAATGTACCAGAGAGCAAAATCATTTAAATAATTACCAGAGTTAGAGTAACAGTTGTGTGCAGGTCATTTCCTTCCCTTCTGAAGAGATCATGAGGTGCGGTACGAATACGGAACTGCCAAAAAGAATGGTATTCATATCAGTAAAGATTGTAACCAGAATACATCCACCACAAAGACAAGGAAAAATATCTAACCCTCAGGTCTCCCGTTTCACCATCTATGATAGGCTCGCCATCTTCATAGAATACCACCTCCTGTAACAAAAGCAGTAAGGGGCATTTTACAATCTATTGAAAGAAAGTAAAGAGAAGAACACGAAAAAGACTGTATTCATTCGTTCCCTTCAGATTACAATCAATGTTACCAGGAACATGAATCATTTCGAGTTTATATTTTGTATTCTGAACTAGGATATGATGATAGAAATGGACTTTGGGGATGAAAGTACAGTAAAACAGTTTCTATTGTGCTTTCAGAAAAAGGTGCTTTACAGAAACAGAGAACAAAATTTGCAACAAACACAATATTGACAATCTGTTTAATGGCTTAGCAAGCTACCTACCATTGCTGTTTCATTTCTTAAGTGAAAAGCATCATCGAGACATGTCTGTCAACTCATTATTAATTCACAGACATGCAGAATATGCCACTAAAACTTCATTCGTGTATAATTAGATACAAAGGGGTGACGCAGGAACTAGGAAGTGAGGTTCTTTATTCTTTAGTATATTGAGTATATTCATAATTAAATAAGGAAGAGAAGGGACAGGGAAATGAAAAGGCTTACTTCCCCATCTTGCATTCCTTTCTCGATATCCACAGTGACTTCATACCCCTCCCTTACATATTTTACATTTGGGCACTTCTCGCAGACCTGAAATTCAAAATATGTCAGAGTAGGAAGCTTATAACAACATCAACGGTACATTTGTCGAGGCAAGATAATATTAATGGAACTAAGTTAGAACAAGAACAGTCTCCACTCATAAAAATTGTAAAATGAAGCCTCCTCAAAGGTAGTAATAGCAAGATGATCAACATATATAATATACCTGCTCTGTCATCTGCTGGAACATCCCTGGACCGATTTGCTTGTGATAGACCTCATTTCGACAGTTACAGGGACGCTTACCGGGAGCTGGCTTTAAAATGTTTTTTTCCCTCCAAACCTGTTGTATTCCATAAGTCCATCATAATGAAGCAACTAACAGGCCATAAGAGATTAAAGAAATGAAAACAACAGAGCACAAGGAAATTAAGCACCCTATCTGCTTTCCAACTAAACTTCAAGCAAATTCAACACGAAATTCTCACTCGATTTAATATAGCAATAAACAAAGAATTGTTGAAAGATTTAGCCAATTTCAGAGTGCCATATAATTGTACGTCAATGCCACTTTAAAGTTTAGAGTGACTGGGTTAGGACTCAGGAAATCTATGTAAGCACAGGTCTGTCAAAGGATGCTTTTACGTATATGCTCAATAGTGTCTAACAAAGAAAGAGATGAACTAGAGTTGTCCAGCTTCGATTCCCCTAATAATCTTAAATTCAGAGGTCATTGAAGTAATCTGAAAATGGACATGCATCAGTTTAAAACAAATTTATAGGTAAGTAGATAACTAGTACCATCTTTTACTCGTTGAAGGCGTTAATAATGCAAATCGAAAGCATATAATAAGTTTAATACTTTTTTCGGAAGAAAATAATGCAATAAACTTGCATCATAAGCAGATTATTACCTTCATTGACCCTCCCATGTACAAATCCTCAAGAGTTGCTTCCAATTCAACAATTACATCATCACCTTTTACAATTTTCTCTTCTTCTTCTGCAGGACCTCCTCCACCAAAGAACCTAAAAGAAATTTAAGCATATCAATAACTATGTCACATGGACACAGCATCCCCTAAAGGATCCTCAAAAGAACACGACATGACAAGCATACTATTAAACCATCCGTCTCGTACCGTATAGACACGAGTACTAATGGATTTCGAAAGAGATCAACAATAATGGAACAAAGTCAAATAAAGTTAATGGCCCAATTTATTTAGGCTTATTTCCTAAATAAACAAATACAAAATAGTTTTCTATTGTAGGTTTATGAGACAATTACCAAAGAATAAGTGGACCACCAAATTCATAAGCCCGATAGACACAATATTGACAAGTCAATAGAAAGAATGTACGCCAAGTTATTTTCACAAAATGATTGCTCTTAACATACATAGTTGTCAATCCAATGACAATTGACAAGACAGCCAAATGTTGTGTTTGATAAAACTGAGTAATTAATATCTGAATGGTTAAAATATCTTAATAAATTAGATTATTTGAGTGAAATAGCATCTAAACTTTAAAAGTTGTTTGGTAACTAAAAAGTATAAAACATCTAAATGACTTTTAAATTTAAAAATATTAATTTTAAAATTAAAAATATCTCAAATTGACTTTTTAAAAATCAATAATGATATTAAAATTTGGAATTGAGAAAGTACAATATTTATAGAGATTCCATATATTTAAATTTTTCATTAAAAGACAGTTTTTAATAATTTAGATTTATATCTTGATCAATGTTCTGAAAGGCGCTAGGCGGGAAGCGGGAGGCGGGCGGCCGAGGGGGGCCTAGCGCCTAGAGGGCCTAGGCGGGGCCTGGGCGGGGCCTACGCGGAATTTTTTATTTTAAGCTAATTTTAATATTTTATTTCATATTTATTCAAACAAAACAAAAATATAAAGCAAAACAATCTATAATAAAGATGATAAAGGTCTTTGCTTAAAGTTCAAACACATATCCATATTGCTAATGTCAAATGTCAAACACAAACATGCAATTGTTCAAAGTTCAAACATATTTTTAACGTATTAGTTTTATTCATAAACAGGATTGCTATTAAATAATAAAATTTAAAATTTCAAGAATTTAATTCAATATTAAAACTTAAGAAACTAAACATAAATTTAAGAATTATATTAAATTAAACTAAATATTACAAATGTATCATCATTTATATAATTTGAAGTTGACACAAATTCAAAAAATTACAACTATAATAAAATTATCCATTTTGATTTGATATTGTTCACTTCTTGTTGTGATTTGATATACTACAACCTGTATTATGAATATGGTAAATCATTAAAAAAAAAAATATATCAAGATCTGGTTTGGATAGTTATTAAATTAAAAAAAAAACTCTCCGTCTAGGCTCCGCCTAATTTTCTGAACGGATTTTTTTGTCGCCTTGGGTTTAGGTGAGGCGTCAGGGGGGCCTAGTGCCTAGGCGGGGCGCCAAGGGGACCTAGCGCCTAGGCGGGGGGCTAGGCGGACCTAGGCGGGGATTTTTAGAACACTGATCCTGATTTTACCGATTAAGAGACAATAAGAGGCAAATAAAATTTTACCAAACAATTTTATCATTTTACCGAATCAGATGTGGAGTTGTTAAGAGGTAAACAAACACCACCTAAATATATGTCAAACATCTGCTTTTGCTTTCTAATTTCTAATTGGAGAGAAATTATCTATTTAGTTTTTGCAACCCAACATCAAATCTTTGTTGGTCTCATACGTGAATTAGTGATATTAGGGAAAAAATTAAGAGCTGAAAATTATTACCGTGTGATGTGGTAAACATTGGACACACTATATTGCATGGTACAACTATATTTCAGCACTTCTCAAAGTTTACTCTTTTTTCACATTTTAGAGAAATAAAAGCATGACATTAGGCTCCTCTAATAGGAGAAAGGCAAACGAAAGAGCGAAAAACAAGTTCAAAATTTGACATAGTCCATCTGAAATTCATGGAGATCTGTTTTTATTTTTTGAGAAGAGAAGGTACAAAACTAGGAGGACAAATAGTCATACATAAGTAGCTCACCCACCCACCCACCCACCCACCCACCCAATCCCAATCCCAATCCCAAGAATTATCAGAACTCAACAAACCTCTAAAAGCCCCCACACAAAGGCCTAAAGAGAAGCAAGAAAGCAAACTCTATCTACCACATAGTTGTTACGGTACCACAGCGAGTCATGGCGGTAGTCCACTGCCTGGACGCCTAGGCGACCGCTATGGCATTTGTAAGGCGACAGGTCGTTTACAATGTGCAATTTATATATTATTTATTTTACTTAACAAGTATATTGAGAATAAAATTTCATATGCATTAAAACTCAAAACATAATACTATGGAATAACATTAAAAGCATAATTATGTAAATACTTAGCAATAACAATCCAAAAACAAAGCAGATAAATTGTACCACTATAAACCACATCAAGTAAATAAATTTTACATATCAATGCATAAAATGTAAAGTGTACATATATAAATTATAAATAAATACATATATAAATATATATATATATATAAATATATATAATTTATTATTATCATATATATATATTATTATTATATATATATTAATATATTGATAATATTTATATATTTATAATTTAATAATAATATTTATAATAGTTTATATTTATTATTATAATTTATAATTATAATTATCATTTATAATTATAATTATTTATTATATATATAAAGACCCAGCAAAAGAAAGAAGGCTAACGAAGAAAGAAAAAAATTCGACACCCTGTTACTATATTATTAGACAGTGCCATCAGTCTTGTCCACATAAAAGAAATCATACTTATCAGACAGTGATAAGTAGTTGGTATAAACAAAAAGAAAAAACCATATCCAAGCAGTCGACCAATAAGAAGAAAAAGGTGAAGAAAAAAAACGAAGAAGACGTAGCTGGTAGCGCCGATCGTAGTTTCCTCATTGATCGGAGTCGCCTCGCCGATCAGATTCGTCGATCAGAGTCGTCGAACGTTGTCCCCCGTTCGGTCGCAGCCCAGTCGACTTCACTTCTCTCTCTCTCTCGGTTCTCTTGACTTCGAAGTTGGATGATCGATCTTCTGTACTCTGAATCGATTGTCAATCGAGTGGCTAGGTTTGGCTTTCCTACAATCACCGGTTTGGCTTTCCCTGCGACGTTTTTTTTAAAACCCAGTTTAGATTTGGGTCGACCCATGAAACCAAGTCGCTCGACCATCCTGGTAGTCGCCTAAGTCGTCACCTGGTTGTCCAAGGCGACGCCTTTGTTTTTCAATCGATCGCCTTTCGCCCAAAAACCAAGTCGCGCACTCTCCTTACACATCTCAGATCGACTGGACGACGACGCCTTAACAACTATGATCTACCAAGAGATGACATACATAAATCTATATCCAAAGATCTTAACATTGCTCTCCAAGTCTCCATATACTCTACCAAAGTACAGTAAAGCATCCGCTATGTCAAAGAATCTATCTATCCAATTTCCTTTACAAATATCTATTTAAAACTCTAGTTAAAGTTATCAGATTTCCAAATCACTATAAATCAACTTTAACCGTGAACTAAGCATTGAGATACAAATCAAGTATTCCCTCCATTCCAGTTTAGAAAATTATTACTATTACTATTATTTTATTTTGTTTGATAAGTCCCACTTTGGATTTCATACTTTCCATTTTGGGATGTCCAAAAATATAAGGATGTGAGAATTAGAAGTCATACTTTACACTGTCAATATATATATATATATATGGACCTCAGAGTTGGGATTTCAAGAGATTAAAAAATAATATAGAAGCCATTTTAGCACTCTCCCAAATGTAGAAATGGTTTATGAACCAGACCAACTTTAGTATGGAAACTTAATAAAGAGGTAATTCAGGTTCAAGTCAAAAGCTTCGGTATTTTTAAACTGTGCATCTAAACTCCAACATCAGAATTCGAAAAGGAATACTAAAACTTGCATACTAAACAGAAACTGCTAACATTCAAAAATTTGCAAGCTTGCTACACTAAACAATTTTTATTTTATTTTTTGAAAGCCACAGTAAACAATATTTAAATTTACTTAATTATATACATTGTGATCAGTAATTTGGCAAATATCAAGGTAACACGGCATCAAAGTAATGGCTCAAACACGCAGTATTAAAAATGAAAAAAATTAATTAACCAACTGTAGGAATAACTACCAACTTACTGGTTAAATATGTCTTGCATGTTCATTCCCCCACCTCTACCACCACTGGCGGCATGTTGTTTAAGCCCATCTTCCCCATACCTATCATATATTCCCCTCTTATCACCATCGGATAACACTTCATAAGCTGATTATTTATCACACAAATCAAATTCCACACGTAAAAAGGAATCAATTCAATTACCAGACAATATATGAAAAAATCAAAATCAAAATCAAAATTTGAGCATTAATTTACCATTATTAATCTCGGCAAATTTCTTGTTAGCCTCCTCATTTCCTTGGTTCTTATCAGGATGATACTTCAATGCGAGCTTCCTGTAGGCTCGCTTAATCTGGTCGTCAGAAGCCCCCTTCGAGACTTGAAGAATATCATAGTAACTCTTCCTGCAAGTAATTGTTAAATTTCTCGGATAAATGTATACACGGAACAATAAATTGATAATGAGAAGATAATCTAAACTTACGCAGCAATGGCGGTGAGAGCGTATGATAAAAGGCATAATAGGTAGAATAGTTTTGATCTTTGTTGCGCCATTGAAATTTGGCACAGAGATCAAATCCTCAGGAGAGAGATTTAATAAGATCTCCCGCTGAGAACCTAGGGTTTGCAATACGATCAATTAATTCCCCTATAGCAATAACAATTTGGGATTTGCCCTATTTCTTGCACTAATTCTCTCTCTATATTTCAAACTGACTGAGAAATTAACTGTTGTTGAGTTTGAAACCTGCAATTTTTTCTATTTCTCACGCAAAAAATTCGAATTACACTAAATGGACGACTTGACTTCTCCTTGCAACGTGTTCTTTGTTAAAACGAGCCAATAGACGAACCTCAAACGCGTTCGGACCAATTGGTATTTGCCACGTAGCAGCCACTTTTCCTCTTTTATGTGTTCTTCTGCCTTCCTAATTCCTATGAAAGTCTTTTGTCAAGGCAAATATTCTATGTACAAGAGCTGATAGCCCAAATGGAAAATAGCCCAATAGCCCATAATTGGACGGAGGGAGTAACTGATATGCTTGTTTAATAGGCTGGCCCGAATGACCAAAATCTGTAGTGGCTGTACGACTAAAAGATAAAGAATCAGATGGGCTGCAATAGAAATATGAAGTTCCAATTTCAAATAGCACCTGTCCTGTTAGTGCAAGTTACTAAGTTAGTAACAGTGGGAGTAATAATATGTATTGCGATAAATTTGTGTCAAATTATAATTATAAAAAATATATATTTTTTTAAATGTTTACGTTGATGGTTTGATTATCTGTTAGGTGAATAAGTATTAGTAGTAATTATTTTATTTTTTTGCTAATTTAGTGTTAACTATTTTGGGAAAATGTGTAATAAATGGGGCATTCCTATAATTCCTAACGATCTTATATATTGATAAGTTTCGTAATTATAACTTAATATAAATTTATCACAATACATATTAACACTCGTCGCAATATGTAAAAATACATAGAATTAGATAGAATTATAAGATAGACTCACTTATTACATATCTCTCCAAAAAAAATATCACTAATGCTTATAATTACTCACATAACTACTGACAAATAAAAAGTTGGGGATAAATAATGTTTTGGTCAACTTTATCTTTAGGGTTAGGTTTTCATTGTGGTTACCAAAAACTTTTTTGTTACAATCGAATAACTATCTTTCTCGAAAAAAAAAATTATAAAATAGTCATTAGTTCGATTTACATCCAAAAATTTGAGGGAAAATCTTGTTGTGAATATTGATTAATTATTTTTCTTTGCGTGGTCCGTTATTTCTTGACGTGAGGGGTAAGAAGGCTTGCCTTAAAAAATTTCTTAAAGAAAATGTTGCTAACTAGTGTACAACTCAAGACCTCCCCAAACTAGAACCTTATATTCTAACAAAAACCATTGGACCAACTACCTATTATGCTAAAATTTATGTAATACTAATATTTAAACCACCTAGCATCGTTTATATGTGTAATTCAGTAAATACGCACACCTAGAGGTGGGTGAATAGGTGTTTATACTTACATTAATAAACAGTGACAACTTTTTGCAATTTTCTGCTACATGATTAATTCAGACAATTGTGCCTGTCTGTTTTGGTGTTTGGATTAGTGTATCTATAAACTGATATAACTGTAACGCGAGCAGAACTTTAAACCAACACAAAGTAAAAGTGCGAAATGTAAAGACATTCAAGATTTTTACGTGGTTCAAATACTATCCTCTATCTAAGTAATTTAATCCACGTCCAATCCCAACTAGGATTGGAGACTCTTTTTATTGCTATTTAAAACTCAATACATAAATTACTCCTGTTACAAAGAAGCCTCAAATCGATGTTGACACACTATGCCCCGGTTTGCACCTCTCGCTGACTTGTACACCCTCGCACCTCTTCTCACCTCGAGAGACCTTGAGCCTTCTATGAACATATTGACTAAACCCGAAACCTCAAGCCAAAGCTATGCTTGAATACATTGATTCTGATGAATATTATTTCCAAAGACCCAAAGATAAAATCAATAAGAATAAATATTTGGAATAATAACGGATGATAAGCTTTGATGTAATATCTCGGTTTGATTGTTGGTTGTTTGTCTCTCTCTATCGGTAGAAGAGAGATATATATAATGAAAAAAGACCAACGGCTATAAGATCTCATTAGCAAAAGACATCTCGTCTCAGTTAGCGACCTCTTCATAATTTAGTGACTTTGAATCACAAGAAGGATATTATGCAGAGATATCTGCTTATTATTTGATTTTGAAAATTTGAAATCAAGGAGAGAAATTCTTTCCACAAAAACACCGGTGTTAACCACGAATAAAAGAGATAAATAAGGATAATATTCAAAAGCTTCGATTATGACTCCTTTTCAAAATAGACTACTAAAATATCACCAACTAATGTGGGCTCCACTAAGCAAGATAAAATTCTTAACAAAATTAACACCATGAGATATCTTGATGAAACAGATGAGCCAATTTTGCCTAGCTGTTATTATAAATACCAACATACCTTGATAAGCTCCAATTCAAATCTTCCTTAATTAGCTCCAAATGAATACTTCAATTCAAATGTGAACTGACTTTAAATCATTCCAACATATCAACGTAATGAAGTCAGTAGCAAATGTCCATGAATTAACCATAACTCATGCATATCATTTATCATATTATAACCCATACTCCATGCATATTTAATAAAATACCACATCATGAACCATGCACACTTAAATTAGTCATCAATCAAAACATCATTATAATCAAAAACTAACATTCTCCCCTTTTTGATGATGACAATTTATGCACTATTTTTACCAATCATATCGCTCCCCCTAAATTTAAGCTCCCCCAAATATATGCATATGAGATTTCCATAATGAGATAGTGAAACATAAAACAAATAAGGGAGACATATATAATATCTAAATAGATAAGCCCATGTAATATATAGATATCATATCCCAAATAAAAATAGTTAGAAACCAATAACATCATTAGTAGCATAGTCTAATGTGACACCAATACAAAACATCCAAAAACCACTATCCATAACCCCACAGACTCTTTTATCCTCTTCTTGTCCCCTTATACTTCTCCCCCATTGGCATTATCAAAAAGATGAGAGTCAGGGAACAGCATCAGGTGCAGGTTCATAGAGAACATCATCCAGTCTCTTGACGAATTCTTGGATTTTAACGACATAGTCGTTGTGATGAGAAACCAATACTTCCATCCGGCCGGAAACATAATCAACTTTTTCGTTTAACAGCTGAATTTTATTTGAAACTGATTGAAGGGCAGAATCGAACCGATAGCCCATATCTTGGACAAGTTAAAAAAGAGTAGAGAGTTGAACATTGGAAGGAGGAGGAAGATCAGTGGAATCTGGTACATTAGAAGTAGGAATAGGAGAAGAGTGTGGAGATGGTGGAGTTGAAGTAAGAACCTTCTCAACTTCTCAACATAATGTTCCAGCAGAAATCACAGTCAATTTGGATTGAGACAGGATATATTTATCAATCACATCAGAAATTTGGACGACATCTTCATTGACAAACGAAATACCAAAGTGGGCAAGAATTTTGGTAATAAAACCCCCATAAGGAAAACACTTCGTTTTATTTGTCAAACAACTCTCCATGTGCTTAATCATAAACAACGCAAAATTAAACTTTGTTCCAGAGAGTATTAAGGCAGAAAGAATTAAATCTTGATATGTCATATTGGATCGACCCCCATTCCTAGGAACCAAATTTGCACGAATGAGTTTATGAATGACATTATTCAAGGGGGTAGTTTCAATTACAGTGGGTAAGCCAATAAATTCGGTGAGGAACATTCTTTCACAATTAAGTAGCTTATTCGAGGACAGTTAAATTGGCAAATTCTATGGGTCCTTAAGGGTGAAAGGACAAAATCCGAACATGGAATATTAAGAATAGAGCCAAAAAGCAGAGAAATCGATGACCCAATGATCTGTGTTTAACAAAAGTTGTTATGACATCATCCTTAACAGACATATTCCCAAAAAATTGTTTAATGAAAGTTGGATATGCATATTTGGGTGGACTCAACATAGTAGAGAGGTTCACTTTTTCGAATAAAGCTGTGACCCCAATTTGTTGGAATAGGGCATGATCAACTGATTTCCCAAACACGATCGTTTTATTGAGCATAATATCTTGAAATCGCAGAGCATAACGAGAGGAAGTAAAAATTAGGGAAGTACCATGTGTTTGAGAAGTGGAGGAAATCAGATGGTCTGAGGAGGAGGAATCGAGGATGAGGATGGGGTCGGTTGGTTTCCCTTTCGAACGATGCTTCAAAGATTGTGGGGACAGAACCCCCAAATCAGTCGATCGGCGTGTGAGAATCCGATTAGAGCGCCGGCGTGAGGAGTGAGTTGGGATAGGCGTCTTGCTCGGAATCGCTTCCCTGCCGGTGTTGACCTCATGACTGCCACGAGTTTTAGCCATTGGAGAACTCCTTGAAATCCAAGGTTGTGAGAGGAAGGAAGGAAGGAAGCCGAGAATAGCAGTAAGGGAAATTTGGAAGAGAACAAAACTCTCGTCTCAGGCAATAAGAAGTTGGGTTGTATTCCCACTCAAAGACTAAATGACATGAAAACCCACTAATACCCTTTAGGTTACTTTAATAGATAGTCACACATATTTTCACATATTGCAGTTAAACATATAATGGAACTTGACACCCAATAAAAATTGCACATATGTCAAAATAAATTTCTAGAAAATACATATATATATAATTTGTATTATTAATTAATATGTATATATATATATATATATATATATATTTTATTTTATTTATTTTATTTTTTTATTTTTTTTAAATTTTTTTTTAGATATATATAAAGGCATAGAAATATGATAATTAAGCACAGACAGAGATTCCAAGTTCTCTTCTCAAGGTACAAAAACGTTCCTCACTTAAAGATTTTGTAAAAATGTCAGCCATGATGTTCAGTAGGGACAAATACTAACTTTATTAATCCTTTAGCAACATTATCTCTTAAAAAATGATGTCTCACTTGATATGCTTGAAAGACGAGAATGAAGCACATGATTTTTAGAGATATCAATAGCACTAGTATTGTCACACATAATAGGCACATTTTCATAAATAACATTTAAATCATGTAATGTTTGTATCATCCACAGAATTTGTGAACAACAACTACCTGCCGCCAAATATTCACCTTACAGTAGTAGATAAGGCAACATATGTTTGTTTCTTTCTTTGTGCTTGTTTACTGAGGCTTTGACTAAAAATTCACAAGCACCACTTGTGCTTTTTCTATCAACTTGGCACCTCGCATAATCTGCATCCCGAGTATCCAATTAGTTCAAAATTTTGAGATATAGGATAGTATAAGCCTAAATTCATTGTACCAGCTAAGTATTTAAATATTCGTTTTACCGCTGTAAGATGAGATTCTTTCGGTTAAGCTTGGAATCTAGCACAAAGGCATACGTTATACATAATATCTGGTCTTGATGCAATTAAGTATAGTAAACAACCAATCATACCTCGATACATTGTCACGTCAACATCATTACCTGTAGTATCTGCAGTAAGCTTGATAGTAGTACTCATTGATGTTGACTTTGGTTTGGTATTTTCGAATCCAAATCTCTTCAATAGTTCTTTCACATACTTGGATTGGTGAATGTGAATCCCTTCATTTGATTGTTTGATTTGAAGCCCCAAGAAATAATTTAATTCGCCCATAAGGCTCATATCAAACTCATTATGCATACATTGGGAAAACCACTCGCACAAAGAGTTAGTAGTAGCTCCAAACATGATATCATCCACATAAATTTGAACAATTAATAAGTCCTTATTTTTGGTTTTAGTAAAAAGAGTGGAATCAATTTTACCACGAGTAAAACCATTGTCTAATAAAAACTTACTTAATCTTTCATACCAAGCTCTTGGAGCTTGTTTTAATCCATACAAAGTCTTTTTCAATTTAAACACATGGTGTGGATATTTTTTATGTTCAAATCCTGGAGATTGCTTGATATACACTTCCTCATTTAAATAGTCATTTAAAAATGCACTTTTCACATCCATTTGATATAATTTAAATTGTCTAAAACATGCATAGGCTAACAAAATTCGTATGGCTTCTAACCTTGCTACAAGGGCAAAAGTTTCTTCATAATCTATACCTTCTTGTTGATTATAGCCTTGAGCTACCAATCTAGCCTTATTTCTAGTAATTATGCCATTTTCATCATGTTTATTTTTAAAAATCCATTTTGTACCAATTATAGAAGCATCTTTAGGAGGTTTGACAAGATCCCATACCTGGCACCTTTCGAATTGGTTTAATTCTTCTTGCATGGCAATAGACCAATTTTTATCTTGGATTGCTTCTTTGGCACTCTTTGGTTCTATTTGAGAAAGGAATGCGGAGAATGCACAATAATTCTTTGCTTTCCTTCTTGTGTTCATCCAAGTGTCAGGATCACCTATGATCAGATTTGGTGGATGATTTCTCACTGTTCTAGATGGTATATGAAGCCTTGCTGCAGTCATTTTCTCTTCAAGTTCAGGTTCTACATCGTCAAGCTCTGCTTCAAACTGATCATCTAATTCTTTTTCTAATGCAGACGGGTTAAGCTGTCTAACTTAAGGCGTCTGCATGTCTGAGTTTTCAACCGGGGCATATGACTCAGTTAGTCTAGTTTCATTTGTTTGCTTTTCACGTTCATCTGACTTTCCTTTTGATGCAGACGGCTCAGGCTGTCCGGATTGAGCTGTCTGTTTTCCACTAATCAGAATGTCTTTTCCTGCAGAAACTTCATTTTCTTCTTTTGATAGAGTCACGATTAAATTCATCAAAAACAACATACATGATTCTTCAACTTTAAATTTATCAAGATTATAAACCCGATGAAGGTTTACTATGCATTGAATAACCAAGAAAAACGACTTGGTTGATTTTGCATCAAATTTTCCAAGATTACTATTAGTATTTAGAGCGAAACATTTAGCACCAAACACTTTAAAATAATTAATGTTTGGAATTACATTGTTTAGCAACTCATATGGTGTTTTCATTAGAATCAGTCTAATTAGTACTCTATTTAAAATGTAACACGTAAAGATTACTGACCTCACCCAAAAACTTTTAGGCAATTTACTTTCATGTACTAAAGTTCTTGCGGTTTCTTGAAGAGTACGATTTTTACGTTCCACCACACCATTTTGTTGAGGCGTTCAGTGCGAGAAAAACTTCATATGTTTACATTTCTCACTTGATATGATATAAAATCTTTTCCAAATTCTCCACCGTGGTCACTCCGTATACCAATTAGCTTGAGGTTGTGTTTTGTTTCAACATTCTTTATAAGCTTTTCAAATTCTGCAAAAGCTTGATCTTTAGTTTTCAAAAATAAAACCCATGTAAATCTTGAAAAATCATCAACAATAACAAAGGCATAATTATTATTTCCTAGGCTAGCATATCTCTCGGGTCCAAATAAATCAAGATGCAATAATTGAAGAGGTAAAGAAGTTGATACCTGATTTTTGCTTGTAAATGAATTTCTTGCTTGTTTACTTAACTGACATACATCACAAATACCCGTCTTTTCATATTTTAACTTTGGTAAACCTTTAACAACTTTCTTTGTAACTAACTTGTTAATCAATTCCATATGCACATGCCCCAACCTTCTAAGCAAATATCCTCATTTTGATTTTTAAAATTTATAGTATATATATTACCTTCTCTGTTAGCTACTAAAGGGACATTATGAGAAACATGAATGATAGCACATTTATCTTTTTCAAAAATAACTTTATGACCACTATCCATAACTTGACTTACACTAATTAAGTTATATTTTAACCCTTCAATATGATGGACATTATCAATATAAACCTTACCATTACCAATTTTACTCTTACCGATGATTTGGCATGTGGTGCATCTCCAAAAGTAACCGTGCCTCCTTTCTTTGCAACAAGTGAGGTAAATTTATATTTATCACCCGTCATGTGTTTAGAGCATCCACTGTCAAGTACCCATTTATGTGATGGTATTTTAACTTTTAAGCATACCTACAAAATAAAAAAGTAACTAATCGTTTTGGTACCCAAATCTCAACACCTGTTCATCTTTGCACTACTGGCCAAAGATATTCAACAACATGTCATCTTTGCACTACGGGCCAAAGATATTAATCAACAGTTCATATTTGCACTACAGGCCAAATATATTCATCAACAGTTCATATTTGCACTACAGGCCAACTATATTATTATCTCAAAGAAATATATAATCATTTCAGAATTTATATAAACAATAATTATAACCATGTTGATCATTTCACCTTTCAGACTTAAGCTAAAGATATTCAATTATAAATTCAATGGTCACGATCATACCAAATCAACAATTCAACTTTTACTTTCTTGGCCAAAGAGAACCCATAGTCATGATCATACCAAAAATCTACCCAACTTTACACTCAAGTCAAAGAGAAATATCATCATTAGGGTTATAAAAATGTTATATATGATAAAAAATAATATGATCAACATACAGTTTTAATCTCAAGAGTAATATTCATAAATCAACTATAATTTGGTTAGAAAAAGAAACCAATTTTGTCATGAATAGTAACTCATGAATAGTAATCCATGAATAGTAACTTTGTGAATAGTAACTCATGAATAGTAACTCGTGAATAGTAAATCCGACACAAAAAGGTAGAAATTCCACAATAAAATTCATACCAAAATTTATGTATAATGATATTGAAATAACATTTCTTAAACTTATAAACAATTTATTTTAATTATTTACACTTTACTAAATAATGCATTTAATCATTCTAAAATGCCAAACTCATAAGATTTCATCACCAATAACCAAAACCCTTATCAAAAATCTGCATATAACTCATGTATAATTCTCAAGCCATAAAATCATATTTTTCAATTTTCTTACTTCACATAACATAGTTAATTCATTTACTCATAACTAGTCCATTTTCATGAAAAATACCAAATCAGTTCCAAAAATATTTTTTTTCTGGGATTTAGCAGAATATAGTCCCATATTGAACATATATTTTTCTCAAAATTTTTAAAATTCATTTACTATTTTTCGTATGGCCAAAATCGTCGAATATTTAGACATTTATCAAAAATTGTACTTTTATCCAAAAATTTTGAAATTCACAGAGTACACTGATATTATATAGATGTACTCCCAATAAAATTTTTATCAATTTTGGAGTTAACCACAAGGAGTTATAAGTGGTTACTTTTAAAATAGTCTTTTCTCATAAAATTCATAACTCTTAATATATACATCCAAAAATCAACATTTTTGGACACAATCAATAAAACTCATCAAAATATCATTTTAAATTTTTCCAGAATTTTTGAAGGTCTGAAAAGTTACGAAACATGAAAAACATAACATCCCTTAAAATCCCTTACTATCCCTTACCTCAAAATAAAGAAAGACTTACATTTGGATATCGAATAATATGATTTGAAGGAAACTTGCACTGATGAATAGCAACTCACCAAGTATCTAAATACACACAAAATACACTCGATAATCTAGAGAGAGAAAGAGAGAAAGCTTATGTTTCTGGTGTGATTTTCAATTCTAACTTAGCCCTCTATTTATAGGAAAATGTTAGCACGTCGAAGCAGACTTGACCTGCTACCTGATGGCTTTACCTGCTACTATTTCATCCACAAAAAATCAGCCATCTCCCCCAACAACCAAGAGTGGGGTCCACTCAATTCTAGAATTTTCCATCAAAATCTAATTTCTGAATCAGTCACCTCTTAAAATTCATAACAAATCATTCGTTCATTTTTAACGGTTCAAAATTTGTGGACATATACTCAACTTATATATGTATAACATATCCAAAAATTACAATGATCCAACGGTCGGATTAAATATTATAACTCATACAATAAAGCTGTAAGAACACCGATTTAATCTTTTAATATCTCCAATCCGATAAAATACCTCAACATTAATTCCTCCATTTATAATTACATAAATAAATCCATCATTTATATCCACATCAAATAAATATTTTCTTATCATATAAATTAATAATTAATTATTCACAAATAATATTACAGAATCACAATAATGACAACTAAAGCAGGTTCCCGGAAAGAGGGCTTTCAATAAGAATTTTTCCTTCTTCACAAGCAATTAGGTGACCAAACCTCTCCTTGATGAACTTTCTAGACATTGCCAATAATGCTATCTAATAATATTATTCCAAATAATATGAATTATTGATCCGATAATGGAAAATCTTGTGTAGTGACAATTATTGAAACAACAATAATATAAAATATCAACGCAAAGAATTATTGAATCAATAAAATAAAATATTGAATAAAGTAATTATCTGTAATAATTATTGAGTAAGGCCGTCTTACGTAAGAATCAATAATTCAAAAATCTTGCAATACTGTAGTGCATCTTGTGCAATAACGCAGCGTACATTGTATTTCGTACTTTATTTTATTTAAGTGTTGAGTTGGAATGCCTCGATCCTTAACATCACTTTATCTGTTACATAACATGCTTATCTGTTATATGACATGCTTAATCATTTGAAGTTAAATCCTCGAAAGGGTTTTTTGTATACTTGTCCATATAAATTCATATTGAAGTATTGACGTAAAATAAAAAGTACACTGAAGTCATAAGGAAGAAAATCATTTCTCATTAATATTTAAGTTCATTTACAAATAAGGAAATAACATAAAATTTCTACAAATATTCATAATAAGACCTAAGACAATCCATAAAATTTGGTGCTTGGTAGCTCCATCATCATCAGAAGAGTCCAAAGAGGTAAGGATCTAAGTTAGCCTTGATCAACCTTTCTTGCTAAGAGACTTGGCAGAGCTCGTAGCTTTCTTTGTGAATCCTCATGATTTCTTCGTTTATTTCGTCTCAGAGTTCTATACTCTTCACAAATTTCTTTCTGAAGAGCATCGATTAAAGGAGGCCCAAGGTCCCAAGAGCCTTGAGTTCTCGGATCTCTTCGCATTCGAGTCTTAGTATATTCGGTTGAAGCTTTTCATCCCGCTCCATCTTACGGATCGTCTTGGTCAAGATTTTGGCGTTGGACTTCAACTCCTTGATCTTATCCATCCTCAGTTCACTCCTTTGAACTAAGTCGACATTCATGTTGACAATTTCAAAGATTTGAGCCTTAGTCGACTTTTTAGTTCTTCCTTGGAGGCCTTCACTTCTCCCTTAGCTTGGGCTAACTCTTTCGAAGACCTTCATTAGTATGAAGAAGGCCTTCACGATGAGTCCTTTCCGAGCCAAAAAGTGATTTCGGAGGAATTTTCTTCTTGGTAACTTCCTCACCGGATTGACTTTGAGAGATCCTGGGACGCAGACGCCAAGAAAAGAGATTTGCTCTGTTCATGTTCGGTGTTATTCAATCACTTCGGATGAATGAGTATAAAAATAAGTAAGAAAGGAAGAAGAGTCATTTACCTTAGCCAAGTATTTCATGCCTTCATTGAAGCAAATCCGTTGAAATCTGTTCTCAACCGATGGTCATCGGTCTACGCGAACAAAGGCCTCAAACAGTTGAAAGGGAAATTGGCATTGAACCGAGGCCACATAGGCGGTGAACCCATGGCATCATCTTTGAAATTCGGATGTCATTGGTCCTTGAGGAGGAGGAGGCATAAATGATCGCGAACCGGTGAAGGATCCGCGTGTATTGCCTCTGGAGAAGGTGATCGAGTGGCATTGGCTCGGGGAGTTGAAGAAGGTTGAAGTCGAGCCGAATTTGATTTCGTCCGTCAGAAAAGGTTTTTCTTTTCGGGACGGAGAAGGTCGGCTTCGACACCGACCGCCAGCTTGCCAGTGTTGGGGGTTTCATTTAAAGAAATTTGGATGTTGAAGGAGGGGAACGCCGAAGTTCGCTTCGGTGAGAAGAGGAATTATTTTGCTTCTCAATTTTTTAGCATGAAGGACTTTCGCCCGATCGTGTGGAGGAATGTCAAGAGACTCCTCTTCTTAGATTTGGTTCGAGAGGTTGGTGGGGTTGGTTCGAGGAGGTTGGTGGGGTTGGTTTGAAGTTGGTAGGGTTGGTTGAGAGGTTGTTGTGGGTTGATTGAAGGAATCGTTTGTGGGTTTACCTCAGGAAGTACCTCCTCGTCGCTTCCGGATGTATCTCGCGAGAGTCCCGGCCCTTTTGTGCGGCCCTCTTCCTTTGCGCCGAGGTTGGAGGACCGCTTGGGGATGATAGAATTGTCAGCTTCAGGGTCATCATCCCGAAGGGGAGTTGTTGTTGGCTCGGGGGCAGGGGGTTCAGTTCGGGAAGGCTCTTCGGTAGGGAGTTATTCATTTGCATCAGTAATCCTCCCCGCCAAGAAATATTCCAAGTCTTTTACTTCCGAGGAAGTTGGTTTGATCAAAGACACTGCAAATAATCACAAGTTAAAATC
This sequence comes from Panax ginseng, assembly GCA_020205605.1. Lineage (NCBI taxonomy): Eukaryota > Viridiplantae > Streptophyta > Magnoliopsida > Apiales > Araliaceae > Panax > Panax ginseng. The sequence goes on along the minus strand of CM035136.1, from coordinate 6,610,688 downwards.
CGTACCACATAAACATTTCAAAAATTATATCACAGAATGGTCCAAGACTTACGTTTATGGTCATACAACCATGCTTGCTTGTCAAGAGAAGTGAAGCTCCCACTCTGAGAAAGGATCTTATTCATGAAGTCGCCCATCTCCCTCCTCGCGCCCTCGGGGATGTCACCAAAGTCGCAGAGATACACTTTCAAGTGGTCCAATCGGGAAGGAGGAGATTCGGTGACCCGATGACGAAGAACCATTTCTCGTGCCATCCTTTGTTGCTTTCATCGGGGTGCTCATCGAGGGCCTCTTCTCGAATTTCGAAGTTTGGGCGTGGGGACCGTTTCTTTCAAGATTTTGAACCCTCGTTCTCGGATCTCGCCAACCGAAGAGGTGAAGAAGAGATCAACAGAGGGTAACCCCTAATTCATGATGTAAGCGATGAACGCCAAAGATATGGATATAGGAGTTAGGCACCGGGTTATGCGAATCATACTCCAATAAACCCTAGGAGGGTAATATGAAGGCGTGGAGGGTAAGCGAACCCCCCTTTTCAAAGAGAAGTCGGCATGGCGACCCATCCGTCTGTCGTCATTTGGTACATTCGCTTCCTCAGATTTGGAGCCCTCATATAGCAAAGTTATCCGAAACATGATATCGAATCCAGGAGAGTTCGCAGCCTCGATTCGAAGCGGTGGAGGTGATGTTGGCATGAGGAAATTGTTCCCCATCCTTGAAGAAATCAGTGGGAGATGGTGGATTGGCACTTGAACCCCCTTGGTTAGGGTTTGAACGAGAAGAACTTGAAGGGGTTTGGCTTGGATTCACCATTGTTGAGTTTGTGAAAGCTAAAGAGAGGTTTTTCTGAGAGAAGGAAGAAAGCTCAAAGGTTCGAATTTCAAATCAGTAGGTAAAACCGTCAATTTTGGTGAGGTTTATCTTTTATACTGACAGTTACACGTGGAGCGAGGCCGGCGTATTTAATGTCAGTAATAATGAGAATTAAGGTGGAATACGTTTGGATGACCTTTGAATATCTTATCAGATTGGGCATGACTGTTGGATCTCTATCTTATTGGCCTATCCCGTTCAAATTCAAATCCTTTATCAAATTGGGCTTATTGCTTTGGATATCCACTATCCAGTCCTCCCTTATTCCACTTCGTATATTAAAAGTGGGTATGATCCACTTGTTTCCTATCTTTGGGCCTTTATTAAATCCTAAATATCATGAATCATATATAGTTTTCCATTAAACATCTTGTTTAACTAAAAAACTAGGGGGTAATGTTGGGTCATAATATTTCTCCTATTTTGGGCCGGATAGATTGGGCCCATTTATCAGTATAATCTGTTGGGCTTTCATTATTAAGCCATGGGACTCTTTGAGCCCATTTATTGTGTCAATTTTATTTAATCCTGTTGGACCGGGTCAGTCCAATGGATCGACCCATTAGATATTTTAATATCTGTTACTTTGACTTGTGATGATGAAAAAGCATGACAGTTGACTAAGGATCCTGCCATGCATTAATGTGGATGGGATCATAACCGGCCGGCGGTAGAAAACAGTGGCCAAAAGCAGTAGATAAGTCTGATATAGTCGGCAGAGCCCATCAGATCAGAGGGGTGTCGTAGTAGTAGTGGGTGGCACAAGAATCCAAGAAAAGGTAATATAACTTAGCAAAGAAGCCATCGGATGGAGGTACGTCTCTCATATATTGATTATTCATATTCTCCCATACACACACAATCGAGATTTATTATCTCTCTCAATACACTAGACCATATATTCCTCCATTGTTAACCTTGTGAACACGCATTTAATTCTCACGCTTCGAAGCTATCCCCGACGGAACCGCCGTCAAGCTTTTGTCGATCGTGTTTATCGTGCGGGATCGTGGACGTCTTACGTGATTGGGGACGTGGAGAAAGATCTTGGCGTTAACATTGGCGCTAGAAGGAGGGCTTTGAGTTCTAGTGTCATTAAAATTTTCAATCACAATCGATTAACCTACTTCGAAAATGATGAGGAGTAGGGATGGTACACACCGGAAAGGCGGCGATGGTCATTGGCTCGTCATCGCCTCGTGTTTTGATGAAGGATCGTCTAGGTCCTTCCAAGAGTGCTCACGAGAAGCACGCTTTAAGCATAATTCGGGGATCTCCGTCTCAAGATTCTGGCAGGGCGACGAAGATTGGTTTTCGGCGCTAACGAGGAGGCGAGATCATGGTCGAGGGCAGTGGAAGGCTCGCCAACCAAGATTCATCGTAAGTAGCTGAGGAGATAGAGTCGCCAAGTTGAGAAGAGATGGCGGACGAAGCGAGACAGAGCCATGGCGGTCTATTAAAGAAAGGGAAGATATAGCCGAGAACAGATGCTTGGTGGCGGAATTGCGAGGACGAAGCATCCAAATCATGATCAATCTGAAAGGCCTTGATGGGCATAAGGAGGAGACTCGACGAAAGGTAAGAGGTCAAGAGTTCCTCATGGGTTTCTAGGATCATTCTCAAGTAGGAGAAGATCGAGAAGTTAGAACTCCCATGGCCTCAAGAAGGCGATAATGGCCAATTATTTCAAAGATCGAGATGATTATCAACAAAGGAGCAGGTCGAAGGAGGTCGTACCCGAAGTCAGGGTAATGGACTATAACGTGATCATTCTCACCACAAGGAAAGAATTGTTGTACCGAAGCAGATCAAGAAGTCCCTTCAGGCGTAGGATCGGCGGAGAGGGGGGTCGATCCTCTCAGAGACATAATATTGTTCATGAGAAAGAGGTTTCCCATGACTCAAGGCGTTGATTTTCTAGTAAAGGAGATTAAAGAGCTTAGAAAACAACCTGGCCGAGGTCCAAAGAAAGTGAAGGACGCCAAAGGAAAGAAAGCATCCCCTTTTTCCTCAGCTATTCTCAAGGAAAAGGCGGATATCACTAAAAAAATGCCTCGCATGGAAAGTTACGATGGAACCGGAGACCCTTATGACCATAGCCAGGCGTTCGACCGACTAATGGACTATTACGACTTCACCGACGTTGCCAAGTGCCACACCTTTTTGTTACAACGCCGAAAAAGATGCGAGGCGTTGGTTGGGAACTTTGCCTTCAGATTCCATATCCTCATGGACCGAACTTTGTGATAAGTTCCATGCCTGCTTCGGAGAACCAAGAAGAGGAAAGCCCACGGGTTCTTGGCACGATCCTAGGTTTGCGGTGAATCTTTGGGGCGAGATGTAAAGAGGTTCGGAGAAGCGATTCGGTCGGTGTTCGATCTTAATGACCTCCAGTCAGTAGGTTTGTTCGAATGGATTGGATCCGGTCAAGTCCAAAAAGTTGGTGAAGAAGTTGATGTTCAATCATCCAAGAAGAGCTTGGCGAAGCCTTTGACAAAGGTAGAAGGCTATATCGTTGTGGAAGAAGCTATGAACGACTGAAAAATCCTCTTTTCGTCGGGGGAAAGAGTCGGTGGCTCTAAGCCCGAAGTTGAAACAGAGGAAAAGCGGGGGTATAATGATCGGACGGAGGCGATTCAAAAAGTACAACAAATTCTGGCGGCAGGAAGCGATCATCCCTCCGTTCCTACCGAAGGTGAATAAGATCTACACCAAACTAAACACTGATAGATCGATAATTTTGGATCAGATCAGAAACCAACCTTTCTTTGAGCCACCCCGTGATAATTACCGAATCAAGCGGTGGTAACTCGTAAGTATTGTGGCTATCATTAAGTGGCCGCCACGATACACTAACGAGTGTTGCAATTTGAAAGACTTTGTGGAGAGGAAGATTAAAGGCGGCTTGTTGGTGCGAGATGTGGTAGTAAATAATCAATAGAACGTTAACCGTCTTTGCTCAGGGCGGTTCGAGGGCTCCAAAGATCGCCGCCAAGGCATGTTATCGATGTGATAACCGGTGGGTCCGTGGGGAAATTGATAGGGAAGAAGAGAAGGGCTTACCGAATTGGTCATGACTATGATAGATGCTCCCCGAAAGTTAGATAGACCATTCCCGGGATCGTCTATATCATTCACCGACGCCGACTATCCTTCTGAGCCCATCGAGCCGCATTTAGGGGCCTTGGTGATCACTGTTATGAAGTGGGCACGGTGGACATGAAGCGCATGATGATAGACAATGGATCTTGAGAGATATCCTCAGATGCCCACGCTTATCGAGGATGCACCTCGACAGGAAAGAAAATGGAGGTCGGGCAGAAGCTCCTTTATCTGACTTCAAAGAATGATCCCGTAAAGTTGCGAGCACTATTGAACTCCCGGTTGTCTTGACATGGCTACCCGTGAGTCGAAATAGTGTGTAAATTCTATGTTGTGCACGTTGATTCAAATTTTACAACGCTTATCTTTGGGAAGACCTACTTTAATCGCTCTCCAAGTATGACCTCCATCCTCATTTCAAAATCAAGTTCCCCACGGCTCATGGAGTAGGAGAGGTGGCGGGGACTTGGATCCGGCCGACGATGCTTATCGGAATCGTGTTATTTCCTCGGAGTGGGGGTCGATAAACAAAAGAAAGCGATGACAATTGAGATCGAGCCTTTTACCGAAAGTAGTTCGAACCGATGGTGATTCTCTCACGAGGAACGGAAGAGGTCGAATTGATCCTTGGAAAGCCGGACAAGATCGTGAAGATTGGTTCAGTCTACCGTAACCTCTTCGGACAAATCTCATAGAACTCTTACGTTGTTATCGCGGATATTTTGCATGGGAACCAAAGGACATGCACAGAGTTAGTCGGAAGATAATGAAGCATAGCTTTGAATGTAGATCCTCGAAGAAAGCGGTTCGGCCAGAAAAGACGAATCTGCTACCGAACGACGTAAAATTATTGACTGTGAAATAAGAAAGTTGTTGGTCAGCCGAGGCTTTATATATGAAATTGATTATCCGAATGGATGGCTAATGTGGTATTGGTGCGTAAAGCAGAATGGAAAATGGCGGGTTTGCATCGACGACTACACCGACCTCAATAAAGCTTGTCCGAAGGATTTTTATCCTCTACCCCATATTGACCAAATTTCATCGATGCCACTTGGGTATGCATTACTAAGCTTTATGGATGCTTTTTCGTGTTATCACCAAATATCCATGTAAAGAGGACATCCCAAAACCAGATTTATTACCCACCGATTCGCCAGTACGCCTACAAGAAGATGACTTTTGGCCTTATAAATGCCGGAGCCACTTACCGTAGAATGATGAACTTCATCTTCGATAGGCAAATTTGGGAAGGAACATGGAAGTATATCGTTGATGACATGATCGTGAAAAGCATGCACGTTCAGAGTCATTTGGACGATCTAGAGGAATGCTTTCAGACTGTCCGTCATCGTCAACTAAGGCTTAATCCGGCCAAGTGCACTTTCGGCCTCGGTGCAGGGAAGTTTCTGGGTTATCTTGTTAGCCAAAGGGGTATCGAGGCCAATCTAGAGAAGATTCAGGCCATTCTTGACATGATGACTCCTCAGTCATTCAAAGACGTCCAACGTCTGACTGGCAGGATTGCAGCATTAAGGAGGTTCGTCGCCAAATCTGCAGAGAGGTGCCTTCCTTTCTTTGATACATTAAAAGGACCGAAGAATGCGAAGACGTTCCAGTGGACTTCAGAGTGTGAAGACGCCTTCCAGAGCATAAAGGCGTATCTTTCTTCGGCTCCTTTATTGGTGAAACCCATTCTAGCGGAGACTTTATATCTATATCTGGCGGCAAGTTCGTAGCGGTTGGAGAAGATCTTTGGTTCGGAGATCGGTGGAAGACAAAGATCCGCCTATTATGTTAGTCACGTCTGCGAGATCTTTGAAACCGGTATCCAAATATTGAAAATTTGCCTTCATACGATAATTACTAGTAGGAAGCTTTTGGCAAGATTTTCAAGGTTCGCCCCGGTTTGTCTACATCGATCAACCATGAAGAAGGTGATGGGCAAGCCGAAGTTTCGAGGAAGGTTAGCGGCGTGGACAATGGAGTTATCACAGTTTTTCATCGAATACCATCCACGAACCGCTATCAAAGGCCAAGCCTTGGCCGATTTCATAGTAGAATGTTCGTTCACCGAAGCAGATGCCGAGTTACCGGAAGCGGAATCCTCCGATCGAGCAGTTGCAGTTCTTCAACAGGAGCAGAATGTTTGGACTCTATATGCAGATGGTTCCTCTACCATAAGCTCATTAGTAAGGTGAATTATCTTGACGAGTCCGGACGGGTTCAAAGTTCAACAGGCCATCAGATTTGGATTTAAAGCGACAAACAACGAAGCCGAGTATGAAGCAGTGCTAGCAGGTGTTCGATTGGCAAAGAGTCTAGAGGTCCGGAACCTTATCATCTACAGTGACTCTCAGTTGGTTGTCAAGCAGCTATCAGGGGACTATGAAGCTCGTGGGAATCGAATGATCAAGTATTTGGCGGAGTTAAAGGACCGACTTCAAAGATTTCGCTTGCATTTGCAATTTCAGGGCATAGAGCGTAATGACAATTCTATCGCCGATGCATTGTCGAAATTGGCTACTACGGATGCAGATGTTTTTAACGGATCAGTCTACTTGGAAGTTCTGCAACAGCCGAGTGTTCAGCATGAAGCCGTGATGTGTATCGAGCGATCTAGCTATTTGGATGACCCCTACATCGAGTATTTGGCGGATGGCGTCCTTCCTTCTTGGATCGGTGTTAAGAAGAAGATCAAATACAAGAAATACCAACTTTATTCTTATTGATGGCGATCTTTACCGATTGGCCTTTTCTTCACCATTATGAAGTGCTGGTCCCATCTCGAAAGGAATATGCTCTTGGGGAAGTTCACGAGGGCATTTTCGGAGAACTATATGGTCGCTAAATCTTTGGCTTACAAAGTACTTCGACAAGGATACTATTGGCCTACAATTTTCAAGGAAGCTACAGAGTATGTCAAGAAATGTGAAAAGTGCCAACTCAACAGTCCGATCCCACATCAGCCACCAGAAGAGCTATACTCGATTTTATTTCCTATACCCTTCACCGCGGGGGGTAGATATATTGGGTCCATTGCCTAAAGCTAAAGGTCAAGTTAGCTTTGTCATAGTTCTTATTGATTACATGACTAAATGGGTAGAGGCGAAGCCACTTCCGAGTTAATTACTTTGAGCAAGAATGTTTGAAGTTCATAAAAGAATCAGTAGTGTTTCGCCTTCGGATCCCTAGAGTATTAATATCGGACAACGGACGTCGGTTAAATGGGATCAAAATTTGAAGCATTTTTAAAGGAGTTGGGATTCAACATAAGAAGACTTCGGTGGCTCATCCACGATCGAATGGCCAAGTTGAGGTGAGGTGACCAACATGACGTCTTTGAATCAGGATCGTTGCAGACTAGATGAAGCTAAAGGAAGATGGCGGAGGAGAAGCGCTTTCGGTCGTGTTGTGGGCTTACCGGACTACACCAAGGACTACCACTGGGGATTCACCCTTTCGACTGGCCTATAGTACTGATGCCTTAGTCCCTGTCAAAATCGGATCTTCAAGTCTTCGGGTCAGTCAATACAAAGAAATATACAATAACGAAGGACTGAAGGCCAATTTGGATCTACTAGAAGAAGTTAGAGAGGTTGCTCTACTTAAATTGGTTGCTTATCAACGAAGAGTAGCGAAGCATTACAACAAAGGAGTCAAACTTCGCAGATTCGAAGTAGGAGACTTCGTCCTCAGAGAAGTCGAAGCTTCTACACCTCAAAATACGAGAAAGTTAATGCCAAACTGGGAAGGACCATATGAGGTGATCGAAGTATCCAAACCGTGCACTCTAGGTTAAGGGCATTAGATGGTTCCAAATCAAAAACACTTGCACACTTATTTGGCATGCTTGAAATACTTTCAATAAAGATCAAGTTAATTCATCGGAAGTCTGTATATTATTGTTCATTATCAATAAAAAGACACTTTTTCACTATCGATCCTGGTCCTATTTTGTCCTATGGTCACTATGGTGTAAGGAGGTATGGTAGGACTCGCTGACCATTCGATGGAAGCCCATTTGTCGTTCTACCCCGAGTGGTGAGCGAAGGATCCTATATTGATTTTACCAGGTGGTAAATCAATGGTCACTATTAGTCCCTGGTCCTATTTTGTCCTATGGTCACTATGGTGTAAGGAGGTATGGTAGGACTCATTTGGCCATTCGATGGCGACCCATTTGTCGCTCTTCTACCCCGAGTGGTAGATTTAAAGATCCTATATTGATTTTTTACCGGTGGTAAGTCAATGGTCACAATTGGTCCTTATATCTTGGTCCTTATATCTTGGTCCTTATATCTCGATCCTTATATCTTGGTCCTTATGTCTTGATCCTTATATCTTGGTTTTCAGATAATTGTTTCATCCCGAGTGGTAAACAAATGACCGATCTCACACTTCGTGAGCCAGATGAGTATTTGGTACTTTATTTTATTTAAGTGTTGAGTTCGGAATGCCTCAAATCCCTTAACATCACTTTATACATTACATAACATGCTTATATCGTTATATGACATGCTTAATCATTTGAAGTTAAATCCTCGAAAGGGTTTTTGTATACTTGTCCATATAAATTCATATCAAGTATTGACGTAAAATAAAAAGTACACTTGAAGTCATAAGGAAGAAAATCATTTCTCATTAATATTTAAGTTCATTTACAAATAAGGAAATAACATAAAATTTCTACAAATATTCATAATAAGACCTAAGACAATCCATGTTCGGTGCTTGTGTAGCTCCATCATCATCCAGAAGAGTCCAAGAGTAAGGATCTCTAAGTTAGCCTTGATCAACCTTTTCTTGCCAAGACTTGGCAGAGCTCGTAGCTTTCTTTGTGAATCCTCATGATTTCTTCGTTTATTTCGTCAGAAGTTCTATACTCTTCACAAATTTTTTCACAAGAAAGCATCGAGTTAAAGGAGGCCCAAGGTCCCAAGAGCCTTGAGTTCTCGGATCTCTTGCTTCGAGTCTGCTGCCAGATATTCGATTGAAGCTTTTCATCCCGCTTCCATCTTACGGATCGTCTTGGTCAAGATTTTGGCGTTGGACTTCAACTCCTTGATCTTATCCATCCTCGGTTCACTCCTTTGAACTAAGTCGACATTCATGTTGACAATTTCAAACATCTTGAGCCTTAGTCGACTTTAGTTCTTCCTCGAGGCCTTCACTTCTCCCTTAGCTTGGGCTAACTCTTTCGAAGACCTTCATTAGTATGAAGAAGGCCTTCACGATGAGTCCTTTCCCGAGCCAGGCATGATTTCAGGAGGAATTTTCTTCTTGGTAACTTCTCCCGGATTCACTTGAGAGATCTGGGGACGCAGACGTCCAAGATGCGACATTACTGCTCATGTTCGGTGTTATTCAATCGACGGATGAATGAGTATAAAAATAAGTAAGCAAAAGGAAGAGAAGAGTCATTTACCTTAGCCAAGTAATTTCATGCCTTGTTGAAAGCAAATCCCGTTTAATCTGTTCCCGAACCGATGGTCATCGGCCTCATGAACAAAGGCCTCAAACAGATTGAAAGGGAAATTGGCATTGAACCGAGGCCACATAGACGGTGAACCCATGGCATCATCTTTGAAATTCGGATGTCATTGGTCCTCGAGGAGGAGGTATAGCCGATCTATGAACCGGTGAAGGATCCGCATGTATTGCCTCTGGAGAAGGTGATCGAGTGGCATTGGCTCGGGGAGTTGAAGAAGGTTGAAGTCGAACCGAGCCGACCGTCCGAAAAGGCTATTTTCTTTTCGGGACGGAGAAAGGGTTTGGCCGACACCGCTTCGGCCGCTAGGTGTTGGGGTTTCATTTAAAAAATTTGGATGTTGAAGGAGGGGAACGCGAAGTTAAATCGGCGAGAAGAGGAATTATTTTGCTTCTCAATTTTTTAGCACGAAGGACTTCGCTCGCCGATCGTGTGGAGGAATGTCAAGGAGACTCCTCTTTCTTAGATTTGGTTCGAGAGGTTGGTGGGGTTGGTTCGAGGAGGTTGGTGGGGTTGGTTCGGAAGTTGGTAGGGTTGGTCGAGGAGGTTGTTGTGGGTTGATTGAAGGAATCGTTTGTGGGTTTACCTCGGGAAGTACCTCTCGTCGCTTTCGGGATGTATCTCGCGAGAGTCCGGCCCCACTGGCGGCCTTCTTCCTTGGCGAGGTTGGAGGACCGCTTGGGGATGATAAATTGTCGCCTTCAGGTCATCATCCCGAAGAGAGTTGTTGTTGGCTAAAGGCGGGGGTTCGATTCGGGAAGGCTCTTCGGTAGGGAGTTATTCATTTGCATCAGTAATCCTCCCCGCCAAGAAATATTCCAAGTCTTTTACTTCCGAGGAAGTTGGTTTGATCAAAGACACTGCAAATAATCACAAGTTAAAATCCGTACCACATAAACATTTCAAAAATTATATCACAGAATGGTCCAAGACTTACGTTTATGGTCATACAACCATGCTTGCTTGGTCGGTGAGAGTGAAGCTCCACTCTTGAGAAGGATCTTATTCATGAAGTCGCCCATCTCCCTCGCGCTTCGGGGATGTCACCAGAAGTCAGCAGAGATACGCTCCAAGTGGTCCAATCGGAAGGAAGGAGGAGATTCCGGGACCGATGACGAAGAACCATTTCTCGTGCCATCCTTTGTTGCTTCATCAGGGTGCTTTCATCAGGCCTCTTCTCGAATTTCGAGTTTGGGCGTGGGGAACTATTTGCTTCAAGATTTTGAACCCTCGTTCTCGGGATCTGCGCAAACAAGAAGAGGTGAAGAAGAGATCAACAGAGGGGTAACCCCTAATTCATGAAGGCGATGAACGCCGAAGATATGGATATAGGAGTTAGGCACCAGTTGTGCGAATCATACTCCAATAAACCCTAGGAGGGTAACTATGAAGGCGTGGAGGGGTAGGCGAACCCCCTTTTCCAGCAGAGTAGTCGGCATGGCGACCCATCCGTCTGGTCGCTGGTACATTCGCTCCTCAGCAGCTGGAGCCCTCATAGCAAAGTTATCCGAAACATGATATCGAATCCGGAGAGTTCGCAGTTCAGATTCAGAAACGGTGGAGGTGATGTTGGCATGAGGAAATTGTTCCCCATCCTTGAAGAAATCAGTGGGAGATGGTGGATTGGCACTTGAACCCCCTTGGTTAGGGTTTGAACGAGAAGAACTTGAAGGGGTTTGGCTTGGATTCACCATTGTTGAGTTTGTGAAAGCTAAAGAGAGGTTTTTCTGAGAGAAGGAAGAAAGCTCAAAGGTTGAATTTCAAATCCAGTAGGTAAAACCGTCAATTTTGGTGAGGTTTATCTTTTATACCGTGATTACACGTGGAGCGAGGCCGGCGTATTTAATGTCAGTAATAATGAGAATTAAGGTGGAATACGTTTGGATGACCTTTGAATATCTTATCAGATTGGGTATGACTGTTGGATCTCTATCTTATTGGCCTATCCCGTTCAAATTCAAATCCTTTATCAAATTGGGCTTATTGCTCTGGATATCCACTATCCAGTCCTCCCTTATTCCACTTCGTATATTAAAAGTGGGTATGATCCACTTGTTTCCTATCTTTGGGCCTTTATTAAATCCTAAATATCATGAATCATATATAGTTTTCCATTAAACATCTTGTTTAACTAAAAAACTAGGGGGTAATGTTGGGTCATAATATTTCTCCTATTTTGGGCCGGATAGATTGGGCCCATTTATCAGTATAATCTGTTGGGCTTTCATTATTAAGCCATGGGACTCTTTGAGCCCATTTATTGTGTCAATTTTATTTAATCCTGTTGGACCGGGTCAGTCCAATGGATCGACCCATTAGATATTTTAATATCTGTTACTTTGACTTGTGATGATGAAAAAGCATGACAGTTGACTAAGGATCCTGCCATGCATTAATGTGGATGGGATCATAACTTACGTACGTGGTGAAAACAAAGTGCCAAAAGTGAGTAGATAAGTCTGATATAGTCGGCAGAGCCCATCAGATCAGAGGGGGTGTCAGGTAGTAGTGGGTGGCACAGTAATCCAAGCAAAGGTAATATAACTTAGCAAGGAAGCCATCGGATGGAGGTACGTTCTCTCATATATTGATTATTCATATTCTCCCATACACACACAACTGAGATTTATTATCTCTCTCAATACACTAGACCATATATTCCTCCATTGTTAACCTTGTGAACACGTACTAATTCTCACGCCTGAGCTATCCCCCGACGGAACCGCCGTCAAGCTTTCGGTGTTGACTGTGTTTACTGTGCAGGATCAGGACGTCTTACGTGATTGGGACGTGGAGAAAGATCTTGGCGTTAACATTGGCGCTAGAAGGAGGGCTTTGAGTTCTAGTGTCATTAAAATTTTCAATCACAATCGATTAACCTACTTCAGAAAATGATGAGGAGTAGGGATGGTACACCGAAGGCGGCGCGCGATGGTCATTGGCTAAATCAACGCCTCGTGTTTTGATGAAGGATCGTCTAGGTCCTTCCAAGAGTGCTCACGAGAAAGACGGCTTCTAAGCATAATTCGGGGATCTCCGTCAGAAGATTCTGGCAGGCTGCGATTTAAGATTGGTTTTCGATCTAACGAGGAGGCGAGATCATGGTCGAGGACAAGTGGAAGGCTCGCCAACCAAGATTCATTATAAGTAGCGAGGAGATAGAGTCGCCAAGTTGGGAGAAGATGGCGGACGAAGCGAGACAGAGCCATGGCGGTCCTATTAAAGCAAAAGGAAGATATATAAAACAGATGCTTGGTGGCGGAATGCAGGACGAAGCATCGGTCATGATCAATACGAAAAGACGCAGTGGGCATATAAGGAGGAGACTCGACGAAAGGGTAAGGAGCCAGAAGAGTTCCTCGCGGGTTTCTAGGGATCATTCTCGAAATAGAGAAGATCGAGAAGCGAGAACTCCCATGGCCTCGAAGAAGGCGATAATGGCCAATTCTTTCAAAGATCGAGATGATTATCAACAAAGGAGCAGGTCGAAGGAGGTCGCATTCGAAGTCGGGGTAATGGACTATCATCAGCGTGATCATTCTCACCACCTGAGGAAAGAGTTGTGTATCAAGCGGATCAAGAAGTCCTCAGGCGATGGGATCGGCGGGAGGGGTCGATCCTCTCGAGAGACATAATATTGTTCATGAGAAAGAGGTTTCCCATGACTCAAGGCGTTGATTTTCTAGTAAAGGAGATTAAAGAGCTTAGAAAACAACCTGGCCGAGGTCCAAAGAGTGAAGGACGCTCGGAAAGAAAGCATCCCTTTTTTCCTCGCCTATTCTCGAGGAAAAGGCGGATATCACTAAAAAATGCCTCGCGTGGAAAGTTACGATGGGGCCGGAGACCCTTATGACCATAGCCAGCGTTCAATCGACTAATGGACTATTACGACTTCAACCGACGCCAAGTGCCACACCTTTGTTACAACGCTTTCGAGAAAAGATGCGAGAGCGTTGGTTGGGAACTTTGCCTTGATTCCATATCCTCGTGGACCGAACTTTGTGATAAGTTCCATGCCTGTTTAAGAGCAACCGAAGAAGAGAAAGCCCACGGGTTCTTTGGCACGATCCGGCAGCTTGCCGTGAATCTTTGGGCGGTATGTAAAGAGGTTCGGAGAAGCGATCGGTCAGTGTCCGATCTTAATGACCTCCGGTCAGTAGGTTTGTTCCAGAATGGATTGGATCCGTCAAGTCGAAAAGTTGGTGAAGAAGTTGATGTTCAATCATCCGAAGAGCTTGGTGGCCAAGCCTTTGACAAAGAAGGCTACATCGTTGTGGAAGAAGCTATGAAAAACTGAAAAATCCTCTTTCGGTTGGGGAAAGAGTCGGTGGCTCTAAGCAGAAGTTGAACAGAGGAGAAGCAGGGGGGTATAATGATCGGACGGAGGCGGTTCAAAAAGTACAACAATTCTGGCGGCAGGGAAGTTAGTCATCCTCCGTTCCTACCGAAGGTGAATAAGATCTACACCAAACTAAACAACGATAGATCGATAATTTTGGATCGGATCGAAACCAACCTTTCTTTGAGCCACCCGTGATAATTACCGAGGAAGGGGTAGGTAACTCTCGTAAGTATTGTGGCTATCATCGTTCAGCGGCCACGACACTAACGAGTGTTGCAATTTGAAAGACTTTGTGGAGAGGAAGATTAAAAGGCGGCTTGTTAGTGCGGTATGTGGTAGTAAATAATCAATGAGAACATTAACCGTCTTTGTTCAGAGACGGTTGAGGGCTCAAAGATCGCCGCCAAGGCATGTTATCGATGTGATAACCCGGTGGGTCCATGGGGAAATTGATCGGGAAGAAGAGAAAGGCTTACCTGAATTCGGTCATGACTATGACTGATACTCCCCTGAAAGCAGATAGACCATTACCCGGATCGTCATATCATTCACCGACGACGATTATCCTTCGGAGCCCATCGAGCCAGCGTGAGAGGGCCTTGGTGATCAAATATGAAGTGGGCACGGTGGACATGAAGCGCATGATGATAGACAATGGATCTTGATGAGATATCCTGTATGCCCACGCCTATCGGAGGATGCACCTCGAGGCAGGCGAAAAATGGAGGTCGGGCAGAAGCTCATTTATACTGCTTGAAGAATGATCCCTGTAAAGTCACAGTACTATTGAACTATTGAACTCCGGTTGTCTTGACATGGCGCCCAAAGAAGTCGAAATAGTGTGTAAATTCTATGTTGTGCACGTTGATTAAATTTTACAACGCTTATACTGGGAAGACCTACTTTAATCGCTTCTCCAAGTCGTGACCTCCATCTCTCATTTCAAAATCAAGTTCCCCACGGCTCATGGAGTAGGAGAGGTGGCGGGGGACTTGGATCTCGCCCGACGATCTTATCGGAACGTTGTTATTTCTCTCGGAGTGGGGTCGATGAAACAAAAGCAAAGCGATGACAATTGAGATCGAGCCTTTACCGAAAGTAGTTCGAGAATCGATGGTGATTCTCGCCGCCGGAGGAACGCAAGAGGTCGAATTGATCCTTGGAAGCCGGACAAGATCAGTGAAGATTGGTTCAGTCTACCGTAACCTCTTCGGACAAATCTCATAGAACTCTTACGTTGTTATGCGGATATTTTTGCATGGGAACCAAAGGACATGCACAGAGTTAGTCGGAAGATACCGAGCATAGCTTTGAATGTAGATCCTTGAAGAAGCTCATTCGGCAGAAAAAGAGCGGATCTTCTTACCGAACGACGTAAAATTATTGACGAGAAATAAGAAAGTCATTGGGTCGCCGATTTTATATATGAGATTGATTATCACGAATGGATGGCTAATGTGGTATTGGTGCAAAAACAGAATGGAAAATGGCGGGTTGCAGATCGACTACTACCTGCAAACCTCAATAAAGCTTGTCAGAAGGATTTTATCCTCACCCCATATTGATCAAATTTCATCGATGCCACTTTGGGTATGCATTACTAAGCTTTATGGATGCTTTTTGAGTTATCACCAAATATCCATGTGTAAAGAGGACATCCCAAAACGCATTTATTACCCACCGATTCGGATTGTACGCCTTTCTGAAGATGACTTTTGGCCTTATAAATGCCGGAGCCACTTACCGTAGAATGATGAACTTCATCTTCGATGGCGAGATGGGAAGGAACATGGAAGTATCGTTGATGACATGATCGTGAAAAGCATGCACGCGTTCGAGTCATTTGGACGATCTAGAGGAATGCTTTCGATCATCCGTCGTCATCGCTAACTAAAGGCTTAATCCGGCCAAGTGCACTTTCGGCTTCGGTGCGGGGAAGTTTCGGGTTATCTTGTTAGCGAAAGGGTATCGAGGCCAATCCGAGAAGATTAGAGCCATTCTTGACATGAAGACTCCTCAGTCATTCAAAGACGTCCAACGTCTGACTGGCAGGATTGCAGCATTAAGGAGGTTCGTCGCCAAATCTGCAGAGAGGTGCCTTCCTTTCTTTGATACATTGAAAGGACCGAAGAATGCGAAGACGTTCCAGTGGACTTCAGAGTGTGAAGACGCCTTCCAGAACATAAAGGCGTATCTTTCTTCGGCTCCTTTATTGGTGAAACCCATTCCAGCGGAGACTTTATATCTATATCTGGCGGCAAGTTCGTTTAGCGGTTGGAAGAATCTTTGGTTCGGGAGATCGGTGGAAGACAAAGATCCGATCTATTATGTTAGTCACGTCTGCGAGAGACGTCAAACCAGTATCCAAATATTGAAAAATTTGCCTCATACCGATAATTCTTTAGTAAGGAAGCTTGGCGCAAAGATATTTTCAAGGTCGGCTCTCGTTGTCTGTTTAATCGATCAACCATTGAAGAAGGTGATGGGCAAGCCCGAGAAGTTTGAGGAAGGTTAGCGGCGTGGACAATGAAGTTATCACGTTTTTCATCGAATACCATCCACGAACCGCTATCAAAGGCCAAGCCTTGGCCGATTTCATAAGTAGAATGTTCGTTCACCGCTAGAATCGAGAGGAATTCTAAGCGGAATCCTCCGATCGGCGATTGCGATTCTTCAACAGAAGCAGAATGTTTGGACTCTATACGCAGATGGTTTCTCTACCATAATCATTAGTAGTGGGGCAGAATTATCTTGACGAGTCGGGACGGGTTCAAAGTTCAACAGCCATCGATTTGGATTTAAAGCGACAAACAACGGCCGAGTATATGGAAGATCTAAGTAGGTGTTCGATTGGCAAAGAGTCAGAGGTCGGAACCTTATCATCTACAAATGACTCTCTCAAATTGGTTATCAAGCGCCTATCGGGACTATAAAGCTCGTGGGAATCGAATGATCAAGTATTTTGGCGGAGTTAAAGAACCGACTTCAAAGATTTCGCTTCATACAATTTGTAGCATAGAGCGTAATGACAATTCTATCGCCGACGCATTGTCGAAATTGGCTACTACGGATGCGAGATGTTTTAACGGATCGATCACCATCTGGAAGTTCTCGCAACGGTAGAAAGTGTTTCAAAGATGAAGCCGTGATGTGTATCGAAGCGATCTAATCTTTGGATGACCCCCTACATCGAGTATTTGGCGAGATGGCGTCCTTCCTTCGGATCGATCGATATTAAAGAAGAAGATCAAATACAAGAAGCGCTAACTTTATTCTTATTGATGGCGATCTTTACCGATTGGCCTTTTCTTCACCATTCTTTGAAGTGTCCGGTCCCATCCGAAAGGAATACGCTTCTTGGGAAGTTCACGAGGGCATTTGCGGTGACCGTATACGGGTCGCTTAAATCTTTGGCTCACAAAGTACTTCGACAAGGATACTATTGGCCTACAATTTTCAAGGAAGCTACTGAGTATGTCAAGAAATGTGAAAAGTGCTAACTCAACAAATTCGATCTCATCATCGCCCACGGAAGAGCTATACTCGATTTTATCTCCTATACCCTTCGCTGTCTGGGGGATAGATATATTGAGTTCATTGCCTAAAGTTAAAGGTCAAGTTAGCTTTGTCATAGTTGCTATTGATTACATGACTAAGTGGGTAGATATAATTCTGGTCACGAGTGGAATAATAAAAGAAAAGAAAAGACAAACGCATGTGGGGAAAAAAGGAAATAAAAAGAAGAAGAATGATGGAAGTCCGACATTCATTTCATTCATATTTTATTTGCATGGCAAGATTTTTTTTCTCTCTCTCCTACCCACAAACCATTTCCTGAATTAAGTAGTGATAATCTTCAAGGGAAAATAGAGAGAGAAATCATGGAAAAAGAACTAATTAAGATACCCAGAAGAAACATTAATGGTGATGATGAGAAAGATCCGACCTCCTCTGTCACCACACTTCTTATTCTCAGCACCTTCGTTGCTGTTTCTGGGCTTTCGCAAGATCGTGTCGGACAAGTGGGAATTCTCCAATGATAACTTCAAGAGAGGACAAAAGCAGCTCCTCACCAACATCCGTCGCCGGAGAACTGCAATTACTGCTGCTCCATCTCCAACCCCCGATGCCGGAAAATCCAGCTTTGTCTTAGGTGGACCGTCTTCTACGTCAAATTCCGGCGAGCACTTGGTCTCGGGCTCTACCTCAACCTCCACATCCCCTGATTCCAAGAACCCAGGGTCCGTGGACACATCCACCGTAGCTAAATTCGGCGTTATATCGGAGGAGAACGACAAGTTGAAGAAAGAGAATGAGAAGCTCAGCTGGGAACTGGCCCAGACCAAGAAGCAGTGCGACGAGCTCATTGGGTATCTGACCCAGTACGTGAAGGTGGGGCCCGATCAGATCAATCACATCGTCAGGCAAGGAAGCTGTGGGTCTAGCCACGATGATGTGGTTGATGCTGATGTTTTGGTTGGTGGTAAGGACCAAAACTCCGATGAGGCTGCTGTGATCCTTGGTTGGTTAGATGATCAACCACCTTCATCTGTGGTGTTTTTGTGCTTTGGTAGCTTTGGAAGCTTTCCAGAAAACCAGCTCATAATGATCGACCTCGCCACCTTCTCCGTTGAGAACTCTGTCATTGTCGGTTTCTTTTGGAGTCATGGTAGGAAAGGGTAGTGCATTGGAGACATTATGTGGACAAGCATGCGGAGCAGGGCAGGTGGATATGTTGGGGACTGACTCTCTTTTTCTCTCTACGTGAACCTGAAACACAAAATGCTTCCAGATATTCTCGAGTTATCAACCGGCGCTGGGCCTTGTGGAAGCATGCTAGGATATGCCATCTTGCTTTCAATCAAACTAAGCTAAAAGTGGACTTCCCAATTCCAATCATTGCATGCAACTTCATGATTGAGCTGGATTCTTTCTATGAAAATCTACAAACTCTATCCCTTGAACCATTGTAGTGACCACGTTGCAGTCGCCCTGTGACGGTTAAGCATAGAATATGTGGTAAAAGGATATCATTTTTTTTATTAGAAAGAATAACCTGTATACGCAGAATATCCGATACATGGTGAAATTCTTCTGTATTCCATTCTTTATTATTCTATTGGAATAACCTGTCTATGCGAAGTACTGCATGCATGGTGATTTCTTTTGTTATTCCATTCTTTATTATACTTAGTTGGTTAAAGTTTTGACTTCTATACTCCATGAAATTAGTAGAATATCCTCGATATTTGCGTTTCATCCAAAGATCTTTTCATGGAAATATTCTTACGATCATTCTTGAATTTTACTCTACAAAAAAAGATCATGTGACTATTTGGACATTAGTAGTTCTTGGACAAATTAATTCTTGAACTTGTTTTATTGAATTCTTATATCATTGTCATCATCCTCATTGTTTATTGTGACGCCCCAAAATAGGTCCATTCCATCCAACCCATTCTCGAGTCGCCAAATACATAAGATGTAGATAACTACAACTTTATTAATACATTTTGTCGTGCAAAATAATACTTAACATATATCTCGTGAGTTTAAAAAACAATTATTGTCTTACTGCAATATACATACCCAAATAAATCCCCATCATAATTATTGATACATCATTTTACAAAAATGGTGAGGACTACTAAACAACTCTCCCTAGAACTTTCATTCCATACATTCACTGCATCGCTTATATTCTCGCCTCCCGAGAAGAAAAATGGAACAAAAAGAAAAGGTGTGGTGACTCAAACCTACCAAATAAAGAATATTATGACTAAGATAATATACAACAAATTATCGTTAGTCTTCAACAGGAAAAATATAATAGAATACAATAGACAACAAGTTTTAAATCAATATTCGCAATGAAATAATAATTCATTAGAAGAGTTAAGTAGAGAATGCAAACTACTATCTTCATGTATGAATTTTAAAGTTCATCGCTCTATTTTTTATCCTCAGTAACATCAATCAATATATATCGGGATCAAATATTCATCCTTGCACTACTAAAAGCCGAGGACATTCACCGATTGGTCATGTTCATCTAAACACTGCTCATCTTTGCTTACTACGGCCAAAGATATTCATCGAAATCATTCATCTTTGTGACTACGGCCAAAGATATTCATCGAAATCATTCATCTTTGCACTCTGTGCCAAAGATATTCATCATAAATCATTCATCTTTGCACTACAGCCAAAGAGATTCAACAATATCATCATTTAAGGCCGAGGATGATGAAAATATTTTTAAAAAACGAATCCGGTGAAACAAAATGACAAGGATTAAGGATTAAGGATTAAGTACTTTGTTTTATCCACATTCAAAAATACCTCAAAAATAATCATAGTGGTGTAAAATTCAAGAATGATCAAAACATGGATACAATCAAAGCTAGTATCCTGATAGATATTTTGGACAAAAAGAAGAAATTTTATTTTTCTATTGAATAGTCTTTAGTATTCGTGAATAAGTGTCAAAATATCGTGAATAAAGGCCAGACACGTGAATAAGTAACTCGACACCAAAAGATAGAAATTTCAAAAAACATCTTCACGCTTTGTGAATAAGACTCGTGAATAAGAAGCTCGTGAATAAGAACTCATGAATAGTAACTCGTGAATAATAGCTCATGAATAAGAACCTTGATATACCGAAAAAGTTCCAAATTTGATAAAAGTTCCAACCAATATTTCAAAGATAATGATATTGAAGAAATAATATCATTTGAGAAGAAAATAACATCCCTTACCTCGAAAAGACATCTTTTAAATTGAAACAAACAGGATATAAAGCTATGACTTGAACTTTCACCAGATAAAGAATACTCAAAGTATACTCAAAATACTCACAAGAATACGCTCGATAATATAGAGAGAAAACTTGATTTACGGTGTGATTTTCAATTCTAACCCAAGACCTATTTATAGAAATCGCTTAGAACACCAAAAGCAGTAAAATTAATATAATAATAATATATATAATAAATCTTCTACGCACACTTGAAATCTGATTTCAGTTCAATAACCACATGCCACCTTCTAGAAAAAGTAATAAAAACGTTTTTCTAATTTAAAATAATTTAAACTTCCAAAAATCAATTATTTCAGAGCTTCAGAACTTCAATAATTCATAATAAATAGCCCTTTTGTCAGAAAATTCGAATCTCACGAGTTTTTATAGGAAATTCAATTCTCTACAACTTTGCAGAAGAAAGTTTTTCCAAATTCCAAACAAAAATTGACCGAAATCCACAAACGGGTGATTTTAGAAATTTATAATCAAATTTGATAATAAATGGGGTCCACCGACATGTTTAACATGTTTTAAACATTTATTGCAACAAAAATACTCTTCCTCCTCGTATACTCATATATCCCACATTCGTTGTAAAAATATCACCATTATTATATTATTAAAATATAATATTATATATATTTAAATGAATTATTTTATCAGAAAAAGATAAAATTTCAATTTTCAACAATTGTCACATTAAAAATTTTCTCCATCTATATCCACATAAAATCAATATTTTTCTCATCATATGAATCAATAATTAATTATTCACAAATAATATTCTGTAATCACAATATCGATAACCAGTGCGGTTCAGGAAAGAGGGGGCTTCCAATAAGAATTTCTCCTTCATCTGGCGCAATTAGGTGACCAAACCTCTCCTTAGATGTAACTTTCTAGACATTGCCAATAATGTTATCCAATAATATTATTCAGATAATATGAATTATTGTTCGATAATAGAAAATCTTTGTGTAATGACAATTAATTGAAACAACAAGTAATATAAAATATCAATGCAACATTATTGAATCAATAAAATATAACATTGAATAATAATTCATCGTAATAATTATTGAGTAGTGCTTTCTACGTAAGAATCAATAATTGGTGCAATCGCGGTAATCTCTTTGTCGCAACAACGCGTATTAGTGTGTTTTAACCACGGGTATTCCAATAAGATTAATTCAGTAATAACTACGCCGTTATTTATAAACAACTTATATTTGTCGTTTTCTTCATCCAATCGCTTTCCGTTATGGGCCCCCAAAAGATCAAGGCATGGTGCATTTAATATTCCCCGATAAGATTTAATATTCCACGACCAAACTAATATTCTCCGATAATAATGAATATTTTATAACCACTTGCTTATTCAAATATTTGCGTATTTTACCCATAACTATCCACATTAATCAAATCAACCCTTACTATTTCAAAATAATAAATAGAGGAAAATAAATTTCATTTATTAATAATTTGGGGTCTTACATTTATATTATGTTGAAAGTCATCTGTGGCCTGTAGTGCATAGATGGACTTGGTATGATTATGACCAGAGATTATTCGGTGTAATCATGACCGTAATGTTACAAATGATGTGGTAAAAGTCCTCATTGGCCCGTAGTGCATTGATGGACAGTTGTTGGCATGATCATGACCATTAATGAATACACAAATATTCTTGGCCCGTAGTGCATGGATAATTGTGGTCGTGATACTAAAGAATATCCTTGGTCGTAGTGCATGGATGATTCGATGATGTAGAATATTTATTAAGCTGAGTCTCAGCGATAACAGTGATGAAAAACCTTTTTAATCATAAAAGATAGTAGATTTTATTTTCTACTTGACTCTTTTAATGGATTACTTGTTCATTGCGCAGCTTAAACTTGATGTCTATTATATTTTATCGGTTTAACATTGTTGGAGACTAATGATAATTTATTCTCGCATTATCTTAGTCATAATATTTCTTCTTCGGGCTAGTTGAGCTCACCCTTTCTTTCACCTTATTCTCTTTAGGAAATGAGAATATATATTTGGGACGAGTGGGAACGGAGTGATGGTCCGAGGGATAGATTAGTAGTCCTCACTATTCTCGTGAAATAGTGTGATAATAATTGTAATGAGGACTCCTTTTGAGTTTGTATAATCTCTAAGTAGGTAATATTTGTATTCAAACTCACAGTTTATGTTTTTTGTCGATCGCATACCTACAAATTGTATTAGTAAGTTGTATTTGTATTAGATCATGTATCTGGCAGCCCAAGATGGGTGATGTATACCTAATTTTGGGGGCGTCACAGTTGGTATCAAAGCTTAGGGATATGATCACTGGCTAAGATGTGAGATTAGAACTAGGAGGGGAGAGATGGAGAATTCTTTCGCTAGTATGACCTACTTAAATTTATTTTGTATTTAAATTGGTTGGTCAGAGTTTAGAGATATTATGTTACATGTCAATTAAAAAGTCATCTGTGGCCTGTAGTGAATAGATGGACTTGGTATGATTATGACCACGGATTATTCGGTATAATCATGACCGTAATGCTATAAATGATGTGAAAAAAGTCCTCATTGGCCCGTAGTGCATTGATGGACAGTTTTTGGAATGATTATGGCTATGGATTCTCTTAGGCCAATGGTGCAAAGATGAATTGTTTTATAGCATGATCAGGACCGTTGATGAAAACACGATTATCTTTGGCACGTAGTGCATGGATAATTCGTGGTCGTGATACTAAAAGAATATCCTTGGCCTGTAATGCAGGGATGATTTAATGATGTGGACTAATTATTGAGCTGAGTCCCAGTGATGAAATATTAATTCATAGATGTTATAATAATGAATATCCTTGGCCGTAGTGCATGGATAATTCATGGATGTTATATTAACGAATATCCTTGGCCGTAGCGCATGGGTGATTCGATGATGTGAATTATTTATTAAGCTGAGTCTCAGCATTGTTGGTTTTGCAGTTGTATATCTTTGGTTGTAGTACAAAGATGAATTTAAATAGTATGATTATTAACAGGAATTGTGATTTGGTATAACCATGATTTTTTTTATATTTCAGATGAAGATAGGTGATTAAAATTATCTTCGTCTTAGGTGCGAAAATGAAATTTAGAATCACAATTATGAATATGAGTTATTCATATGGTTGTGGACAGGAATTGTTGATTTATGTTATAGGGATAAAACATTATCGATGGAATTTTAACATAGAGAAGATAATGGATCTGACGGTTTATTTGACTCTTCTAATTGATTACTCGTTCCGCTGCAACTATGGTTGAAATTAAAGTTTTATCATCTACCATATGTTCTAAATCTCTGATTTATTATTGATGAAATCTATTGATAATGTAGTTATCTTTAGTCATGATATTCTTTATTGGGCTTGTTGTGCTCACCCTTTTGCTTTATAATTCCTTTCAGGTTACGAGTGTAATTTGGGTCGGCCAGGGATAACGAGGAAATAGTGTGATGGTGGTCAAAGCCGTCAAGTTTCTCAATACCTTGTGAAATGGCATGACATACAATGTATAATTGTATTGAGGACCTGAGATGTGTATTTTATACGTCACTTAATAATTGATTCTAGCGAACAACAATAGGGTGATGAGAACCCGACTTTGAAAGCTACAAAAGTGCACCTCAGTAGAATGAATATGATAGTAATCTTCTCATTCTTCTTTGGGGTCTTGAAATATTTGCTGCTGTATTTTATATGGCATTTTAATAATTTGAGTTTGGATACTGTCTATGAGACTATATTGTATTAAAACTCACAGTTAACTGTGGTCGTATTCTGTACAACAGTTCAACAATTGTATAAATGAGATTGTATTTGATTTTTATAATGTGATATCTGACGACTCAGAATGGGTGACAAATACCTAATTTTGGGGGCGTCACATTTTAAAGTATCGAGCTTAGGGATACGGTCATTTGGGCAGTGAGATAAGAATCTAGAACTAGGAAGGGAGAGCGAAAGTTATATACTTATTTAGTGTGTGACTTACCTAAGCTGAAATTATTTATTTGATAAATTGACAAATTGTAATATGTCAATTAACCTTTGTTTTGAAGCTATGATAATTAAAATACAGGAGATGAGCAATGGAAAAATCATGATACAGAGGATATAACCGGGAAGGTACAATTTGAAAAGAAAGCAAGGTATTCGCATCTCTTCGAATATCAGGTACGTACGTAAATTTCGAGGGCAAAATTTCATAAGGAGGGGAGATTGTGAGACCCCGAATTTTATAAAATAAAAATGTTCAATTTTTTTATTTTGGTAAATAGTTAAATTGATAAACATATTATTATAACCTGGACCATATAATATAATATGATAATCGTAGTCAATATTTATGATCAGTTGGTAACTACATTAGTATCAGGTTACATTAGCGATATACCAATATGGGCATATGATCATATTAGTCATGGGGTTACATTATTGGATAAAACCTATTATTATCAGGTTACAGGTTATTATGATAATAATAGCATGGTATATGTGAATGGTGAGTGATATGGTACACATGATAAATCCAATAATGAGATAGTATTAGTATCAATTGTGTTAATAAAATAATAATTATGATAATTGAGATAGTATTAGTATCAATTATGATCTGTTATCAAAGACATCTTTGTTCCGTTAGCAGCTTCTCCATAATTTCAGCAGCTTTGAATCACAAGAAGGATATTATGCAGATATGCGCTAGCTATTTGATTTTAAAAGGCTGAAATCAAGGAGAGAAATTCTTTCCACAAACACCAGTGTTAACCACGAATAAAAGAGATAAATAAGGATAATATTCAAAAGCTTCAGTAGGACTCCTTTTCAAAATAGACTACTAAAATATCACCAACTAATGTGGGCTCCACTAAGCAAGATAAAATTCTTAACAAAATTAACACCCGCGAGATATACTGATGAAACAGAGGAGCCAATTTTGCCTAGCTGTTATTATAAATACCAACATACCTTGATAAGCTCCAATTCAAATCTTCCTTAATTAGCTCCAAATCAATACTTCAATTTCAATGTGAACTGACTTTAAATCATTCCAACATATCAACGTAATGAAGTCAATAGCAAATGTCCATGAATTAACCATAACTCATGCATATCATTTATCATATTATAACCCATACTCCATGCATATTTAATAAAATACCACATCATGAACCATGCACACTTAAATTAGTCATCAATCAAAACATCGTATAATCAAAAACTAACATTCTCCCCCTTTTTGATGATGACAATTTATGCACTATTTTTACCAATCATATGCTGCCCCTAAATTTAAGCTCCCCCTAAATATATGCATATGAGATTTCCATAACAGATAGTGAAACATAAAACAAATAAGGGAGACATATATAATATCTAAATAGATAAGCCCATGCAATATATAGATATCATATCCCAAATAAAAATAGTTAGAAACCAATAACATCATTAATAGCATAGTCTAATGTGACACCAATACAAAACATCCAAAAATCACTATCCAAAAGACCACAGACTCTTTTATCCTCTTCTTGTCCCCTTATACTTCTCCCCCATTGGCATTATCACTAAATAATAATAATTATTTAGTGAAGAAGAAATTGCTCAACATATCCAATTATGTTACTTTTCAGCTGTATTTCCCTTTTGCATTTCCTTAATGGCTAATTGTACATAAATATACAATTATTAATATATCATGTATTATTTTATAATATATATATAGACACACACACTCACGAGTGAACGTGCCATGATCTTTTCGAAATATTAATATTTTCTTAATTACTAATAAAATATTACAATAATTAATATTTTATTATTATTATTTTAATTATTACAATAATTTTTATTATTTAAAATTTTAATTATTATTTAAAATTTAGTATTATTATTACAATAATATATTTATGCAAACTGTAAAGTGCCTCATTCTAATTTGCTATCGTTAATATTCAGACTCTCAGTTGGGTCGGAACAAATTAAAGAACTTAAAAAGCTAAAAACAATTTCTTCTTCATGCAAAAGGGTAATATTTTCTTAATTACTAATAAAATAATAATAATTAATATTATTATTATTATTTTAATTATTACAATAATTTTAATTATTTAAAATTTAGTGTTATTATTACAATAATAATTATTACAATTATTACAATTATTATTATTATTACAATTATTATTATCTCATCTTCACATGCATATAAACGATGCTAGGTGGTTTAAATATTAGTGTTACATAAACTTTAGCATAACAGATAGTTGACCTAGTGGTTTTTGTTAGAATATAAGGTTCTAGTTTGGGGAGGTCTAGAGTTCAACACTTGTTAGGTAACATTTTCTTTAAGAAAAATTTTAAGGCTAGCCTTCTACCCTCCACGTCAGACAAATAATCGAACACGTCAAAGAAAAAAATAACGGGTCAATATGCACAACAAGATTTTCGTCAAATTTTTCGATTGTAACAAAAAAATTCAAGAAATACACAATGAAAATCGGACCTCAAAGACAAATAACCAAAACGTTATTTATCCCTAAAAAGTTGACATAAACATTTGGAAGATATATTATTTTTCTAACACTAATTTTCCAAGTATATACTATCAATTTGTATACTATGTATGTATGTGCAATTAAAAATATAGGGTAAAAAATTAAGAGTTACTAAGAAGTGAGAGGGTAAAATAATATTTTTTTTGAGAAATATTAAAATGTTACACAGTTTCAAGAGATAGTAAAAAAAATTAATCTCCCCTAATAACATAGATAATATAATTGATATTTTGAGATGAATTTTTTATATTTTTCGCACGATTATCTATCATATAAAGATGAGACCCACTTATTTTTTATGTGAAAATATTAAAAACACATTTAAAAATATTAGTTTGTCATATATAATAGAGAGTGAAGTTTGAATTGTTCATGGACAGGAAATTTGCTCCATTACATCGTAACTAAGTATTCTCCAAACCCTTTCACTCTGTAGCTAATTAATGGTGTATTGTTGTGTTTATGATGCAACAAAATAAACATAAATCAGACTATAGACACTAACCATCTGTTTCTGAGTTTTAAAATAGACAAAAAAAAATGGACAAAAAAGTTAAGTTTTCTTTTTAATTCTTATGTTTCTGAGTTTTTTAATAAACGGAAAAGAAAAAAAATGGATAGAAAACTTGGTCACTTTTCGTGCCAAAGTTTTCCGTCCAAAATTGGCCTGATTTGGACGAAAAAAAAATTGGAATAAGTAATATTTTTATAATTTCCATATTATCCTCAACTTTTAATATAATAAAAAAATTTAAATTACAACTCATGTCCTCAATTTTAAATTTTTTATTCTTTTTTATTAAAAACTCAGAAACAACACAAAAGAAAACTTCAAATTTTTTATTCTTTTCTTTTCTGTTCTAATTTAAATTTTTTATTTTTTTTTTCTGTTCAAAACTCACGAACAGAGTGTAAAGAGATAGAGTACTGAAGTCCAATGAAAAAGGACAAATACTAGATAATTAAATAAAAACTGTCTTAACTTACTTGACCAAAACATTGATGAGTATAATAATTGTACAAATTCAATAACATTTTTAAATTAAATTGAATAAATTGTCTAATTATCGAGTATTATTTAAAAAGAAGAGTTGCATTTTGTAACTTAGGATATGGTTAGGATGAAATCACATTAATTTTAAAAAATTGATATTTTTATAAGTGAAATTGTTCGGATCTCATTTAATAATCATGTGATGAGGAATTTGTAGAATTATCGAATTTATTTAGGAAAATATCAATTATCTAATTTTATCTTAATAAATTATATAATTTTTCATTTTATTAATTATAAAAAATATTGTTAACGCCAAGATCCTTCTCCACGTCCCAATCACGTAAGACGTCCCCGATCCTGCCGCAGACAAAGAAACACAAATAACACCAGAAAGCTCGATTTACGGGTTCCGTTGGGATACTTCAGCGTGAGAATTAAGACGTGTTCACAAGGTTAACAATGGAGGAATATATGGTCTAGTGTATATGAGAGAGATAATAAATCTGGGGTTGTGTGTGTATGGGAGAATATGAATAATCAATATATGAGAGAACGCACTCCATCCGATGGCTACTTTCTCGCTAAGTTATATTACCTTTGCTTGGATTCTTGTGCCACCCACTACTACTCCGACACCCCTCCGATCCGATGGGCTCACGACTATATCGACTTATCTATCGCTTTTGGCCATTTGTTTTCACCGCCACGTGGGTTATGATCCCATCCACATTAATGCATGGCGGGATCCTTAGTCAATTATCGCTTTTTCATCATCACAAGTCAAAGTAAGATATTAAAATATCTAATGGGTCGATCCATCGGACCAAATTCATTCAATGCAGATTAAATAAAATTGACACAATAAATGGGCTCAAAGAAGTCCCATGGTTTAATAATAAAAGCCCAACAGATTATACTGATAAATGGGCCCAATTTATCCGGCCCAAGAGAGGAGAAATATTATGACCCAACAAATATTATATTAATAAATTATATAACTTGTTATTGTCTTAATTAATATAATATTTTCTATATTACTGTAACTTATACAATAAAAAATTATATAAATTAATTACAATAGAGTTGTTTTCAACTTCACCATTTTTATCTTAATATATAAAAAGTTAGCCACGGAGTAGTAAATGACCTACGATCAGTAACTGCTCGCTCACACAATAATTAAAAAGCTGTGAACTGTTGGGCTGATGTGACATATGATGATTGGTGTAATTTTATACGACTAACTAATCCCGGTGGGTAAAATATTATCAACCCTTTTCCATCATTGGTAAAATATTTTCTATTTTTCTCCAAACGATTACATTTGAAATTTAATATTTTTACAACACTTTTTAATATTTTCATAAAAAATATTATTATAAATATATATAACGATGATAAAAATCGTTGCTATAAAATCTATATCGATAATTTTTTTATAAAATATCATTTTCTATTATAAAAATATTAATTTTCTTATATTTTTGTCAACCCTTTCAAATCATAGTTTTATTAGTAAATATTTAGTATCGAACGGAAATTATTAAAAAAATTAAGTTTTACATTAAACATGAACAAAATGATACTATTCATTAGGAGTGATCATTCGGTTATAATCGAACCGAATAAACTATTCGGTTATAATCGAAAATCGAAGTAATGGTAATTTTACTATCCGAAGCAAAAACCGAAATTTGATATTAACCGAATTACCGAATACCGAATTGTAATTTCAGTAATTCGGGTAAAAACCGAATCGTAACAAATCACAACAGAAGTCATGACAAAGATCGTGACAAATAAATACCGCTTCTCCACACCATCTTCCCCCTCCTTCAATTCCTCAATATACATGTCTACAATATAATCCCCCAAACCAGTCAAATAGTCCTAACAAAAAGCTCAAAATCAAACTAAAAATAAAGGAAAATCCAATACAATTACATAGCTCACCAACAAATTCATAAAATCCAAAAACCATTTCCGATCTGAAGGAGAAAAAATCTGTAAATCCTAGCTTTTTAAATAAAACCCAAAACCAAAATCAATTAAAACAGAAAATTCCCAAATTTAGACCTATAAAGTTAAGATGCCTCATGTGTTGTGAGAACCCATCATTGTATAAGCCTCTTTTCCTTTTTTTTGCAAAGTCTTTATAATGACCTAGCACAAACCATTTCCGATCCAAGGAGAAAAATTTCAAAGGTCCGATCGGTGGTTCTCCGTGTTACTTCTTCGTTCCTGATCAACAAGACTCTCATCATCATTTTTCGATTCCTCGATCGTTTCGTCCGATTTCTCCGTCGTACAACTGTTGTTACTACCAAAAAGACGACGTCCTGCTCGAAATGGGCGTGACTAGCGTAAAATATGAGTGAATCAGAGAATAAGTGAATTCAGATAATAATAATAGTATAAAATTATAATTTTTAAATATTATTATTCGGTTATTCGGGTACCCGAATTATCTATTTTTTTAAAACCGAAACCAAAATCGAATAATGAGCAATAAATCGGATATAACCAAAATAAGAAAAAAAAATCAAAAAATCAAAATAATTAGGTTAAAAAAGTTCGGTTCGGTTCGGTAGTTCGGTTTTATCCGTTTTTTGCTCACTCCTACTACTCACTCTGTTCTTTTTTATTTGTATTTTTAGAAAATAAAATTAATTTTTTTATTTGTTATTTATAACTTTTAATAAAATTTTAATGATTTAATTTATCATATTATCTCTACATTAAATACTGAATTTTTTATCTTTTATTTTTTTAATTAATTTAGAAAAGTAATATCGAGATTGTATATATATTTTAATTAATCAAATAAATTATTGATTATATTTTTTAATATTTATATTTTCTCTTAAAATGTGAAACAAAAAAGTAAGAAAGGAGTAGGGTAAAATAAGGTACCAAATTGACTCCGAAATCGGATAAATCGCACCAACGATTTTGACGTATGTAGCAGTTTTAGGTAGGTTGAAAAATTAAATTTACGGTTTGAGTTTGATTATTGGCCAAAAACGCATGCATAAAACCGAAACCGCATCATACACCAACAAGATAAAGAAGCTCAGTTGTCCAAAGTGATTTATAAATTTTAATATGAATATGATTGAGCTTACTATCGTCATTATTATATTAACAATAATAATTTACAAGAACAAGTCCACCAAAAAATTGTATTCACTGTTATCCATCACTATGTTTATATATTTACATATCAGCTCATATACATATATATATTTTTCATTTTCTTAATATTATTATCTTAAACTTACAAGATTAAACTTATGTTGTAAGACCCCAACTTTTTATAAATAAAATCGAATTTCCTCTAATTATTATTCTTGATTAATAAGGTGGTAATTTGATATAATGCTTTGGTTATGGGTGAAATGTGCAATTTTTGCAAAATAAACAAGTTGTTATTAAAATATTCATTTTTTGGGGAATATTCGTTTGGTCGTGGAATATTAAATTTACCACAGCGTAGCCATTGTGGACCCATATAACTGAAAACGGTTGGATGAAAGAAAACGACAAAGATAGAGTTTTATAAATAATCTACAGTAAATTATTACCATTAACAATGTTGGGTTACCCGGTGGTTAAAATACGATTACGCGCGTGGTTCTTAAAGACGCACAGTAAGCATGAAGATTGTTGAATTATTGATTAAAGACGTAAAGGCACTACTCAATAATTGTTACGATAATTCATTGTTCATTATTTTATTTTATTGATTCAATAATTGCTGCGTTGATATTTATATTATTATTGTTGTCACTGCACAGTATTTTCCATTATCAGATCAATAATTCATATTATTTGAATAATATTATCAGATAACATTATTGGCAATGTCTAGAAAGTTCTATCTAAGGAGAGGTTTGGTCACCTAATTGCGCGCCAGTAAGGAAAAATCCTTATTGGAAAGCCCCCTCTTTCCTGGGAACGGCCTGGTTGTCATAATTGTGATTCTGTAATATTATTCGTGAATAATTAATTATTGATTTATATGATAATAAAATATTTATTTGATATAAATGATGGATTTATTTATTTTATGTGGTTATGATTGAAGGAATTAATGCTGAGGTGTTTTATCAGTTTTTGGTCGGACTGGAAGTATTAAAAATCATCCGTTTGTGAATTTCGGATATTTTCGATTTGGAATTTGGAAAAACTCAAAACTACAAAGTTGTAGAGAATTCAATTTCAGGCAGAATGGACATAAAATTCGTATTTTTCTGGTAAACAGTCTATTTTCTATGAATTGTTGAAGTTTCGAAAAATAAAATAATTTTTATTAAATTTATGGGTGGGACCCACTTTGGTTGGTGTGATTACACATGTGGGCTGCTGGAAATTTTTCAAGGTGGTGGCTGGTCTTGGCCTAACAAAGCATGCGTAAGAAGTTTGAATTAAAATATTAATATTTTATTATTTTAGTCTCGCTTTGGCGTTCTAAAGATTTTCCTATAAATAGAGGCTAAGTTAGAATTGAAAATCACACCGAAACAAGTTTTTCTTCTCTCTCTATATTATCGAGCGTATTCTTGTGAGTATACTTTGAGTGTTCTTATACTGGTATGAAGTTTACAAGACTATACCAAAATTCAGTCAGAAGTACGGTTATTTTAAGGTAAGGGATGTTATTTCTTTCGCAAATAGTATTATTTTCTTCAATATCATTATGCCAAAATATTGGTTGAACTTTTTATCAAATTTGGAACTTGTTGTGTCGAGGTTATTATTCACGATACTCAAGACTATTCACGATATCGACCATTATTCACTTAATACCTGACTATTCAATCGAAAAATGAAAATTCTCCTTTTTGTCCAAAATGTCTATTATGGTTACTAGCTTTGATTGTATCCATGTTTTGATCTTCATTTGTGACGCCCCCAAAATAGGTCCATTCCATCCAACCCATTCTGAGTCGCCAAATACATGGTACAGAAACAACTACAACTTTATTATTACAATAGTAAAACTGTGAGTTTAAATACAGATATTGCCATCTAGACAATATCCACATACAAATAAATCCTCATCATAATTATTGATACATTATTTTACAACAATGGTGAGGACTACTAAACAACTCTCCTAGAACTTTCATTCCATACCCCGACTCGTACTCGCTTATATTCTCGCCTCCCGAGAAGAAAAATGGAACAAAAAGGAAAAGGGTGAGCTCGACTAACCGATAAAAGAATATTATGACTAAGATAATATATAACAAAATTATCGTTAGTCTTCAACAGGAAAAATATAATAGAATACAATAGACAACAAGTTTTAAATCAATATTCGCAATGAAATAATAATTCATTAGAAGAGTTAAGTAGAGAATGCAAACTACTATCTTCTATGTATGAATTTTAAAGTTCATCGTCTATTTTTATCCCTCGTAACATCAATCAATATATATCTGGGATCAAATATTCATCCTTGCACTACTGAGCCAAGGACATTCACCGATTGGTCATGTTCATCTAAACACTGTTCATCTTTACACTACGGCCAAAGATATTCATCGAAATCATTCATTTTTGCACTACGGGCCAAAGATATTCATCGAAATCATTCATCTTGCACTCATGGCCAAAGATATTCATCATAAATCATTCATCTTTGCACTACTGCCAAAGATATTCAATAATATCATCATTTAAGACCGAGGATGATGAAAAATATTTTTTTAAAAAGCGAATCCATTGAAACAAAATGACAAGGATTAAGGATTAAGGATTCGTACTTTGTTTTATCCACGTCAAAAATACCTCAAACATAATCATAGTGGTGTAAAATTCAAGAATGATCAAAACATGGATACAATCAAAGCTAGTATCCACAATAGATATTTTAGACGAAAAAGAAAATTTTTATTTTTCGATGAATAAAGGTCAGATTCAGTAAATAAGATCTAGTATCGTGAATAAGTCAGATATCGTGAATAGTAACTTCGACACCAAAAGTTCCAAATTTGATAAAAACTTCAGACCAATATTTTAGCATAATGATATTGAAGAAATAATATCATTACGAAAAAAAATAATATCCATTACCTCGAAAGATCAGTACTTCTAACTGGAATACTGGATATAGGCTATATCTTGACCTTTCACCGTCTAGCAATACTCAAAGTATACTCAAAATACTCACAAGAATACGCTCGATAATATAGAGAGAGAAAACTTCAGTTTACGGTGTGATTTTCAATTCTAACATAAAGACCTATTTATGAAATTCGCTAGAACACCAAAAAAAAAAAATTTAATAAAATATTAATATTTATAAAAATATTATACGTATTCTTTGAAATCTGAATCTCAAGCAATTCACACATGCCAACCTTCTAGAAGAAAATAAAAAAACGTTTTTCTAATTTAAAATAATTTAAACTTCCAAAATTAATTATTTTGAGCTTGAACTTCAATAATTCACAATAAATATCCCTTTTATCAGAAAATTCGAATCTCATGAGTTTTTATAGGAAATCCAATTCTCTACAACTTTGCAGAAGAAAGTTTTTCTAAATTCCCAAATGTAAATTGACCGAAATCCATAAGCGGGTGATTTTAGAAATTTATAATCAAATTTTCATCAATAAATGGGGTCCATCGACATGTTTAACATGTTTTAAACATTTATTGCAACAAAATACTCTTCCTCCTCATATACTCATATATCCCACATTCGTTGTAAAAATATCACCATTATTATATTATTAAAATATAATAATATATATTTAAATGAATTATTTTATCGAAAAAGATAAAATTTTAATTTTTAACAATTGTCACATTAAAAATTTTCTCCATCTATATCCACATAAAATCAATATTTTCCTCATCATATGAATCAATAATTAATTATTCACAAATAATATTATGAGAATCACAATATCGATAAACTGTGCGGTTTCAGGAAAGAGGGCTTTCAATAAGAATTTCTCCTCTACCTGCGCGCAATTAGGTGACCAAACCTCTCCTTAGATGTAACTTTCTAGACATTGCCAATAATATTATCTAATAATATTATTCAGGATAATATGAATTATTGTTTCGACAATGAAAAAAAATTGTGTAATGACAATTATTAAAACAAAAGAATATAAAATATCAACGCAAAGCAATTATTGAATCAATAAAATAAAACACCGAACAAAGAAATTATTGTAACCATTATTGAGTAAAGTGCCTTCTTACGTAAGAGTCAATAATTGGTGTAATAACTGTGCTACTGCTCAACAACGCCAGACATCGTGTTTTAACCACCGTGTATTCCAACAAAGGTAAACCAGAATAACTACGCTGTTATTTTTAAACAACTTATATTTGTCATTTTCTTCCTCCAATCGCCGTTATGGGGCCCACACATTATGGTCATAGTCGTCGCGAATATTCCCCACAAGCGATTTAATATTCCACGACCAAAACGAATATTTCAAACAATAATGAATATTTTATAACCATTGCTTATTTTGAAATACTTGCGTATTTTACCCATAACTATCCACATTAATCAAATCAACCCTTACTATTTCAAAATATAAAAGAGAAAATTAAATTTTATTTATTAATTATTTGGGGTCTTACAACCTCCCTCCTTATGAAATTTCGTCCTCGAAATTGATATATATATACTGGTGTTTCAAAAGATGAGAATACCTCGCTTTCATTTCGTTTCCAACTCCTAGGTCATTTCCTCAATAGCATGGTTTCTCCACAAAACTTTAACTTGTGGTATAACCCTCATACATAGGACATGCTCTTTCCTATCCAAGATCTTCGACAGTACCTCCTCGTGATATTAAGTCTTCTATTATCTCGTCCGGTTCTAACTAAATGACGTGGTTGGTCGTTCACATATTTACGTAACACCGATCCGTGAAAAACGTTATGAACACGCCGACATACTTGGTAGTAAAAGCGAGTCTATAGGCCACGTTCCTACTCGATCGAGAATTTCAAATGGAATAATAAATCAAAGGTTTGAGCTTTTTTCTCACATCGCCGATTCTCGCTTTTGGAATACCAACTTTGCACCTCCTTCTTCATATGCATCGACTTTGTGTGTAGCTTGAGCGGTTTTAACTTTATCGATTAAAGTCGATTCTACTTGTATATCATCACATGAGTCCCTAGAGCCTTTAACTCTATCTTCATCATTTGTAAGTTATACGAGATGAGTCTTTGTGTTATCAACATCGCACTTCAGTAAACGCGATACGATCTTCTACTCAACCCGTCATTTACCCCTGCTCGCTTCTTCCACGATAATATTAAATGGTACGATCATAATCTTCAACAAATTTCGAGCCAACGTCTTTTGGCGCACGATACGTTCATTTAGTTAAAGAAATATCCGAGGTTTTAAGAAATAGGTTTTGTCTTTAGAGGTCAATAAAAATTCGATTTCTCGCCCAGGGTAGGCTAGAAGTCATCGAGATTACGTCGAGAAAATTTATTAACGATAGAAATATCACCAAAATCATGACTCTCATGGTGCTTCAACCACAAAGACCTCACAATGGCACCTATCTTTCTTACTACCGCACAAATATGGCGGCCCCTACAAAGAGTCTCGGGCTTGGGTGCATCCCCATCAACAGAAGTCACCAGATAGAGGCTCTTGTATCAACTTTCTGATTGGGTTTTTAACTCACTCAAGTTCAATAGAGCCATTTGATATGAGATTTTAGAAATGAGTTTTGTCTCGGGTTCAAAGTCGATACAAAATTTAATATCGAGGCTTTGGGAGTAAGCCAAGAAATTCTTCAGAAATACGTCGGGAAAATCAATAACAACAGAATATTATTCAAATCGACGTGTCTTTATTCAAATCCATAACATGGACTAAGAAAGCTTGACATTCTGCGTTTTCAATAAACAAATGGCTTTATAATTTAATATGAAAGAGTTTGACTTCAATGGTTTGGTTGCTTGAATTGAATAATGAGTTGCTTAAGAATATGAAAACTAATAACCTTACGAAAGCAATCAATTTTGGCATGATGAGTAGTTAACCTTAAAATCACATCAAAAACAAATATCTCTATAGAAATAAGGTTAACGGTGTAATGTGATAGTGCCAACCTGAATCAAGCAAGATTTCTAAACAACGGATGTAATAAAAGTTTCTCTAACTGAGTCTCCATGAATAGGTCAAAGTCTAATTTCTCCATAGTCAAGTTCAAAGCGTTGAGCAAGTAAAGAAAAGAGATAAAAGAAGCAGGTAATCCCAGATTCTAGTAAGGTATAAACTTCGCAAGAATTTATATTTAACTATTCCAGTAATACCTTCGTCGGGTTCTCGTGATTCTCGACCAATCCACAACAAACGCCTTCCAGAACCGTTAATTTTGACTTATCCGGACGACCCTTGGAGTCACTATTCGTGGAACTAGGTTTCTTCTGAGCAATCCCGAGCTATGTGGCCTTCCTTTCCCAGGTTATAACATACATTGGATTGTTGTGGGACAATAATGATATGTCCTTCCTTCCTTCCGCATTTGTAACATCTAGCTGGCGGTCGTTCTCCTCTCCTAGAGAATTTGTTGTTGGTCTTTGGTCTTCATTCTTTGATGTCTTCCGTCATTGTTGAATCTTCTCTTTTCAAATTTACACTTGAGTCACCTCTCCTATTATCATGGCCACGATTACCACCCGAGTGGTTACCGCTTTGTCCGTATTCTTTCCTCCCCACCGATCATCATTTCGATGATCATTCGCCACCGATATGACCTTGGTTGTGGTCCCTCGGTTGAACATACTCGTTATCACGCCTAATAATTAAGCCCATTTACAACATCCGAATATAAAGAAAATTTATGAGAGATAAGATATTGTCGAATCTCGGGTTTTAGACCCCTCGAAACATACGCGTCATTCGTTCCTCGTTTTCCACCAAATGAGGTCTGAAACTCGACAACTCGCAAATTTTGCTTCATCTTTGGGACACCGCCATGTTGTTTCGCTCAAATCTAATAAACTCTACCTCTTTCATACGACGAATACTTTCGAGGAAAATACTTGTCATTGAAAAGTTTCAAATCTTTCCCAAGACATGTTGGGTGCATCCTGGTCAGTACGCTTCATGATTCCCACCAAGAATCCGCTTCACCACGAAACATAAAGGTGGCGAATGGAACCTTCATTTCTCCGTGCATCCCAAGACATTAAATATCTTGGTAATTTGCTTTACCCACGTTTACGCCTTGATCGGATCGGCTTTCCATGGAAATCTGGTGGTCCCAACTCCTTGAATCGCTGGTCATGATGCATCAGCGTTCTTATCATTTCCACCAGATTATGGATAGAGGCGCCTTATTTCGTTGTTGCATGAATTGCTCCTTAAACCGCTAATGCGGTCATGGTCCGAGAGTTATCAATGTTTCTACCGCATTTTGGATGAGTCGCTTTTCATTGTTGTTGCATGAATTGCATAAAGCCTCGACCATTTCATCATTCACTATTTCGCCGGTGTTATTATTTTCATGAGGATTATTGTCCTCTCGGGTTGCATATTTTCACGATTATTGATCCGTGGAGACTCAGCGGTCTCTCGTGCTCCATTGCTTATCTTAACATTTTCGGATGCCATTTTCAAACATCGCCACAAAACAAGGGTTAATTAAACAAATTAACATATCACATAATATCCCTATATTATGACCGACCAACAAATAAGCTTAGGTAGGACATACTAGCGAAGGATTTACTGTCTCTCCCTCCTAGTTCTATTCCCGATCTCCGCCAGAGATCATATCCCTAAGCTCGATACCAACCGTGACGCCCCAAAATAGGTCCATTCCATCCAACCCATTACGAGTCGCCAAATACATGGTATGTAAACAACTACAACTTTATTATTACAATAAAAAGCTGTGAGTTTAAATACGATATTGCCATCTGCATAATATCCACATACAAATAAATCCTCATCATAATTATTGATACATTATTTTACAACAATGGTGAGGACTACTAAACAACTCTCCCTAGAACTTTCATTCCATACCCCGACTGCACTCGCATTATATTCTCGCCTCCGAGAAGAAAAATGGAACAAAAAGGAAAAGGGTGAGCTCGATTAGCCCGAAGAAAGAATATTATGACTAAGATAATATATAACAAAATTATCGTTAGTCTTCAACAGGAAAAATATAATAGAATACAATAGACAACAAGTTTTAAATCAATATTAGCAATGAAATAATAATTCATTAGAAGAGTTAAGTAGAGAATGCAAACTACTATCTTCTATGTATGAATTTTAAAGTTCATCGCCTATTTTTATCCTCGTAACATCAATCAATATATATACGGGATCAAATATTCATCCTCGCACTACTTGTGCCGAGGACATTCACCGATTGGTCATGTTCATCTAAACACTGTTCATCTTTACACTACGGGCCAAAGATATTCATCGAAATCATTCATTTTTGCACCACGGGCCAAAGATATTCATCGAAATCATTCATCTTTGCACTCTTCGCCAAAGATATTCATCATAAATCATTCATCTTTGCACTTTCTGCCAAAGATATTCAATAATATCA
Organism: Panax ginseng; assembly: GCA_020205605.1. Classification (NCBI taxonomy): domain Eukaryota; kingdom Viridiplantae; phylum Streptophyta; class Magnoliopsida; order Apiales; family Araliaceae; genus Panax; species Panax ginseng. The sequence goes on along the minus strand of CM035136.1, from coordinate 6,570,898 downwards.
TCATTTAAGACCGAGGATGATGAAAATATTTTTTAAAGAAACGAATCCGGTGAAACAAAATGACAAGGATTAAGGATTAAGGATTCAGTACTTTTTGTTTTATCCACGCCCAAAAATACCTCAAACATAATCATAGTGGTGTAAAATTCAAGAATGATCAAAACATGGATACAATCAAAGCTAGTATCCACAATAGATATTTTGGACGAAAAAGAAAATTTTTTATTTTTCGATGAATAGGTCAGATTCAGTAAATAAGATCAGATATCGTGAATAAGGTCAGTACACGTGAATAAGAAACCGACACCAAAAGTTCCAAATTTGATAAAACTTCAGACCAATATTTTAGCATAATGATATTGAAGAAATAATATCATTACGAAAAAAAAATAATATCCATTACCTCGAAAGATCAAGATTTAACCTGGAATAATCGGATATAAAGCTATATCTTGACCTTTCACCGTCTAGCAATACTCAAAGTATACTCAAAATACTCACAAGAATACGCCGATAATATAGAGAGAAAACTTGATTTCGGTGTGATTTTCAATTCTAACATAAAGACTTATTTATAGGAAATTCTTGTAACACCAAAAAGAAAAAATTTAATAAAATATTAATATTTATAAAAATATTATACGTATTCTTTGAAATCTGAATCTCAAGCAATTCACACATGCCAACCTTCTAGAAGAAGAAAAAAAAAAACGTTTTTCTAATTTAAAATAATTTAAACTTCCAAAATTAATTATTTTGAGACTTGAACTTCAATAATTCACAATAAATATCCCTTTTATCAGAAAATTCGAATCTCATGAGTTTTTATAGGAAATCCAATTCTCTACAACTTTGCAGAAGAAAGTTTTTCTAAATTCCCAACAGAAATTGACCGAAATCCATAAACGGGTGATTTTAGAATTTTATAATCAAATTTCGAATCAATAAATGGGGTCCACCGACATGTTTAACATGTTTTAAACATTTATTGCAACAAAAAATACTCTTCCTCCTCATATACTCATATATCCCACATTCGTTGTAAAAATATCACCATTATTATATTATTAAAATATAATAATATATATTTAAATGAATTATTTTATCGAAAAAAGATAAAATTTTAATTTTTAACAATTGTCACATTAAAAATTTTCTCCATCTATATCCACATAAAATCAATATTTTCCTCATCATATGAATCAATAATTAATTATTCACAAATAATATTACGAATCACAATATTGACAACGAGTGCGGTTTCAGAAAGAGGGCTTTCCAATAAGAATTTCTCTTCTCTTGCCTTGCGCAATTAGGTGACCAAACCTCTCCTTAGATGTAACTTTCTAGACATTGCCAATAATGTTATCTAATAATATTATTCAGATAATATGAATTATTGTTTGACAATGAAAAAATCTTGTGTAATGACAATTATTAAAACAACAAAGAATATAAAATATCAACGCAAAGCAATTATTGAATCAATAAAATAAAACACGAACAAGAATTATCGTGAAACCATTATTGAGTAGTGCCTTCTTACGTAAGAGTCAATAATTGGTGTAATAATCTGCAGTGCTACCGCTCAACAACAGCAGATTCGTGTTTTAACCACCGGGTATTCCAACAAATTAAGCCAGAATAACTACGTCGTTATTTTTAAACAACTTATATTTGTCATTTTCTTCCTCCAATCGCTTTTTCATGGGCCTACACACACATGCGTCGCTATTGGTGTGTCAATACGAATATATTTCCCAACACAGTCATTTAATATTCCACGACCAAACGAATATTCCCTAACAATAATGAATATTTTATAACCACTTGCTTATTTTGAAATACTTGCGTATTTTACCCATAACTATCCACATTAATCAAATCAACCCTTACTATTTCAAAATAATAAATAGAGAAAATTAAATTTCATTTATTAATTATTTGGGGTCTTACATCATTCTTGAAGTTTGGCTCATAATTGTTTATTATGGAGTATTTTTGAATTTGGACAAACTAAAGTACGAATCCTTAATCCTTAATCCTTGTCATTTTGTTTCACTGGATTCGTTTCTTTAAAAAAATATTTTTAATCATCCTCGGTCTAAATGATGATACTTCATGAATATCTTTGGCCTGTAGTGCAAAGATGAATGATTAATCGATGAATATCTTTGGCCTATAGTGCAAAAAGATGAACAGTGTTGAGATGAACATGACCGATTGGTGATTTAAATGAATATCTTTGGGCTGTAGTGCAAAAAGATGAATATTGATTGTTATTCTGAGGATAAAATATTGATGATGGACTTTTAAATCTTAGAAGATAGTAGAATTCATTCTCTACGTGACTCTTCTAATGGATTGTTGTTTCCATTGCATTTGTTGATCTAAAACTTGTTGTCTATTATTATATTTTATCGATTTTTCCTCGTGAAGATCGACGATAATTTGTTGTATATTATCTTAGTCATAATATTCTTTACTAAGCTAGTTGAGCTCACCCTTTCCTTTTTGTTCCATTTTCTTCTCGGGAGGTGAGAACATAAGCGAGGATCGAGTGGGTATATGAGTGATGGTTCTAGGAAGATGTTTTTAGCGATCCTCACTATTTCTATAAAATAGTGTTTGAATAATTGTAATGAGGACTTATTTGCGTGTGGATATTATGCGGAAGACAATATTTGTATTTAAACTCATAAGATGTATTGTCGTATTTCACACGACATTTGTATTATTGAAGTTGTAGTTTGCTTTTTATGTACCATGTATTTGGCGACTCAGAATGGGTGTTGTATACCTATTTTGGGGGCGTCACATATGTATTATTTATTTTTCTTTAAATTTTATTGATATATATTAAATAAATACGAACAGATACGTGAGTTTTGATAATTATAAACATGAGATTCATTAAATAATTAAATTATTCTATCATTTTATGTTCAACATTAACTAGTCGCACCCTACATTCTATAAAATTAGTCGCACCCTACATTATATAAAATCGAATTTACGGTTTGGATTTGATTCTATTTAACTTTTGTTTAGACAAAATATTATAAGTAATGTTGTTGATGAATTTATAAAATTTAGAAAAACTCTATATGTACATGAAAATTAAAATGAGTCTAATTTTTATGTTCACATAGAAGAGTTCTAAAATTGATAGTTACATTATGTTTTGGAAAATGATATGTATTATAAATATTTAGGTCTATTTTTTAATTGTCAAATACGTGCACAAGTATTAGTGTTAATATTTTTTAGAAAAATGTTTAATATAAGGGGTTTTTCTATAGTTCATATCAATGATCTTATTGATAAGTTTCGTAATTATAATTCGTCAAAATTTTTTTTTCTAACTATTAACTGCACAAGTCTTCGATCCCCCAAAATTGCACGGTCCAAAAAAAGGTCAAATGTTACCTGTATTAGAAGAGAAAAAACTTTATGCGGATATTAAAATTAGATACGAATATTTTATAATTTTACATATTTATATTTTGATCCCAATGACCTCTTAAAAGATTGTTTTAAGAGATTAGGCATTTGTTGGTGTGACTTCGTAAAATCCCTAATGACATTGTCAAAATTTATGAAACTTACTTGATTACGTAAACAAAATGAAGAAGAACCCAACTTTAATAAAAGATTAATATATATATATATATATATATATATATATATATATAGTCCCATTCTTAAGTTTTCATTCTTATTGAATTTCACCCCGAACTCATCCTATCTTTTTTTTTTTATAAAAAAACATAACTAATAAAAATATATAATAATTTTTGGAATTGAAAGTTTTTAAAAAAAGTGTTTTGAGTGTGATTTGGAGTACATATAACAAAAAAAGGTGTTATGCATCGTATAACACCTGCTTTTGTCATATGTACTCAAATCACACCCAAAAAACTTTTTTAAAAAACTTTCAATTCCAAAAATTATTATACATTTTTATTAGTTATTTTTTAAAAAAAAAAAAAAAAAAAAAAGGGATGAGGATGAAATGCAGGGTGAAATTTCAATAAGGTGAAATTTAAGATCCATCTTCTCTCTCTCTCTCTCTCTCTATATATATATATATATATATATATATATATAGGAGAGGGACATAAATTTTTATTTAGTTAAGGACACTTACAAAATTAATTAGTAATAGAAAGAGGTTGTCTGATTGATTAACCTTAAAAGGGAATATTGAAGGATCAACGTGGGAGATGGAAGCCCCGTGAGGAGGCTCTAGACGGTGGAGAAGCCACGACAATGGGCTTACCTTTTAGCAACCGTGGCACAAACCACCGCCACACACACTTGTGCGTCAGTAATTAGACCCACATCTAGATCTTTCCCCTCATTAATTACAAAAATCCACCTTTCTCAACTTGTAACATTAATACACATATACATATACATATATAAGTATACGTACGTATACAAATGCATGCAGTCTTACTCCTTAATCCTTATAGTCAACTAGATATAGCTAGTTGCTCACTAGCTACAATCTTACAAAGAAACAATACATTTCAATATTTTTTTTGTTTTTGTTTTTGTTTTTGTCTTTATTATATATATATATATATATATAAATCATCACCTTCATCTATAAAGGGTGATCTGGCTCAAGTTTGTCCAAGATATCTAGAGGGAGGAGAGACAAAATGGGAAGAGCGCCTTGTTGTGAGAAAGTGGGATTGAAAAGAGGGAGATGGACAACCGAAGAAGATGACATTTTGACCAAATACATTCAAGCTCATGGTGAAGGCTCTTGGAGATCATTACCAAAGAATGCTGGTATATACGTATTTTAATTTATTTAGTATTGATCCCATTTCTTTCATTCTTAATTTTTTGCATGTTTATAATTCATGTATATTGTGTTATGATTATATAAATATATATATATATATATATATATATATATATATATATATATATACACACACACACACACTAATGTATGTTGATGAACATAAGAACATTAATTGTTTTGAATTAGGATTGCTGAGGTGTGGAAAGAGTTGCAGACTGAGATGGATTAACTACTTGAGATCTGACTTGAGGAGAGGCAATATTTCTTCTGAAGAGGAAGAAACCATTATTAAGTTGCATGCATCTTTGGGGAACAGGTATCTATATCTATCTATCTATCTATCTATCTATCTATCTATATATATATATATATATATATATATATGTCCGTACCATCTAAAAAAGTTGCCGATAATTATATATGTCCAAATTAAAAGGACAGATATTATTAGTAGCTAGTTTTGTACCACGTATGCATTAGTATATACTTTGTTTTCACATGAACATCGATAATTAAATGTGTGTGCGCATTTGTAGGTGGTCTTTCATTGCTAGTCATTTAGCTGGTAGAACAGACAACGAAATTAAAAATTATTGGAACTCCCATTTAAGCAAGAAAATCGACAATGTTGATCCGAGCTCCAACCAAGAACAAACAGATGCTATTGATTTACCCAATCCCGCAGGCAATAATATTGTCGCTAACAAGGGCCGACCGGGTCGACCCGCCATGAAGAAAAAGAAGAACAAATCCTCCAATATTTCCACCACAATTTGTGATCCTCCATTAGTTCCAAAGTTATTGGAAAAAGCTAAAGAAAGTAGTGTTCCTACTCATGAGTTTGAAAATGGTAATGGAATTATAGTTCCAATTCCAGCCACACCAACGATGGAGGAAGAGACTATGAATGTAGGTAGCATGCTTTTGGAGTCTAATGAAGAAGAAGATAAGGAAATAATGGGTGGTATTTGTTTGGACTCATCATGTTTTAATGACATGGTAGTGAATAATATTGATGGATCATTAGAAGAATTGGAGATGGATCCAAACGGGGTGCTACCAACTTTAGTTAGCAGTGGCAGTGGGCCCATATTGGAGGAGGGCAACAAAATGGCAATGTTAATGAGTGATCAAGAAGATTTAGAGATTAATTTGAGCTCATCAAATGGAGGAGAGATTAATGGGGAATGGTATTCTTGTAATTCTTCAACAAATTCATACAATATGAATGGAGGAGGAGGAGAAGAAGAAGAACAGAAGTTTCTGTTGGGGTGGGATTATTGGGATTTGGATGGGGGTGTGCAAACTGGGCAAAAGTTATGGGACATCAATATTGAAGAAGACAAGATGTTGTCATGGCTTTGGGACACTACTGATAATTATAAGGGTGATGATTTGGAAGATTGTACTAGTAATAAAGTAGAGAGTGAGGTTGACTGTGAGAAACAAAATGCTATGGTTGCATGGCTTCTTTCTTAATCTATTTTTGTTGTACAAATGTTCAATTTAGTTAGTTGCTTTACTGATAATTTGTATCTTGTTACATATATCTAGTATGCAGGATCATATTATTTTGGATGAATTAATGATTTTTCTATAAGGATGTTTAAATGATAGCATGATTGGTGATATTGCCAAAAAAAAAAACTACATATCTTGTACCAATCTTCCTAAAAGGTCAATTTTTTTAAATATATATATATATATATTTATATATATATGTGGAGAGTGATTTATAGAAAATATTTATAATGACACTAATCGTTCTTATATAGAAAAAATAGGCTGTCCAAATTCTTAAAAAAGAAGTGATATTCGCTCCTATTTGTTGCAAAAGGATTAAATATTAAATCTGAGTCGCTCGATTTTCTATGAACATTTATATATAAATGTATTTATCTCAATAATACATGTCATAATAAATATTTGTTATGAGTCACTCATATATATATATATATATATATATATATATATATATATATATATATATATATATATATATATACACGTGTGTATTGTCATCATCATAAAAGAAGGAGTATCACTTTTTAAAAATTCCCCAAACCCCTGGCGATCCCTCCAGTTCATATATAGGACCAATGAATATTTGTTTATGCTATCTCCAGTGTCCATCATGTCAAAAGTCTTTGTAGAGAGATTCACAATCATAAGTGGGACATGCATGGCATTATAACTTGGGACTTGGGAGTATATTGTGTTATGGTATTTGGGAGCAAGGTTTTGGACATCTGTCATCAAATTTTAGAACGTATGGGGTAGATGGATTAGAGAGTAATCTAATCGTTATCGACTCAATGATATTAATAATATATAAAAATATATATTATTTAATAATTAATAAAATTTTAAAAAATTTATTAAATTAAAATATAATAAAATTGAGTTACATATATCTTCTACCATCTAAATAAGTTGCCAATAATTAAAAGGACAAATATTAAAACAACTCACAAGCAGGCCACAAGTCATGTTCCACTTGCATGGCAACCAAGAGATGATAAATTAAAGCTAGCTTATATAATTAGGAATTAAATCTTAATTATCGGGTTTATACGTACGTGTATGAATCAGTCAGATCATCACTGCACAATGGAATGGACCACCTCGTCCCACATTTATTTTGCAACCTACAAATCTTATCGGGTATATATGGATGCTACTCCTCTTTTGACTACTCTTAACACTAACTTAATCTTTGAATGCAACTTACTTTCACCAATTACATAAGGGTGAATTGTAGAGTATCTTTTTATTTAACTGTAACGTCATGATCCACATTATGTTTTGAGATAATTTGTACCTTCTAATCCAAAACAAAAATACAAATTAATTATAAGTTTTTTTTTTAGTTTTTCAAGGTATTCCCAGACTCACACTTTTAATTTGTCCAACACCATTTCTCTAAGGTACGGTCGAAACTGAGACCACTTGCTTAAGCGATCAGAGCCTCTCCCACTCATGTGAACCTTAATTTGTAAGAAAAAAAAAGTTAAAAGTTAACAAACAGAAACAGACCCATTAATTTGATACAACCAATAAACTGGGCCTATGTTTGGCATTCACCAACTAGTAGTTTAGGGACAATAGTACTGAAATTAAAGGAATAATTATATATATTAGTACTTTTTTAGAAATAATTATAAAAATCATACACCTATAAAATAATTACAAAAATATTACATTTTTCTATATTTATTTACAATAATAGTGCAATTAGGATTCCTTAATTTGAGGGATTAGTATTAATGGGCTGATATGGCAAATCTGGTGGTTCTTTTTAAACGCGTGAAATCTTCTTCTTCTTCCTTCTTTTTCTCTCAACTCCCATATCCTTTGTTCTGGTATTTCTCTCTCTAAAATCTTCTTCTTCTTCTTCTTCTTATTTTTCTTCTTCTTCTCTCCGCCCTTACTATTTCTCTCACTCCTCTTGAAGCCACTCGTCGTCAACAGACTGAATCTACTTCTTCAGACGATGGAACCGCCTCCTTTTGGAACCTACCATGCGATATGTACATGGTTGAAGTGATGTTGTCATACTATGAGTCTTTACTTCTCTGGCGATATTCGCTCGATACCAAATTAGCGTTTAAACTTCAGATATTGTCAAAGAGATGGCAAGACATCCGGACAACTCTTCCCATCCGAATTTGTACAAATATAATTTTGGGAGTCATGCTTAAATTTTCCCCTATTTCGTACTTTGATTTTGTTGGATATTCATAACAATTTGTTATGATTTGTGAGTCTGTAATGTTTGTGAGTCTGTAATGTTTATTGAGTTTATGTAAACTGGGTTGGATATATCTGAGTTGTTTTGTTTTGGTTATCATTATTAAAACTTGTTCGTTACTTTCATATAACTATTTGGTTACTTCTTTATTATGTTTTGATTTCTGTTATCTTATGGTTTGCTCATTATTATTGTGCCCTCGATGTGGGATTTTGGTTACTTTTTGTTTTTATTTCGTTAATATATAATTGTTTAGTATATATGAATTGCTCGAATCGAGTTTTATTACATGATATTTCTTTTTGGTTACCATTAAAACTTGTTCGTTCTTATCATATAATTATGTGGTTACTTGTTTTATTATGTTACATTATAGTTCTTTGTTATTTAATGGTTTTGACTACTATTATTATACAATCAATGAGGTATTTTAGTTATTATTTATTGTTTCTTTTAAGTTGTGTTTGCTACATTGTTTGAGATGTATAGAGTTAGTAACAAATATATATATATAAAGGTAACCAACTATTATTTCGATAAGTAACCACTACAGAGTTACAAGCTTGTTTTGAGGACATATATCAAATGTGAAAGTCGTATATGTCATAGTATAATTGGGTTGCCTAAACAAACAATATCACATTCATTACAAGATGCTGGATACACAGGTTGTTTTATGTTTTGGTTACCATTAAAACATATTATGGTTACTGTTATGTAACTATTTGGTTACTTATTTATTATATTTGTTTTACTGTTATTTAATGGTTTTTGACTACTATTGTTGTACAATCAATGAGGTATTTTAGTTATTATTTATTGTATCTTTTAAGTTGTGTTGGATACATTGTTTGAGAGATATACGATTGGTAACCAAATATGTATATAAAGGTAACTAACTATTGTTTTGATAAGAACTGTAGAGAGTTACAATCTTGTTTGAGACATATATCAATTGTGAAATGTACATGTCATAGTATAATTGGGTTTCCTAAACAAACAATATCACATTCATTCTGAGGATCTTTGGATCTATTGTGTTGTTTTATGTTTTGGTTACCACTAAAACATATTATGGTTATTGTTATGTAACTATTTGGTTACTTATTTATTATATTTGTTTTCTTGTTATTTAATTGTGTTTGACTACTATTATTGTACAATCGGAGGAATTTTAGTTATTATAAGGGTAACCATTTTAGTTTTTTGTTAGTAGTCAAATAATTAAAAACTTATATCGTAATGCGATTATCAAGTGCTTAATGTATATGAGGGTTCCCATTTATCTAGGTGATGGATACTTTTAAATTACATAGTTATAAAAGTTATTTGAAATGGTCTACATGCCAGGTTGGTAACTAAATATAAATATAGAGGTAACTATTTTATTTTAGATGGATAATCAAAATTACATAAAAATATTTCGTAACAGCTTACTAATTGTTCAATGTATATGTTTACTTTATATTGATAACTCATGATGGAATCAAAAATTAAAATATTAATCAACATCAATTTTGGTTAATCTACACCATCAAAAATGTTACCAACCATGTGGTTAATAGTTACTAGCAGTAAACAATTATATATTCCTGTAAACAATTAAATTTGTTGTATTGGTTACTGTCAATAGCCATTGTCTAACAACTGAATAAACATTGTAAAGTAACCAAATCAATATTAGACAAAGAAACAAATTACATAATTTTAGTAACCGGAAAATAAACCAAATTTTTACATGCAATTTTGAAGGCCTAAATGATGGAATTGAATTAAAAACCATGCAGTTCACCAGCTAAGCTAAGTGACTTTTGATCGTTGACCCGTTTTCAATGAAATTAGGATCTAAAAACGCCAAAATCCGACACTCCAAACTTGACATAAATTGTCAAATTGTCACTGCAACCAAATAAACATTATCATCAGAATTAATTAAATAGTATACAACAACCAATATATATAATCACATTAAGATTTGTATGAAGGTAACCAATGTATTCAATGAGTAACCACCAATATAAAAGAAACAATTATAAACCTGAATAACAAAGATAGAAGTAACCAAATAAACACCTTACGGTGTCTAAATACATATTATACAGTAACCAAGATATATGTAATTAGTAGCCAAGATTATAAAAAATATTTTTACATTCATTTTACAACCAAAATAATCAGTAATAACTTTGTTACAAATTAAAGACTAACAGATGTATGAAGGTACCTACCAATGTAGTTAATCAGTAACCATCAATATAAAATAATCACTATAAAACACAGTAATATAATGCAGTAACCATGATAATATTACACAGTAACCAAGTCAGCATTATATATTAACCAAATCCAAATTAGACAAAGAATCAACATATATTTACTTAGTATACACAAGATAAATACATTCGCATTGCATTTTATAGTAAAAAAACAACCCGGTATAATTTGTTTGTTACCAACTAAAGGCAAACTTTTTAAAGAATGTAACCAATGTAGCTAACAAGTAACCATTAATATAAAAAACATAAGTAGAAGTGTACATTAATATGCTCAAAGAACCAATAATACAAAGAACCAATTAATCATTACAGTAATTAAGTTTGCATTAGTCAATAACCAAGTCAGCATTAGTTAGTAACCAAGTCAGCACTATAATTTTACAAAGTAACCAAGTCAGCATTAACAGTTGTATAAAGGTAACCAATATATATAATCAGATTAACAGTTGTATAAAGGTAACTAATGTAGTCAATAAGTAACCACCAATATAAAAGAAACAATTATAAACTACAATAACATTATACAGTAACCAAATAAACACCTTACAGTATCTAAATACATATTAGACAAGTAAACATTAATATAACCAATGTAGTTAACAAGTAACCATTAATATAAAAATATAAGTATAAGTATAATTAGATTAATGCAAGAAACGCCAAAGATTAATGAGTATCCATTATATTTTTACATAGTATCCAAATCATTATTATTCAAGAACCAAAATAATGTTAAACGAAGAATCAACTCAAAGATTAACAAGTAAACATATACATATAATTGTTCATGACAGTAACTATATACATTTAATTGTTTTAGTAACCATATATAATCATAGGAATTTGTAGTAACCATAGGTAAATATATACATATAATTTTTATACTGATACACCTCAATATTAGACAGTAACCAATACAATGTAGTCAATGAGTAACCACAAATATATAATAATATAAATCAGAATTAGTTAGTAACCAATATATCAAAGTCAACATTAGTCAGTAACTAATTCATCATTTTTCATTAACCAATTCAGTATTGTTCAGTAATATTATACAGTAACCATTATAATTTTTAAACAAAGGATCAGATCAAGAATATGCAAAGAACTACAATAAAGTTACCCAAGAATCAAATCATCATGAATCAAGAATAACAATATATTGTTACATAGTAACCTAGAAGCATTAGACGAAGAATTCAAATTTTATCATTAGATATTATAATGTTACAAAGTAATCAAAACATCATTAGACGAAGAACCAACATAGCTTCATACACTAACCAAGACAACATTAGACAATATAATGTTACAAAGTAACCAAGATGAAGATTAGACAAGAACTAAACATATTGTCAAATACAAGAACTAAGATATCATTAGACAAAGAACCAAGACAAAGATCGAACAATATAATGTTATACAATAACCAAAACAACAATAGACGAAGAACCAACAATTGATAAGACAAAGAACCAATGTTTATGATGAAAGTAACCATTAATATAAAAATTCAAGAGAACTCGTTTGAAAATTATAAATTAATCAAATAGCGATTAGTGAAGCAGTTTATATTTATTTAGTAACCATAATCTAAAACATATGAATGAATCAACCAAACGCTATAGAATTTGTAATAACCATTTTAATTGTGAAAAACTTAATAAAGGTAACCAATATACACATACGAATCCGTAGTAACCATAGGTAACTATATGCATCTGAACTTTAAACTCACATACCTCGAGTTGATTTGTATCGAAGTTGTTGTGATATTATTTTTGTTCTTGAACTTGAAGTTGATGATGATTTTGTATTCTATTTCGCCTTCTCCGATCTTAGATGTTCTAGAAATTGAACTTGAAGTTCTTTGTGATCTTAGTTGTTGATGATGATTTTGTATGTCGCGATCTCTCGAGGTGAGTCGAAAGGGAAACGTCGATAGAAGATTTGGATTTGTCCGATATCAATGTTGCATGTTGTGTTCAGTTGCTTGAATTTAGGAGTGGTTAGTGTTAGATAGGGCAGTCGGTAACCGATGTGTGCGTGATGTTAGCAATTTTATTATTGGGTTGTTTTATTTTTATAACTATGTTGTGTGTGTTTTATTTTTATAATTATTTTCTAATTGTTGTATATTAATGTTAAGGACCCGAAAATAAATTCATTAAATGTGGTTGTTTGACATTAATGGGCTCACTAGCTGCTATTGGGATTTCTTACGTCGTGGCTAATGGGCTCACAACATCGTACGTACGGCCCGGGCCCTATCTAGTTAAAAGCCTATGAAGCCATCCAATAAAATTTATATTCGTAAGGGAATTAAAAAATACTATAAAGAAGAAAAGTGAAATGAATAAAAAAGACCAATGAAAATAACAAAAATACAATGATAAGAAAATACAATTTATTTGTCCTCTCTTTTACTCGTATATGAGTTTTTTAATCTTTTGATGAAAAAAGAAAAAAAAATGACATAATATATAAACCCCACTTTCTTCTCTTTGCATTTGAGCAAAAAAAGAGGACAAAGAAAATTTATTTAACCTACGTTTTTTTTTCTAAATTTATTTTATAATTATGAATAAATAATTTTGTTTTTACTTTTTAGTAATAAAGAATGTAAATTTTCAATCTTTCTTAATTTAAATTTAAGTTCTCTTCTATCACAAATAGAAAGAATATAGTAATATTTGTTTTAGAAATGGCAACTAGAAAGAATGCAAATAGAAAAGGTTTTACTACTTTATTTTTCCCATTTCATCCCTATTGGCGATTGTCGCAACTATATAGGAGTATTGTTCTTCTTTTGGCCCTAATTAGGAAGTGGCGCCTCAAGCTTAGAATCGAATGAAATGAAGTTGAGACTCGGAGTTTCTGTTTCTCCACTTTTCGCTGGTCAGACTTACTGCAAACCCTATCTATTTGATTCTCGTATCGCTTAAAATTGTTATTCTAAGCAGTTTGAATCTTTTCAGGTGAATGTAGAAGCTGCGTTCGCAAAGCCATCTCGATCGAGCCAAACTCCAGTTGCCACGGCAAAAATAACCTGTAAAATTCTCAACCCTACCCTCTACAAACAAAATTGTTCAGGTATTATATAGTTTTTACTGCATCTTCATTTTTTGATGAGTCAACTTGGAATGTTATGGATAAATGTAGTGATTAGGGTTTATGTATATTGATTTGTACATATTCATGATCATCAAATGAGCTTTTAAATAGGAGTATAGTACTTGAGGTTTTGTCTTGTACATTTGGAATGGAAGGATTTAAAATCCTATTTAAGTCCATTTCTTATGTGTTTTACTCAATTTCTTTTTATTTTTATTTAAGATAAAAGCTCTATTCCTTTCTGTACTGTTCATTTCCAGTCCACCAAGCACGTGAATTTTCAGCTAGGTATGAGACTTTTTGTGACTGGACAATAATATTTCCTATAGAAGAGTTGTGGAAAGAAAATTATTCTTTTGGTTCATAGTTTATGCAATGTTGATTTCATGTATTAAGTGGACTCATTTTAGAAGCAGTATATCTTACATCTTACTATCCAGATTCCTATTGCAAGGATTTAAAAGCTTGCAGCGATGGTTCCACAGTTCCTCAAGTGAAGAGGATGACTTCTCAGAATTGGGTCCAGCTCTAACACAAGGTGTTGGTACATTGTTGAAATTGTCAACAGAAAAACGTGAGCCTTTTATGGTATGCATCATTATGGTGCTCACTGACAATTTCTTTATCTGCTCCTACTTCTGGACTCAATGTCTGCTTTAATATATACTTCAAATTGTGCATGTTTACTTATTTATTTATTTTTTGTTGACATTATAGTAAAGGTAACTTCTGATATACTTTAGCAGAAAAAATATCCTGTTAGAAAAGCTGCGGATTGGAGATCTTCTTGTGCAGAGATAAAATCCAACTTGAAGGACCTTTTCCTGAATATGGATAAAGCTTCTCATGCTCGTCCCAAACTTGAGAACCACAATAATATTTCTAGAATCACTGGTAACAACAAAAGTGATTTCAACCTAAAGAATTCAAGTTCTATTTCTGTTGAGAATGTACCTTCAGTAGTCAGCCTGTCCCAGCTGATAGAAGCTGTTTCGTCATTTGGAAAAATATATTGGGCTTCCATGAGGAATGTACCCAATGGACTTGATTGCTGTGATGTTATATTTGAGGTAAATATTAATTTGTTTGAGTCTCGTATTTATCTAATTTTTGCATTACATGAACATATCTAATGAGTTCATCATGTGATTCATGTCTTCTAAAGAATGAAGAATCAACTTGGAGAGCAATTTCAGTTGGTGGAATCACAATAAGGAGCCTTCATCTTCCAATTCGCGCTCATTGTTTCCCAAAGTCTGCCATTATTCGAATTACAGATATCAGCAAAGACACTGCGTATACTGCGATACAGTCTGTGTGCAAAACGATTGGTACATTGGAGGGGATGGCAAGGACAAGAGAGGACTTCAGAAGCACAAAACATTCTTAAAGAGTAAGAACCATTCTTACCCAATGTTGAAGTATCATGACGCATTGGCTTCATTCATATTATACTTTTGCTTTAATTTCAAATAGAAAATGATGTGACCCTATGATTCTGACTGATATCATACTTATCAGTTATAACATGTTCTTCCCTCCATGTGCATCCTCCAAGTCTCTGAATAGTTTTCTTCTCTTCTGACATCATGGTGGTGTATATGAAAATTGGTCAAATGGGAAACTTCTGAAACTTTTTGTTAATAATGGTGGAAAACTGTTTATATTCCATTTTTTTTTTGGTCAAGTTTGAGTGTTCTGACGTTCTTAAAGAGTTATTACAAATCAAATGAGGTAGGCCTTGCTTTGCAGTTTACAAGTTCAATATACCAGACTATTGCATCAGATTTTGAGTATCCAAGAATGAGAAAAACCTGAGAGAACTTTACGAGCGTGCCACATTTATTTTTTCTCAAACAAGCTTAGTAGATATCAACTGAGAGGTGGTGCAGAAGTTGTAGCTGGTAAGATTATGAATGCCGTACTTAAAGATAAACCTTGAATTTTAGCTTCTAGGAAATCAAAATTGTGAACTAGGTTTGTATAATTATTGTTGATGACCCAAATAACCGGGGTCTAGGAAACTCCCAATCCAAGTGAGATACAGTGCACAAATAGAGACAAGGCATGATGCATTTATTAATTGATTTTAATTTATATTCATTTACATATTTTATATGATTATTTAACTTTAAAATCTAAAGCTATAATACTTATTTTGCAATAAAATTGACCATAGCAATATTAAGCAGACATTAGCAAAAGTTAAAAATGTATATTATTGGTAACTATTTCCCTGCACATTTGCATGGGTTACTACTTTCCTTTGAAGTACAACGTTCTAGATATGCTACATTGTTTTCATTGGACAATGCACACGTGATGACATGTGTCACTTGCTTCTGATGCAGGAACTTCTATAATTTTCCAGTCATATATGCATAGATTATAATGCATGTCATGGGGCTAGTTGATTCATATTCTTTTTGTGTATTGCCAGGTTAAACAATACTATTGTTGACTGCTGTCAGTGGTCTGCTCATTTACTGCCAAAACCCTCGGTCCCTGCACCTATGTCCAAAAATGATTATCGTGAATTGAGTTTACAGGTTAGCAGTCGTCTAAATGACTTGAAAAGAGAATTTTGTATGAGGCAAATTTACTCAGAAGATTTAGAGTACATGCAGCACGCAATAATGCACCTTGAAGAACAGCCCTCCATCAATAACGCATCTGAAATGGATTGAGTGGTATTTTGTTCTTATAGTTGTTTCCAAAATTGCAAGCATAACTCACAAAACTTTTATGAGATCCATGTGTTGAAAATCGGAGCAACTAGCAGTCTAGCACCCTACATCTACCAGATTTATTCTACTAGCAGGCATGAAGCAACAGCTACTTAGCAGTTGTGCTTGTGCAACAGCCAAGACTCAAGAGCCAACAGCCAACAACCAACAACCAACAACCAACAGTACAGCAACATGCAACAACAAGTCAACAACAGCCATGAGCCAACAGCAACAGGTAAACAGCAACATGCAACACAAGATCCTGTACATAACATGCCCAAACAGGAAAAGGGAATTAGGGAAGAAGTATATAATAAGATCCAACAACCCAATTGCAAGTGCATCACAATCAAACAACATAAAGAAACAACAGAAGCTATGAAAAACATCAAGAAGAAAGTACCTTTGTGTAACATCTGTAAGCAACTTGACCAGTCAACTCTTGCCCAGTTTTACTGACGTAAACCTGAAGAAAAAAGAAATTGCATCATAAGTATTAACAGGAGACCTGCATTGCATAGAACTAACTAAAATAAAATTGTCAGCCCAAGGCAGAGCACGACAATGGGCAAACAAATTAGTTTAGCAATATATACATGTATAAGCAAAACAAGACAGTATCACTACTTACCTATAACAAAACAAGACAGTATCACTATCAAAAATCCAATGCAAAAAGGAAAACCAAAAAATGATTTCTTTCTAGAAACCTTTCCTTCTCTCAACTCTTCCTGCTGGCATTTACAGCCACAAAAAGGCTTAAACAGACCAAAAATTGTTATAATGACTATTTCAGTTCAGCTAATAGCAAATCAAGTTGAACAAAAACTGTTATATACTGATGAATCGAGAGACGAATTTACCTCATTAATCAAGTTGAGTCACGGAAACATTGACATCATTAGTAACAAGGCTCAAGTTGGATATTGCTGAAAATTGAAAAATATAATTAAACACATTATTTTCACCAAACAATTGTTTTATTAGTTCAATAAAATAAACAAAAAATAATAATTATTACCACAAAAACAATAACTACTCTGTCAAATAAAATAAATTGTAAGGTATGTAATAAGAATATAATGTGTATATGCTGAGAATAAGTAATTAGAGAGTAGCAATTATGCTGGGAATTATAAGGCCAAAGCATGCTGCTGAGTCATGAGCTAATAAGCAGAAGGTGTAAAGCTATTATACTAGCAAGAGACACTGAACGAATTCTTAGGGAATAAGAGAGCTAATAAGCTTAATTCAAATCTCAGCTTTCCTATTCTCATTTCAATCTGTTCCTCTCTCTCTAACTACCCAAGCTTCTACACTTCTAAAAGTTCAAGTATTATCAAATTCCTAAGAATTGAAGTCAACAATCTAAAATTGAAAAAGAATTGGAGCAACTCTAATCAAAGAGAGGAGTCAACTCTTATCTTAAATTGCTGTGCTTGGATATGTGAATGGGCGTGATGAAGATGAGCAATAAGGAAGGATTTCCACGAAATTTTTTATTAGAACCATAACTAGAAGCTCTGCACCTCACCCCAACATCCTATTAACAAGATCACCATAAATCATGCAAATAAAATACTTAACTAAACACTATAACTTGGGAACTAAATAGAAAAAAAAAGAAAAATCGAAAAAAAAGAGTAATCTTCATTGGCTATCTTCACACCCACATGTATACAAAAAATAAAAATAAATAGAAAGGGATTTACTTCGATGATTGTTACCTTGGCCTGCTGCCGACTGCCGAGAGGCGGAGGCCGGAGAATGGATATTGAGAGTTTGAGACGGAGAGAGACGGAGAGGAATTGTGAGATACTGAGAGTCTGAGACGGAGAGAGACGGAGGATGTGAGATCGAGACTCGAGAGGCAAGAGTGAAGGGAGGAATTGTGAGATACTGAGACTCTGAGATGATGAGATCGAGATCTCGATCTGGGATTGGGAGCGGGCGGCTAGGGCAAATAAGGGAGAACTGAATCAGGATACTTACATAGTTAGATAGACTTAGTAGATATAATATTATAATTTTTTTTTTTTTTAAGTATTAAGCTTCGGTTATTCGGGTATCAGAATAATCTGTTTTTGAGAACCGGAACCGAAATCGAATATTGAATAATAATTCGGATATAACCGAAATTTCAAAAAAAAACGAAAAATCAAAATAATTCGGTTAAAAAATTTCGGTTCGGTTCGATATTTCGATTTTATCCGTTTTTTGCTCACTCCTAATGCTATCACCTTTGGTCTGGGACACAACACCTAACTACATCATTTTATTATCTTGTAGGGGAGAATTTATTGAATTAATTTTATTATTCTACTTTGAGATATAATTTTAAATTGAGATTATGTATGGCTTATCAGAAAATTTGCTCTGACGTATGGAAGTGCATCACAGCTTTTCCAATAAAATAAATGTCAGCTCAGCTGGTTCAAAAAGAAATATTGTTTGCCATGAAATGTCAGCCCAGTTGTCTAATGAAATCCAAAGCCTCCTAATTCCCATCTTCACTTTAGCAACATAACTAAGTTGCAAACCGATACTGAACAGTTAGACATGAGCTATCATCGGTTAAGTGCGGTTTGAAGCACCTACTCATCATCTGTTTACATCTCCAACTATATTCAAGCCTTTAGGGTCTAATACTAGTATTTAACGTCCCAGCTTGGGAGGCTAACAGTTTTTATGCGTGGAACCTGGAACTTGTTCATAGTTTGAATTTGGCACCAACCTTTTCATGGTCTGACAGGACAATATACATTAACATAAAATACATAATTGAGCATTTCTTCTAGATTGGTGAATCAATTAACACTTGCATTCGGGGCTGATATAGTCGGCAGCAATAAATTTGGCCACCTGGATATCCTCCCTAAATATATAACAGTGAATGAGTGAAAGCATAATAAAGTCATAAATGATCTCTCCTCCTGAAATTTCAGAAACAACCACTACATGCTAGAAGAAGCCCACGGAGAATTTCAGAAGTTGCAATGAGCATCAACCAGTCCACAAGGAAACCCATTTCATGAAAGCTATTAATCTTCAGACTCGTCCCCTTTCAAGTTCATATTCAATACCCTACAAGACTTTTCTCGGTTATCAAGCTCTGATATACTTGACGTAGGACATTCTTCTACAATATGATCGTCCCTCTCATCAACTAGAGACTTAATATAGGAACATGGCCGTTCATCAGCTTCTATATTATGCCCATGCTCTTGCCCTGGACTGAATGATGATTCGAAAGGTGAAGGTCCTGGAGGTTGTGTCCTCATCTGCACAGACCGCATAAGTGCAGCCCTCCTCAAGTCAGCTGAGTGGCATATGTCACTTGGTGATGAGGGGAATCGACCCTCGGAGTCTGAGCCCCGTTGACGAGATTGTGAAGATGTTACAGGGAGGTTACAGCCATACAAAGGGTATGAAGTGGTGGGGGAACCTGAGGAGAACCCACCTGGAAATCTTTGGTACCTGTAAGGAGAGACTGGACTAGTGGGCAGACTATCAGGTTGAGATGAGCACGTGTTAATTGGGCTCTCAAAATATCTGCAGTCATCCGAGTCATCGGACATTGGTGAATATTGTAAGGGCACCTCATCTCTGAAATCGCAAAAGATTTGAAATCAAATAAATATGAGGAAAAGAAAATGAAGAAGACGAAGGTGTCATTGTATTAGGACAGCCATTAAGGAAGAATAACGGTAATATACTGCAATACCTAAGGTATGATAATATGTCAGGACTAACCCCTAGTCCTTACTCTGATTCGAATTCAAACAGGGAATTAGAGCACCCAATTTGCATATTAGGATGCAACAATAGCTTAATAATGGCAATAGTAAAGACTTGATGCAGAAAATATTAAGAACAAGCAAAGAACAATTGTGAACAATGATGGTTTAATGTTTTCAACAATTTAATGGAGGATTAGGAATGTAACTGTAGGATACTTGTAGAAAAAGATACAGAACAAAAGAGAGATTGACTAAGCCATTTCTATTTCATTTCATTGATAAGATCACTCAATACATACTACTAACCATGAGACTATTACTTCTAGAACCTTCAAACTTTTCTAATGTCCCATGGACTTTTATTAATATACTCAAGGCCCTTGGCCCTACATAACGAGAACGTGCCTCCATAAGTTGCATCAATTTAATTAGCCAAGATGCTATCCATCAAAATGTACAGACGCTCGATTAGAATAAATGAACTAATGAACAAATAGTGAAGACAAATGCATATTAAAGAGAAGCCAATACACTGTTCCCATTATATGCAGATTAAAGAATAGTTCATGCAAAGTTTCTTAATTTCTGATCAAATATGTTTTTCACTTGAGGCCTACAATATCTAGAAGTATGACATTGGAATTTATTCTGACTTATGATGTACACGATTTATATAAATTTCAATTTACACCACACACGGAACATATTGTCACATGCAAACCAAATACTGTTTTGCAGAAAGAGGGCTCTGACCGGATGACAATTCACTCAAGTACAAATACTTGTATCTTGTTAGTATATGGAAGCCAAAAGATTGAAATACATAATAAACCTGAGAAAAATAACTTTGTTTGGCTGTTCCTCGTGCAACACACATTTTATCTATTGACAAGGTCCAAGAACAGGGAAAAAACCAAAATCTGAAATGCAATTTGTAATGTATTTCTAAATTTCAATATCGAGTTAAATTAGAAACTTAAAGCAGGTTGGAGATAATACTCTCTCAATTAAGAAAAAGAGTCCCATTTTGACTTCTGCAAACCAATCTTAGGACTAACAAAATTCCAATAAGTAGCACAACTCACATGTATCTAGAGAACGTTAACAACATTATTTCAGGTTTCAATGATCTATAAATCTTTCAATGAATATGCCAGAACCAAAGGACAAATGATAATACCATAACGAGCCCCATTAGGGACACTGCAGTTTATAAGGCTAAGAATAGAATCAGTGTTTACCTAAGATAAAACAAGCTCTCGGACCTTGCTGGGGAATCCATGAGGTTATCAGGGAGGGGGTCTCCAACTGTCAGTCCGTTTAGACTTGATGCCATTATCTACATCAGCATAAAATGGCACAATTCTTTTAACTTTAACTTCACAATGTCACTACCATATTTAGGGATATACATATAAGAAAAATATATTGTTAAGATTTGCAAATGAAACCTCTTTTTGTGGAACAGAGAGTATATTTATGTAGTTAAGGTTTGCAAATTGAGATACTACATATATGTTGTTCCGCAAAATGAATCCTTTTTGCTGATGATAGTATAAAATGACACAATTTCACTACCATATTTAGGGATATACATAGAAGGAAAATATACTGTTCAAGTTTGCAAAGAGGACTTGTTTTTGTGGGAAGGAGGGAGTATATATTATTATAAAGAATATACAGAAAATTAGAGAAGCCCAAATCAAAGCAGCTTGGCACAGCATTTAATTTTTATTTTATGCCGCATTTGAATTGAAAACTAATTTGTCCGAAACACTTTAAAATTAACAAATAATCCCATACGAATCATAAGTATAAGGAGCAAAATTTTCACAAAAGAAAAGGGTGAGGAGAGGCGGTGACCTCGCTAAGGTAACGCTTGTGAGAGTGAAGATTGTCAACATAAACTTCATCTTCTGGATCTCTACTTCTCTTTCCTCCACTGGGAGACGCTGCTAATGCCGCCGGTGTTGATGAGGATGTTGATGACGACTGATTTGCTTCCAAACCCATCGATTTTAACTCTGATTTATAATTTTTTTTTCCCACAATCTCACTCGGTTTTCCACAAATCTAAATGAAGCAAATATGGTGCTGCATCCCTTGATTTTGATTTTGGGAAAGTGCTTAGTGGCCACTCAGTGGTTGGGGCCCAGTGGACCCAAGAATATTGCTTTTACAGTTATACAGTTATTTCCTATATTCTGAAACGATTGTCTTGTCTTTACGAGGGCCGTTGGAATTATATTACGTAAGTAATAAAATATTTATGATTAATAAAACTATTGTTTTGATAATATGTCATAATTTTAACATCAATTGTATACATATTATATAATATATTAAATTTAAGTTCATTTGGAATGAATATTTTAGATAAACAAATAAGAAGAGAAATGTTAATTTTACTTCGATTGTCCACTTCGATTATATTAAATTATATTTAAGTCTATAGTAAATTATATTTAAGTCTAAATTTAAGTTCATTTGGAATGAATATTTTAGATAAACAAATAAGAAGAGAATTGTTAATTTTTATTACGAGTATATAATATGATATAATACTAAATTATAATTTTAAATGTAAAAATACTGTATCATTATATATTATAATCAACAAAAACTTGCTCTTTTGTGAGAATAAAACGGAAATGAAACTTTTTTTAGAAACAATAAATAGGCTGCTTAGGTAGCCCAGGCCGGGCCTATTGATAAACCAGGGTGGGCTAAGAGAGCTCCAAAAAGCCCATAGTATTCAGGTTTGATTCAACCATAATATTATGTAAATGAGCTAACAAGAGAAGAGTAGTAGGGTACCAAAAAATAGGGTCCTTAACACTAATATACAATAATTAGAAAGTATTTACAAAAATAAAACACACACAAAATAATTACAAAAATAACAAAACACAATATATTACTATTCCTAAAATCACGTATCATTAACTCCTACACTTCAGTTATTTTCCTTTCATATTTGTAACCCACCGCACCTAAATTCAAGCAACTGATGAAACATGCAACTCCAAATCAATCGGAATAACAGATCAACATCAGATCAATCGGAGAAGCCAAAATCGGAGAAGACGAAGCTTCCTGTCGCGATGCAACTCAAAATCGGAGAAGACGAAACTCGTTGTCATCGCGGACAAAGACGTTGAGATCACAAAATAGCATACAAAATCAACAACAACTTCAAGTTCAGTAACCAAAAACAATCGAACTACCGTGATTGTTGAAGTTCAGTAACAAAATCGCAACAACTTCGATAAAATCTGAATACTGAGGTAAGTGATTCATATGCATATAGTTACCTCTGTTTTCTCTTTAATTCTATATTGATGATTTTTCTTAAGTTTTTCACGTTTAAAATGGTTACTACAAATACCTATAACGATTGTTTTATTCATTGATATGTTTTGTATTATGGTTACTAAATATATATATAAATTGGTTACTATTTATTGTGTATTTATTTTTAAATAATGTTTATTTGATGGCTTTATAATTTTTAAATGAGTTCTCCACGATTTTTTTTATATTAATGGTTACTCATCAAATAAATTAGTTACCTTCATTATGCAATCGTTGTTTACTTTCTAATATTGTTTTTAGTTATTGTCTAATCTTTGACTTAGTTCTTATCTAATGATGTATTGGATTCGTGTAACAATATATTGGTTCTTAATTAATCTTTGATTCGATTCTTGTGTAGCATTATATGGTTCTTGAATATTCTTTGAGTTAGTTCTTTGTGTAAAATTATAATGATTAGTGAATAATATTACCGAACATTCTTGATCGGTTATTGAAAAATGATGACAGTTCTCGATTAATTTTTATTTAGTTCTTTGTTTAACATTATATTAGTTCTTCGTCTAATCTTTGTTTTGAGTTCTTGATTATTCTTGACTTATTTCTTGTGTAAAACTATAATGGTTCTTGATTATTGTTGACTTGTTCTTTGTGTAAAGCTATAATGGTTCTTGATTAATCTTGACTTAGTTCTTGTGTAAAATTATATTCTTGACTTAGTTCTTGTGTAAAATTATCTAGTGACTAATGTTGACTTAATTGGTTCTTGACCATTCTTTGAATTAGTTCTTGACTAATGCAAACTTAATTCTCGCGGAGATTATTAGTTCTTGTAATATTGGTTCTTTGAAGCATATTAATGTATAATGTTGTCAAGTTTAGAGTGTCGATTTTGGCATTTTTTGAGCCTAATTTCATTGGAAAGCGGATCAAGCGATAAAAATCACAAGCTTTCTTTGGTGAACTGCATGGTTTTTGGTCAAATTCCATCATTTAGGCCTTCAGCGCATGTAAAAAATTTGGTTTATTTTCCGTTACTAAGATTATGTAGTTTAGTTCTTTATCTAATATTGATTTGGTTACTTTATAATGTTTATTGGGTTGTCGGACAATGGAGACCGATGAAGAATCAATACAACAAATTTAATTATTTATAGGAATATATAATTGTTTAATGTTAGTAACCATTAACCACATGGTTGGTAACATTTTGATGGTGTCTGAGAACCAAAATTGATGTTGATTAACAAAGTCGATTATATCGATTGTTTTGATAACAAAGTCGATTATCTTGATGTGTAACATTATATATTGTCTAATGTTGTCTTAATTCTTGACTAATGTTGTCTTGGTTCTTCGCATAATATTACTAATTCATCTTTGACTTGGTTCTTGTTAATCTTTGATTTGGTTACTAAGTAATATTATATTAGTTCTTGATTAATGTTGACTTAACTTCATGTGTAACACTATAATGGTTATTGACTAATTTCGAATTAGTTCTTGTATAAAATTATAATCTTGACTTGATTCTTTGTGTAAAAATATTATTTAGTGACTCATGCCGACTTGGTTACTGACTAATGCAAACTTAATTACCGTAGTGATTAATTGGTTACTGTATTATTGGTTGCTAAATCATATTAATGTACACTTCTACTTATGTTTTTTATATTAATGGTTACTTGTTAGCCAAATTGGTTACATTCTTACAAAAGTCTACCTTTAGTTGGTAACAAACAAATTATACTGGTTGTTTTTTACTGTAAAATGCAATGAAAAATGTGTTTATGTTTTGGTTACTTACATGTATATATGTTGAGTTCTTGTCTAATCTAAAAATTTAGTTCTTGATAATGTTATTATGATTACTATATAATATTAGTGTATTTTATACTGGTTTGTTTTATATTGACGATTACTTATTGACTACATTGCTTAACTTCGTACAACTGTTAGTCTTTAGGTGGTAATAAACTGATGCGGTTGAAGAGCAGACGTGTCAATTTCTGTAAAGATTTGATCCAGTGAGAAATTGGTAATTTTTGACAAGTTTGGAGTGTCGAATTTTGGCGTTTGAGCCTAATTTCATTGAAACGGGTCAACGATCAAAAGTCACAAGCTTTCTTTGGTGAACTCGCAGGATTTTTGATCAAATTCCATCATTTAGACCTTCAAAATTGCATGTAAAAATTTGGTTTATATTCAGTTACTAAGATTATGTAATTTAGTTCTTCGTCTCAATATTGATTTGTTACTTTACAATGTTTATTCAGGTTGTTTAGACAATGGAGATTGATGAAAGAACCAATACAACAAATTTAATTATTTACATGAATATATAATTGTTTCTTGTTAGTAACCATTAACCACATGGTTGGTAATATTTTTGATGGTGTCTGAAGAAACAAAATTGATGTTGATTAATATTTTAATTTTTGATTCCATCATGATCAATATAAAGTAAACATATACAAGCTTTATAACATGATCTCGATACAAGCTTATATACTTGATCTTGATACAAGCTTATAATTATCTCGTTCTTAACAAGCTTCAGAATTATCTATGATAATTATTTGGCTACTAACAAGTTTGTAACAATTGATGTTTGTCCCGATACAAGTTTTGTAACTATCTGGTTACTAATAACAAAGAACTATAATGTAACATAATAAAACAAGAACTATATAATTATATGACAGTAACCAGAACAGGTTTTAATGGTAACCAAAATAGAAACATCATGTAATGAAACCCAATTTAAGCAATCCATGTATACTAAACAATTACATATTAACCAGAATAAAAAAAAAGTATCTGAAATCCCACATTGAGGACACAATAATAGTAGCCAAACCATAAGGTAACAGTAACCAAAATATAATAAGGAAGTAACTAAATAGTTATATGAAAGTAACCAGAACATGTAAGATGTGTTTGTGGAAATGAAAGTAGAAATAGAATAACATAAACCTTGTAGAATATATTTGAAGAAATTTACAAAAATAATACATCAATGTATACTAAGCAAATACATGGTTTGTTATGACTTGGGTTTATTATTTACAAAAATAATACATCCACAAACTAATGATGCCAACTTCTTCAACTGTCTTGGGTTCAATTTTTTGGTAATAATGTCGGGGACTTCCATGTCACACCAATGTATAACTTTTCCAATGAATTTTCTATTGCATTCCTCGTAGTAAAGATTCCATAACTGCAAAAAAAAAATCGATTTACGGTCATTAGTAACCAGAATAATATTTATATCATAAACAGTTTACCAAACAAATATATTGTAACCAAAATAACATATAAAAGTAACCAAAATCTCAATTGAGGGGAATAGAATGGTATCCAAATCATAAGCTAACAGTAACAAAAAATATACTAATGAAGTAACCAAACAGTTATATGTTAAGTAACCAAAACATATATTAATGGTAACCAATACATAAACAACATATAGACCAAACAAAGTTTAGTCAACCAAATATTAAGCAAATATATGGTAAACCGAACAACAAAAAACAAAGAAACAAAATCTCAACTCAAGGAAACAAAAATGGAATCCAAATCGAAACTAACAATAAAAAAAAACATACTAAAGAAGTAATCAAATATTTATATGATAAGAACCAAAACATGTTTAAATGGTAACCAATACATAAAAACAACATGTACACCAAAACCAGTTTAGTCAACCATGTATACTAAGCAAATACATGGTAACCATAACAACATAAAAAAGTAACCAAAATACCAAATCAAGGTAACAAACATGGTTTAGAATCTCAAGCTAATGAAGACGAAAAAACATAATGCGAAAGAACCAAACAGTTATATGATAATATCTATTTTTATTGCTTGGACGTAGCTACAATGGAAGCATTACATCAAGCCCCCGAAAATCGTGCAAGATCTTAAACAACATGTAGACCAAACTCGGTTTAGTCAACCAATTTATACTAAGCAAATACATTGTAACCAAAATAACATATAAAAGTAACCAAAATTCCAATTGAGAGAGAGAAAAGAATGGTATCCAAATAATAAGCTAACAATGAATAAAAAAAATATACTAATGAAAAAGCCAAACAGCTTATATGATAAGAACCAAAACATGTTTTAATGTTAACCAATACATAAACAACATGTACACCAAAACAGATTTAATCAACCATGTATACTAAACAAATACATGGTAACCATAACAACATAAAAAAGTAACCAAAATACCAAATCAAGGTAACAAAAATGGTATCCGAATCACAAGCTAACAGTAACCAAAACATAATGCAGAAGTAACCAAACAGTTATATGATAGTAACAATAACAAAATTTAAATTAGCACACCTTTAAAAAAAATTTGGGTTGAAAATATCTTACTGCTATGAACTTGAAAGCTTTCTGCCTTAACTTCAAGAACATCAAAATCGAGAATCCAACCGCACAAACCCAAACAAATTTCTTGAGTCCTAAATAGAATCACACTCTGTGATTCTTTTCCTTTTCCATCCTTCTTCCTCAGTATCACCATTCTATACAAAACATAAAAACAACACAAATCCAAACAATCAATACCCCATTCATTTAAAAACATGGCAGATATATATGATCATATTGACAATTAATTAGTAGAATGAGAATTAATGAAATTAGAACCGGACCTTAGAGAGAAACCAAAATCCTTTCGGTTGTGGAGAGAGTTGGATAGAGAAATCACGATTCGATTGTCGAGTTGGAGATAGAAAGTCACCTATCGACTGAAAACATAGCTTGCTCATCATGACGCGATGGAAGAGGACGACGACGAGTGGCTTCGACGCGGCGGCAGAAGACGACGAGAAATAAGTAGTAAGGGAGAGAGAGAAGTGGTAAAGGAGAAGACAGAGAAATAGTAAGGGCGGATAGAGAGACCTAAGGAAGATGGTATCTCAGCCCATTAATATTAATCCCTTAATTTAAGGAATTTTAATTGTATTAGGATTGAAAATAAAAATGATGAAGTGTAGTATTTTTGTAATTATTTTATGAATGTATGATTTTTGTAATTATTTTTAAAAATGTACTAATATATATAATTGTTCCAAAAAAATATTGCTGTTACATATGCAAATTATAACGGCCCGAAAATGCTGAATTGAACGCTTAAGGCCCATGATATGTTTAGGTTTATAAGCGAATCAGAGTGGCCCAATTAGGTGTCTAGTTTAGTAACAAAAGAATATTAGGTTGATATTTGTTCGTAAATATTATAATCTCGACATTATATTATTATGATGAATTATAATTTTAAGACTATTAATTCAATGATTAAATAGACTTGATCGCATATTTATTTAAAATGAGATTATTCATGATATAGCATAAAATAATATCATGTTATATTTATTTTGTCTATGATTATTTAAAAAATTGGATAAAAACTTATCGTTTAAGTTGATATACTTTTATCAATAATAACAAAGAGATCAAAGTCTTAATACTATGAACATAGATGAATAGAATACGATACACCGGTCATTTTAAAAGAAGGTAAAGGTTAATTTATCTACAATTTTTTAATCTCAAATGATATACCTAGTTGGATATGATATTAAATAGTCTCTTAATTCAATTCTTAATTCAATTTTAAGTGTTATGCTTGCAAATAAACATGACACCATGGACCTCGAAATAGACATTAAAAGAATAAAGTTTTAGTCTTAACATTTGGGATGAGGGGTGTTAAGCTTTAACACTACGCAAAACGTTTAGCAAGTAAATATTAAGAAAATGATAAATCAACACCAAAAAATAATATTTTTACATGAAAATTATCGTTATAGATCTTATAGCGATGGTTTTCATTGTCACTATACATCTATAACGATATTTTTTCATGTGAAAATATCAAAAAATATTGTGAAATATCAAAAATTATTGTAAAAATATCAATTTCCTAAATATTACTCCCTCCGTCCCAAATTAATTGCTCAATTTTGACTTTTTAAAGTCAAATTGACCATTTTTAAAACTAATCTTTTTACTATTTTTGCTAAAATATAGGTGAAGAGATTATAACCAAAAGAAAGTATATACAATTTATTACTAATATTAATTTTTATAATTTTAGAAATATATTTATATATGCTTAATTATTAATTTTAAGAATAATCAATTTGACTTAAAAAAATCAAACCGAAACGATTAATTGGGGATTGAAAGGAGTATCGTTTTGCACTAATATTCTCCTGATGTTGAGAATGTGAGCATCATTTTAGGACAAAATAAAATTAGACGGTGGACACGTCTAATAAATGGGTTAATATTAGTGTTGAAAATTTTGACACTAGTAAATTAAGTGTATTGATATTTTCACAACCATAAATAATACATGGGCCTCACACAGGAAATTAATGAACATATCAAAAATTATTTATGAAAATATCAAATTTTAAATTAAAAGGATAATATGACATAACTAAAACCATACCACAAGGCACGAGGAGGGAGTTTAATTTCAAGATGTAACCAAGCGCATCAGGTCAAGGGATAAGTATACACAAATTGGAAAGAAGGGAAGAAGCCAAAGAGGAAAACGCCAAAATGAAGGACAATGATATTATTAGGAGACCAGAAATGTGAAATAGGCCAGCCCAGAATGCTCAGGCAGTCACATGGTACCCATTGCCCACTGCTGCAACAAAAAGTAGTAGTAGTAGTAGTAGTAGAATATCTGCACAGGCAGGCACAGCGGATATAGGAAGAAGGTGGTTTTTCTTAAGGGAATCCAAGGCCAGCCAGTGAGTGGTTGAGTGGTACCTACCTACCTTCTCTCCAGGTTCCCTTCTTTCATTTAACTTAAAAATGTCAAGTGGCAACTGCATGTTTTCATAAACCAAAGACCTACCTTGTGTACACAAAGCTGTCCCAACCATATAACTTGTTCACCAAGGAAAGGAGTACTGATTTTCACAAAACGAATTAAGACAAGTACAAATTCAACCTAAATCAGATTTGGTGCAAGGATGAGTTTTATCATTAATATCGATCTCAATGAAGAAAATTATGTATACATGTTTTTAGTTACAAATTTGGGTGAATCCTTGCTTGCATCTATCTGCCACCCGGTGAATTTTGAACTCAAATTGAAGGAGTTTTGTCGGCTAAAAGTTGGTTTTAATTTCTTGAGTTTTTCGACCGATAGCTTAAAAGCAAGTTAATTTCCGGCGCGATTTGGGTGTTTTTTTTTGGGTTTAATCTTACACAAATTTGCTTGAACAAGTTTTCCGTCAATATTTGGAATTCTTTTCTTATGATTGATTGTGCTCGAATTTGATTAAGGGACAAAGCCTAAAGGCCGGTTTGCATGCTTTAATTGAGGGATTACGTAAGGTTTTTAATGGATTTTTGTTGAAAATATAATGTTCTGCAAACCAAGGAATGAACCGTGGTTTATCTAAGGTTTGGTGATGAATTGTAAGATGTTTATGGATGATTTGATTGTCTGTAGGAAACTAAATGGTTTTCAACGGTCTGGGGTTGAGTTTGGATCGTAGTTGGATGAATTTTTTGGCTGAAAAGTAGAGTTGATGAAGGTGAATGGTGTTCTAATGGAGTAGATGAAGGTTGAACGACAAATAGAAAATATTTTAAAAAGATTATAATTGTCTTTACACACTTTAGTTAACAGTGTTGAGACCAAAACGTATTTTTCACTTCACCTGACGACTACAGGTGTCTAAGTGTCAATTTTTAAAACCCAGGTTGTGATATTAAAAAACGTGAAATCCCAAATAAATTCTGATATACGTGATTTTAAAATAAATACTAGTAGTATTAGAAATTAGAAGCACTGCATGGAAACACTTTCGAAAAACACCCAATTAGTATGTATCAACATCAAACCCCAAATCCAACCACCATACCCAATTACCCATCCAATAACTAGTTGCAACTTGCAAACACTTTCGAAAAACACCCAATTAGGAACGAACAAAAAGGACACATTCACATTCATAACTTTACAAGTGTGGGGCAGATGCACCTTAACAGAGTATTCAACCAATCTTTGCCCACGTGGTGTATCAGATACATATAAATGATTTTGGATTAAGAAAACATTGACAACACCAACAAACCTAACAAAAAATCCCATGCTAGATCATCAGCCATTTTCATGCATTACAACAGGTGGAGACCGTGGATCGATGATATGACTATCATTACTTTATTACACTATCACATTAGTATATGCCTCCCACACTTTCCACAACAAATTTAGAATAGAAACAAAATAATCAAAATACATAAAAGTAAATGTGATTCGGGCCTTCGGGGTCCCCAACCCTCTCCACAAGAACATCTTGTCACTGGATTCACAATAAATAATCTACACCATATATGATCTATAATTACTCTTTTTGATACATATTTGGTATCTATATTTAAATTGCCACCATTGTTGCCTGGCTTTGAGATCCATCATTCAGCATTAATGCTTATAATAATCATAAGTAAATAAAGAAGCAAATAATAAAATGGCCATTTTAATAAATTAAAGCTTCTATTACCGTGAAGAAGCATTAACAAAGCCATTCGGATTACACAAACTAATATTCTCTAGTGCGAGATCTATACAGATAATATTTAATTTTAATTTTACCTCGATGAAACAGGATTCAAAGTTCTAGTGAATCCACTAAGGGCGCCATAACCTTTGGAACTAAATCCTAGACAACCAAGCAAACCTTGCCTGTACGGCAAAAATGTCTTCTTCATCTCTTCAGCCTGCGCTCTGTTTGTGGTGTAATGTAACTCGTGAGCCGATAATGGAACTCTTCGTTTAGATACTCCATTTGCAGGCTTTCCTCCGGCACCTGATTTTTTGGCCGTTTGTGACTTACTCCGTTTCTGGTTTGAAGTTCTATCCTTCTCGTCTCTAGAAGATGACGGCGTGAGAGACGGCGAAGAGAGTTTCCTCTCTCTTGTCGACTGAGAAAAAGAGATCGTTGACCAGAACTTCTCCTTACTATTCCCTCTACCTTCGCTTTTGCTTCTGTACAAAAGATCCTTCAGAAATATCCATTTCTTCGAGTTACGACCGGAAGATGAGGACCTTGACGATGAAGCTGAACCGGACGGTGTCGTTTCAAGTGATGGCACGTCGGTATCGCCACTCGTTTCACCAATCTTTTCATTGGTCTTACCATTATCCTCCAACTCCAGATACTCACGCACTTCACGAATACACTCGCCGCCTCGGAGAGGAGAGAGAGATCTAGCTTTCCGATGGAGAGATCGATTGCGCAATCTCAAATCCCTCCCTCTCGTCACCTTAACTTCGCTACATTCATCGTCTTCGTCTTCGATCTCCAGATCCAGCAATGGAGCTAAAAACTGAGGCCTCTGCAAGTGAGACGAAAGCTTCATCGGCCGGATCTGACCGTTCAGAAACAACTCATCCGCCGAGCTCATGGAACCATTTCCCGTGGGACTACTAGGTGAAAACCTAGAAGAAAACTCAAACTCAAACGATCCAGACGAAGTTAATGACTCCGCAGAGGTAAACAGCAGCTGAGAAGAAGACGACGTAGCTTTGGAAAAGTAATAGTGCATCGGACTCGCCGGAGCACTGAAGAAGTAACCGGAGGGACCGCGGCCGGGACTGGAAGGGGCACTAACGTAAGGAGTAGAACAGGTGCTGTCCATATCTTCGCTGAGACGGTGAGCTTCGAGAGGTTCTCCGCCATTGTTAGGGCTTGAGAGTTCCACCATTACTGTTTGAAATGTGTTTGTGAGAGAGAGGGAGAGGTGAAATGGGACGGAGAAAAGTTGTGATTAAAGCGTGCAGCACACACAATTATGAGATAGAGAAAAGGAGGGAAAGCATATATGTCAGGAGGAGAGATATGTTAGCTGCTTTGAAAATTGTAATAATAATGCTTGTTTTATAACGTGACTTGCCTGTTGCCTCTACTCTTTACTTTTATCCAATCTTACAAAGACGAATTTACGAGGCTGCCCATAATTTTGACTTCAAGCACACACTCATGGTTAATATTTAAATTATATTAATTAAACTCAAATATCACTATTTCTTAAATATTTTATATTATAAACGTAAACTCAGTGTTAAAAATATTAGTAATTCTTTAAATTATTAACTTACTCTTAATTTACTCAAGATAGTTAATGTATAATGGGTTTATTCGGTTTCTAATATTTATGTTTTCGAGTTTGAAATAAAAATTAATTATAATAAAAAAAAATTAATATTTTTTTATGTTGTTATTAAATTTATATAAAAAATAAGACTTTAATTTTGCATTTAAATTATTAATTTATCTTTTTATTAATTTTATTGTGTTTATAATATACATGGTAGGATAAGAATTATAAAATATATGTTTATGTTATTTAATTTTTGTTTGAATTTGTTTATTTTAAACAAAATTTTTGACAATAAAAGTAATCAAATTTTACGTTTATTTTGTAAAAAATTTATTCATTAAATGGCTCGATAACACAAAAAATATATTAAAAACTTTAATTTTCATCCATTTTCTTATTTTTCTTACAATCATTTTAAAATTCAATAACTTAATATCACATGTTTGTGACGATAATACATCGTGCATTTGAATTTTTAAATATTTTATATATTATATTTGAGTCTCGAACATAACTTTTATCAATCCGATCTTATTTTTAGTCAAACTTACCGAAACTAATTTATGCGGAATTTTTTACCTATATAAAAGGGTAATAATGTCATATTAAATGCCGTGGTATGTGAACGTAATATATGAATATAAGCAAGGGCGAAGAAGAGATAATAAAAAAAGAATTTAAAAATAGAGGGAAGAAGAAGAGAGCTAATTTTGATTGGAGGGTTAAAAAACTGGGTGGTGAAATAGCAAAAAGTAATACGGCGTGGGAGCACGTGGCTGGGGTTGGATTCCCAATATTTCCTCCTGCCATACGAGGCTGACTTTCTTCACGATGCTTGTATACTTCCCACCGATCTTACTATCACATATATAGAAAAATATTTTACGTATTATTTTATAAAATTTTCTTTTTTACGTGATAGTAGTATTATTTTATACTTTAGTTTGAAGGAGCTGGCCTGTGTTTATGGAGTAATGTATTGAGTACTCCCATGTCAGTCTAATAAATATAATATTATTTACAAAAATTTATAAATATTAAATTTTAATTTTTGTTTCATATTTATGTTTAAAAATAATAAAATGCATGCCATATCTAGTTTTTATTTTATTTTGATGAAATAAATCTTATGTAATCTTTATATTATAAAGCCTCCGGGGAGACTTCGGTGGTTTTGTTGTCACGCTTGATGAATATTTTTCTTTCTATTTTACTCCTCTTATAATTTTATTTATATTTTTTTAATTTTTAATTTTTCAAATTTTCAAATTTTAAAAAAAAATATATATTTTACTCAACATAATTTACCCACATAAAGTGCGTGTCTCCAAATACTTATCAAAAAGTTTGTAAAATAGTAGCATTTGTTTAAAAAATTGTTATTTTTACAAATAAAAATTAATATTTCTACAAGGTCTCTCTCACATAAATGTATAACTCATTTATTATTCATATAATAGGGATTTTGTTAAACTATCAATTTTACTCATAAAAATATCAATTCATTCAATTCCCTTTATTTATTATACTATTTGGTCCAAAAAAGTGTACATGTGTGGGTTAAAACATAAGGAGGAGATAAATGTATTATATTTTTCTTTATGAAATTGATATTTTTATATGATTTTTTGACGATTTTTATGTGTAAATATCCAAAAGTTATGAAATGTATTTTTTACATAAATAATAATAACATAAAAGGAAAAAATGTATATACATAGATGTGTAGTACACAATCGCATATATCGACTGTTTTTTTTTTAAAGATATTTTGGTCTATGACGACAGTGTATTACACAGCTGTGCATATATATATATATCCCTAACATAAAACTCTTTATTTTAGAGGCAATGATATTACAAAGATGATATCTATATCCCAATAAATAAATAGAATTGATATTTTTATAAGAAAATTTGATTGTTTCACAAAGAATTCTATCACATGGGATGGGCCCCATGAGGAGGAATTTATAAAATTATAAAATTTATTTGTAAAAATATAAATTCTTGTAAATAAATAATAGGTGTATGGTTTTGTCTTTGAACTTTTAATAAGTTTA
This sequence comes from Panax ginseng, assembly GCA_020205605.1. Taxonomy (NCBI): domain Eukaryota; kingdom Viridiplantae; phylum Streptophyta; class Magnoliopsida; order Apiales; family Araliaceae; genus Panax; species Panax ginseng. The sequence goes on along the minus strand of CM035136.1, from coordinate 6,534,921 downwards.
ATTGTACGATTGATATTCTAATTGGATCATGAAAGAAATAAGAGACAGTATGTGGAATGATAAAATCTTTACTGGACTTGCTACATAGATGGGAGTTAGCTTGGGCTTTTTTTGAGATAATATTATTATTTTTCTTGAATTAAAGTATAATCTTTAAAATTTTAGAAGGGGATCAGCTTATTACGTTCAATTTAACGGCGTCAAAAAATACAAACATTCTTAAATAGTAATAGTATAGTACTTCCTTCCCCGTCCCCAAAAGAATGAATAAAGTATAATTTACAAATATATTAAAAAAAATAGATGGAAAAAAGTAAATAAATTTTAAATTTATCCCACAAAATTATATAAAATAACAAATATTTTTATTTTTGTATACTATTGAATCATTAAATGACATATTTACTCTTTACTTTACGTACTACATGATTATTGTTTTTAGTAATCACAATTCATAAGAGAATCAAACTAGTCAAGCTTCATCAATACCAACATATAATTAATCAACTTACAATAATTTGTCAAATTCATAAATCAAATATATTGTAATCTGGGTTTTTTTTCTTATTCTTATTAAAATGACATCATTTAAAATTAAACATATTATTATTATAAATGTTATCGCTCAAATATATCATATTTAAAATTTATCCAATAAATCGCTCAAATATATCGTATTGTTTTTTGTATACCATGATGTGCTGAATTAAGGTCTGTTAAATATTCAAGAGGGTTCATGATCAGTGGCTTTTACAATGTAAAACAAAGAGCTAATCCAGCCCATGCAATCATGGGCCAGATTTTACAACTATTCATACGTATATAGGCTAAGTATTTTGTAGGTGGACATCAGTTTATAACTATTATATCTAGTTATCTACAAATTAAAAACAACGAAGTGGAGGCATCAAAAGATATGCTTGGCTCCATAAGCAAAGGGGAATGAATATATGGACCTATTTATGCTTTAACTAGGTGTCATTTTGCATGTAGCCAATAACGAGGAATATAAATTTAATTAAGGGTTAATTGAAATGAGTCGAACCGAATATTCAGTTATTCAGATTTGGTTCACAAAATTTATCGAATATAAAATAAAGTTTGATTGATGCTCATTTAACTACCGAGTCAAACACGATCTCGAATCGAGCCCGAACAATTTGAACTTTTCAAACGAAAATGATATGAGTATTGATAGAAAATCTTAATTTGAGGAGGTTCGAGTAATTTATCGAACTTTAAAATTTATTCAGATTTGACTCGTTTATATTTTGATTCGAGTTTGAATCGAACTTTTAATCGAACGAGTACGAATCGAGACCGAACTGTTTGCTCATTTTATAATATTAAATTTAATAAATTATCAAATTTACAAGGGTTGGCATTGGACTTTAAAAGTAAAAGAATAGTGTTGAATCCAAATAAATAAACCTCACCTGTCACCTAGTTATTTAATCAAATTCTCACAAATCTTGGACACATTAGTGCAAATAGAATATATGCGGTTCGTGATCCCTGGATACCGAGGAGTCCTTGGAAACTTAAAAGTGTTTGAGATTGCTTATAATTAGTTTTAAGAAACAAAAACTGTTTGGTAACTTGATTTTAAAATTGTTTATACTCACTTTTTATCAAAAGAACAATTTGGAGCTCTGGTTATTTGCCAAAACTTATAAACAGTTTTGAAATATTACTAATCTATCCATATTTATTTTAGTAATTTCATTCATGAGATATTATAGTTCTCCGAATATTCATTTTTAGCAATTTACACTTGAAATAAGTTAAAATAATTAAATTTTATACTATTTTTACTAATTCACGTACTTTTTATTTACCAAATGTAATTTAATTTTTTTTTTTAATTATGAACAGATTCACTAATTGCATTTTTTAAACGGTACCAAACATCCTCTTTGAGTAGAGTGTGTCATATAAATAGTACTTTATTCATTTCAAATCATATGATCATCGATAATTTTTAAAAATCAATTAAACTCAAAAAAGTTATGAAACAATAAAAAGTATGATAAATAATATTTTTAGATAATTTATAATATTTATCGGTTGTATTGATTAAATTAAAAAAATTTATATTAATTTTGCTTTCAAAAAAATTATAAATTGACTTGAAAATTCAATAATGATAAAATAAAATATAGAATGGATGGAGTAACCATTTTAGCAGTAGAGGCGTATGATTCTCAAGAATATTTTATTACTATTCGTTAAAAAATCGTGTTCCTTCTAAAGGAAACCTTTCTTCACTGGAGGTTCCCTACAAATTCGAAAGTGACTCGACAGCCGTCAAGCCTTGGTGCTTAACGCTAACCATTTTGATTTTCCCGCTTGGACATTAAGACAAACATTTGGCGGACATTTAGCAGATTCACCTTCAAATCTACAGCGCCTGTTTCAGTTAGAACTATTTCAAAGATGAAGTACGTGCTTGTGACGGGTGGAGTAGTGAGTGGACTCGGCAAGGGTGTCACCGCCAGTAGTATTGGCGTTGTTCTCAAAGCCTGCGGCCTTCGGGTCACCTCTATTAAAATCGGTTTGTGTTCTGTTTTTTTAATTAGAACGAGCAAATTAGATTGAATCCTTAATACACTGTTATCCGAATTTATTTTCATTTTATGTTTTTGTCTCTTTAATCTATGCATGAAGTTGGGCATTTTAGACTTTGGCTACCATGTTACAATTTTGTTAATTTTTACGGTATTGATTAAAACTGTGATTCCACTTTAGTAATTAAGTGAATCACACTGAAAATAGGAACTGCAAAATGACAAGTGCAATAGAAGTTCGATGATGAATAGTATTTCCTTCGATAAAAACAAGTGCTATCAGACTGATGTGTAAAGATAACTTTTTAACTTATTTGTCACGAGTCTCAAAAACCAACAAGATTGGGCTTTTGTTTTCAACATTGGGGATGTGGGTTTTTGTAGAATCTTTGATGATTTGATCTGTTTGTTTTATTTATGTGAATTAAGTTACGTTTTTTCATCACATGTTGGTCTGTTGGGCATCCACTTCCATGGTGGTAATGCATATTTGTCGTAATAGTTCATTTAGACAACGATTCATATAGTTCCTTTATCTTATGTGGTATTCCTGAGGTAGACGGGTTATGTTGTAATATGATCAAATTTGATGTTACAGTAGTATGTCATTTTTATCTTTCATATATTAGTGACTGACGTCTTCCTGTGATTGCAGATCCTTACTTGAACACAGATGCTGGTACCATGTCTCCTTTTGAACATGGGGAGGTTTTTGTTCTTGATGATGGCGGAGAGGTTTCCTTTTCCTTTTCGTAATTCATACATTAATTTATGCTCACACAACAAAGGTTGAGAAGGAAGCTGTACTTGCCAGTCGTCAAAATTGAATTTCGATATGATGTTACTATTGCCAAAAAATAAAATAAAAAATGATGCAAAATCTCAAAATAAAATACCACTTTTAATGGACATTTAAATTAAAGCCTTTTACATTCAAAATTTGTATGATAATTTATAAAATTTGCATTTTTTGATTGGTCTTTTATTTATCACAGAACAGAGGAGGTGGTTTTCACCATTAGAATTTTCAAATTTGTAAAAGTTTATCATTATTATAGACTTATATCTAATACTATATATTTTGGTCAAATGATAGGCTATAAAAGCTCTCCCTACCTATACGCCACACATGACAAATATCTAGGATTTTTAAAATGTATCAAACCACTTGCTTAGTAAAGAAGCTATATTTAGAGATTATGCTAGATAATGCTGATATTTGGATAATTTCGAGGCATTATGGAACTTTTCATGCTGAAAGCCATTCAATGGGCTTTTGGATGATAAGAGCTGGAAGTGGAAATGCTAATATTTATAAAAGTAAGCTATGTTGAAATGATTTCTATTATGTGCAATCAGTTCAACCATCATTTGGACTCCTAACACATTTTCACAATTTCTTCATGTTTTACTATTTTCCTTCTAGCATCAAAAAAAATATTTCACACTATTTTTCTGTTCTAATAGGTTGATCTGGATCTGGGTAACTATGAACGATTTTTGGATGTAAGACTTACTAGAGACAACAACATTACCACTGGAAAGATTTATCAGGTGCTTAAATCCTTTGGTTTTTGGAATTTATTGTTGATTCGTCACCTCTTGAATTCTATTATTTTAATAAAGGTAACAATTTTTTATTTTATTTTATTTTTCCTGTTAGTCTGTCCTTGATAAGGAACGGAAAGGCGATTATCTTGGGAAGACTGTTCAGGTGATGTTGCATGTATATATACTTAATCATTTCTAATTTGGAACATTTAAATATGGTCCTGCTAACTGTGCTCTTGCATGTTTAACTGGATTTCAGGTGGTCCCACACATTACAGATGCCATTAAGAATTGGATTGAATCGGTTTCTGTTATTCCCGTGGATGGGGAAGAAGGTCCAGCTGATGTTTGTGTGATAGAATTGGGAGGGACTGTAGGTATGAGCTCTCTTAAAGTTTGAGGCACCAAAAGTTCTATCCTTTCTCTCCCCACCAATATCTAATTTCCCGTCTTATCATTTATGAAAAGATAATATAATTTTTTTCCCCAAAATTATTAGGTGATATTGAATCAATGCCTTTCATAGAGGCTTTGCGACAACTATTCTTCTCAGTTGGTAAGGTTTCATTGTTTCTGTTTTTTCAGAAAGATTGATTAAGTTCACTCTGATGTTATTTATTGGTTTCCTCATTCTCCTATGTACTCTATAGTCTTCATTATGTTGTCAAATGATAAGAGAATAAGTCATTGTGTAATATCTACATGGTTCACCAGAGATGCTGGGAAGTATTCTCAATTCTACAATGCTGGCGTAGGCTGAATGAATCCCATGTGAAAGCATAAACGTAGAAAGAATGCTGGGGAGTGTTCTGAAAGAATTATTTTCAGATGACCTGACTCCCACTCTTTTCTTCAACATTTGTTAGCTTAGCTGGGTGGTGTAGTTATCATCTCTGGCAGGATATCTTTTGAACATGACAATGTGTGGTTGAAATTTTATGCTCCCCCAGCGATGTCTTGCTATGGTCCTATCCCTGTTGGGCTCTGTATATGTTCCTCATTGTTTATGTGCAATATAGCTGTATAATTAGTGCCTATTTTACTTTTCATGTAGCAACCTCTTCTGACTTGTATAATTGTGCCTTTGATTATGTTCAAATGTTTAATTGGCTATTCTCATGTCACACTTCAATCTTTTTTGCAGGACAAGATAATTTCTGCCTCATTCATGTGAGCCTTATACCTGTATTGGGTGTAGTAGGAGAGCAAGTAATTCTCTGAAGCTTTTAACATTAATTCTAACCTGATTTTGATGTTTTTATCTAATTACATTTCCTAAGGTTGTCATATTATCTGATATAAGTTTCCATCTATGTTTGCTGGCAGAAAACCAAACCAACGCAACACAGTGTGCGGGAACTGAGAGCACTAGGCTTGACTCCTCATTTTTTAGCATGTCGTTCTGCTGAGGTATGTTCTTTTATTTATATGCGTTATTGCATGCAGTTAAGTTGATTTGATGAAATTACTTATAGAAAAAGAAAACGTGATCTGATGAGATGGAAGAACTTTGGCATACGTCAGCTTTGGTGGATGTTATGTTTCTTGCATACTTCATCCTAGTTTTAATGTCTTACGGAACTTGATTATGTTATTAGCATACATGATTTCCACTATTTAGAGTGTATGTGAGGAGTTGATGAATTTATATTTTTGTCTTGGCAAACTACTAACATTTTGCTGCATTACCACTTTACTAGCAAATGACTTTTAATAGCCTTTCAAAACTTGGTTGGTTTGTTATTTTAATCTTTGATTAATTATTTTTGGTGGGTAGTCTTTAATTATTTTTAAAGTGACGTGGTCGATAATATTAAGAATAAGTTATGCTCTATAATGATGTAAATGATGTTGCAGCCATTACTGGAGAGTACGAAGCAGAAACTTTCACAATTTTGCCATGTTCCTGTAAGTTGTTAGTCCCGAGTTCTTATTTTGGTCTTATACACACCAAGAACTTAGCTCATGTTTCTGGGTTTGTTTTGGACAACTTCCCTTTTGTTTTTAGCTTTCTAGCCTTTTAAATGGACCGTGTACCATGTTAAAATTCTTGTCATAATTTTTGATCTTCACAGGTCGGTAATATCCTTAATATCCATGATGTTCCAAACATATGGCACATTCCTCTTTTACTTCAGGTGGGTTATATTCACTCAAGATCTGATTAGCTCTTCTGTATTCCTTTTATTAATTGCTAGGTTCTATGAGGTTTCTGACATTACATTCTTGTTACAGAACCAAAATGCCCATGATGGCGTTCTAAAGCAGCTAGACTTACTGAGGTATGCTTTTAATTTAAATTGCAATATGATGGTCGTCTTAGTCTTGGTAAGTAAATGTGCCTTCACCCTTCTCTATGTTCCTCATGACTTAGATGACACCGAATCAAGTTCTATCTTGGACCATTCTTTTGCTGAGTAGGAAGCTTTTCTCAAATAATTATGCATATGTGGTGGGTCACAATATACGATTTCAAATTGGTCTGAATATTGTCTGACTAATGATGAGATTTCTGTTTCAGTGTAGCCACTTCACCTAATTTACAAGAGTGGACCAACAGGGCTAAGAAATTTGATGACCTCACTGATTCTGTTAGTATTATTCATATTTACGTATTTAGTGATCCCTTTTCAAATATTTATTTTACTTGGTGTTTTAAAAATATGCTGTTCTTTGCAGGTTAGGATAGCAATGGTTGGGAAATATGTTGGCCTATCAGATTCTTATTTGTCTGTCGTGAAGGTGAAGAGAAATCCTTAAATTCATGATTTAACTAGACATGCATGAGCTTTACGACATTTCTTCTTTGTAGATACGCATGTAAAGTAGTTGTTTTCTTCTCTCTTTTCATGGAGATAGCTCTTTGCAAAAGAATAGCTCCGGGGAGTTATTTTCTACATCCTTTTTAAATTCCTAGCATATTTGATGTGTGATTCGGGAAATTTTGTTTCACCTAATCTTCGAAAAGACAAGAAACAACAAATGAGTTCTTTTATAGAATAGAACATATAGTGTACTAGTTGCTACTTGCTAGTGCACAATCGAAAATGATCTCCTGTGTTCTTTAATTTGCATTCCACTTTTAGCCTGATCTTTGTGGAATATCACTGCTATGAATCTTTGATCAACTTACAATTACAACTAATTTCCTATGGCATTAATTTTATATCACATGAAAAGCTATGTAGCCTATTAACCTTCAAACTTATTTGAAGATCATCATTTCAATCTCTGTTGTAGAATATTTTCACTTCTTAATTTTTCACTTGTGTTTGCTAGTTCAGAGACTAAGAATTGTTTGTTGCTTAAAACAACTTGTTTGATTTCAACTAGCAGTTTTTTCTTTTCCTTTGACACACAGGCACTTCTCCATGCCTGCATTGCATGTTCATTGAAGCCATCAGTTGCTTGGATTGCCGCTTCTGACCTTGAAGATGATAGTGCCAAATTGGTATTTAGATTCTATTAGTTGTATCAACGTAAATATTTTATAATTCTTTTGCTTACATGTTGCTTTGATGAATTGTATGACAAATATTATACTCATACAGACACCAGAACTTCATGCTGCAGCATGGAAGACTCTAAAAGTAAGATTTTCTCTGGCTTTCATTTCTAATTATCCTTTTTGCTTCTTTTCAATTCAACTGTATTTCTAGAGACAAATATGCATTGTAATCACTTGTATCACAACATTTATGTATAATTATATTTTAAATCCTTAATTTATCATCTGCACATTTGGACATCAGTACTCTTAAAAACTATTATCCTTTTTTCTAGTATACCTTATAATCTACGGAGCAAGATATTGAAGTTCTTGAGTTGGTAGGGGAAGGCTGTGCTGGTGGTGGCTAAGGAATGTGTTACAAATACTAAATTTAACCATTGAAACTGTTATTTATGAAACCAAATTTTCAGAGTGCAGCATGTGTCTTGGTTCCTGGTGGATTTGGAGACCGTGGGGTGAAGGGTATGATATTGGCTGCAAAGTATGCCAGAGAGAATAAAGTTCCTTACCTTGGGATCTGCTTAGGCATGCAGATTTCTGTAATTGAGTTTTCTCAAAATGTAAGTGATCAATTTGAATATATCCAGCATATATTACCCCTATTCACTAAATATATATTAGTAATAATTATTGACATTACTTCAAACACTTCTTCTAGGTTTTGGGTCTGGAAAGGGCAAACAGTTCCGAATTTGATGCTCAGACGCCCAATCCTGTTGTAATTTTTATGCCTGAGGTAATTGCTTGTTCATTGTGACATTTGATGGGGGTATGACAAACACCTTATAGATTATATTAATAATAATCATCTTTTATGTGCACATTCAGGGTTCGCGAACACATATGGGAAGCACAATGAGACTTGGTGCTCGAAGAACGTTATTCCAGACCTCTGATTGCATCACTGCAAAGCTGTATGTCACTATTTTCTATTAAATAATGTCAAAGGCTGTTGGATACGTCCAGCTTGTCACGCCCATCCGAATGAGATTTGAAACTTTCTTGTGGAAGATTTGGATCACTGAAAAGAAATTGTTCTTTCACTAGGGAAGTGCAATGTAGCAACTCACGACGAACCACAAGTCTTATGTTATCTCCAACACTAGGCAAGTTTGCAATGGCAAACCACACACATAAGAATGGGCTTTGTTGAGAGTCCTCAGCTCTGTAGTGGACATGTACATGCTTGTAGCTCTTATTCCTAGGATCACAGAAAAGCAATTACCCCTTCAGTAAGGAGATGCAATGTGGAAATTCACTTGGTCCCCTTTGTCAGTAACGATGATTATATCTAGTGTGTCCAACCTAGATGGCAAATCTCATGCGGTAGGCCTGATAGCTCAAGTCCAACTTCACCAACTGTAGATGTTCTTCAATGAGTGTATATATTTACTCATTAATGAGGCACACCATTCATAGAAACTAATTTAAGAATTACCACAGCTACATTAACAACATATCCTGCGACTGTAACAACGTGAGAAAAGATATCACACACATAAGAATGGGCTGGTGATGGTGTATTTAACCTCATAAAATTTCTTGTATTACCTAATGTTCACATATTTGAGCGCACTGCTAATATTCGACTTTCCATCTCTTGGTAGATACCGTAATTTAAAGTATGTAGATGAGCGACATCGGCATAGATACGAGGTTTGTAATGAGTGCCGAGTGGGAAAAATGTGTTGTATTTATCTTGCATACTAGTTTTATCCTCACACCTGATATGTGTGGTGCAGGTGAATCCAGAGATGGTTGGCATTTTAGAAGAAGCTGGCTTAAAATTTGTAGGGAAGGATGAAAGTGGACAGAGAATGGAGGTTTGTTTTCTTATAAACTTCGACTTTTGGCTATAGTATTCTTTGAGCTTGAGTATGTCAGTATTAAGTTGTTAAAAATGTCAAAAGCTTAAAAATACGTAATAGTTGTTTGTCCTCCTACTTGAGCTAATGTATATCTTTTTGAAAATAATGATTTCTGTTTTAAACTAGAACTTTGAAGCTTATTATTGTTATTATATTTTTTAATCCTCTTTTTCCAACCTTCACATTCTCTGCAGATTTTAGAATTTCCAAATCATCCATTCTATGTGGGTGTGCAGTTTCATCCAGAGTTCAAGTCGCGGCCTGGGAGGCCTTCGGCTCCATTTTTAGGTACTTGTGGGATAAATATGTTAATATATTGATTAAATATGTGGAGCCATCTTTCTCTTTTGGAGGTTATTGTTGTGTTTTGGCTTATGAAAACTGAGATGTATTGCAATGTTTTCTGCCGTTTCAAAAGGCTTAATTTGTTATTCTTATTTCAAAACACGTGTTAGGCCATCAGAAATAACCATAAGGTCGACTGTCTTAAGAGTAATTAGGCAAGATGATGCGTAGCTTATTGCTCGGGGTCAAAATAATATTTTGCTGATTTTTTATCTAGTGTCTGCAGACATTTTTCTACAAGTATTATGAGCTGTCAATTTCCAGTCCTTTCTTCAGTAGCTTTCTAGAAACATCTATGGAGCTTCAGACTTGCAAAAAAATAAAATAAATTTTTTTTTGGAGCTTCAGATGATATATTTTCTTTGAGAAATTTTCTTTTATATTATTTTATTTCGAAAGAGGAGAATTATTGGAGGGCGTCTACTGGTGACTGAATCAGTTCACCTTGTTCTGCAATTCACTTTCTTCTTTTTACAGTGATAAAATATAAATGTTTCTTTTAAAACTCTCACTACTTTTAACCTGAAAACTGGGTGACAAAAAACAGTTTGAGTTAGACGGTCTTCAACATAATGCAGTATGCTACGATATTATGTAGAATATGATTGGCTGATTAATTTTCCTTGTGATGTCATTTGAATTTCTTTGGACATTTTTCATACATAAGCTTTCTTGACCGAGCCTCTCATGGTTCTCTTAACATTTATATTACTGTTTTATAGGTCTTATATTGGCAGCGATTGGACAGTTGGGAACTTATCTAAGTGAACAGAATGGAAGTCTATAAGCAACTTGCCAGTGTTTGATCGCTCCTCAATATATGCTTACAAGGTACTATTTTCTAAGAGCATTATTAGAGTCGGTTCCTCCATTGGTTAATTGTTTAAATTCTTAAAAGTGTTATCTTATCGTATTACCCATTATTATCTGTGTTTAGTAAGGGAAATGCTTATAGCTCACTCCTGAATAATCTGAATTATTTATTTAAGGTTCAGGGAGCAGTAGGATTGCCATTAATAATCTTTTAGAAAAAGGGTATCCGTGATCCGTTTTCTTGTTCCCTGGACTTATATTTTGAACTTTGGATGTAGGAAGGAAGAGTTCAGTGAGATGAAAAAACAATACACATTGATGTTTTCTAGAGTGCCTTTTAAAAAAATATACAGTGGAGAACTTAAATTGCGGAAAGCTATGATAAGCTCCTACGATCAGTTATGTCTCTTGGGCTGACAGCTGTGTGATAGGAATTCTGTTTGAGTTTTGATAGAATATGTAAACTCTTCTTCTTGCCCTGCGTTCCTGTACTTTCAGCTTTTTAACAGATGCACTTGTCAAAAACATTATATTAGTACTTCTGGGATTTAGGATATTAACTGCACAAGTTTTCCTCATCAAAAGAAGAGAAAAACAAAGTTTGCTTATTGATGTTGGATTGCACCTGTAATATCCGTGGACAAATATTTTTTGCCAGAAAACAATTTAGCCTATTACTCCGACAACTATTTTTGTGGAGAAACTTTTAAATTTATTTTTTATTGGTTCTTTCATTTCTGATCGAATGCATCTGAATACTGAATTCCTCTCATGTGGCTCCTAATGAGTAATGACCATGATTGATTGGCTTAGTTTATTAAATTGGGAATCACATTATCTGTTCTTGGATTAGAAAAAAAAATTATGTTAATTTGATGGCTGGCTATGTTATGTTAGGTTGATTGGGTTCACATATATTCATTCCTATTTGGTTGTTCTTTTTGTTTTCTTCTAGAAAATATCAAATTCGTTGAACACCAATTAAAGAAGTTAAACATACGACGATGTCAAGAAAATAAACTCAAACCTTTTATTCTGAAAATTTTGATTCAACTTCCAACAGATTGAAACCTCAACTATCTACAAATTTAGGGAATGCCTCTTTTACAAAACAAAAATAAATAAAAAATAGAGGTAGGCAGGCTCGGAAGATTTGGAACAATAGTATTGAATGTATTCTTGAAAATAACTAAGCATAATTAGTTTTGATCAACTATTTTGTCATGATATTCAAGATACGAAATCTGTCTTTGCAGCTTTATTTGCTCATAGAACTTAGCAATGAATTCCTCAGCCTTCATATCAATCCCTTGATCTTCACATACCTGATCATAACCATAATATTCTTCATCATCTGCACTTTTCAAAAAACTCTTCCTCGCCACGTCATTGTAATCATTATCTTCGTTGAAATCAAAGTCGTCGAAATCAACTTGGGGTGGGTTAATGCAGGGAATGTGAGGTAGCTTGAATCGCAAGGAAGAAGGCCGATGCATCCTGACGTGAATTACCGGAGTGTCATCGAACGACAGCTGGCGCTCACCGTATGCCCTGAGAGCGCCACCGCGCTGGTGGTGGCGGAGACTCTTGATGTACTTGGGGAGGTTGAGCATGAGTCTTCTTCTTAAAACTCCACCTTTTCTTGCCCATAGAAGGGCCAACCGCAGAATGTTCCACGCTCTACGAGCTGTGTTTGATTTCTTCATCTGCATTTTGGAGATCGAGTGGAAATGTAGTTTCAACTTTCTCAAGTAAGTAGTGTAATTGAGGGAGGGAGGGAGGGAGGGAGGGAGGGAGGAGGGACTAATAAAAGTGGACAAATGGAGAAGTAGTGGGAGGAGAATAATTTTGGGGCCGGCCGGATAGATTTAAGTTTGCGGAGAGTCTGTTTTTTGTTTGTAGGTAATGAGAGATGAAGAGAGGACAAAGGCTATATATACATATAAAAATATTACTAGTAATTAGCATATGATGAAAAAATAAAATAAAATAAATAAATAACTTTTTTTTACTAGTTTAGAAGATGATACGCGGTATGCATGAATGTTGTGCGTGTTTTAGTGTGTGTGAGAGAGAATGAGGGAGTAGTTTGGTTATGTGGAAAAAGAGATTGGGGGCGGTGGGTGGGAGAAGACACGGCTGGACGCGGGGGAAAGAAAATACTGCGCGCTTTGTTTCCGAAACTGCCCACGGCTCCAGTTTGGTTTTTTAATTTTAAAATAAGACGGACCAAAATTTGATGTTGGTACAAGATTTTAAAAAATAACATTGGGAATAATTTCTATATATTTGCACTTTTATCTATGCTCTAAAAAAGAGAGCTCTGTTTCATATTATCCCTAAAAATAAATAATCGTTAGTGTAGTTGTGGGTACATAATAATAAAATTAGGATAACAAAATTGATTATTTTATATTATTATTAATAAAAATATAATTTTTTAAAAAAAATAATAATAAATAGATTTAATTATTTTTGTGAAATAGATGGAGTAAAAATATTATGGGCAACACCTTATACTTTGAGAGAAGGGGTTAACATGAAATTTATTTTTGGATAAGTTGGTCAATTGACCAATAGAGTATTAACACGCAGGCGAGATTATATGTGTGTCAACCAATTGACTAACTTATCAAAAAAATAAACTTCAAGCTAACTAAATCTTAATTTAAGTATATCAACCTCTGACCCCAAATAAGGGGAATAGCCACACCCACAATTTGAATAACTGACATAATCCAGCTGCATAACACATTACACCCCTATGTACCAGCTCAAGTCTAACTATGCAAGTCATGACCTTTGTAAGCGGCCATGATCTTTGGGTGTGATCTACTAATATATATTCTTATTACTAGAATTGGTAGGAAATGATTAAAGTTCAATAAATCAGTTAAAAGGCATACTTTATAATAGAAAGTGTAATTGTTTAAGTTTAAATGCATAAACAGTTCCTAAAAGCTAAGAATGAAATAAATTTTGAGTATAATTATAATAATTTTATCAGTTAAAATTAAATAAATTAATATCAATTTAAAATTTAATATGTTGTTGCTTGAGCTCAAAAATCAAATACTAATATTTTTAATTTTGGAAGGAAACAGGAACATGAACATGAAGAGATTCTTTTTAGTTGTTTGTAGATTGTCTTGACAAAATATTTGTCCTATTTTTATAGACCAATGTGTGGCACGTTGGACAGTTGGCAAGGCCCCATGCATGAGCTTCTAATTAAGTTGTATCTAATTTACATTTAAATAAAAAGGTCTCATGTATTTAAAATAGAATTAAAAAAAGTAGAAAACATAGTTAGGTCAAGGGCATTTAGGTCATACAAAAAGTTAGATTGATCAATGATTGAAGAATGGGCCTGAAGGCAACAAAACTTTGAATTGGAATCCTTGAAAAAAGGTTAATGACTTTGTACAAGTAACGCTCTTTTTTCTTTATTATTATTTAATTTAATTTGAATTAATTACACAAGTCTTTCTTTTCTTTTCTATTCTATTCTAGTTAAGTGGAGTATTGTTTTAAACTTGTAGTGTAGTTTAATTGAGTAAAGGCAAAAGAAGTTGGTTATCCAATTAAGACTATCGTTTCTTAGCCGTTTTAATTTTCTTTATTTAAGGGAAGTTTGTTTGTTTATTAAGGAGTATTAAAATGTGAAGGTATTTATTTATTTAATTAATTAAAGACCTGTCAAGGTGTTCCAATTGGCTCCTAAGCCACTTGTTTGGTATGGGCTTCCTTCCTATTGGGATGGGTTGCTCATGATTGAATTGAATGTGTGGATTTGGATGCTAGTACGGAATTAGGCTTTAAAATTTAAAATCTAGCCACCCACCTGTATTTAATTTTAAAATGGGTAAGTAAAAATTTAAATATCGTATTGATCCCTTAATTCCCTCGCATAGGGATACAGTTTTTCTTTTTCTTTATAAATATTTCCTACAAGAAAAATAAGGAGTCGCGCACAGGGTTGAACACTAATGGAGTAATTGGTAGCCAACTGGCTGGGGCTGGCTGGCTGGCTGGCTGTATGTATGCATGCATGCTGGCTAATACATTTAAATACCAGCTAGCTAGTCCACAAATTAATCAACGGTAACTTAAAGGGGCTGGGAATCCAATAATGAATAAAATAGAGAACCAAAATCCAATAATGATTTTTTGGAATATGGTGGTGGTGGACCTGGTGGATGTTGTCATACAATTATTATTAGAATGCATTTCATTTCATATTCTTCACGCACGCGGAATAAAAAAACAAAGAGATGAAATGATTTATCTTCTAAAATGCACTAATTTTATTTTATATTTTTCTCTATTTTATTTACTCAATATTCTAAACGTAATATTAGTTTTAATTACCAATTAAATAACATGCCTGCCTATGGCGTGACAACTTGGTATAATTATAGTTGGGTTAAATACACATTTTTCCACTCTACTCGACCTTGGTTTACAAATACATCACTGGACTGAATTTTTTTACGGTCAACTCATTGAACTATAATTTTTTTACAAAAATTAAAATTTCCGTTTAAAAATGTTAAAAGTTAACGGAAAGTCTACATGGCAATGCTTATGTGTAATATAAGACCCACCGTGGATTTGTTTTTAATAATAATAACAAAATAACATTAGTTTAAATTTTGTTGATTTTCAAACTTGAATTTTCTATTTTTTTTTAAATAACAAATAATTAAATTAATAAAATAAATATATTAATTAATAAAAAATAATTAAATTTTTAATTTTTAAGTTTGAAATTCTCTTTTTTAAATAACAAATAATTAGATTAATAAAAAATATTAATTAAATAAATTAATAATAAACTATATTAGTATATAAAAGTTTTTTTATTTTTATTAAAACCGTGACGCCGCCCCCAAAATTAGGTATACATCACCCATCTTGGGTCTTGGGATACATGACATCGTGTAATTCAAATACAACTTACTAATACAACTGCCGCAGTATGCAATACTAATACAAAACATAAAATCGTGAGTTTGAATACAAATATTGTCTACTAGAGATTATACAAACTCAAAAGAAATTCTCATTACAATTATTATCACACTATTTCACAGAATAGTGAGGACTACTAATGTTATCTTCTGGACCATCATTCCGTTCCCCGATTCGTCCCGCTTATATTCTCATTTCTTTGAAGAAACGATTGAAAAGAAAGGGTGAGCTCAACTAGCCCAGTAAGAAATATTATAACTAAGATAGTGCAGAATAAATTATCATTAGTATCTAACAATGTTAAACTGATAAAATATAATAGACATCAAGTTTAACTGCAGCAGAACAAACAATCCATTAAAAGAGTCAAGTAGAAAATAAAATCTACTATCTTTTATGATTTAAAAGGTTTTTCATCACTGTTATCGCTGAGACTCAGCTTAATAAATATTCCACATTATTGAATCACCCCTGCACTACGGCCAAGGATATTCTTTAATATCACGATCACAATTATTCATGCACTACGGGCCAAGAATATTTGTGTATTCATTAATGGTCATGATCATGCCAACAACTGTCCATCAATGCACTACGGGCCAATGAGGACTTTTACCACATCATTTGTAACATTACGGTCATGATTACACCGAATAATCCCTAGTAATAATCATACCAAGTCCATCTATGCACTACAAAGCCACAGATGACTTTTCAAAAAAATATAAATATGAGGATGATGACAATGATATAAGAATTCAATAAAACAAGTTCAAGAATTAATTTATTCAGAACTAATAAGCGTCCAAATTGTCAACATGACATTGATTTGTAGAGTAAAATTCAAGAATGCTCGGAAGAATATTTCCATGAAAAGATCTTTGGATGAAGCTTGAAATATCAAGAATATTCCACTAATTTCATGGAGTATAGAAGTCTAAACTTTAATGTTGAGTATAATAGATAATGGAATAATAAAAAAAATCATCACCATGCATGCGGTGCTTGGTGAAGGCGAGTTATTCCAGCGAGAATAATAATAACGAAACCAGTCAAAGTAAATTACGACAAGCGGGAAGTTCCAAAGAATAATAAAGAATGAAATAACAACATAAATCACCATGTATGCGAGTTGCTGTGCATGAAAGTTATTCCAATGAGAATACTAATAAGGGCGGAATCGGTCCGCCAGTAAAACGCATGAACGAGGATATTCCAATGAGAATAATAAAGACGGAATAATAAAATAATGTCACCAAGTATAGGGTAGACCGCTTATACAGGTTATTTCAACAGAATAATAAGAAATGGAGTAACAACAGTTCTGTTCATGAATAAGAAAGAATAACACTCCATACCGTAAAAGAACTGAATATAAGAGTAGTAAAGTAGCAGAAAACTTTTCTTCTTTCTCTCTATAATTTTCTCTCTCTAGAGTTTTAGTGAATTCGTAAGAAATAATGAAGGAATGAGTTTCTATTTATAGGAGAATGGAAGTGTACTGTTCATGAATGAAATAATTTTTCAAAATCATTTTCTTCCATCAACTACAATTAAGTCAAACCATTAACCAATAAAATTACAACACAAATTAAAATATAACATATATATATATAAACACATGTTTTCATATTATATATATCAATATTATATATACAACACTTAATTTTTCTCCCCCATAACCAACATCAATCCCCCACCCACCCAATAATCAAATTTACTACACTCTTACACATCACTACCACACTACCACTTTTTCACCATTTTCCAATCACACACACATCACACACTTATCACTTTCACATTTCATTTTCTCTCACCATATACTCAATACACACATATACTTCCATACGTATACTCTTCCATTTCCAAAATTATTTTTCCAACACATATGGGCCCCACCTTTAAATAATTTTCTACCGATTATTTTGAAAAATGGGTAAATAGGAATCCATAAAATAAGCCAACTTCATAAAAATCACCTTAATAATTTTAACAACATTTATCATCTTTATTACAATTCACAATATTAATCGACCAGGTCGTTCCCAGGAAAAGAGGGGGCTTTCCAATAAGGATTTTTCCCTATTGGCGCGCAATTAGGTGACCAAACCTCTCCTGATGTAACTTCAGACATCGTTAATATTGTAAATAATAATATTAATAATTTTGTCGTCTCAATTATTGATTTTAACAATATATAAAAATATCGACAATATTTGAATCAAATAACGTGAGATACTTACGCAACAATTACTATAAAGAATAATTGAACAAAACTGAATGACTTCTCACGTAAACATCAATAATCAATACACGTATTCTTATGCAACCACGCCAGATATTCTTTGTACTTTTCTACTAGAGTAGTTCAACAAAGATCAACCAGTAAAACTTCCATCATTATTTTCATAAAAATATTTTTGTCATTTTCTCAATCCGACATAATTTTGTTGTGGGGTCCACCAATGATTGCGCCGTTGTACGAATATTCCCTGCTAAAACGAATATTCCTCGACCAATCGAATATAATATAACCACTTGCATACTTTGCAGAATTTATAAATACTACCCACAACTATAACATTATATCAAATTTATTCCATAATATTCAAAAATGATAATTATAGAAAATTCATCTTTATTTATAAAAGTTGGGGTCTTATAAAAAAAACTGTGTTTTTTATTTTATTTTTATAAAAAAAAAAGCTGAGCTTTTTAAATATTTTTTTAAAAAAACTGCGTTTTTTTATTTTTTTTTTTTAAAATTGCATTTTTTATTTTATTTTTATAAAAAAAGTGCGTTTTTTTATTTTTATTAAAAAAAAACTGTATTTTTTTTATTTTTAAAAAAAAAACTGCGGTTTTTATTTATTTTATAAAAAACACTTTTAAATTTTTTATTAAAATAATTATTTTTATTAAAAAATTGCATTTTTAATAACAAAATAATTATTATTATTTTATTAAAAAAAACAAAACAACGTTCTCTCTCTCATTCTAAAATCACAACAACGTAGTTTGGTTTTTTTTTAATAAAAATAAATATTTCTTAAATTAAATTATAAAATTTAAATTTTATATAATTTTAAAATTAAAATTATAATAAAAATTATTTGGATTTTAGATCTATCCAAACATTTGATGAATTAACCTTTTTTTTCTATCCTAGTCAAAATTTCATATCGAACTTTCTTTCCTCTACAATTAACCACTTCATTTTTTCTCTCCTACGTGGCATACATGTGTATTTTACGTTAAAAAGTCGGTCATTTAACGAATTTGTAACGATTTGATAAATATTTGTAGTTCACTGGATTGTAAAAAATTCAGTTCAATGATGTATTTGTAAATCGACCCCTAGTAGAGTGGGAAAAGTGTATTTAACCCAATTATAGTTCATACCAGAAGTGATATACACTTATAATAATATTATAAAATTATTTATAATGACTAGTAATGTGGGTGAATTAGATGGAACAACCAATACCCATACCTTTATTTGTTTGTTGTACTGTACAACAGTACAAGCTCAATGAACATCAATTTCCATTTGGATATTCTAATTGAACATTTACATATTATAGTACATTTATAAAAGTAATTACAAAAAATCATACAGTTATAAAATAATTACAAAAATATGACAATTTACCATATATATTTACAATACTAATTATATTAGGAGTCCTTAATTTAAGGAGTTAATATTATTTGGCTGACATGACAAATTAGTTTCCATCTTCTTTCAGTCTCTCTATTCTCCATTAATATTTCTCTCTCTTCTCCCTTACTACTTCTCTCTCTCATCTCAAATCCACTCGTCGTCGTCCTCTTCCACCGCCATCGCCGTCGCCGCAACACCAGTCTCTCAACTCGTCGTCGTCCTCTTCTTCATCTACTGATATTTTTTCATCTAATATTTCTTCATCTACTGATATTTCTTCTTCTTTTTGTATTGGTATTTCTACTGGTATTTCTTCTTTTTCTTCATCTTCATCATTAATTAATTAGTCTTCTTTTTTTCTATTAATTAGGGTTGATATTTTTTTTCTTTTTTGTACTGATATTTCTACTAATATTTTATTTTTTTCTACTGATTAGTCTTCTTTTTTTGGTGGCGTAAATTAATTAGTTAATTATTTTTTAATTATTTTTTAATTTACTTTTGTTGCATTTGTTGATTCACAAGTTGTTCATTTTAGTGAAAAGATATTATCATATAATTTTTAAAGGTGTGTTAATTTAAATTTTGTTAGTGTTACTATCATATAACTGTTTAGTTACTTCTGCATTATGTTTTGGTTACTGTTAATTTGTGATTCGAATATCATTTTTGTTACCTTGATTTGGTATTTTGGTTACTTTTTTTATGTTGTTATGGTTACCATGTATTTGCTTAGTATACATGGTTGACTAAACTGATTTTGGTGTACATGTTTATGTATTGGTTACTATTAATATATGTTTTGGTTACTAACATATAACTGTTTGATTTTTTCATTAGTATATTTTTTATTACTGTTACCTTATGATTTGGATACCATTCTTTTTCTCTCAATTGGGATTTTGGTTACTTTTATATGTTGGTTTGGTTATAATGTATTTGCTTAGTATACATTGGTTGACTAAACTGGGTTTGGTCTACATGTTGTTTATGTGTTGGTTACCATTAAAATATGGTTTAGTTACTAGCATATAACTGTTTGGTTACTTCTTTAGTATATTTTTTGGTATACATATTTTGTTTACTACATAAAATGGTTTGTACTACATGTTGTTTATATTTTGGTTATCATTAGATTATATAATATAACTTTTTGGTTCTTTTGTTTTATTATGGTATGGTTAATGTTATATTATGATATGATAACTATTATTGTCTGATCAATTTGGGACGTTTGTTATTTGTTATAGTCTGTTTTGACTCTTGAATAGCTGTTATATTATGTTTTGGTTAGTATCTTTCTTATTTGTTAATCACTTTGTAAATATTTATGATATAGATAAATAAAAAACCCAAGTCATAATAAATCATGTATTTACTTAGTATACATTGATGTATTATTTTTGTAAAGTCTTTCAAACATAACCATTTGTTATGGTTAGTGAGTATGTAATGTTTATTGGAGCTTATGTAAATGGAATTACATATTTGATTGTATAATTGACATTATTTGTTGGTTCGTATTAAGTTGTTTCTACTACATTGTTTGAAAGGTGCAGTTGGTAACCAAACATGCATAGAAGGGTAACCATTTTATTTTTTTGTAGTAACCAGATATTTACAAGCTTGTATCAGGACATATATCAAATGTTAAATGTACATGTGAGAGTATACATTGGTCTGTTGTGGGGTCCACCAATGATTGGCCGTTGTACGAATATTCCCTGCTAAAACGAATATTCCCCGACCAATCGAATATAATATAACCACTTGCATACTTTGCAGAATTTATAAATACTACCCACAACTATAACATTATATCAAATTTATTCCATAATATTCAAAAATGATAATTATAGAAAATTCATCTTTATTTATAAAAGTTGGGGTCTTATAAAAAAAACTGTGTTTTTTTATTTTATTTTTATAAAAAAAACTGCGCTTTTTAAATATTTTTTTAAAAAAACTACGTTTTTTTATTTTTTTTAAAAAAATTGCATTTTTTACTTTATTTTTATAAAAAAAGTGCGTTTTTTTATTTTTATTAAAAAAAACTGTATTTTTTTTATTTTAAAAAAAAAACTGCGGTTTTTATTTATTTTTATAAAAAAACACTTTTTAAATTTTTTTATTAAAAATAATTATTTTTATTAAAAAATTGCATTTTTTTAATAACAAAAATAATTATTATTATTTTTATTAAAAAAAAATCTAAACAACGTTCTCTCTCTCATTCTCCGTCACAACAACGTAGTTTGGTTTTTTTTTTAATAAAAATAAATATTTCTTAAATTAAATTATAAAATTTAAATTTTATATAATTTTAAAATTAAAATTATAATAAAAATTATTTGGATTTTAGATCTATCCAAACATTTGATGAATTAACCTTTTTTTTTTCTATCCTAGTCAAAATTCATATCAGCTTTCTCTTTCCTCTACAATTAACCACTTCAATTTTCTCTCTCCTACGTGGCATACATGTGTATTTTTTGTTAAAAGTCAGTCATTTAACGGAATTTGTAACGATTTGATAAATATTTGTAGTTCACTGGATTGTAAAAAATTCAGTTCAATGGTGTATTTGTAAATCGACCCCTAGTAGAGTGAAAAAAATGTATTTAACCCAATTATAGTTCATACCAGAAGTGATATACACTTATAATAATATTATAAAATTATTTATAATGACTAGTAATGTGGGTGAATTAGATGGAACAACCAATACCCATACCTTTATTTGTTCATTCATCTTTGCATAATGATCAAGCTCAATGAACATCAATTTCCATTTGGATATTCTAATGTAACATTTACATATTATAGTACATTTATAAAAGTAATTACAAAAATTATACAGTTATAAAATAATTACAAAAATATGACAATTTACCATATATATTTACAATACTAATTATATTAGGAGTCCTTAATTTAAGCAGTTAATATTATTTGGCTGACATGACAAATTAGTTTCCATCTTCTTTCAGTCTCTCTATTCTCCATTAATATTTCTCTCTCTTCTCCCTTACTACTTCTCTCTCTCATCTCAAATCCACTAAATAAGTAAATCCTCTTCTTTCCATCATTGTCATGTCATGGCATGCAACAACACCTCTCTCTCAACTCAGTCGATCCTCTTCTTCATCTACTGGTATTTCTTCATCTACTGATATTTTTTCATCTAATATTTCTTCATCTACTCATATTTCTTCTTCTTTTTGTATTGGTATTTCTACTGGTATTTCTTCTTTTTCTTCATCTTCATCATTAATTAATTAGTCTTCTTTTTTTCTATTAATTAGGGTTGATATTTTTTTTTCTTTTTTGTACTGATATTTCTACTAATATTTTATTTTTTTCTACTGATTAGTCTTCTTTTTTTGGTGGCGTAAATTAATTAGTTAATTATTTTTCAATTTACTTTTGTTGCACTTGTCGATTCATAAGTTGTTCATTTTAGTGAAAAGAAGGTTTTGGATCAGAAAGCATACATGTTGTTCTATTATCATATAATTTTTAAAGGTGTGTTAATTTAAATTTTGTTAGTGTTACTTATCATATATAACCTGTTTAGTTACTTACGCATTATGTTTTTGTTCTTTGTTAATTTGTGATTCGGATATCATTTTTGTTACCTTGATTTGGTATTTTGGTTACTTTTTTATGTTGTTATGGTTACCATGTATTTGCTTAGTATACATGGTTGACTAAACTGATTTTGGTGTACATGTTGTTTATGTATTGGTTACTATTAATATATGTTTTGGTTACTAACATATAACTGTTTGGTTTTTTCATTAGTATATTTTTTATTACTGTTACCTTATGATTTGGATACCATTATTTTTCTCTCAATTGGGATTTTGGTTACTTTTATATGTTGGTTTGGTTACAATGTATTTGCTTAGTATACATTGGTTGACTAAACTGGGTTTGGTCTACATGTTGTTTATGTGTTGGTTACCATTAAAATATGATTTAGTCACTAGCATATAACTGTTTGGTTACTTCTTTAGTATATTTTTTGGTATACATATTTTGTTTACTACATAAAATGGTTTGTCTTTACATGTTGTTTATATTTTGGTTATCATTAGATTATATAATATAACTTTTTGGTTACTGTTTTATTATGGTATGGTTAATGTTATATTATGATATGATAACTATTATTGTACAGTCAATTTGGGACGTTTGTTATTTGTTATAGTCTGTTTTGACTACTGTGTAACTGTTATATTATGTTTTGGTTAGTATGCTCTTATTTGTTAATCACTTTGTAAATATTTATGATATAGATAAATAAAAAACCCAAGTCATAATAAATCATGTATTTACTTAGTATACATTGATGTATTATTTTTGTAAAGTCTTTCAAACATAACCATTTGTTATGGTTAGTGAGTATGTAATGTTTATTGGAGCTTATGTAAATGGAATTACATATTTGATTGTATAATTGACATTATTTGTTGGTTCGTATTAAGTTGTTTCTAATACATTGTTTGAAAGGTGCAGTTGGTAACCAAACATGCATAGAAGGGTAACCATTTTATTTTTTCAGTAGTAACGGATATTTACAAGCTTGTATCGGGACATATATCAAATGTTAAATGTACATGAGAGAGTATACATGGGTTGCCTAAACTGAATTGGATATACAGGTTGTTTCTGTTTTGTTTACCATTAAAACATGTTCTAGTTACTTTTCATATTACTATTTGGTTATTTCTTTATTTTGTTTTAGTTACTGTTACCTTATGGTTTGGCTACTATTATTGTGCCTCGATGTGGGATTTTGGTTACTGTTATTTTTATTCTAACATGTACATTATGTACCTTCACATGTACATTATTTTTGGTTACTAACATATAAGCTTTGTTTAGTTCTTTGCATTAGTATATTTTTTGTTACTGTTAGCTTATGATTTAGATACCATTCTTTTTCCCTCAATTGGGATTTTAGTTACTTTTATATGTTGTTTTGGTTACAATGTGTATTTGCTTAGTATACATTGATTGACTAAACCGAGTTTGGACTACATGTTGTTTAGTATCTTAGACTAATTTATGGGGCTTGATGTAATGCTTACATTGTAGCTACGTCAACAATAAAAAATAGATCTTATCATATAACCTGTTTGGTTACTTACGCATTATGTTTTTGTTTCTTTGTTAGCTTGAGATTCGGATACCATGTTTGTTACCTTGATTTGGTATTTTGGTTACTTTTTATGTTGTTATGGTTACCATTTATTTGCTTAGTATACATGGTTGATTAAACCGATTTTGGTGTACATGTTGTTTATGTATTGGTTACCATTAAAACATGTTTTAGTTCTTATCATATAAATATTTGGTTACTTACTTAGTATGTTTTTGGTTCTTGTTAGTTTTCGATTTGGATTCCATTTTTGTTTCCTTGAGTTGGGATTTTGCTTACTGTTTTTTGTTGTTCTGGTTATAATATATTTGCTTAATATATGGGTTGACTAAATTTTGTTTGGTCTATATGTTGTTTATGTATTGGTTACCATTAATATATGTTTTGGTTACTAACATATAATTGTTTGGTTACTTCATTAGTATATTTTTGGTTACTGTTAGCTTATGATTTGGATACCATTCTTTTTCCCTCAATTGAGATTTTGGTTACTTTTATATGTTGTTTTGGTTACAATGTATTTGTTTGACAAACTGTTTATGATATAAATATTGTTTATATCTGGTTACTAATGACTGTGTAAATCTGATTTTTTTTATTTGCAGTTATGGAATCTTTACTATGGGAAATGCAATAGAAAATTCATTGGAAAAGTTATATATTGGTGTGACATTGAAGTCCCCGACATTATTACCAAGAAATTGAATCCAAGATAGTTGAAGAAGTTTAAGGCATCATTAGTTTGTGGATGTATTATTTTTGTAAATAATAAACCCAAGTCATAATAAATCATGTATTTGCTTAGTATACATTGATGTATTATTTTTGTAAATTCCTTCAAATATATTCTATAAGGTTTATGCTTTATTCTATTTCTACTTCCATTTCTACAAACACATCTTACATGTTACAGTTACTTTTTATATAACTATTTGGTTACTTCTTTATTATGTTTTTTGTTATTGTTACCTTATGGTTTGGCTCTTATTATTGTGTCCTCAATGTGGGATTTGAGATACTTTTATTTTTTTTTATTACGGTTAATATGTAATTATTTAGTATACATGGATTACTAAACCGGGTTTCATTACATGATGTTTCATTTTTGGTTACCATTAAAACTCGTTATAGTTACTATTATATAATTATATGGTTCTTTGTTTTATTATGTTACATTATGGTTATAGTATACATGGATTGCTTAAACCTGAGTTTCATTACATGATGTTTCATTTTTGGCTACCATTAAAACATGTTTCGTTCTTATCATATAATTATATGGTTACAGTTTATTATGTTACATTATAGTTCTTGTTATTAGTAACCGGAGATAGTTACAGCTTATGATCAGACAAACATTAATTGTTAAATGTACATGTGTGAGTGTCCTATTTATCTACAAGCTTGTTAGTAACCAGATAATTATCATAGATAGTTACTAGCTTGTTAGTAACCAGATAATTATAAGCTTGTATCAAGACAATTATAAGTTTGTATCAAGACTGTTATAAAGCTTGTATATGTTTACTTTATATTGATAACTCATGATGGAATCAAAAATAAAAATATTAATCAACATCAATTTTGGTTACTGTACACCATCAAAAATGTTACCAACCATGTGGTTAATGGTTACAAACAATAAAAAATTATATATTTCTGTAAACAATTAGATTTGTTGTATTGGTTACTGTCAGTCTCCATTGTCTAACAACTGAATAAACATTATAAAGTAACCAAATCAATATTAGACAGTAACCAAATTACATAATATTAGTAATCAGAAAATAAACTAAATTTTTACATGCAAATTTAAAGGCCTAAATAATGGAATTCGACCAAAAAACCATGCAGTTCACCAGCAAAGTTGGTGACTTTTGATCGTTGACCCGTTTCCAATGAAATTAGGCTCTGAAAACGACAAAATTCGATACTCCAAACTTGACAGAAAATTGCCAAATTGTCACTGCAACCAAATAAACATTATACTGTAACCAATTAAATAGTATACAACAACTAATATTTAACAGTTGTATGAAGGTAACCAATGTAGTCAATAAGTAACTACCAATATAAAATAAACAATTATAAAACCCAATAACATTATAGAGTAACCAAATAAACACCTTTCAGTATCTAAATACATATTATACAGTAACCAAAATATATGTAATTAGTAGCCAAGATTATAAAAAATATTTTTACATTCATTTTACAACCAAAATAATCAGTAATGACTTTGTTACAAATTAAAGACTAACAGGTGTATAAAGGTAACCAATGTAGTTAATCAGTAACCATCAATATAAAAAAATCGGTATAAAACACAAGTAATATTATGTAGTAACCATGGTAATATTACACAAGAAACAAGTCAAAGATTATAAACTAACCAAATCAAGATTAGAAAAGATAACAACATATATTTACTTAGTATCCATAACATAAAACATATTTGACAAAGATTTTACAAAGAAAAACAAATAATATAAAAAATATCAATATGTCTTTAAAGGTGTATTAGTTACTATTAGTCCAAACATCAAATTTGGTGTATTAGTTACTATTAGTCCATGTAACCAATACAATGTAGTCAATAAGTAACATCCAATATAAATGAAACAATTACAAAAGAATATAACATTATAATTTTACACAAGAACTGTGTCAAGACTTATTGAGTAACCATTATAATTTTACATATAAGTAACGATCAAGATTAATAAAGAACCAATATAATGTAAAAAAAGATCCAGTGTCAAGATAGTCATTAACCATTATAATTTTACACAAAGAACCAACTCAAAGAATATTCAAGTAACCATATAATGTTACGATGAATAGAATCGGCGATTAATCGATAACCAAAAACAACCCGGTAAAAATAGAGTTTTCCTTGCATTTTACAATAAAAACAACCAAATTATAATTTATTTGTTACCAACTAAAAGCGGACTTTTGTAATAATGTAACCAATTTGGCTAAAAAGTAACCATTAATATAAAAAACATAAGTAGAAATTGTACATTAATATGCTTCAAAGAACCAATAATATAGTAACCAATTAATCAACTGCGATAATTAAGTTTGCATTATTCGGTAACCAAGTCGGCGTATGTGTCATTAAATAATATTTTTAGGCGGTAACCAAGTCAACATTATAATAATTTTATAAAGAACCAATTCGTAATTAATCGATAACCATTATAGTGTTTACACAAGAAACAAGTCAAGATTTGTCAAGAATCAATATAATATTACATAGTAACCAAATCAAAGATTAGTCGGTAACCAAGTCGGCATTAATTAGTAATATTATCGCAATAACCAAAATAGCATTAGTCAATAACTAAGACATCATTAGGCGGTATAATGTTACACAAGAACAAATACAAAATAATCGAGAACCAAACCAATATTGCGATAAGAACCAATTTATATAACCTTAGTAACCATAATATAAAACATGTTTTCAAATACATTTTGCAAGCACAACATTCAGTATTCAAACTTTGTGACAATTTAAGTTCGAAAAACTTAAGAAAGATAATCAATTTAGTAATTCGTAGTAACTATAAGTATCTATATGCTTATAAGTTTTAAACTTACATACCACAGTATTTGAATCGAAGCTGATGTTGATTTTGTATTCAACAATCACTGCAACAATGTTTTTGGTTACTGATCTTGAAGGCGGCGTTGATTTTGTATGCTATTTTCGATCTTACAGATTCGTCGCGACAACAGTTTTCTTCTTAGAGATGCAAGATTACTGCAGTGGTGTGTCGCGACGAAAAGCTTCGTCTTCTCCGATCTCAGTGGTGTGTCGCGCAGTGGTGAAGATTTGGATTTCTCCGGTATCAAAGTTGCATGTTTTGTTCAGTCGCTTGATTTTAGGAGTGATTAGTTGCATATAGGAGAGTCCGTAACTGACGTATACGTGATTTTAGCAACTTTATATTGTGTTGTTTTATTTTTGTAATTATGTTGTGTATTTTATTTTTATAATTACTTTCTAAATGTTGTATATTAGTGTAAAGGAACCTATTCTAATTACAATGATACGGTCATTTGGATCTCATTCTAAAAAATTATGGGCCCTAATATCAGATGGGCTTACCATCAGATCGTAGCTTTAATTATTCAACAATACAATCCATGCATGATCATGATTTTTGTCTGTCCCAGGAATAGGAATAGGATATTCACTGCTCAGCTCTGCTCATAATGGTAGACAATTCATGATTTCGTATGTGTTACAAATTCATATTTTAAACTCAAGAGATACAAATAATCTTTAAAAGATAATTAATTGTATATAATTATGGATGGCCCAATTACATAAATAACCTAGTTTCATAAATTTATGTTACCAACACATTTTAGCAAAATATGAGAATATAGATATGTAAATTTGTATTTGTTTTGAGGCTGTTAAACTAATCGTGTAATATAAATATATATTTGTCAAGATTTAGATATATATATTATTTTCCTTTTACTACTACTAAGATGTTTATACACATTCTTAAATTATATGAATTTTTTTATATATTCTTTGCATCAACAAAATTATTTAATTTTTTTTTAAGAAAGGGTTATCTCCCATTTTCCCACACCCACATATATGTGTGGAAATTAAATGGAACTCTACCTAATTGTTTATCTACAATTTATAGGTCTTAAAAGAAAAATCCGACCTTGCGCTTACGAAGAGCATTTTAAAATTTAAAATTATTTAATTTGTTAATATATGTTAATGAATTTATATTAATAAAAAATAAACAAATTAAACCGTTAAAAAACATATTTACTTTACACGATAATAATATTCCATAATCTTAAACGAAATAAAGTTTTACGTATTTTAATTTTTTATTTATTAATAATCTTCTTCTTTTATTCATGAGATTAATTTTCTTAAATTTTTTAATTAAAATAAAATTTTGAGAGTAATGTATCTAACGTTCCCTTGCTTTATACTTGTAGGCTATATTTGTTTGTAAGTATTATACTTGTGATATGATTATAAGTGTCTTCTTTGTTTTAAAATTGGCTTAAATATGATTTACTATCCTAAACTATAGGTCATATTCCACTTCGGTGATCCACCTTTCAATTTTGTCAATTAGATGATTACTTTTTTTCAATTTCATTCAATTGGGCCTGCCACGTCAGAAATTGCTGACGTAGCATCCTAATAGGCTAAATAAGTGCTTATGTGTAAAAAAATATATATTTTAAATGATATCAAAGGACAAAAAAGTAAAATAACAAATAAAACAACTAAAAATTACACAAATAATATAATAATTATTTTTAATAAAAATAAAAATAAAACACAGTTTTTTGTAATAAAAAAAATGCAGTTTTTTTGTATTAAAAAAAAACACAGTTTTTTTTAATAAAAAAAAACCTAAAAAAAACGCAGTTTAAAAAAAATAACAAAACAAAAACGCCAAAAAAAAAAAAAAGCAACAACGCAAAAAAACATAAAAAAATGCAGTTTTTATGTAATTTTCAGTTTTTATTTGGTTTTATTTTTGTTTATAATAAAATAAAAATGCAGTTTTTTGTAATTTGCAGTTTTTTTTTTTTTTTTTTTTGTGTTTTGTTTTTTTATGCAGTTTTTTTAATAAGAATAAAAAAAAACAGTTTTTTTTAATAAAAAAAAATAATAAAACGCAGCTTTTTAATAAAAAATAATTATTTTTAATAAAAATAATTATTATATTATTTATATAATAATTATATAAATAATTTATATTATTTATATAATTATAAATAAATAATTATACAACTAATTTATATTATTTGTGTAATTTTTAGTTGTTTTATTTATTATTTTACCTTTTTGTCCTTTGATCTCATTAAAAATATATATATTTTTTACACATAAGCACTCATTTAGCCTATTAGGATGCCACGCCAGCAATTTCTGACGTGGCAAACCCAATTGAATGAAATCGAAAAAAATAAATAGTTCAATCATCTAATTGACAAAATTAAAAGGTGGATCACCGAAGTGGAATATGGCTTATAGTTTAGGGTAGTAAATCATATTTAAGCCTTTAAAATTTAGACTTGAAACTATTAGTCTCTGATTATAAAATTACTTAATAGTCTTGACATTATAATTATAATCCTAAGATTAATAGTCTTTGGGATTATAATCCCAAAATTATAATATTTACAAACAAACATAACCCTAAAGTATAAAATTAAGACTTATTAACTTTTAAAAAAGTAGTTTAAAATATTTTTAAATTTAAAATTAACAAATTATATAAATTTGAAAAACAAAAAAATTTCAGTATTAATAGTAGTTCTTAGATACTTTGTCGTATATTCATAATTATATTATTATATTTCCAGTCTATTTGATATTTAAAAAAATTAATTTTTTAAAACGGGGTGAGTATTCTTTACTAAACTTTAGGAAAATTATTCTCAAATTTTTACCAAACACGTTGTAATTGTCAAAAAATTACCGAAACAATCTCTGAACTAAACAACAAAACCTGGAAAAAATAAATAAATGAAAAAGTAGAAATGGAAACTCTTATTATAGCAAGCAAAAAAAAAAAAAAGAAAAAAAAAAGAAAGAAATGGAAACTCTCTCTCGCAACCATTTTCGTTCCCTCTTTTTCATTTGACGTTCAGTTGTAGCTGAGTTCATTCATCTACCGATTTCGCCTGCCGGAGCTCCGGCGACCCGATCTCCCTTATATATTCTACGGTAACCTACCGGTGGAATCTTCTCAAATCTTGGTATATCGCTCGCGCCTAAATATCCTCCCAATTAGTTTGCATTTGCTCATCGCAATTTCTCTCTTCTGTATATGCGTAGACATATATGTATTTTGAATCCTCTAATTGAATATTAAATCAACAATTTTTGTATGCGTTTATGTGTGCTTGTACTTCATATATACATTTAAACAAACAGCATTTTGAGCTATTTAGTTAATAACCAAGTTGATTATTGTGAGAAAATCTCATTAATAACGTGGCTAAGTTTGGTATTGATGTTAAAATGTTCAAACTATGAGGGGAAAATTCTATCTTTCTTTAAAAGAAATTAACTTGCGATACTGGTGATGTGTTTTATTTTACATAGGTCAAGTGGGGGAAATTTCTTCATAGTATAGACCAAGTAGCTTCGCCCCTGATTACTGTTCTTATTTATTCTAAATCCCTATAAAAATTCTTCCTATTTCTCTTTTTCTGGAAGTAAATTGGTTTAAGAAAATACTAAGAGGAAGCTGACAGTATGATAAGCATTCCTATATGAATACAGTTCTCTAGCTTGCTAATTATTGTTTACTCCCTAGTTACACAGAAAGAGTCTCATTTGAGTTTGATCCTATCAAAATACTAAAATTTAAATTGGGATGTGAATTTATTTTAATTTTCGAAATAATAATTTTGTACTTAGTAATACTTTTTAAGTAGGTCTCAATAAACTATTGTATTAATCAAATTCAATAAAATTCACATCAATTTTGAATATTAAGATTACGCAAATTGACTAGGAAAAAATCAAATGAGATTTTTTTTGTTTTGTTTTAGCAGAGGGATGAATTTCTTTATCTTCTTTCACAACAGCTTCTATACGCTCTAGAAAGAGAAGTAAAATTCAGGAGTATTATTTAGGGGATCTTCTTTAAATGTCTTTAGACAATTGTGACAATTATTTTCCTTTGGCGGCTTTAGAATTGTACAATTATCTTGATCTTATCAAAACTAAAGTGAAGTACAAATTAATCAGTTCGATTAGTTGTTATATTTGCTCACGTGGTGGAACCAAACAGTTAAAATACTGAAGAAACTGATCACATATTGAGAATCTTAGGACAAGTGCATATCGTTATATTCTGGTGTGGTAGTGGGATATTTTCTTCTGTCCATATTCTCTGAACTTTAGTGAGTGGATCATATACTATCCTTCCACAAGTGCTAATTTATCTTTAGTTTAAAACCTTCATCTTCCCTTTTATTCCTAATACTCATAGGGATTCAAAGAGAATTGATGTGCAATATCTTAATGATTATATTTTCCTGCTTTGAGTTCGGCTTATAGTTTAACTGATTGAACTTTTTAACGTGCAGGTACCATATCCCATATCTGAAGTTTTGTTACTTATGCAGAAATGATACCTGAGATAACAAGTATAGTGAAAGAAACTTCTGAAAATGGTACAGATTTATCCACAGATGATATTGGCAGTATTGAGGAAATGCCCGAGGATACAATTTTGTCACGACAAACTTCTGTTAATCTTGTTCCATTTATTGGCCAGAGATTTGTCTCGCAAGACGCAGCCTATGAATTTTATTGTAGCTTTGCAAAGCAATGCGGCTTTTCAATCAGACGTCATCGTACTCGGGGAAAAGATGGGGTAGGTAGGGGAATCACAAGAAGGGATTTCACTTGCCATAGAGGAGGCTATCCACAGCTAAAGCCAGCGGAAGATGGAAAGCTACAAAGGAACCGGAAATCTTCACGTTGTGGATGTCAAGCATACATGCGTATTGTCAAAAGGGCAGATTTTGATGTCCCTGAATGGCGTATTACCGGTTTCAGCAATGTCCACAACCATGAACTTTTGAAGTCAAATGAGGTGCAGCTTCTTCCTGCTTACTGCACTTTGTCTACAGATGACAAGAGTCGTATTTGCATGTATGCAAAAGCAGGGATGTCAGTGCGACAAATGCTAAGGTTAATGGAGCTAGAGAAGGGTGTTAAGCTAGGTTGTTTACCATTTACAGAAATAGATGTGAGAAACCTGCTGCAATCATTTAGAAACGTGGACCAAGATAACGATGCTATTGACCTTCTTAAAATGTGCAAAGAGAAGAAGGATAAGGATCCCAACTTCAAATACAACTTTAAGATAGATGCTAATAACAGGTTGGAAAATATTGCCTGGTCATATACGTCATCAATTAGATCATATGAGGCTTTTGGAGATGCCATAGTTTTCGACACAACTCACCGATTGGATGCTTACGATATGATTCTAGGTATTTGGATTGGAGTGGACAATCATGGAATGAATTGTTTCTTTGGTTGTGTTCTTTTACAAGATGAGAACATGCAGTCTTTCTCCTGACCTTTGAAGGTGAGAAGCTGAATAATAAGTTTAAATGGATCTTTATATCTTCATTATATTGATTTACATTTCGCTAAAAGCTTTATGTGCTTCAGTGTGTGGTTAAAGAAATGAAAGGTGGATACCTAGTTGAAATCCTAATAATTTTTTTTAATTAGAACGAATAGCTTAGAGCTTCAGTCCAAAGACTTGCAAGATTTCCAGAACTAACCAAGCCTTTTCCAATTTGGGGAACTCAAATGCCTTTTCTTCTTTCATTTGATTGAAATATTCAATTCTTGTATGAATATTTTGATCTCAGAAAAATTTCTTGTTCTTCAGTGCAGTCATTCTTTAATGGGTAAATGAACCCTAATATCCTATTTTGAAAACTCTTCAGGCTTTATAATTTTGATTATTCTTTCTTTTTCTTACTGTTTTTTCTAAAGAAAAGAACTGATAAAATGATATTATTAAGTTCCTAATGTACCATATATCTTCTGGACCCCATAAAAGAGGTTTTTTTTGGTTTAGGGGTTAGCTTGGATGGTTTATATTAGTGCTGTAGGACAGCATGCCACATTTTCTTTATATGCTTGCTCATACATTTTCTGTAGAAATTGATTTTGTTGTATTTATTTTTTCGTCTCTCTCAAATGTTGTGTGACAGACTTTCTTGGGCTTCATGAATGGAAAGGCTCCACAAACAATTTTAACTGACCAAAACATGTGGCTAAAAGAAGCACTTGCTGCTGAGATGCCAAGCAGCAAGCATGCTTTCTGCATTTGGCATATAATTCCAAAGTTTTCAGATTGGTTTTCTGTATTGCTTGGTTCACAATATGATAGATGGAAGGCTGAGTTCCACCGGCTTTATAATTTGCACTCGGTGGAGGAATTTGAAGTGGGATGGAGAGAGATGGTTGACATGTACACATTACATGGAAATAAGCACATTGTCAGCTTGTATACCTTACGTACATTCTGGGCACTGCCTTTCCTTAGATGTTACTTCTTTGCGAGAATGACAAGTACATTTCAGTCAGAATCATTAAATGCTTACATTCAACGGTTTCTGAGTGCTCAATCCGTACTCGATAATTTCATTGAGCAGGTACTGGACTCTTAATTGTATATTGATTCTTGAGTACATTTCCTTACATTGCCATATGCCCCTGTTTTCAGGTAGCTGCTGTGGTAGATGTTAAAGATAAAGTAGGACTAAAACAGAAGATGCAACGGAAGATTCACAAAGTCTCCCTCAAAACGGGGTCACCAATCGAGTCACATGCTGCTACTGTTCTTACACCATATTCCTTCTGCAAGCTACAAGAGGAACTTGTACTGGCACCACAATATGCATCTCTGATGGTAGATGAAAGTTTCTTCATTGTGAGACACCATACAGAAATGGATGGAGGGTGCAAAGTAATTTGGGTCGCACATGATGGATTTATTAGCTGCAGCTGCCATCACTTTGAGTTTACAGGCATTCTTTGTAGGCATGTGCTTCGTGTTATATCCACGAACAATTGTTTCCATATTCCAGATCAATATCTACACATCCGTTGGCATGATGTCACCTTACCATTGACAAAGTCTGTTCAAACTTCCACTTTTGGGGAGCATGCGGGAAAAATCCAGTGGTTACAGTCCATAGTTTCAACACTTGTTACAGAATCAATGGAGACAGAAGAGCGCCTTGATGTTGCATGTGATCAAATTGGTTTGGTGTTGGCTCGCATCAAAGGTTTTCCTGGGCAGTCGCATGGTGCTAATGATATTTCTTATAATAGCCCATCGGGTTCATTGATTCTTCCTGAAGTTGAAGATTCTGATGGTGTTGGTCAAAGTTTCACTAGGAATCCGCATGAATCTCTTACCCTAGGAAAGTTGAAAGAGAGGAGATCAAGAGATGGGATAGATATATATAGAAAGCGAAGGCGTTGCTCATTGACTTGCTGTGGGCAGTTTGGACATGATGCTAATGATTGCCCAATGATGGAAGGTAATGATTTGAATGGAGAGGCCTTAGGGTATTTATAGGTAAGAAATCCTGCTGTACTAGTTGATATATACCACTGTTAAAATACTGCAACAATCACCAGTCCGGTCGTACTATTTTTTGTAAACTTGTTACAAATGTGGAATTGGCATTACTGATATATATAGTATTGTACTTTGTCTGATATTCCAGAGAAATAGTAGCATTCTCAGGATTTCTGGACTTGGTTAACATAGATATGTTTATTTCTTTGTGGCTCAACTTGTAATATCATGACCCAAGTGACAATGCCAATTCACTAATATGGAAAAGAACAAAAATGAATGGAATTTCCATGTCTTTTTTGGAACTAGGTAAATTTGCTTGATGCATTTGTATATAAATCTTTTAAGATTTTGAAAATTGGTAATGTGGCCTGAACCCATTCTATGGTTTGCAGCCTGACTAGGTACTTGTTGGTAAGGTTAAGCTACTAATATTGTGAATTTGTGCTGTCTGTTTTTAAGAAATTTACAATTTCCAGATTTGATAGTCGAAGGTGGAATTTGGGGTTTTTTTAAGGCTGGAGATCCATATTTATTATGTGATTTATTTTTGGGGTGGTTTATTTTCTCACTTTTTTTTTATTTGGAGGAGCCGTGTGGGCTTAATCAGAAGTATCAACTTCGGTTTCAGAGTAGCAACTGGAAATATTTTTCTTTAATGGTCTTTGTTTTCACATTGACAATGGAGCTACGAAGCCATTGTAGTCGTCCATTTTTTCGGGTTCGTCAACAGCTTTCTGAATATTGTCATGCCTTTCTAATCCATAATCCTTATAATGTCAAGCTGTTTTCCCCCTTCCTGCTATGGTCACATGATGGCATCCTTTGTACTGTTTTCTTTAGTTAAACATTAGTGCCATAGTAATTTGGCAGTCCGTTTCTTGGTTTGGTAGGGAACCTTCCGGACCACAGTAATTAAACATGTAACAATGAGTCTGCATTTACACTAGCCTTTTCATGTATCGTTAAGAGATGGTTCAACACTAAGGGAAATTAACCTGAATCCAGTATTTGCTTGAATAGCATGTGAGTTGTGATTCTGTACCCACTTCATAATTTAATCAATCAAGTGGAGTTGTTTATTTACTGTTATGGTTCCTTTGCTTACACGAAACAATTGAGAATGCTTAGCATGTCTTCTTTCCCTTACTTTTCCTGTTACTACTTCTTAGAAGGATGCATTCTGTGTTGTTTAAATGACTGAGCAATTGTCTTATTAGTGGAGAACAAATGTCTTTCCCTTGCTATATTGAGTTTGATAATTTTTTTAAGCTTTTCATCTGCACATGCCAAGTATTTCTATGTTGCCTATTGTAAAGAACTTCAACCGCATCCGACTTGTTTCTTAGAACTAATACATCTGGAGAAGTACAATTTTGTTATTGGACATTTAAGCTGTTGCATATCCTGCATAAGTCTGATAATGCTCGAGAGCTTCAGCAAATTAAGTTAGCAGGTATATAATATAGTTCATAAATCATAACTGATTATGTTCTGTATGCCGAAAATCTCTGCCTATTTGCTTTGTCCTTGGTTATGCCATCTACTTGTAACAATGCTGAAATTGGAATTCTAAGTCAATGCCATAATACAATACTAGTTTGTAACATATTATAGAACAGCAATATCATTACATAAACCTGAACATTTGATACATCAGAGTCGAATATAATTCAATACCAGTTTATAGGCATATATTTTAGCTTTCTGTTTTATCAGCTAAACAAACCTTACTTAGCCTACTTGGCAATGCTCCAACGTCATTGTTTCTAATCCTTCTCCGTCCCGTCCGGCTTGAACCATGTAGTGCTCTCTGTGCAAGTGTTTTTACCAATTGGGATTCAGCCGTTTCTGTAGATCTTGTTGTATGATTCTCTTGGTTGATGCAGGTAACAGTGACAGTTACTTTCTCAGGATCCATTCTATCTTGAATTGAAGAGAACATGAGAGAGTACTACTTGATTTATAGTGTGTGCGTTCATCGAGATAAATCAGTTACTTTGAAGCAAAGCTTCATATAGCCGAAAGAACTTCCAATTATCACTCTTTTTACGCATCTTTAGAAGGAAGAATAAAATATAAACCAAACCAAAGAAACCAACTTTTTTGTTTGTTTGTTTTAATATCAAAAGAATCAACTTTGGAACTATTTATGCACTGTTCTTGTCCTCAATGCATGTATTGTAATCATTCCACTCTAACAATAGTTACTATTAATAGCTTTATGGATATAGATGTAACCAACGTTAGTTACTTCAAGTGTGAGCCGACCATAACTTTGTACAAAAACGACATAGCTGCTGTCCAAAAGGATTCAAGACGCTAGCTTGACATAGAAACAATCCCCTGATTGACCAAATTGGACCACTCTTATGTCCTGGCTTTTCTCCATCCTAAAGCAGAAGATAGATTGGTTTATATTCAAAATTCAAGTTTATCCAATTTCAAAACACAAGCACAGGATTAGCCACCAAAACAAATGGAAACTGGAATGGTTGAAATGAACCACTATTCACCTCACATCCCTCCCTGCATTTTCCAAAAACTGGCCTTCTAAAAGCCACACTGTATCATATTCCACGGTACAAAATAATCCAGGGCTGATTTAGCTTAAAGAACGACGACTTTCTGAGACTATCTATGTTTGTACAAATAATTGTCCTTTCTCCCACTTCTGCCTGTAGCTAGGTGTTATAGTGCTTTTCCAAACTGCACTATGGTTAAGAGAGAAGAGAGGGGAGAGGGGTAGAGAATAATTTACACTCCGGAGATTTTACAGTCTTATATACAGGCGGTTCATGTGCAGGCATCCAGCAACTACTCCCCAAAACAATATCTCAAGAGTTACAAATGCCCCTGTACCCCACTTCGTAGAATGAAACATGGCTTGCAAGAGCGACTCAGTGCTATCTACCTGCACGAAATGTTGGAAGTTAGATGGTTAACTAAGGAATTTGTCAGACGAACCACAAAAGCAATTATAATTCATCTTCTATACATCTGGAATAAAAACTTTTGGAACATTGTACATAAAATCATTTGATGATTGATTACTAACTGGAACGTGACAACCACTAATAGAACAATGAGAAGTCAACTCACTTTTATCGATTACAAGTCTCATTTAAAAACACTTCCATATTATAAATTTCCTTTTTATTTGTAAAGCAAACACACTTCCATATTACTCTAGCGGCTTTTTAGTGCTTCTGGCCAAAATGAATATCGACACAAACTCACTACAGGAGGTGGATATTGCCATTGTGTATAGGTACATTAACCGAGTTCATTTAATGTTTTATACCATCATGTTGATATAAACATTTGGGATTCCTCCTCTTGGACCAGTATATTTTTAAACTTTCAACAAGTAGCTTCTCCTGAACATAACTTCAGTGCCTTCCCGCGCGAAGCGAATGGGCGCTATGCTGTTGGTCAGTTTCGGGGCGAGAAACAAAAAGACTTGGATCGACGAGCTTTTTCAGCCCGAAAACTAAGAATCAATGGAATGTCTGTCTATCCATGAACATCTATTCTATCTATATAGTTGAGCCACCTATTATAAAATTATAAAAAAGGGGACGAAATTCCCATTTTTATCCAATGCTTAATCGCACTGTTGATTGGGTTGAAAGCGGGAGATATATGGGAGATTGATATATAAATTAGATTAATTCCGAGAAATAAGAAGTTATAAAGTTACACAAAAAGTTTTCAAAATAATTAGAATCAATTAGTTTCAACAATTCATTATTTTAACTAAGGATTTTATCCAACCATTTCATTTTACCAAGTTCAATGTTAGCTAGATTAGTCAACATTTATATGTTTTGATGCAACAACAGAATGTTATTTGTCGGTTAATTGGTGAGGTGGTGGTGGTTCCTTTCCTCTCTTTTTTAGGGTAGAGTATATATCCCACCTCTGAAATTGTACGGTTGTATAAGAGATAATCCAATATGTTTGACCACCCCTCCCCCCTTTCTTTTTTTCCTGAAGAGAAGCTTGAGGTATGAACCATGCTGCTTGTTGTGTTCATATAGTGAGTTGAAAAGAATTGCAGCATAGAAATCTAGCTTGAAATGGGAAAATGCATAACATTATTATAATCTATCAAGAAAATGATACCAGAAATTAATGATTATAAAACAGAGAATAAAGAAACATAGGTGATAAGAGAATTACCAGATTGTATTCAGGAGAACACCAATAGAAACCTTGGACAGCAGATGGAAAGATGTCACAAGCAGCCAAAGCATAAATAATGAGGGCATTCATTCCTACCCACTGAAGTATTATCGTGGGTTTTCTGATATGTTTGACATCAACCTGCATCAATTAGAGTTGAAATAAGCACTAATATTCCCCTGCTAACCTACTATGGTAATATTCCTGTCAAGACAACACTACGCTACTAAAAATTAACTTACAATGTAAAAGATAATGGTTAAGAGCAAGCCCGATGCTCCTGCTGTGACGCACATATAGCTCAATGTATATAATGGTTTGGACAAAGGAACGCCTGGAAGGTTGCGTATATAATATTGAAATTATTAGATGTAAACACATGAACCTCTGATAATTTTGTGATTGCAAACCCAGCTGCTTGAATAGAAAAATACCTAGAACCACCAAAACAAATCCTGAAATCAGCAGAAAGAAAGAAGATATGGACCACATAATTACCCTTTCCATGTGCCCCTGCAAAAAAGTAAACATTTTGAGATAGAAAACTCAAGCAATAAAAGGTCCTACCAGTGCACAATGCTCCCTCAAATAGGGGGCTCGAAGCCTTACCTCTGTTTACAGAGAGATGTAGCACAAAATAAAAATTCATTATGTCACATTATGAATGAGAACTGAAAACATTTCTGCTAATGAAAGAGAACACGTAGAGAAGCAACAAAAGTATTTTTTTTTTTATTTTCATTAAAACGGGAGGGGCAACAAGAAAGTATGTTACCTTAAAATGTACAATGATGTGCCCATAATACAGACCCACAAAACACGTAACAGCAGCCATCAACGAACTAAAAATTTCATCCAATAAAACAAATGAGCAATTTGATAAGAGAACCTAGCTTCAAGAATGATAGATGTTGAGTCCGAAAATTATCATCTATGATTAATTGGTAATACGTGAAGCAGAACCTAGCAGTGCACAAAATATTGTAGGTGCTATTTTGATTTTCATGTATACAAATATAATAGAATGCTATCAAGAATAATAATAAAGAATCCAATACTTGTAATGTCCACAAGTCATAAAAATAAACTGATAAAGCAATGTATCAAACATCTTCATTCTATAAGCTTTACAAATAGAGCCAAATAGGAAATAACTGACAACAATTATACCTATCTATACAGACTACTTCTGTTAGTTATCATATTTGTTCCAAAACCAATCGTATGTTCAAGCTTCACAGAGACTTGGCACAGAGTAAATGGGATAAGAGTCTTTTCTAATAAACCATGTCACTTGTGGTATTTTTTGAAATACCATTTGGTCATATTGTAATTGGACATGTAAAACGAAGTGGCCAAGAGTCTGTGAAAAGTTGCGGTCCAAAATGGACACAGCAACTTTTTTGGGTAGCATCTGTTCTTCTAGCTTCTACCAATCCAAATATTGAGACATATAGACTCTATTGTCGGGGTTTTGTGTATTTCACACTCTTACCGAAGCAAGGCATTGACAATTTTCATAAAAAAGAACATATTAGACACACAGAGAGAGCTTATCTAACCTTAATATACC
The DNA here is from genome assembly GCA_020205605.1 of Panax ginseng. Classification (NCBI taxonomy): domain Eukaryota; kingdom Viridiplantae; phylum Streptophyta; class Magnoliopsida; order Apiales; family Araliaceae; genus Panax; species Panax ginseng. The sequence goes on along the minus strand of CM035136.1, from coordinate 6,493,553 downwards.
TTCAGGTTCAAATGGAGCAAGACACCACCCAGGTGAATTTGGTGGTAAAGGTCCATAATCAGGAGAATTAACACTGCAATTCTATAAACATGAAGAAGTAATATACCCAAAGTTAATTGCAAGTTATTCTATTACGAAAAATATGTAAGCTGAGTCATAAAAGAAAGTACCAAAGATAACCTGTGTTCTTCTGTAGACAGGATGCTTATAAAGATGTTCACCAAGAAAAATTCGATCAATCAAGCCAACTACATTACAAGGAGGTTCAAGGCTACCCCTCACTCCACATAACACCTTCAAATAAATTTGAGAACTTTCGAATCAATTCTGTTAGCTAAGATGGTAAAGATACATGTAATACTGATTTATCTCCAAAAGCTTTTGCCAAAATAAGAATATGTAAGAAAGAGAGAGAAATCAGAAGTTTTTCAAACACTAATACATGAACTGAAAGATTTTTCTACTATGAAAAACACATTCAAACCTATCAATTAAGGTGATAATATGGGAAACAACTAAATTATGGTACATGATACAGTGTTAGTGGAGTTTAATATGTCATTCAATGGTTTAACTTTAACACCAATGTATATATCTAAATATGCATTTTGAACAACTGCAATAGGTATTTGAGTTCAGACTTACAGTCTGGTACCCAAAACTTGAATTTTGCATCATGGATTAATTATATTCCAGGAGTTAGGTATTGGGGTGAAAACAATCTCACAAAGCCTTCTCCATTAACTTGGAATGGACTACACATGTTTCTTTTTCCTCTTAAGACACCTTGTCAAATTCTGTTATGCATTTTCTTACTTCTCAAACCACTTTCCGTTTCCCTGCCCTTATCATTGTTGCGTCTTTAATTTGAACTACAAAGACCACTTGCCAAGGAAGTACTGCACAAAACAAAATCATGGTAAATAGGTTTACCTGATCTCCTTTTTATATGGTACTACTGCATCTTCACATGAAATAATTATCGAATATCCTTATGTTATCACTTATTTGGCTCTTCATGATCAGCCAGTCCAAAATAATTATATAGATACGATTTGTTTGAACTTTGTATCGATGTTTCACTAGAAATAAATTTATTTAAGATTCAAACGTGACAACATATATTAGGTAGGCCTTTTTAAAAAAATAGAGGGAAGCTAGTGAGAAGAAAGCATTACACCATCTGATGTTTTTTTTCTTCCCTTTGCTAAGAGTCCACCATCTAATTTTTTTTCTTGCTTTTTTTTTAAAGTTTATTTGTATTTTCTTTAGAAATTTTAGCAGGTATATTAACATTATTCAGCATAGAAGTGGTCTATATATAAATATTGATTATGAAGGATCTGTATTTGTTACATTGTTTTGTCAAATAGACTAATACAAATTTTCTTTCTCAAATATGCATAGAGTAAACTCACATTTTTACAACAAATGTATCACATCTTCACTTCACCTAAATGGAAGGCTGAACATGCTAAACTGAAAAAGCACAAAGTAATACCATCACCATGCCATTCAGTGACAATGTAAACCCATTAGTCCGATTGTTGATCCAATTGTAAATTTTAAGGACATATTTTAAAGCCAAATCATCCGAATTGGCAACGTCTTAGAAGAACCTAGTTACTATATATTCTTACCGACTTGATTGAAACTATATAGGTTGCGTAATTGCAGAAACAGGGATAGAAAACAATATATAAAGAAAAGTATCCATCAGCAATAAATCATATATTAAAGTAACTCGAACACCACTGACTACAAATTAATCAAGAGCCATCAAACAGAGAAATTGGTGATGGGCTGATTGCCAAAGACCATATCCCCACTATCAAGATAACCCAATTATTAAGATCCAGAGGAACAAACTCATGAAAGAAAGTCGACCAAGCATACAACTAATAGCAGGACAGTGAAGATGGTCGAGATACATCATCAGAACGACCAAGCATACAACTAATAGCAGGACAGTGAAGATGGTCGAGATACATCATCAGAACATTTGGAACCGTATCACAAAATATCCAATAATATCTCTCCACCCAACTCAATGCAACAAAGTTATTCCCTAAATGACCATCATTGTCAGGGCAACATGCTTATACTCTAGGTGAGCAGGAGTGAGGAAGACAGTCTGAGAAGCAATATTGGGGAAAAAATAACTAATGATATAGTCACTCCCACTTAAGACCACCAGTACTTCTGTCATGGAAATCACAGGTATTAGGTTTGTAAGACAAACTCAAACAAGGGAGGAAAAAAAAAGAATTTCATGATTACCCCACTAGCTAAATTTTGCAGTGTGCCAATATGTCAAGCCCTTGTTGAAACTTAACCAGAAAATAAGAGAGAAACAAAGATATAGAAGGATAGAATTAGAGAAAAAGATAGAATAAGGGAGGAAGAAGGAGAAGAACACAGTGTATCACTATTCGTGATACAGAGAGAGAGAGAGAAAGAAAAAGCTTAAAAGCTTTCTTCATTTCATATATAAAATGCATATTATCAAACTTGGGCCTTACTCTTCCCATTACACACATATATATAGCTAGCTATTGTAGGAAAATAAAATCTCTTAACCTATACTACTCTCTTATCCTTCACTCACATGCTAACTAACCACCCATGTGCCCACATGTGCATTCAAAATATACAACTCTAGAATATACTAACTATTTTTGTTAAGCCCAGTTTACCCCTGCTCTTGTTCCTACATTCCCTTCCCCGTAAGAGGATTCATGTTCTCATGAATGTGGTAATAAGTTTAGATAGTTGAGCTTGAGGCAGGTCTTCATCAGGTAGCTTCCTCCAAGCTGCAATATTTTCATTGCACCAAATATTGATAAATGACTTTGCTTCCTTTAAAAACCTTCTTTGTTCCAAAGTTCTGAAAGGCCCAACATCAAACCTTCCTTCTTGGTTAACCTCAGGTAGTTGTATGCTGAATGTAGTTGTTCCCAAATGCCTTTTAAGTTGTGATACATGAAAATTTGGATGTATTTTGGAAGTGCTAGGCAACTCAAGTTTGTAGGCAACAGTTTCATGTTCTTCGCCATTGACACTGAGCTTTGTCGGGCTGTAATTTTAAATATACCAAATCCCCAACCTCAAACTCTCTTACAGTCCTCCCTTTATCAACATGGCTCTTCATTCTTTGTTGTGCCTTAGCTAGATTTTCCTTAAGAATTTCCATTTGATGTTGTTTTTCTTTAAGAATATATTCAACTGTTGCAATTTTGGTACCAAGTGTGGTTGAGATGTTTAGATGCATGGGATCATGACCATAGAGAATTTTGTAAGGTGTGGTTTGTAGAGAAGTGTGATAAGTGGTTTTAAACCACCACTCAGCCATAGGTAGCCAGGAACTCCATTGCTTGGGTGAGTGGATATACGTGCACATTAGGTACTGCTCCAAACATTGGTTTATTCTTTTTGTACTCCCGTCACTTTGAAGATGATAATAGGTATTAATATGAAGTCTGGTCCCAGCAAGTTTAAAGAGTATTTGCTAGAAATTACATAGAAATATTGTCTCCGTCACTTCCAATAGAATTGGGAATCCATGTTGTTTTAAAAAAAAAAAATTCAAAGAACGTTGAGATAATGTTTTGGCAGAAATAGGGTGATTGAGAGTTCAGAAATAAGAGTTTCTACTATACTTATTAGTGACAACTCAAATAACTTTATAGCCCTTAGAGTTGAGGAGTCCACTAATGAAATCCATAGCTATGTCCCTCCAAGGTTGTTAAGGAATAGACAGAGGCTGGGGAAGCACAGGACTGCTCACATTTTCATGTTAGGAAAATTAACAAACAAAGCATTCAACCACCCATTTGGTTATATCACTTTTCATCCCAATCCAATAGTAGTACTGCTCTATCCTTTTTAGAGTAGCCCTACCCACCTGGTTCCTGAGTGGCCCCTAACTCCTTTTTCATGGAGTTCTTCAAATAGTTGTTTCCTCTGCTCCCCTTAGTTACCCACTTACCCCTGTACTTAAGCAATCCATGGACTAATTCACACTCATTAGGTCCCATTTTTGTAGCTGCTAACTTAACTATGACTGGAGAAATATTACCATCCCCTTCGTAGCTTTGAACTATCTGAGACATCCAAGCTGCTTGGGCTATGGTTAAGTCAGGCTAGAAAATTTGTTGGTTCTGGGGACTTTTGGTTCCTTATCCTTTGCAGCTGTGTTTCTTCCCCATTATACAGAAAATCATGATAATTTGGTCATAGTTGAAATGAACTGCCCCCAGTTACTTCATTCATGTGGTTCCCAGAATGGCATCATGTTGCTGCAATTTAATGATCCACATGGGTGTATTGAAACTGCGAGTTTCAAAAGTCCATGTAAACTCTGGGCACTATGGCTTACTATGAAGTTCCTCACCATTAGGAAGAGTGATAGTAATATGTGAGTTTCAAAAGTCTAAACTTTGGGCACCATGCCTTACTATGAAGTTCCTCGCCATTAGGAAAAGTAATAGTAATAAATAAGGTCAATAAGATGTATAGGGCAGTTTAGTGCCTTTGTAGCATTTTCACTTGGGAAATTTAAGGTACTACCATTATCTACTAGCATCATAAGTTATTTCCCTTCACTTTTTCCTTTGAGAACCAGGACTTGACCCCTATTTCCTTCCTCTTGAAGTTGCAAATTACACAAGGTAGTCATCCCTTTAAGTTTAGCATTCTCATTTATTTGGGTAGGCTCAAGTTCCTCATCAAACTGGGGAGGTCCAGAGTGATCTTCACATTCTGAGGTCTCTTGACAGTTTTGAAAATTCTCACAAGTAATCATGAAATTATGGGGAGTCTTACATTGGTGTCCCATGGTAAACTTTTCATCACAATAGAAACAAAGGCCCTTAGCCTTCCTTTCATCTCTCTAGGCTGCTGTAATAGGCTTAGGTTTATCAAAATCTTTCTTGTGGTAGGTGAGCATTGGTGTTTTGGTTGTAGAGGATGCAGGGAGGTCCATTTTAGTGTTGGGTTGGGTGTTTGTATAACTAGGTTGAGTTTTAAAGTAGTTGCTAGCGGGTTTAGAAGTGAGAGTCTCATAAAACTTGGCTCGTTTGAAGGCTTGGAAAAGTGTCTCTGGATCAAGAAGTTTAACCATCTTCTTAGTCTCATCCTTGAGTCCACCCACAAAGTTTCCTACAAAGAAGTCCTCAATCAAGTGAGGTAGTTTCTCAAGTAGTTTCCCTCTATGCCTTTCAAACTCATCATGGTAAGCATCCTCAGTGCTTACTTATTTTAGTAGTTTGAACTGTTCATATATATTCTTCACACCTGCCTCAATGAACCTCACAGTGAAGTCTCTTGCAAATTCCCTCCATGCAAGTCCATCGTTGCCATTGACATAAGACTTGTACCAAATAAGTATTTGGGAGACCCATGTAAATGCATTCCAACTATGGAAATCCTCTTATGGGAGTTGATTCCATAGATGCTAAAGTACTCTTCACAGTCTTAAATCCAACTCTTAGCATCATCACCCTCACTAAATGATGTTAACACCAATTTAAGATGCTTAAGTTCTCTCCCCTCTTCACCATCATCGTCATTTTGGTTCCTCCTCCATTGAGCATCATCTTCTTCATGTCTCCTTGCTCTTTCTTGCTCAACATGCCTAGGTCTCTAAAAAAACCCGTATCTCTACTTTGCCCCATATGAACATGCCTCTTGTCCCTTTTCTTGTTCCTAAAAGGATTCTCAAACCCCTCTTCATTATTTGAACCTCTTTGCTTTAACAACTCATTCATTCCACCTATGAAGTAGTCCATCTTTTCATCATTCCACCCATGAAGTAGTCCATATAGAGAGTAGGAATGAAAGGATCACAGAACAAGTGTGATTCTGAGTTCAAATATTTTTCCCCGGTAGTACAATACTGGCAGACTTTGAGTAATGAAGCTTGAATAGCTTTTTAAGTGAGACTTGGATATCCTTAGTGAAACAATCTAAGTATCCGTGGCCAAAACAAGTTGTAAATTCAACTAGATAAAGCTTAGTTGAATCTCAAAGAGTAAACGAGCACACAAAAGAAACACAAGCACCAAATGATCAAAACTAATATTATTACTAATTACCAGAGAAGTAACAAGTTCTAATACTAGAAAATAAACTGAAACTGTTTTGATTTTTGGAATTTAAAAACAGCTAGAAATTGATAATGATGTTCTCGGTTTTTGAATTCTTATACTAATACTAGAGAGGCTAACAAAGTAATTTGAGTCACTTAAACACAAACAAAAACATATCAAACATTAATTTCTAGATTCTGGAAATTTTTTGCCAACCGAGAAGAAAATGAAAATTATGGATTGAAATATGTTTGAATGTTGTTTTTAATAATAAAGACGTTATGGGCTAAGTGTATATGACTGAAACGAGTAAAATAGAAGAGATAATTACCTGAAACAAGTGATTAATCACTTCAAATTGTTGAGTTGCAGGCTCAGCAGAAAAACATAGCACCAGAATTCCTTTTTCTGTTGCTTGCTTGTTGTGATTCTGAGTTGTTGATGATAAGTTTGGGCTGAAAATAGAGTCTTAGAAGTATAGAAGAGAGTAGAATAAATAGAATTCAGATTGTTTTTGAAGGAGAAGATTTTAGAGTTGAATATAAAGAAGAAACAGAGTATTAGAAGGAAGAAGATGATTAGTTGGGATAGAACTTGAGCTCTTATACCAATTTGTCAAGCCCTTGATGATTAACCAGAAAATAAGAGAGAAACAGAGATATAGAAGGATAGAATTAGAGAAACAGATAGAATAAGGGAGGAAGAAGGAGAGAACAGTGAATACTCACTGAGAGAGAGAAAGAAAAAGCTTAAAAGCTTTCTTCATTTCATATATAAAATGCATATTATCAAACTTGGGATTACTCTTCCCATTACACACATATATATAGCTAGCTATTGCAGGAAAATAAAATCTCTTAAACCTATACTACTTTCTTATCCTTCACTCATATGCTAACTGGGTGCACACATGTGCATTCAAAATATCTAACTTTAGAATTTACTAACTATTTTAGTTAGTAAATTTCAGCTAAAAACTAGCAAAAGAAAAAAAAACTATTTTAGTTATGCCCAGTTTACCCTTACTCTTGTGATCCTGACAGTAGAACACATATCAAATGGAAACCTCAGTAGAGGCTTTAAGAACTGTATTTAATAACTCACAGTTTGAGTATTTGATCCATATCCTTTCTGTTGCGTTGTCCAGCTCATGCTCGAAACTTCAAAGGCCCAATTTGGAACATAAAGGCCATACAACAAGCACATATACAATGACCCTAGTAAGATAGCAATCATCCTACACCACAAGGAAAGAATTAGCTAGTAAAATACTAACCTCTAATAAAGAATTCTTATCACATAGTTGAATGATTTCATTTCACTAGTAATTTGCAAAAGGAAATTAAATGGTTACAGGTACTTGCCAAACAAGTATGAAACTAATGACATGTTAAAAGAATACACAAAATTGTATCACACAAATGAACTTGGCAATTAGCAAACAACTATCGATAACTCACATTAATGGCCTAACTCAACTCAACTCAACAACGCCTTTAGTCACAAACTAGTTGAGGTAGGCTAAAAATGAATCTCATATGACAACACAAAATAATAAAATAAATAAATAAAAGAAAAGGCGAGAAAGTAAAACAAAAATTAATTGCAGATGAGGATTTTTGAAAGGTGGTTGTAAAATCATATTTCAAAATTGTTAAGAACGACCTCTAATTTATCAATGTTCCAACTATCAGCAAATGAAGACACCTACAACAAACAACATGCAAATGAGTGACTTGAGAATTAGAACGTACAACATCCTAAATGATAAACTTACCATTGAATGCAGTATTTCTTCGCGAAAGCCACAACTGAATCAACCACAATATTATTCACAAACCAGATCTCCAAAACTGAAGCAAAGAGATACCCAATAGAAATCCTCTGCAGGTTATAAAGTATAATGTCTGATAATGCAGTGGTCAGGAGGTAATAAAATGGTAAAAACTCTATATGCACATAAACTGAACAAGCAATGTAACAACCATAGTTGTCAGAATCTTACGATACGTATCGTACCGTAGGGTGAATCGAAAATGACATTGTATCATCCTAGGATTCAGTTATGATTAAATACGATTCTGATACAATGCACGATACTTTTTAAAGTTAGCAACCGATTTGAAAAAGTTTTTAAGTAGAACCAAAAGAGTAAAAAACAACTTTTAATCATTCTAACATTTCAAATGAAGAGGTTTTTTTAGTATAAACATATTCTATATTGCTTGATGAGCCTTTAATCACTTTTTAGAAATTTTTATGTTCTTCAGAATGTCGCTCTATTTTTCTCTTTCTATAAGCAGATACATAAATCTCCACTTGTTAATTTGAATTATTCTTTTTTGTTTTATAGATAAAAGGTGAATCTAAATTTTCGTTTTCTCTTGTTACTTTATAAAGATTACATATAAATTTAGAGTATTTTGGCTACTATTTAACTTTAAAATTTATTTTTAGTCCATAATAATATTTAATTGACTACTTTTATATATAGTCAAGCTAATATGTTTTATTGTCCAGTATATTGTGTGTTTTATATGTTTAAATATATATTACCACATTTTTCATATCGTATCGTACGATATAATTTACGATACGATACATGAAACACGATATGGGAGTCTTCGATGCACGATATGATTCACGATTTGACAACTATGGTAAAGTCTTCTACATTTTTTAGGTACTTATAATTTCTTGATAAGTAGCAATGAGAATAAGCATTACTAAATCTTGATGTCTTCCATTTTGATAACCACTTATTCAAGATATAAACCTACTTTTAGGGGACAAAAACTCGCACTCGTCAGTCCCACTATAGTTGCTTCAATTGAAAATCATAACAAAATTTTTGCATCATGAATGTACAACACACATATATATGTTATTCAAACTACCTGTAGCACTCCCATCAATCGCATCTTGGTGACATCAACTCCATAAGTTAAATCTTTGCGTCCATGGAAATACCCACCTGATTAAACATTTGAGTGAAATAGATTGAGAGTTCAGAAAAGAAAAGGATTTCAAATTCACGTGTGTGGATGATCTAATTCATAGGAACTTAATTGCTCAAACCCTTAATGTTGAAATACAGATTGATGTTTATTGACAACAACAAGGCATAAGCCTATTGTTAAGAAGTTCAAATTTGCACTGGTTAGTGATGGGGTGTGGCCATAACCTAAAATTAATATTCTATTTCTTCTGCTATACAATTTACCTACTAAAGCAATTTGAATTCAATTCAATTTATCACATTATAAAATTCTCTACTCTTAAAAGGATATGCAAAATTGGTCACTCAAGATTGTCATCTAAAATATCTCCGCTACAAATGGAGTATAAGCTTATTGAGTGGCCCCACTTCGTGATTCAGTCTCACTTCATGATGCAGTACAAGGGGAGATGCAGTACAAGGGGAGAAACAGTATTACCTTGTAAAATTAACCCCAACGAGAACAGCTTAATAGTTCTCAATATAACTTTCTTTGTTGCTGCTGGCTTGTCAGATACTCTCTGCATGGGGAAATAAGTCATTATTCACAACTGCAGCTAAAAATCTCTATCATAACAAACTCATGCCATCTACTCCTGAAATTACCAATTTACTAAAATTCAATAGAAATGAATACATTTCAAGTGCAACATTTGATGAAAAATGGTACCTCGAAGACCAGGCTGACGGAAATACCAACAATAAAAAGGAAAAATGGCATGACAAAGTCGGCGAGCGTGACGCCGAACCACGGAGAGTGGTTTATTGAAGGGAAAGCTCCTCCCGCATCATCAACCAAAATCATCAGCTGTCGCGAATTCAATTACAATTAAAAATTAAAAATCATAGTACTAGTAAGAAAAATCTTTGCATATCAAAAATACTAAGTAAACGCACAGACATTAATAAGAACCAATTTTTAGTAGGAATAAATGGATCATAGAAGTATAAATTTGGGGAGGGTAGTTAAACATACGACGACGGTGAGACCACGGAAGACATCGAGAGAGACAAGGCGTTGTTTGGAAGCCGGAGCCGGAGGATCATTTGAATTTTGAAGAAGAGGTGTTTGTTCGCTGGTATCTGTAATCGTCACCGACGAAGACATCTCGCTCTGTGACTAGCGCACATACAATACAGACAGTATTAGCAGTGACTTGTAGCTGCTGCCTGCTGGCCTGCTGGGTGGGTGCTTTTTTGAGTGCACGGCTGTTTATTAATTACTTAAAAGACAATCCCAGTAGTAGTAGCGTCTTATACGTAGGACCCAGCTAGGACAATAGCGTCTTATATGTAGGACCCAGCTAAAAATGATATATATCTAATCTACTAATATATGTAAGACTTTTTTATTATTAGTTACGTGCATAATTATAATCGGATAAATGATATATCTTGATATTATATGTTATATTTTTTTTTGTTACGAGTTATATGCATAATAATTGATAATATTTAAGTAATGTATTTGTTAGAATTTGAGTTGAAATTAAAGTGAGTTTTATTAATTATTTAAGATAAATTCACATATCAATATATTATACTTTTATGATTAGATTAAAACTTTATGGGGTAATAAATAAAAAATTTACTCTAAATATCACTAAATGATAATAAATACATGTAAAATGTAAAGTCTCACATGTTAAAAATTAAAAATCAATCGAGTATACAAACATTTAATTATCTCTTGGGTTTGAGCCCCCAAAGGGCACCACACTTTTGTGGAAGACAAATAACCTAATCAAGACTTGCTTGTAATTTTTTCGTTATTTTTTGTAATATAAAGTAATTGTAATGTAATTTTTCTCGTTATTTTTTGTAATATAAAATAATTGTAATGTAATTTTAATCGGTTAGAGCATTTACAATAGTTTTTTTTATCTCTATCCATACTCTGCAGTGTTATTAGGTCATTCTGCATGATAGTGATTTTAATTTTTTACTATGTACCCAACATATTCCTTATATTGATTTATTAAATAATAAAATTTAAAATTTAAAATTTGAGGTTGGGTTTTGGGGAGCCTAATTACTTTTCTGAACGGTGAGGAAGTTAGGTATTTATCCGGCTTCAATAGTTCTCCGCCCAGCTTGCTATTTCTAAATTTTGTGTATTGATGGTCTGTTGTGTTTGAACTTTCAATTTATTTGAGTTATACTATATATTTATTCTCTGTAATTTGTGTGTTTGAGGGATTTATTGTTTACGAATTTGTAATGCATTTTATGGGGATTCTTATGATTGTCAATCCAATGTGTGTTTCCTTTAATTTGGTACCGTTTGAATTTTCAGGCCGTGGGAGCTGGTAAAGTTTATCTGACAAGAATATGGTGCAGATTTAATTTTGAATATTTTGAATTCTTTTAACTCTTATAATAATGTATTCACTTGTTAATTTTTGAAATTTGAAAAAATTCAAAAAGGGTCTAAATGTGTTATTTTATTACGCACATAATTTCAATAACGATATAAATGGATGTAACAAATTGGGTAAAATATTACATTAACAAAGGGTCTAAATGTGTTATTTTATTACGCACATAATTTCAATAACGATATAAATGGACGTAACAAATTGAGTAAAATATTACATTAACATATGAACAAATATATTAAAAGTCACACTACATATCGTCTGTCCGGTTAGTATGAAGTTTTTTTTTTTTGGTAAGTTGGTCAATTAGCCAATAAAATACTAACACACATAGAAACTTGCCTGCGTGTCAGTATTCTATTAGTCAATTGACCAACTTACCCAAAAATAAACTTCATGCTAACCACTTCCCATTGATATGGCCTTAACCAATGATGGTGCAATTAAATGCGAAACATGACACCTTGCTCTATACCCTTCACACATGCATTTCACAATTAAATGCGAAACATGACACCTTGCTCTATACCCTTCGCATCTCTCTTTGATGAATGTGGTATATAGGTTCGGTTCATTTTGGAAAAGAAGTCATTCTTAGAGGAGAGATGCGAAAGGTTGAATTGATGACTTTGCTTCTATCTGTTCAATTGAACCTGAAGAAGACTCGGCTTCATGGGAGGAGTCGCCGCAAGACTCTTGGTATCACATAAGAAGTCCTACAATCAAGTTAAAGAAACTTAAGCCGTCCCGCCTCATCAACAAGCTGACTGATTTTCTGTGCAGCCGCAGCCAAAGTGGCGTCGCTCTTGCAGAAAGCAAATCTGATGCATCTATTCTGATAACTAACTGACTGTGACTTCTCTGAAGCTTGACTGGTATGAAAAAATCCACAGCCTGGTACAGCCACCACCCCTGCTTGTTTAATTAAGTCCTCCACAAATTCGACCTGAAAAAGATTTAAATTTACAAATATCTCGTAAGAGAACATTATCTGTATCAGATACACAGAATCACAGATACCTATCAAGTATCAACTGAATACCGAGACATCAGTATCATAGTTTATTTAATGAATCAAATCTCGAAATGATAATACCAACGTAATGGAGAAGATACATACATCAGAGCGGATGCAACTCTCAGGAAGCTGTGCAAATACGAAAAATGAACCCTTGGGCATAGATGGAAACTGGAAACCAACGCTTGAGAGCAACTTGACAATGAAATCTCTTTTTGATTGATAATCCTAACCATCAACAAATGTATTATAAGTGACATTTCGAATTAAATTGCAACTAAGTTTGTCAAAAGATAATATTGTTTAAAATCCTACTTTCTTCAATGATTCAAAGTATTCCAGGGAACTTGTTAAAGCGGTCAATGCAGCTTCCTGGAAAGGTGCAGGAGCAGAATCTGTGAGTCTTATATGGATATTTCTGATTGCATATGCAATGCAGGCCGGAGCAATTGCCCATCCAACTCTCCAACCTGATAAAGCACACACAACAATGAAATGAAGCCAACTTCAAACAAAATAGCATGAGGATGAATATTATTTTATTCTTTTGGGACGTCAAGACAGTAGAAATGGTGAAATTTCTAACATATATATGTAAACAACAGAGATTAACTTAAAAAAATTTACTTCTGAAGTACAATGCTCGTAAGTATGAATTAGAGTTTACCTGTGATACTAAAAGTTTTTGACAAGGAAGATGTGATGATAGTCCGTTTTTGCATTCCTGGAAGCATGGCAAGAGATATATGCTGTTCCTCATCATAAGTAAAATGCTCATATACCTGCATATACATTTCCACAGAAAGAAGATCGAAGAATATGAGGGCAGCTACAAAGTTGAAAAAAGAAAACAATAAAAAAGGTTTTGTAAACTTAAAATTTTGTCACCACTACAGTACTTGAAGATTTTACGTCAAAAATTTACATGTAGAAAGTCGGTCACTAAGGTAGAGTGCAGAGTACGACTTAGGTGGGATATACAAAAGAGCACACTTATTAATACAATACTGGCAGGGACAAACTTATCACATAAGTTTACAAAAACTAAAACGACAATGGGAATTTTCTGATTCTTGAAATGCATCAGACATATAAGTTATCATTGGATAGCACGTCGCTCTCTCCTATTTCCTACAAATTTGCTAAAGGTCTCCATAATTTTATTTATATTTATTAACTGTGATAGCCATAAGATGGCTTGATGTGATAAAAACTTCTTCCCTGTGACACATTACAGCTACTTTAAAGTTCGCATCAGTGTCCACCTTTATATGATCAAAAAAATATATTGTTATAGGTGTTTAAACTTATTTCTACCTCCCCTTCTTGATGTGATCAAAACTAGATATGACAAATGACTCGAAATTAAAAACAAGTAGTTATGCAGTTCTTTAACAAATTATAAATACTCAAAGCAATTTTTTTTCCTTGTTTTCTCGGAGCCAAAATTAAAAACTATATCTTATTTTGATAAAGTAGTCTTAAGACAAACAAATGATCAATTATATGAACTGTTGCACCTATAAATTTAATTTTTTTTTAAATATACACTTGCCCAAAAATAAAATTTAAAGAATGAGATAGCTATGATGCTGTATAACTCATAACTAAGACCCTCTATACATCTTGCTCCTAGATGAATAAGAATAAACAAAAGGAATTTCATACTTCATCGGTTACAGCTAGGCAATCCCATGTTCGGCAGGCTCCAGCAATAATCTCTAGCTCGTCCTTAGTAAAAACCTTTCCAGTCGGGTTGTGAGGACTGTGCCACTTTGCACCAGTACATTAATTAGATTATGTTATATAATAAATTTATCATCATTTGATGAACAGTTCTGACTGATATCATTAGTAACTACGAAGAACAGTAATCATAGCAACAGATTATAGTGTTGATTTACTTGTAAGTGATGATATGCCAAAATCACGAAATATACTGATCCCTCCTTGGTTTCTCTAATACAATTTTCATATGAAGCTCTCACTGTCCAAGCTATCCATTCAGTGCTATGCTCTCTGCTACTAACCATGACTAATCTAATAGGAATGACCAATCTAATAGGAAGTATATAGCAGACTCATTTGCATCATAAAATGTAAAGCTCCTACAAAATAATGTAGGAATGAATTGCATTACAGAGGCAAATGGAATTAGACAATTTTTTTACAAGGATACTTTATTGCAAGTGGAAAAAGGGAGGTTAATAAAATATAAAGAATATTATTGGTATCTCTTGTCCAACTTTGATCAAATCCTTTGGTTTTCCAGGCACATAGTAATCTTGTTCTGAAGTCCATGCCTATTATCTTGGTATGCATTTACATCATAACAACATTTATTATGAGTACAATGCAAATCTTTATCCTGATTTCTACAGTTAGCATACATTGTGTGCAATATTGTTTCTTAAAAACAGCGGCTGCTCAATGAATTAAGCACAAGAGATTAGCTATTTTGCAATTGAGTAAACATTATTCTGTTTCTGCTTAGCTTTCTCTTATTATAGCAGTAAACATTTTAGGACTTGCTCCTTAAAATAAATAGATCCTTGTTAACTAAGTTGTCAGTTTCTTAATAATTAAAAAAAATATAGAAAATGTACTATTAAATATGTTAAGATCTTCTGCAGTATAAACTGTGAAATTCCAGGACAGACAAGAAATTGGGATCAAGTATAATATTTGTATATCTTTGCAGGGAACAACCAAAATGGTTGAACCCAGTTGTTTTGTTTCTTTTTTACTATAAATTGCAAAGAGTCCAAAATTAATAAAAGGGATTAAAAGAACCTTTGAGCAATAACGATATTCAGGAATATGACTATGAACACATCGTGATCCACATATATATTTTGCATCTAGCGATTGAAGTCCATAACTCCGATTTTCTGAGCTTCATAAGCAAGTCACTTGTGTTTCTGCTGATACTCTACTTGTTTATTGTAACAGTACTGTGCCTTGTTATATATTAATTACTTAAAATAGATAAATTCTTTTCCACTAGTGGTAACCTTCCAATCCACAAAGTAAATTTACCTATATACGAGCTTCCTTATACCTGTTCAGAACTATAGCTTTTGTCCTGACAGTAAACGACTTCAGGAGTTTCTCTAGATCTAATGTCCAGTTAGGTGGGTCAAGGGAGACATATACCTGCCATTTTTTGATATAGGATCATAAGACACATCAGTTTAAAGCCAATAATTCTTGGCATGCAAATCAACCTAGAATGAGTGCAAACTATATCACTAAACAAATGGTCAAAACTAACCAGAACTCCTCCAGCCATACTAATACACGTGGAGTAAGTTTCATATGAAGGATCAAACAGTATAACTTCATCGCCCTGATTGATTACTGGGTAAACAAAATAGAAATTATAGTTAAATTAAGCAGAAAACACTTGCAGGAAACTTGAGTTTCTGAGCTGATAAACTGCTATGAAAAGGGAAACATACTTGCAAAAATTGTTGCAGCAAATGCCTCAGTCTGGCCACAGCAAATAACTACATCGGTAAGCGGGTCAACATCTAAACCATACATATGCTTCATTCTGTTTGCCACGTTGTCACAAATTCCCTGTACGTGTCTTTGATAACCAAATTACAAAACACAACATCCACTTATTAATTTACTGAAAAGTTTAAAATAAATTAAATCAAAAGGGGAAAGTAATAAAACTTGTAGTGGCAGTAGTACCATTTTAGTGTTGGTATTGCATTCTGCTAATTAAGTAGCTAACATGATATGAGAACCATTGATAAAAGCATAACCACACCAATAAAATACCTTTTTTCTTCTTTTTTTTTTTGTACTAAATTAGCCATAAAATACTTCTAACATCAATATGTTCTTTTCAATACTAGACTACTAGTATATAGTAAGAAATAACCCATGAGTCTAACCCACATACTACTTCAAAAGGGTATGTTAGGTACGTACAGCAAGATATTCTTGATTTATATATTTATAGAAACATTTCATCAACAATCAAGCTAATAACTCAAACTGTGGAAGTTGTCTATGAATTGTATAAAAACATTAATCTGACCAAACGCCGCACACGAGCTAAGAGAAAAACAAAGCAAATTCTTATGCTAAGCTTGGATTGGGGTAATGAAGGTGAGAATGGAATGATTAATTCCTATGGAATGAAAAAAATTGTGTTTGGTTGCGATTGGAATAGTTCTTATCCCTTCCAAATTTATGAATTTTATTCCATGGGGGAAGAGTATGGAATAACTAATTTCAACTAGAATGGTCCATTCATTCGATAACATTAGACTTTTGGGTTTTCCCAAATTCTTCAAATGGGTCACATACTCGCATACAAATGTGGACAAGCGAGAGGATGTAGCAAGCCAGTCCAAATGCATGCATTGCCTATCAGAATCTTAGAAAATAAAATTGGAAAGACATGTAGGCATTAAAAATATACAAAAATAACAATAATATTGAAAGAATTAAAAAGGGTTGTCGGTGGCTTAATAGAAAGTTGCAGAGTTTAGGACGAAGGAGGTACCTGTACTGATTGAAGTCGGAAGTAATGGCTGAAACGGCAGCGTCTTTGATGTGTTGAGGTGCAGGAAAATCTGGGAAACCTTCGGCGAGATTGATAGCATTGCATCTTTGGGAAAGAAAGGAAAGTTGCTGAATAGGAGAGGATGTTAACCTCTTCGCCACTGTCGATAACTTTCCTTCCATGTCCATCTCTGCTGTGTACTTTGCTCGCTTCCACCCTTATCCTCTTCAATTGCTTTCTTTTGTTTTCTGTTTATATTTTGACTTATTAGTATCTCGAATTTTTCTGACCGACATAAAATTAGGAGGCTATCGATAACATATTCTACTATTTAATGTTATAGATATACTATTATTATTGCATTTAATATATTACACTTACACTCTATTCTATTTCTGAGTTTTTAACAGAAAAACAAAAATAAAAAACTTAAACTAGAACAAAAAATAAAAAAATAGAAAGTTTAAAGTTTTTCTTTGTGTTGTTTCTGAGTTTTTAATGGAAAATGATAGAAAATTTAAAATTGAGGACATAAGTTGTAATTTAAAATTTATTATATTAAAAGTTGAGGATAATATGAGAATTATAAAAATATTACTTATTTTAATTTTTTTTCCGTCCAAATCATGCCAATTTTGGACGGAAAATTTTGGCAGGAAAAGTGATCAAGTTTTCTATCCATTTCTTTTTCTTTTTCTCATTTATTAAAAAACTCTGAAACATAAGAATTTGAAAGAAAACTTAAATTTTTAAATTCATTTTTTTCTTTTCTGTTCATTTTAAAATTCAAAAACAGAGCATTAATGTCGATAATATTATTATTATTGTACTTAATATATTATAATAATAGTATTACCAGTAATATTAAATACAATATGTTATCCGTTACTAGACCTGTTCCTAATTTTATGTGGCCCTAAATTTTTTATATTATCTCACATATAGTTTGCCGTTTTTATAAAAGTTTAAATTTGATATATGATCTTTAAATAAAAATAAAATTAATTAATGTAAATATTTTATTATTATTTAACACCGTGTATAAATTATGTGTGATAAATTTATAAAATTTGGATGATTAAATAAAAATAAAATTTTAATATAAAATAACAAAATTTATATAAATTATAAGTACAAAAAGGTAAAAAAATAAATAGTGTGATATGATTACACTCAAAGAACACATATTAAGAGATAAATTTACTTATCTAAATCAGCATGTATCAAGGGACGGAGGGCTTATATAATAATAATAATAATACATTATTATATAATATTTTATATGTTTGAATTATAAGATCATTATTAATTTTTAAAAATTAATTTAAAATATTTTAAATTTAAAATGTTATAATTCAATTAAGTTTTGAAAATAATAAATTTTATAATAGTAGTATCTCTTAAATAGTTTATGACATATATAATTGTATTGTCGTGAAACTAAATAAATTGGTCTCAATTTTGAGTTTAAAATAATTAAAATTAATTTTAAATAATTAATAATGATCTTATAATTTAAAAGCGGATGTAATACAAAAAATTATTTTTGTGTTACTTAATAATAGATATATTTGTAACAACAACTATTATATAATTAATTTTAGAATGTTATATAACTAGACATGATTTATGTATTTAGTAAATTTATTACTTCTATTAAATTTTATTGTCCGTTGACATCGCCTAACACTGATAAAAAAATTGAGCTATAAAAGTATAACCACTCATAAATATATATTAAATATATGAGAAGTGTAAAAGAAATTACTTTACTATTAACCATTTATTTTTAGTCATGAAATTATGATTACAAATTTAAAATATTTTGTCATTTATATTATTATTAATAAATAAAGTTTTTTTATGAAATAAATATGTAAATTCGTTTTTTTTTTGTGAAATATACAATCTATTTGTTTTTTAAATTTTTGTTGAAATAATAATATACAATCTAAACTCAACAAAATGAATCAAGGACGGGAAACTTACCAAAAAGGGCCTGTTGCGATTGGAGTAACTTATTGTCTGGCCCAAATAAAATTAGTTAAGGCTCGATCCGATACGGATATTGATTGAGCTCGAAACCGCTCGCCCATGATTTGCCCTTTCGAAAATAAATTAAAACCCCTCCCTGAGTTGCTTCCGCCCATTTCATTTCGTTCAACTCTTTTTCCTACTCACTTCAGTATCTCTCTAGGTTTCAACTATACTGAATCAAATCGCATACATACATATACATATATACACGTCTATATATATATAAACACAGTCGTTTAAGGTTTCGATCTAGGTAGCAACCATGTCTCTAAGACCCAACGCTAGAACCGAGGTCCGGCGAAGTAGGTACAAGGTTGCCGTCGATGCCGATGAAGGCCGGCGAAGGAGGGAGGACAACATGGTTGAGATCCGAAAGAACAAAAGAGAAGAGAGCTTGCTTAAGAAGCGTCGCGAAGGCCTTCAAGCTAACCAATTGAACGATTCCTCCGCTGCATCTGCTTCTCAACTCGAAAAGAAGGTATATATCGATGTTAATTGCAATATTATCCTTGTGTTGTTTAATTCAACTTATCATGAATAGTTGGTTTTTTGTTTGCTCAATGAATATTGATTAGGCGCTACGATTTAAATTAATTTGTAAATTTTTGATAGTGATCCTTATGTGACTAATTGAGAGTCCCATTGTCTTGTTTCCTTAAACATTTATTAATTGCATGTTATGGCTTAACTGTTATTAGTGGTGGTTTTATAATATTAAATCTTAAGAATAAAATTTGTGATATGGAAAAAGTTTATGTTTAAGTGAGCTTAATGTGCTGTAAAATTCGAAAAGTAGTCTAATTTTAAGGTGGGAGTAGTACAGTATCACAAAAACATGATTGTTCGGTAGGGCGAGCATGCTGTTGATTATGGACAAACTATAGGAAAATTTATGGGAAAACTTTATGTTTAAGTGAGTTTAATATGCTGTAACATTCAAAAAGTAGTCTAATTTTAAGGAGGGAGTTATATCACAGAAACATGATTGTTCCATAGGGCGAACATGCTGTTTATTATGGACAGACTATATTTATAGTTTGTGAAGTGGTCAGTGTGTCTGGATGTCAATAATAGTATTATTCCAGATGATTGGAAATTGGAACTGAAACATATATGATGAAAGGCCAAAGGGGAAACATAGGGATGTGTTGTTGATTATGAAAAATGTGTACTTGTTTGTTATCTGACAATTAGGCTCTGATGTATTAATATGGTTGCAGTTAGAAACTCTTCCGGCAATGGTGGCTGGTGTATGGTCAGATGATGGAAATTTGCGACTTGAGGCCACCACTCATTTTCGGAAGCTGCTTTCAATAGGTTTTATTTTGTTTATTTTAGTCTCCAACTATGGTTTGTGTTTCTACTTGTGCTTTTTGTTGATTTTGACTTCACTCTGTCATCAACAGAACGCAATCCTCCAATTGAGGAAGTGATTCAATCTGGTGTTGTTCCTCGCTTTATTGAGTTTCTTGGGAGAGATGATTATCCACAACTTCAGGTTTATATTTGAAGATTGAACTATTTGTGATATGCCTTCTTTATCTCTTTTTTACATGTTTAACTATTTTGATTTTCTAACACCGAACATCTTTAGTTTGAGGCAGCTTGGGCTCTCACAAATATTGCATCTGGTACATCTGAACATACTAAAGTTGTGATTGATCATGGTGCTATTCCCATTTTTGTTAGACTTCTTGCTTCTCCAAGTGACGATGTTCGTGAACAGGTATGAAGTGAAACACTAACCATTATCATACAATTTATTCTAATTTTCTTATGTTATTTTGTAACTTGTAAATATTACAACTATGTAGATTAGATTACTGTCTGTTGGTATCAGCTATAATGAAGATCACTTTTAACTTCATACATTGCTTAAATTGGTTAGGCTGTTTGGGCATTAGGGAATGTGGCTGGTGACTCACCCAAATGTCGTGATCTCGTTCTTAGCCATGGAGCTTTAATGCCGTTGATGGCACAATTTAACGAGCATGCAAAGCTTTCTATGTTAAGAAACGCAACATGGACTTTGTCAAACTTCTGTAGGGGCAAGCCACAGCCTCAGTTTGAGCAGGTTAGATCAATATGAATGTTGTTACAGTTTTTTTTTCTTATTCTTGTGTTGCCTTTGCCCAAAGTTCAAATGCTTTTGAAATTTTTTGATCAGACAAAGCCTGCCCTCCCTGCTCTTGCTCGACTTATACATTCAAACGATGAAGAAGTCCTTACTGATGCCTGCTGGGCACTTTCATATCTTTCTGATGGTACAAATGATAAAATACAAGCTGTCATTGATGCTGGTGTTTGCCAACGTCTTGTTGAGCTTTTACTGTGAGTACCTGATTTGAGTTATGTCATCTTCAAGTGGTTTTAGTTTTTTTCAGCTTGACAGGGATCACCTAAATGTTGATTTTTGTTTATGTTTTTAGTCATCCATCACCTTCTGTTCTCATTCCTGCCTTGCGGACAGTTGGTAATATCGTCACAGGAGATGATAATCAAACTCAGGTATTGACACCATATATTTTGTTATACCCTACTTAGTCTTATTTTGTTTTTTTTTGGTCTTTTATAAATTTGTCAATCTTTTGGCACACACCACATATTGGATATGTACATGGAAAAATTTGATCCCTTGTAAGTTGTTACTCCTTGGAGTTACAGGAGTTACATAATTGTTCCCTCCAGCTTTGACAATGTGAATGTGCTCTCATTGCATCCATCACTATATGATATACATGGTCTCTATGACATTATTTATAAAATAAAATATTAGCTGCTTGTCTTTCTACATCTAAAGTATGTAATCTCTCCATATGCATATTTAAGTTGGCAATACAAAATTAAGATGTATTAGAGTATTGGGGCGAAGGACATTAACCAATAAGTCAACCCAAGGACTGATGAAAGTGGCCCCATTTGGATTCATACTACAGGTTAAGGTCCATCAGTTTATAACTCTGCCCTTGCCTTTTCACTTTGGTGACAACAGGTAGCCGTTTCTCCTTGGGTTTCCGGGCCATGTTGCATTGTTGCTCCAGGAAGCTCTTTCCCTTTTGGCTCTTTTCTTGACTTAAACCATGTCTTTAGTGTTTGCTCTGACATAAATGTACTTAAATTCTGAAATTCACAGACATGGAATTTAGTGGATCAATTTTCTGAATATATTTGTCCCCTTGCTCTTTGATACCTCTAGAGAATGAAACAGCCTTATCATTAAAATTGAGGTGCAAAATTTGTGAAAGCTGTTATTTATTGAATCTTTTGATGTATTGGGTGCTTCTTATTTTATATGAACTTTGCCTTTTGTGCTTGTATTCATTTATTTATCTAATATAGAAGAATTTACTAATGTTGAATATGCTGAAATTATGGTACCCCCTGGAGCTGCCACCGTGCATAATACTTGCTGCAGAAGCCATTCATTTGTAGTAGTGGTCACAAAACTTAATTAGGTGCCAGTGTTGTTAAAGGCCCGTCTAGGTGCCTAGGCGTGAGGCCTATCCCAGCCCACGTTGGCTGGGCGCCTCGCCTGAGGCAAGGCTCCTTCAATGAGGCCTTATCAAAGTTGTGTAATTTTTTTTCCCTAAGCAATCTAGACCATCAATTGCAGCCACCTCCTCCGGGTAAGTCTCCCTTCTCTTTATATCTTCTCCATTTTTTTTCTTCTCTTCTCCTGCCCAAAAAAAAGGCTATTTTGCAAAATACTAAGCCATTTTTTTTCAGAAATGTTGGGTACTTTACTACACTAGCTTTTTAAAATAATTAAATGTGTATATAACTTATAAATATTTTTTAATATTTAAATACGCATTTATATTATTTTTTAGTGTTTACTACTTAACATATATGTAAGATTGTAAGTATTTAACTATATATTTATGCAAAATGTAATTATGATATGATTATATCAGTGTCTCACTATACTACATAGGTATGGTCCTTGAACTTGTTATAAAAACTTTTTGAACATGTTTATAAGTTTGTAAAATTACTTAATGGTTAATAAACTTGATACATAAATGATAAAATGTATGTATATATATATATATATATATATATTTTACTTTGATGAGGCGCGTATGTGTATATATATATATATATATATTTTACTTTGATGAGGCGCGCCTAGGCCCCAAGGAGACCTTTGCGCCTCGGTGGGCCTCGCGCCTTAAATAACAATGCTAGAAGCTTAACAAAACTATTGATTGTAATGAGGAAAGAATGTTTTATAAGAAAACAAGGAAAGAGCAATACGGTTAAGGAACTGTACAATGAACATTTTTTAACTAAGAATTAACTTTTTACTTGAATCAACTTTTCAGTTCCACTTTTCATAAATTCTGAATACTTCTATAGGTCTAAAATATTTCTAGGTCTTTTCAAAAAGAAGCTGAGCCTCCTTCCCTACTCAGAATCGTCTACTCAAGTTTTTTCCTAAAATTCCAATGCTTCAACCCTAAAATCAAACACTTGTTTTCTGTAATTCTGTTGTCTTCTTTTCTTTATTCTCCATTCTGAATTTATTCTGTTTTCATATTCAAAATTCATGTTGGATTGCCGGTTGCTATGTTTTCTGCATTCTCAGTTTATTCTGTTTGCATATTCAAAATGCATGCTGGATTGCTGTTTGCTATAAGGAGGGGGGGGGGTTGCGTGTGTGTGTGTATGTAAATATTCCCTGATAAGCACAATAGATGGCACCAACAGACAGAAACATCCCGATTAACCCATCTTCTAGAAGGCAGTATTGAGCTAACAAGTAGTTTGGCGGGATTGGTCTTGTTGCATATTTGTGATCATGTTCTCTAGTTGCTTTTAAAGCCATTAATCTATTTTATTATATACTACCCTTTCAGGTCATAATCCAGCATCAAGCTCTTCAATGCCTTCTAAACTTGTTGACGCATAATCATAAGAAGAGCATCAAGAAGGAAGCTTGTTGGACCATCTCAAACATCACAGCTGGTAATAATGAGCAAATACAGGTGTGTACATGGTAGACCATTGATATGGCACAGTTGGATGCATTCTGTTACAGTTTTTCATGGCTAACTGGTGTAACTAATGTGATGCCGGAAGAGCTTATAATGGAAGACTTAAAAATCCTTTTTTGGTCTTTAAGGTAGTGTCCTTGGTAGTTTAAAAAGTTATTTTTCGTACTATTATTCTACTAAGTGAAAGGTTTAGGAGTTTAATAATACTGAATTTTGAGGAAAAGCTTTTATGCTTTGTGTGTTTCTACCAATTCCTTGCGGCTCTTCTCTTATTTTCCTAATCTATTATTCTCCTTTTTCACTATTGGATTATAATGTCTTAGGTGTAACAACCATTTTTGTTTCATCTTTAATAAAATTCAAAAGTTATTTCCTTAATTTATCATGATGTTAAGATGGAATTTCCAATATTCCCAGGCTGTAATCGAGGCTGGTATAATTGCCCCCCTTGTCCAACTGCTTGACAATGCTGAGTTTGATATCAAGAAAGAGGCCGCATGGGCAGTTTCAAATGCTACCTCTGGTGGAACAAATGAACAAATCAAGTACATTATCTTTGTTACTATTTGTTAATCTAGTTACTGTTCTCTTACTTCATTAGTTTGAGGTTTTATTTTATATTGGTTTGTAGGTTCTTGGTGAGCCAGGGGTGTATGAAGCCGTTGTGTGATCTTCTAATTTGTCCTGACGCAAGAATTGTAACCGTTTGCTTGGAAGGCCTTGAAAACATTTTGAAGGTTGGGGAAGTTGAGAAGACTATGGGTAACACAGGCGATGTAAATATATATGCCCAGTTGATCGATGAAGCTGAGGGACTAGAGAAGATTGAAAACCTTCAGAGTCATGACAACAATGAAATATATGAGAAGGCAGTGAAGATTCTTGAAACATATTGGTTGGAGGACGATGATGAGCAGTTGCCACCAGGTGATGCTTCTCAATCTGGATTAAACTTTGGAGTGAATGAACCCCCTGTTCCATCCGGTGGATTCAATTTCAGTTAAAGGTATGGACTTTCTCACTCTGAAATGCTTTCTTATCAGTACTTTTATTGTTCATATGGTCTTCACCTTAGTGATGACCACAAGCTATGTGGATTAAGTGGGTTTACCTGCATGGGCTGGCCTTGGGGTAGACATTTGATAGAGTTACAGGCCTTTGCCGAAGTCATGCTGTCGATAAGTTTCGGCTGCATTATTGGTAGTTTAATTGTAATACAGTTTGGATTTGTGCAAGAAGAGTGGAGAGATTTATGTCTTGTGAAAGCACTGCCAAACTCCACATTTAATTTTGAATTAGCATCGCCATCGCCTGGGAGGATATTCCTTTATTATTTATGGTTGGTGAAATCTGTAGGATAATTGATGACAAGTACTTGCATATGATTACTAACGGTTATTTTCTGCATTTGAAACTTGCAGGTTATTGATCATTTTGGAGTCAGAATATGTCCGGGATAGTCTGGATTACATTTGTTTGAGCCAGCTGGTTACAAGGTTAAAGGAGTAGGGCAAGTACCCATCCTCAAAAATTATGTACTTCAGCAGTGATTTTTATTGCTGCAAAAGTGAAGCTTTGATGCAACTTTTATCCCGACAAATAGTTTCACCCCTTTTATTTTCATATATTGGGATTAAATTACAATATTAAATACTGTGACATTTTATGCAACTTTATTAAAATTTTCTTCAACACAATATGCGTTCTCTTGGTGCATGTTTTTACTCCAAACTAGGCGCGGGGGCGCTACTATATTTTGCCGTGTTAAATAAACAATTGCAGCAAATCTTGGTTTATTAATGGTGTATGGTGGAGTATTATTTTAGTAAAAAAAAATTCAGTGGATAGCTTTCCAGTTTTATTATCGAAGACCAGAATCTTAATTGTATCTTCTTAGGAGCTAGCATGGATCTGAAATCTAATAAAATTACTACTATTTCATCCGTTGCACTTCCGTATATAATTGTGGGGAGGTGCTGTACTGGTCGTTAACGGTACAGGTATTTTTTTTAAAAAAAATTTAAAACAGTTTACAGTGTTTTTACAATAAAAAATATATTTTTTTTTACAGTTTTTTGTTCAAGTTTGCTCTATTATTTTTTATTTATTATTTTGATAATTGTGGTTGAATTTTTTTTTTAAAAAAAATAACACTGTACTGGTCGTTAGTCCGGTACAATGTGTACCGGACGCCCCTTCGTCGGTCATCTTCCTCCTTCCCTTCGCCGCCGCTTCAACACCATGAACGCTGACCATCTTCCTCCGCTTCACCATGGACGCCGGTCATCTTCCTCCGCTTCACCATGGACGCCGCCGCTTCAACACCATGGACGCCGGCCAC
This sequence comes from Panax ginseng, assembly GCA_020205605.1. Lineage (NCBI taxonomy): Eukaryota > Viridiplantae > Streptophyta > Magnoliopsida > Apiales > Araliaceae > Panax > Panax ginseng. Next base: position 6,467,170 of record CM035136.1, on the reverse strand, counting down.
AGCTGCCATTATGACGAAGGTTGATTTAGTCCAAAAATTAAAAGGAGAAAAAGATAAATTTTAGTTAGTTGGTATCCAAATATTTATACAAAGGTAACCATTTTAGTTTTTGTGGGTAACCAATAGAAATTTCAGTGCAGTTGGTAACCAAAACTTTCAAAGGTAAAAATTTTAGTTTTTGTTGGTTAAATTTGTATTAAGATTTGGCTACCAACTGTACTATGAAAAAAAAAAATCTATAATAGATTTTTTATAATTAATTGGCAACCCAATAAAACTGAATTGGTTACCTTTGTATTAAGGTTTGTCTACTAATTGCATTATAAAAAAAAATTACAATAATTTTTTTTTAATTAATTGGTAACCCAATAAAACTGAATTGGTAACATTTGTATAAAGTGTTAGCTACCAACTGCACTATTAAATAAAAAAATATATAATAAATTTTTTAAAAATAAATTAGAAACCTAATAACACTGAATTGGTTACTTTAGTATGAATGTTTGGCTACCAATTTGTCTTTATAAAAAATCGCATGAAGAATCGTCTTTATGAAAAAATCGCAAGTGTAGATGTGGAGGATAGCGTTAATGGTGTGGATAAACATCATCTCCTTTGGATCACTAGAAGAATTATTACTTAAACTTCCTTGATCATCTCCTTTGAAAAATTCTTAGTAACATTGTCTTTCTGCAGGCCAAGACACGGCCTCATCAAGATCAATGGAGTTCCTATCGAGGTAATTCAGCCTGAAATCCTCCGCCACAAGGCCTTCGAATCTATCCTGCTATTGGGTCGCCACACACCTCCCAGATCACTCCACTTTCAAGTTTCAAGTTTTTATTTGGCGTGGACATGAGAACTGAGTCAAAAAGGCGTGGACAAGATAAATGGATTACTCCACTTTCAAGTTTCAATATGCAAAATGATACTGACAAAACTAATACTCCCTAAATGAATTATAGCTTCATATATACGCCACTTTGATTTTATTTTAATATGTAGAGATATTAATTACTTAATTTAATAAGTAAATCAATACTAATCCCCTAAATTAAGGAATTCTAATTGCATACTAATTCTCTAAATTAAGGAATTCTAATTGCACTAATATTATAAATAAAATTTTAAATGCATTAATTGTGTAAATATTTTATGAGTGCACTATTGTTGTAATTATTTTAAAATATATAATAGAATATGTAATTGATCCTAACAATAATTGACCTCCTCCCTCCTCCCTCCTCTTGTTTGATAACGTGGAGTTTTCCTAGTGGAGTCTGATTAATCTTTTCATCTCGAACTCGTGCGTCTTCCGTCCCGAGTCGTCATCTTTTAACCTTGTAATTGAGAATCAAATCATTATGTTAATGACATGGTAATTAAATTAGCATTCTTCCTATATATCTTATTTGTTTGAAAGAATTTTTACTTGTGCTCTTATTATCACTTAATATTTTTATTATTGTAATAAATTATAATTTTAATTTATTACAGATTGTTTCAAAATAAAAATAACATGACAAGTCACCCCTTGTTTAGTAGCGACTAATATTCAATTTTCACTCAACCCCAACCCCAATGTAATATAATCATTTTGTAATAGTACCCACAATGAAGTACAACTAGTGAAAAAAATAATATTTACAATCTCCCTCTTAATTGTGATGGAATGATCACAATATTAACCATCTACTTTTATGGTTTCTGTATGTTGGGTATGTAATTCTATAAAGAATTGGGTAGCTGTCCCTTCTTAGCAACCACAAAATAAGAGCCCATTTTGTCTTTTCTTCCAACTTTTATTTCTTATTGCTTTATGCTAGTATGACATTTCAAACTCCCATTGTCCCCAATTATATTTACTAACTACATGCTAAATTGTTTATACACTTGTAACCAAAAATAATATATTTTTTTTTATTTCAAATTATAAAATTATTATTAACTTTTAAAAATCAATTTAAAATATTTTTAAACTTAAAATTAAGACAATTTATTAACAATTATGAAACTATAAATCTTATAATGAATACTACCTTTTAGATAATAACCATCATTGCATTGCATTGCATTGCTTAAAATGATGAAAATGTCTTACTTTAATTTTAAAAAGTCAATAATAAGCTGAGCCACATCAGAAAAATCATCTCCAACCGTCTCTTCAAACTGTCACCTAGGTCAACAAATATTATTCTCACTATTCAAATATGGAATCTTATTCTCACTCTTCAAATATACAATTAAATGCTAAAAATATTTATTACGCTAGATGTGTTTGATGTATAGCTCATCAAATTGAAGAGACTGATGAGGCACAAAATATGAAAATAATAAGTAATTCTCTTCAAATTGTCACGTTGGTTAACAAACATCAATTTGAAGAATTATTTTTGCTACTACTCTTGGAGATGCTCTAAGAAGCAATAAACAGTCTACTTTAACAAGATAAAGAGACAATATAACATTGAAATGTCTTTCTCTATTTTTTTTCAATCAAGAACTTAAGCATATGGATAAAAAAAACATCATTAGCACTAAAACAAATCTTAAAAAGGACAGAGTTTGACCTTGATCTCATGACACATGAGGGTCAATCCAACATGGCTACAGAGTACAGAGGCCTTGATGGCATGCTTTTGTCAATAACCAAAAGGGAAAAGAGGAATTGGAGAACCAAAAGAATTAGACAAAGCGAGAGAGAGGGGGGGAAATACAGACCATGTTGAGGATTTACTCTAATCTTTCAAGAATTTCGACGGTCTAGATTCCATGACGAGGGGCAACTTGGTCATTATGATTATAAAGAATCCAAGAGTTAACTAGGGTTTCGTGTCCGGCTGTCCAGTGTCCACATATCCCCTCTGTTTCATTTACATAAATACTACTACTACTACTGTCTACTATTGTACTCCGTATATTCTACTTCTACAGCACACATATGACATACACTGATCAGCTTCATCATTATCATGTAAAGTTATCATTCATACTCTGATCATTTCATTATCATTGCTGTGTTAAGCACATGATTTACTTTGAGAAGACTGTCTCACTTGCTCCTTTTTCTCTGCCTTGTTCTGCTATCAGGTTTAGAACAAACACATTGCTATTAGCAAGTGATTGATCATATCACCCACCAAATCTATTTATTAAGTGGGTCTTTTTACAAATATCAAAAAGGTCCGATCTATATGATGGACCTGCCAGAAAAGGTTAGTGATCAAATCTGTCCTTTTTTTAAGAAAGCACTTTTTGAATGTGGATTTGGATCAAGTACTTTTGAGTTTCATTTTATCTAATTTTGTTACTGATCAATTATACAGAGATCAGAGCCTGAGAACAAAGATGATCAACTGAAGAGCTGTAGTGATTGTCACACTACAAGAACTCCTCTATGGAGAGGCGGTCCATCTGGGCCCAAGGTAAAAAATCAACATCTACCCATTTCATCATTTTCAATTTCTTGAGCCAATTTTTATTTTTGGCTTAACAGTCCTTGTGCAATGCTTGTGGGATCAAATACAACAAGAAAAGGAGGCAACTTTTGGGTTTGGACAGAGGAAGAAAACAGAGGGGTAATAATACTGAAATTGGAAAGTCACTGAAGATGAGATTGGTTGCATTGGGAAGAGAGATGGGGTTAAAGAAGAAGCGGCTATATTGTTGATGGCTCTTTCTTGTGGGTCTCTGTCTTCAATGCTTGATTAAATTCCCAAACCATCGTGAATGTAATGAGATTTTATCTCCATTTTCATATCGTTTTAAGGCGGAAGTGTTTTATCTGTTTCTTATTCAGTGTTAATCAATTGCCATTTTTTGTTTATTGATTTGTGTATCTAATATTATGGGATCATGTAAAATGTTTGAGCATGAGTTAACTTGATTGAGAGGTGATTAGTAGATATTGTGCGAGGCCCATAAGATCTCTATAAATCCCTGGCCACCAGAAGATGATGGATTTTTTAAGGCTGATTCATTCGGAATATAGTAGCTATTAGTATAAGCGATTTTTTTTTTTATCTATTTCATTTTAAAAATCAAAATTTGCTGATCAAACCTTAGTTTGACATTTACAAAATTCAATTTCCTAATATAAATTTACACATCAAATAATTTTTTTGGTGTTGAATGATATTCCAAATGGAATTATTGTCATTATTGATGAGGTAATGAGGAAACTACTAAATTTGTCTATACTATTCCACATTCAATTTAACTCGCAATGAAGAAAAATAAAATTGAAAAATATTACTCCTTTCGTCTCTATTTAAATGATGTTTTAGAGATGGACACAAGAATTAAGATAATGATTGAAAAACATTAAATATAGTACTCAATTGTCTATAATACCCTTAAATCATTAATTTATCATAGCACAAGAGTTTAAAGTACCAAAAAAATAGATAGAGTAATGAGGGGTAATTTTGAAAAAATTATCATTAATTCTCCTAGATTTGAACAAACGTCAATTAATTAGAGACATAAAAAACTCTAAAACATCATTTAAATAGGGGTGGAGTGAGTACATTTCATTACACAAGAAGTTAGTCTCTTTATTCTTGTAATACTATATATTATTATTAACAAAATAGACAAAATAATGCTATTAAAATTACAAAGAGAACAGGACACGAGTGAGATATTGCTCCAATCACCATTCCTTATTTCCATATTTCTTCCTCATTCTTCTTCAGAATTTGTAATTTAAAAAAAAAACCAAAACCAAATTTGAAAAATAGTAATAGCGACAGTTAATGTGTCACTAAATCAGTTTATTTAAAGGATGAAGAGAATGACAAACAACAAAACAATGAGATAGGAAAACAGGGGATGGTGTCTCAATTGAACTGACTTCGAAAACAGGGAATGTCCCGACGGAGGATTGTAATAATAATATGGGAAATACGGAAGAATTGGGTCTGGAGGCGGCGATGTCAAGAATATGACCCGCCACTGCCGTATGGTGGCGGGGGAGAATAGTAAATAAAGGTGGGAACCGAGGGTTGCAGGGGTGGTGGCGGAGAGTAGTAGTAATATTCGGAAGTGGGTGGTGATGGTGGCGGTGGGCAATTGGAGTCTGATGACGGCGGTGGCGGAGATGGGGGAGGAGGATAGAGAATGGGTTGACATGGGTTGTCGCAGGCAGAGCACATTGTGCAGTCTAGTTGGTCTCTAGACAAGACTGTAATTGTGGAAATGGAGAGTGAGAATTTGGGGTTTGAGATGAAAAAGAGAATGAAGAAGAGGGAGAATTGGGATTGTTGATGAATCCTCATTTATTTGTAATGGATGATCGAAAAATTATCGGTTGGATTAAAGAATATGGGAAATTGGGAAGAAATAGGGAAATTTAGGGAGCAGAATTGTGGTGGTGACTAGTGATGGTGGCATAAAAATATTGGGAGGGTCAGGGCAGGGGGATGGTGTTTGGTGGGGAAGGTAAATGCATGTGGTATTTTGTATTGATGGCTGCGCCAATTTCCTCTACGCCACCGTCTTATCAAAAAAGAACGCAACTCTGTCTATTTCTATTCATGGGCTGGAACTCGATATTTTATTTTATTTTACATTTTTTTCTAGGGCTTCTTTTCACAATAGTGTTAGATAAATTTATGTCGTGTTTGATCACAAGTATTACATTAAATGATTAAATGGAGTAATAATTGTTGAATGAGATATAAGAAATAATTAAATATTAAAAATGTAATCATTATACTCTATTAGATAAATAAAAAAAATACTGTAAATAACAAATAATCATTCCACAAACAAAAAATAATATAAATACATAGTCAAATTTATCATGTAATTCGTAAGAAAAAGATAATTGTATACCGTACAAGTCCATAGAGAGCAAAGAGTAAAAATTGAGATCCAATGTGGAGTAATTGCCTCCTTCGACTATAGTGCCATAGCTTTTGACCCAAAAGATATCAAACCCGCACGTGGAATACTCTCTCTACTCTGGTGATGAAGAAACCATTTAACATTCAAAAAATTTTGGTGTACATGAAAATTGAATAAGGGTGTATTTAAATTTTATATATTTGTGTTTTTGACTCACATAAAATTTAAATACATTCCTATTCAATTTTTCTGTTTCATTTTTCTGTCCACGTAGAAGAACTCTTTAACTTTAAGAGGTTAACATGGTGATCACAAAGATTTGCTCTGTTTTTTAATTTTTGGGGTTCAAATTTTAGGGTCAGATAAAATCTTTTGAATGCACAAGATTAATATTGAGAGTGCGCTTTTAAAATTACTCGAGAAATGATTTAGTCTAAATTGATGCATAAGTCAATCGAGTGTACAATTATTGTTCAACTAAAAAAAAATAAAAACGAAAGAAACCATCCAATAAGATGTCTTATAATTGTGATGATAAATACTAGTACAACTCTAAAGAGTATATATTTGTCCATGATTGCTTAACCATTGATAATATAATACAATAAATTACCAAAAAATAAAATTAAAAAAAGAAAGTTATAAGAAAGTGTAAAATATAATTTGAATATAAGAAAGTTTTTAACTTTAAAATTCTAACTAGAACAAAGTTCTAGGTGGAGTATGTTCCAAAAAATGAAAGTTACAATTATAATTTGTAGAGAGTAAAAAATAAATAATCAAATTAATAATTTATAAAACTTAGATATTACATTGACATGGGCCTAGCAGGTAACAGAAGAAGTATATAAATTTATAAGGGTCCTTTACATAAGTATACAACAAATAGAAAATAATTACAAAAAAAGTGCATCAACTAAATAATTAAAAAAAGAGTGTTTTTAGGACCCATATTACAAAAATAGTACAATTCACATTAATAAAGAAACCTAAAGTCAAGGAGAAATAACTGTTATAACTAATAATTCAAATTCAAATTCAAATTCAAATATTTGGGATCTAGCAACTAAAACAAATCCAAATTCTGATTTAGGAACATCATGAACTTTATAACTCTCTGGCGTTATCTCCTCCGTCAAACTCAATCCAGGAACAAGTGTCTGCAAAATTTTGGTTTCAAAATCATGTAATAACTAATCAAATATGCAACCATATTAATTACAACTATATATAGCAAGATATCAATGTATATACATATACAGACATTGTAATATTGATAATCAAACTTTCGTACCAAGGTAACCAAACATTTATACCAAAGTAACCAAACATTTATACAAAGATAACCAAATCTACCTTCACACATTCAGTATGAATTTGTTACCTTGGTCTAAAAGTTTGGCAACCAATTTTATGAAGGTAAATAAAAATATAAACAACTGCGTGAGAAGAGAGATAAGAGAGTGATGTGTAATGTAATATTGATAACCAACCCTTCGTACCAAGGTAACCAAACATTTATACCAAGGTAACCAAACCTTTATACCAAGGTAACTTCTTTTTATGAATATTTGGTTACCCACAAAAACTAAAATGGTTACCTTTGTATGAAGGTTTGGCTACAAACTGCACCATATTCAAAATAATTTTATTTTTAAAAGGTTATTATGAATATGTTGCGATTAGTAGCAAAACCTTCATAAAGGTAACAATTTTAATTTTTTGTGGGTAACCAAATATTCATGAAAAATAAATTGCAATAGAAAACAAAACATGACAAGCCCTTACCTGGGCACAACTCTAATCAATGTTCATCCTTTACTTTTTCGGTTTAAAGCCCAACATTCTGCATGTCTCTCTCAACAAAATACTCGAGAAAAGTAGAGGCTTTTCGTCAGATATCGCGTCGGAGAAGACGACGAAGAAATTTGCAGTATTTTGAATCGAACAGCGACGCCCATTTGGGGGGATTGGAAGGCAAGATCTCAACAAGAAGCGAATGGGTCAAATGGGTAAGGATTGATGTGACGCCCCCAAAATAGGTCCATTTCATCCAACCTATTCTGAGTCGCCAAATACATGGTACAGAAATAACTACAACTTTATTATTACAACGTATAAACTGTGAATTTAAATACAGATATTGCCATCTAGACAATATCCACACGCAAATAAATCCCCATCATAATTATTGATACATTATTTTACAAAAATGGTGAGGACTACTAAACAACTCTCTCTAGAACCTTCATTCCATACCTTTACCAAGACTTCGCTACATTCTCGCCGCCTCCGAGAAGAAAAATGGAACAACAAGGAAAAGGGTGAGCTCAACTAGCCGAAAGTAAAGAACATTATGACTAAGATAACATAGAGCAAATTATCGTTAGTCTTCAACAGGGAAAAATCTAATAGAATACAATACAAACCGGTTTTAAATCAACAACTGCAGCAATGAAACAATAATTCATTAGAAGAGTTAAGTAGAGAATGCAAACTACTATCTTCTATATATGAATTTAAAAGTTCATCGTCGATATTTTATCCTCAGAACATCAATCAATATATATATCGAATCAAATATTCATCTTTGCACTACACAGCCAAAGATATTCATTAGTTAGTCATGTTCATCTAAACACTGTTCATCTTTGCAGACTACGGCCAAAGATATTCATCAAGAAATCATTCATCTTTGCACTACTACGGGCCAAAGATATTGATTATATCATCATTTAGGGTGAGGATGATGAAAAATATTTTAAAGAAAAGCGAATCCAAAGTGAAACAAAAGAACAAGTATTAAGGATTCGTACTTTAAATAATCCCATTCAAAAATTACTTCGTAAATAACAGATTGGAGTAAAATTCAAGAATGAAGATCGAAACATAGATCCAATCAAAGATAGGAATCATAATGCACAATCTTGGACACAAGAAAAGAAAATTTAATTTTTTTGTGAATAGTGTCGTGATTCGTGAATAGTGTCAGTACACGTGAATAAGTGTCGATACACGTGAATAAGTAACTCAGACCTCAAAAGATAGAAATTTCAAAAAAACATCATCACGCTTCGTGAATAAGACTCGTGAATAGAACTCGTGAATAGAACTCATGAATAAGTAACCCGAGCATGAAAAAGTTCCAAATTTGATAAAATTTCCAACCAATATTTCGGCATAATGATATTGAAGAAATAATATCATTTTCGAATAAAATAACATCCCTTACTCGAAAGAAGGCAAGATTTTAGTTGAAACACCTGGATATAAAGCTATGACTTGAACTTGCCGTATATAGCAATACTCAAAGTATACTCAAAATACTCACAAAAATATACTCGATAATATAGAGAGAAAAAATCAATTTCGGTGTGATTTTCAATTCTAACCTAAAGACCCTATTTATAGAAAATGCTTAGAACACAAAGTAGAGAAAATTTAATAAATTAATATTATTTATTTTTTCTACATCTTCCTACGCATCAAGCATCTGAATTCAACAACTTGACATGTGTTGAAGATGCCCACCAAACAAAAAACGTTTTTCTTATTTAAATTATTTTAAACTTCTAAAAATCAATTATTTCGCAGCTTCGGAACTTCAATAATTCATTTTAATTAGTTCTTTTATCAGAAAATTTGAATCTCACGAGTTTTTATAGGAAATTCAATTCTCTACAACTTTGCAGAAGAAAATTTTTCCAAATTCCAAACAGAAATAGACCAAAATCCACAAACTGGCGATTTTATAAGCTATAATTAAATTTCAGTCAAGAAATGGGTCTACCGACACACAAAATCTGTTTTTAATATTTATTGCAACAAAAATACTCTTTTTCCTCGCATACTCATATATCCCACATTTATTGTAAAAATATCACCATTATTATATTATTAAAATATAATAATATATTTAAATAAATTATTTTATCAAAAAAAGATAAAATTTCAATTTTCAACAATTGTCAATTTAAAAAATTTCTCCATCTATATCCACATAAAATCAATATTTTCCTCATCATATAAATCAATAATTAATTATTCACAAATAATATTACGTAATCACAAGATCGACAACCGTGTAGTCCTCAGAAAGAGGAGCTTTCAATAAGGATCTCTCCTTCTTGGCGCAATTAGGTGACCAAACCTCTCCTTAGATGAACTTTTAGACATTGCCAATAATGTTATCCAATAATATTATTAGGATAATATGAATTATTGTCAGATAATGGAAAAAATTGTGTAATGATAATTTATGAAACAACAAGTAATATAAAATATCAATGCGTGAATTATTGAATCAATAAAATAAAATCTTTGAGCGGTAATTATTGTAACAATTATTGAGTAGTGGCCTTCTTACGTAAGAATCAATAATTAGTGCAATACCGCAGTATCTTCTTCAACAACGCGTATTAGTGTGTTTTAACCACGGGTATTCCAATAGATAATCAGTAATAACTACGCCTGTTATTTATAAACAACTTATATTTCTCGTTTTCTTCATCCAATCGCTTTCAGTTATGGGGCCCCTTAAAGATCGCTGGCCAGTCGCATGCGAATATTCCCCTGAGCGATTCGAATATTCCACGACCAAACGAATATTTCTCGACAATAATGAATATTTTATAACGACTTGCTGTGACACCCCCAAAATAGGTATACATCACCCATTCTGAGTTGTCAATACATGGTACAGAAATAACTACAACTTTATTATTACAATAGTAAAACTGTGAGTTTGAATACAAATATTATCTTCTAGACAATATCTATACCCAAATAAATCCTCATCATATTTATTGATACATTATTTTACAAAAATGGTGAGGACTACTAAACAACTCTCTCTATAACCATCATTCCATACCCCGACTCGTACTCGCTACATTCTCGCCTCCTGAGATGAAAAATGGAACAAAAAGGAAAAGGGTGAGCTCAACTAGCCCAGTAAAGAATATTATGACTAAGATAATATACAACAAATTATCGTTAGTCTTCAACAGGGAAAATCTAATAGAATACAATAGACAACAAGTTTTAAATCAATATTCGCAGCGGAAATAATAATTCATTAGAAGAGTTAAGTAGAGAATGCAAACTACTATCTTCTATGTATTAATTTAAAGTTCATCGTCCATCTTTTATCCTGTAACATCAATCAATATATATCTCGAATCAAATATTCATCTTTGCACTACAGCCAAAGATATTCATCGATTGGTCATGTTCATCTAAACACTGTTCATCATCTTGCACTACGGGCCAAAGATATTCATCGAAATCATTCATCTTTGCACTACATGCCAAAGATATTCAATAATATCATCATTTAAGACCGAGGATGATGAAAAATATTTTTAAAGAAAGCGAATCCAAATGAAACAAAATGACAAGGATTAAGGATTACGATTTCGTACTTTGTTTTATCCACGTCAAAAAATACCTCAAAAATAATCATAGTGGTGTAAAATTCAAGAATGATCAAAACATGGATACAATCAAAGCTAGTATCCACAATAGATATTTTTGACGAAAAGGAAAATTTCATTTTAAATGAATAATGCCAGATTCGTGAATAGTATCGTATATCGTGAATAAGGCCAGTATAGGTGAATAGTAACTCAGACACCAAAAGTTCCAAATTTGATAAAAACTTGAGATCAATATTTCAAAGATAATGATATTGAAGAAATAATATCATTACTGAAAAAAAATAATATCTCTTACTTGAAGATCAATACTTCTAATTTGAAACAACCGGTTTTAAATCAACAACTGCAATGAAACAATAATTCATTAGAAGAGTTAAGAGAACGCAAACTACTATCTTCTATATATGAATTTAAAAGTTCATCGTCGATATTTTATCCTGTAACATCAATCATATATATATCGGAATCAAATATTCATCTTTTTCTACAGGCCAAACATATTCATTAGTTGGTCATGTTCATCTAAACACTGCTCATCTTTGCACTACGGCCAAAGATATTCATCAAGAAATCATTCATCTTGCACTACGCACGGCCAAAGATATTGATTATATCATCATTTAGGGTGAGGATGATGAAAAATATTTTAAAGAAAACGAATCCAATGAAACAAAAGAACAAGTATTAAGGATTCGTACTTTAAATAATCCCAGTTCAAAAATTACTTCGTAAATAACCAGATTGGAGTAAAATTCAAGAATGAAGATCGAAACATAGATCCAATCAAAGATAGGAATCATAACAGACAATCTTGGACACAGAAAAGAAAATTTAATTTTTTTGTGAATAGTGTCGTATTCGTGAATAGTGCCGTATACGTGAATAGTGTCGTATACGTGAATAGTAACTCCGACCTCAAAAGATAGAAATTTCACAAAAAAACATCATCACGCTTCGTGAATAGTACTCGTGAATAGTAACTCGTGAATAGTAACTCATGAATAAGTAACCTGACATGAAAAAGTTCCAAATTTGATAAAAATTTCCAACCAATATTTGCAAGCATAATGATATTGAAGAAATAATATCATTTTCGAATAAAATAACATCCTTACCTCGAAAAGAAAAGATCTTCTAGTTGAAAACAGGATATAGGCTATGACTTGAACTTGCACCAGTATAGCAATACTCAAAGTATACTCAAAATACTCACAAAAATACGCTCGATAATATAGAGAGAGAAAAAATCAATTTCTGGTGTGATTTTCAATTCTAACCTAAGCACCCTATTTATAGGAAAATGCTTAGAACACCAAAGTAGAAAATTTAATAAATTAATATTATTTATTTTTTTCTACATCTTCCTACGCATCAAGCATCTGAATTCAAAGACTTGACATGTGTTGAAGATGCCCACCAAACACAAAAAAACGTTTTTCTTATTTAAATTATTTTAAACTTCTAAAAATCAATTATTTCGCAGCTTCGGAACTTCAATAATTCATTTTAATTAGTTCTTTTATCAGAAAATTTGAATCTCACGAGTTTTTATAGGAAATTCAATTCTCTACAACTTTGCAGAAGAAAATTTTTCCAAATTCCAAACAGAAATAGACCAAAATCCACAAGGCGCGATTTTATAAAGCTATAATTAAATTTCGGTCAAGAAATGGGTCTACCGAAACACACAAAATCTGCTTTTTAATATTTATTGCAACAAAAATACTCTTTTTCCTCGCAGATACTCATATATCCCACATTTATTGTAAAAATATCACCATTATTATATTATTAAAATATAATAATATATTTAAATAAATTATTTTATCAAAAAGATAAAATTTCAATTTTCAACAATTGTCAATTTAAAAATTTCTCCATCTATATCCACATAAAATCAATATTTTCCTCATCATATAAATCAATAATTAATTATTCACAAATAATATTACTGTAATCACAAGATCGACAACCGTGGTAGTTCAGAAAGCAGGAGCTTTCAATAAGGATCTCTCCTCATCGGCCGCAATTAGGTGACCAAACCTCTCCTTAGATGCAGAACTTTTTAGACATTGCCAATAATGTTATCCAATAATATTATTCGAGATAATATGAATTATTGCTCGATAATGGAAAAATCTTTGTGTAATGATAATTTATTGAAACAACGGTAATATAAAATATCAATCGCAAAGAATTATTGAATCAATAAAATAAAATATTGAGCAGATAATTTTTGTAACAATTATTGAGTAGTGGCCTTTACGTAAGAATCAATAATTAGTGCAATACCGTAGTATCTTCTTGTTCAACAACGGCAGATTAGTGTGTTTTAACCACCGGGTATTCCAATAGTATTAACGGTAACAACTACGCCGTTATTTATAAACAACTTATATTTCTCGTTTTCTTCATCCAATCGCTTTCCGTTATGGGGCCCACAAAAGACTGCGCCGTCGTACGAATATTCCCCGACAGTTCGAATATTCCACGACCAAACGAATATTTCTCGACAATAATGAATATTTTATAACGACTTGCTGTGACACCCCCAAAATAGGTATACATCACCCATTCTGAGTTGTCAATACATGGTACAGAAATAACTACAACTTTATTATTACAATAGTAAAACTGTGAGTTTGAATACAAATTTATCTTCTAGACAATATCTATACCCAAATAAATCCTCATCATATTTATTGATACATTATTTTACAAAAATGGTGAGGACTACTAAACAACTCTCTCTATAACCATCATTCCATACCCCACTGCATTTCGCATTACATTCTCGCCTCCCGAGATGAAAAATGGAACAAAAAGGAAAAGGGTGAGCTCAATTAGCCCGATAAAAGAATATTATGACTAAGATAATATACAACAAATTATCGTCTTCTTCAACAGGAAAATCTAATAGAATACAATAGACAACAAGTTTTAAATCAATATTCGCAATGAAATAATAATTCATTAGAAGAGTTAAGTAGAGAATGCAAACTACTATCTTCTATGTATTAATTTAAAGTTCATAAATCCATCTTTTATCCTGTAACATCAATCAATATATATCCGGAATCAAATATTCATCTTTGCACTACGGCCAAAGATATTCATCAATTGGTCATGTTCATCTAAACACCTGTTCATCTTTGCACTACGGGCCAAAGATATTCATCAGAAATCATTCATCTTTGCACTACAGGCCAAAGATATTCAATAATATCATCATTTAAGACTGAGGATGATGAAAATATTTTTAAAGAAACGAATCCAATTGAAACAAAATGACAAGGATTAAGGATTACGGATTCGTATTTTGTTTTATCCACCGTCAAAAATACCTCAAAAATAATCATAGTGGTGTAAAATTCAAGAATGATCAAAACATGGATACAATCAAAGCTAGTATCCACAATAGATATTTTGACGAAAAGGAAAATTTCATTTTTAAATGAATAATGCCGTGATTCGTGAATAGTATCGTATCGTGAATAGTCTTAGTATAGGTGAATAGTAACTCAGAGCACCAAAAGTTCCAAATTTGATAAAAACTTCAGATCGATATTTCAAAGATAATGATATTGAAGAAATAATATCATTACGAAAAAAATAATATCTCTTACTTGAAAGATCAATACTTCTAGCTGAAACAACCAGTTTTAAATCAACAACTGCAGCGGAAACAATAATTCATTAGAAGAGTTAAGTAGAGAATGCAAACTACTATCTTCTATATATGAATTTAAAAGTTCATCGTCGATATTTTATCCCTGTAACATCAATCAATATATATCTGGAATCAAATATTCATCTTTGCACTACAGGCCAAACATATTCATTAGTTGGTCATGTTCATCTAAACACCTGTTCATCTTTGCACTACGGGCCAAAGATATTCATCAAGAAATCATTCATCTTTGCACTACGGGCCAAAGATATTCAGTTATATCATCATTTAGGACTGAGGATGATGAAAAATATTTTAAAGAAAACGAATCCAATGAAACAAAAGAACAAGTATTAAGGATTCGTACTTTAAATAATCCCAGTTCAAAAATTACTTCGTAAATAACCAGATTGGAGTAAAATTCAAGAATGAAGATCGAAACATAGATCCAATCAAAGATAGGAATCATAACAGACAATCTTGGACACAGAAAAGAAAATTTAATTTTTTTGTGAATAGGTCGATTCGTGAATAATAGTCTCAGATATCGTGAATAGTGTCGTATACGTGAATAGTAACTCAAACCTCAAAAGATAGAAATTTCACAAAAAAAAAACATCATCACGCCGTGAATAGTACTCGTGAATAGTAACTCGTGAATAGTAACTCATGAATAAGTAACTCCGAATATGAAAAAGTTCCAAATTTGATAAAAATTTCCAACCAATATTTCTCAAGATAATGATATTGAAGAAATAATATCATTTTCGAATAAAATAACATCCCTTACCTCGAAAGACAAGATCTTTTAGTTGAAAACAGGATATAAAGGCTATGACTTGAACTTGCAATCAGATAGTATAGCAATACTCAAAGTATACTCAAAATACTCACAAAAAATATACCGATAATATAGAGAGAGAAAAATCAATTTCGTGTGATTTTTCATTTTAACCCAAGCACCTATTTATAGGAAAATGCTTAGAACACCAAAGTAGAAAATTTAATAAATTAATATTATTTATTTTTTTCTACATCTTCCTACGCATCAAGCATCTGAATTCAAAGAACTTGACATGTGTTGAAGATGCCCACCAAACACAAAAAACGCTTTTTCTTATTTAAATTATTTTAAACTTCTAAAAATCAATTATTTCGTGACTTGAACTTCAATAATTCATTTTAATTAGTTCTTTTATCGAAAAATTTGAATCTCACGAGTTTTTATAGGAAATTCAATTTCTACAACTTTGTAGAAGAAAATTTTTCCAAATTCCAAATGTAAATAGACCAAAATCCACTGTTGGCGATTTTATAAGTTTATAATTAAATTTCGGTCAAGAAATGGGTCTACCGACACACAAAATCATTTTTAATATTTATTGCAACAAAAATACTCTTTTTCCTCGCATACTACCATATATCCCACATTTATTGTAAAAATATCACCATTATTATATTATTAAAATATAATAATATATTTAAATAAATTATTTTATCAAAAAAGATAAAATTTCAATTTTCAACAATTGTCAATTAAAAAAATTTCTCCATCTATATCCACATAAAATCAATATTTTCCTCATCATATAAATCAATAATTAATTATTCACAAATAATATTACAGAATCACAAGATCGACAACCGTAGTTCCTCAGAAAGAGGGAGCTTTCAATAAGGATCTCTCCTTCTTGTGGCGTTGATTAGGTGACCAAACCTCTCCTTAGATGTAACTTTTAGACATTGCCAATAATGTTATCCAATAATATTATTAGGATAATATGAATTATTGTCCGATAATGGAAAATCTTGTGTAATGATAATTTATTGAAACAACAAGAATATAAAATATCAATGCAAAGCAATTATTGAATCAATAAAATAAAAAATCGAATAAGTAATTATCGTAACAATTATTGAGTAGTGCCTTCACGTAAGAATCAATAATTAGTGCAATAAAGTACTCTTGCTCAACAACGCGTGATAGTGTGTTTTAACCACCGGGTATTCCAATAAGATAATCAGTAACAACTACGCCGTTATTTATAAACAACTTATATTTCTCGCTTTCTTCATCCAATCGCTTTCAGTTATGGGGCCCATTAAAGATCAAGCTGGCTGTCGCACGAATATTCCCCGACGATTCGAATATTCCACGACCAAACGAATATTTCTAACAATAATGAATATTTTATAACGACTTCTTTGTGACACCCCCAAAATAGGTATACATCACCCATTACGAGTTGTCAATACATGGTACGTAAATAACTACAACTTTATTATTACAATAGTAAAAGCTGTGAGTTTGAATACAAATATTATCTTCTGACAATATCTATACCCAAATAAATCCTCATCATATTTATTGATACATTATTTTACAAAAATGGTGAGGACTACTAAACAACTCTCTCTATAACCATCATTCCATACCCCGACTCGCATTTCGCTACATTCTCGCCTCCCCGAGATGAAAAATGGAACAAAAAGGAAAAGGGTGAGCTCAACTAGCCCAAATAAAGAATATTATGACTAAGATAATATACAAAAATTATCGTTAGTCTTCAACAGGGAAAATCTAATAGAATACAATAGACAACAAGTTTTAAATCAATATTCGCAATGAAATAATAATTCATTAGAAGAGTTAAGTAGAGAATGCAAACTACTATCTTCTATGTATTAATTTAAAGTTCATCGTCTCATCTTTTATCCCCGTAACATCAATCAATATATATACGGAATCAAATATTCATCTTTGCACTACAGCCAAAGATATTCATCGATTGGTCATGTTCATCTAAACACTGCTCATCTTTGCTACTCTGGGCCAAAGATATTCATCAGAAATCATTCATCTTTGCACTACATGCCAAAGATATTCAATAATATCATCATTTAAGACTGAGGATGATGAAAAATATTTTTAAAGAAACGAATCCAGTGAAACAAAATGACAAGGATTAAGGATTACGGATTCGTACTTTGTTTTATCCACGTCCAAAAATACCTCAAAAATAATCATAGTGGTGTAAAATTCAAGAATGATCAAAACATGGATACAATCAAAGCTAGTATCCACAATAGATATTTTGGACGAAAAGGAAAATTTCATTTTTAAATGAATAATGCCGTATTCGTGAATAGTATCGTATACGTGAATAGGTCAGATATAGGTGAATAAGTAACTCGACAACCAAAAGTTCCAAATTTGATAAAAACTTCAGATCAATATTTCAAAGATAATGATATTGAAGAAATAATATCATACTAAAAAAAATAATATCTCTTACTTCGAAAGATCAATACTTCTAGCTGAAACAACCAGTTTTAAATCAACAACTGCAGCGGAAACAATAATTCATTAGAAGAGTTAAGTAGAGAATGCAAACTACTATCTTCTATATATGAATTTAAAAGTTCATCGTTGATATTTTATCCCTGTAACATCAATCAATATATATCTGGAATCAAATATTCATCTTTGCACTACAGGCCAAACATATTCATTAGTTGGTCATGTTCATCTAAACACCTGTTCATCTTTGCACTACGGGCCAAAGATATTCATCAAGAAATCATTCATCTTTGCACTACGGGCCAAAGATATTCAGTTATATCATCATTTAGAACTGAGGATGATGAAAAATATTTTAAAGAAAACGAATCCAATGAAACAAAAGAACAAGTATTAAGGATTCGTACTTTAAATAATCCCAGTTCAAAAATTACTTCGTAAATAACCAGATTGGAGTAAAATTCAAGAATGAAGATCGAAACATAGATCCAATCAAAGATAGGAATCATAATGCATAATCTTGGACACGTAAAAGAAAATTTAATTTTTTGTGAATAGTGTCGATTTCGTGAATAAGGTCAGTATCACGTGAATAAGGTCGATACGTGAATAAGTATCTCAGACCTCAAAAGATAGAAATTTCACAAAAAAACATCATCACGCTTTCGTGAATAGTACTCGTGAATAAGTAACTCGTGAATAAGAACTCATGAATAAGTAACCCATACATGAAAAAGTTCCAAATTTGATAAAATTTCCAACCAATATTTCTAAGATAATGATATTGAAGAAATAATATCATTTTCGAATAAAATAACATCCCTTACCTCGAAAGACAAGATTTCTAGTAAACACCTGGGATATAAGGCTATGACTTGAACTTGCACCAGATAGCAATACTCAAAGTATACTCAAAATACTCACAAAAATACGCCGATAATATAGAGAGAGAAAAATCAATTTCTCGTGTGATTTTCAATTTAACCTAAAGACCCTATTTATAGGAAAATGCTAGAACACCAAAGAGAAAATTTAATAAATTAATATTATTTATTTTTTCTACATCTTCCTACGCATCAAGCATCTCGAATTCAAAGAACTTGACATGTGTTGAAGATGCCCACCAAACACAAAAAACGTTTTCTTATTTAAATTATTTTAAACTTCTAAAAATCAATTATTTCGTGACTTTCTAACTTCAATAATTCATTTTAATTAGTTCTTTTATCAGAAAATTTGAATCTCACGAGTTTTTATAGGAAATTCAATTCTCTACAACTTTGCAGAAGAAAATTTTTCCAAATTCCAAACAGAAATAGACCAAAATCCACAAACTGGCGATTTTATAAGCTATAATTAAATTTCAGTCAAGAAATGGGTCTACCGACACACAAAATCTGTTTTTAATATTTATTGCAACAAAAATACTCTTTTTCCTCGCATACTCATATATCCCACATTTATTGTAAAAATATCACCATTATTATATTATTAAAATATAATAATATATTTAAATAAATTATTTTATCAAAAAAAGATAAAATTTCAATTTTCAACAATTGTCAATTTAAAAAATTTCTCCATCTATATCCACATAAAATCAATATTTTCCTCATCATATAAATCAATAATTAATTATTCACAAATAATATTACTGTAATCACAAGATTGACGATAACCAAAGTGCCGTTCCTGGGAAGGAGCTTTCCAATAAGGATCTCTCTCCTTCTGGGCCAGCGCAATTAGGTGACCAAACCTCTCCTTGAAGATGTAACTTTTAGACATTGCCAATAATGTTATCCAATAATATTATTCAGATAATATGAATTATTGTTCGATAATGGAAAATCTTGTGTAATGATAATTTATTGAAACAACGGTAATATAAAATATCAATGCGTGAATTATTGAATCAATAAAATAAAATCTTTGAGCAAGTAATTATCTGTAACAATTATTGAGTAGTGCTTCTCACGTAAGAATCAATAATTAGTGCAATACACCAGTATCTCACTGCTCAACAACGGCGTAGACAGTGTGTTTTAACCAACGGGTATTCCAATAAGATAATCTGTAATAACTACGCCAGTTATTTATAAACAACTTATATTTCTCGTTTTCTTCATCCAATCGCTTTCAAGTTATGGGGCCCATAAAGATCTGCTACTGTCGCATTTAATATTCCCCAAACGATTCGAATATTCCACGCACCAAACGAATATTTCTCGACAATAATGAATATTTTATAACGACTTTTACGCGTGACACCCCCAAAATAGGTATACATCACCCATTACGAGTTGTCAATACATGGTACGTAAATAACTACAACTTTATTATTACAATAGTAAAAGCGTGAGTTTGAATACAAATATTATCTTCTGACAATATCTATACCCAAATAAATCCTCATCATATTTATTGATACATTATTTTACAAAATGGTGAGGACTACTAAACAACTCTCTCTATAACCATCATTCCATACCCAGGCTACTGCACTTTCATTACATTCTCGCCTCCGAGATGAAAAATGGAACAAAAGGAAAAGGGTGAGCTCAACTAGCCAATAAAGAATATTATGACTAAGATAATATACAACAAATTATCGTTAGTCTTCAACAGGGAAAATCTAATAG
The DNA here is from genome assembly GCA_020205605.1 of Panax ginseng. Lineage (NCBI taxonomy): Eukaryota > Viridiplantae > Streptophyta > Magnoliopsida > Apiales > Araliaceae > Panax > Panax ginseng. The sequence goes on along the minus strand of CM035136.1, from coordinate 6,446,272 downwards.
AATACAATGTACAACAAGTTTTAAATCAATATTCGCAATGAAATAATAATTCATTAGAAGAGTTAAGTAGAATGCAAACTACTATCTTCTATGTATTAATTTAAAGTTCATAAATCATCTTTTATCCCCGTAACATCAATCAATATATATCTGGAATCAAATATTCATCTTTGCACTACAGCCAAAGATATTCATCACCGGGTCGTGTTCATCTAAACACTGTTCATCTTTGCACTACGGGCCAAAGATATTCATCAGAAATCATTCATCTTTGCACTACATGCCAAAGATATTCAATAATATCATCATTTAAGATCGAGGATGATGAAAATATTTTTAAAAAAACGAATCCGGTGAAACAAAATGACAAGGATTAAGGATTACGGATTCAGTACTTTGTTTTATCCACGCCCAAAAATACCTCAAAAATAATCATAGTGGTGTAAAATTCAAGAATGATCAAAACATGGATACAATCAAAGCTAGTATCCACAATAGATATTTTGGACGAAAAGGAAAATTTCATTTTTAAATGAATAATGCCGTATTCGTGAATAAGATCGTGATACGTGAATAGTCTTTAGTATAGGTGAATAAGAATCTCGACACCAAAAGTTCCAAATTTGATAAAAACTTCAGATCAATATTTCAAAGATAATGATATTGAAGAAATAATATCATTACGAAAAAAAATAATATCTCTTACTTCGAAAGATCAATACTTCTAGCTGAAACAACCAGTTTTAAATCAACAACTGCAGCGGAAACAATAATTCATTAGAAGAGTTAAGTAGAGAATGCAAACTACTATCTTCTATATATGAATTTAAAAGTTCATCGTCGATATTTTATCCCTGTAACATCAATCAATATATATCTGGAATCAAATATTCATCTTTGCACTACAGGCCAAAGATATTCATTAGTTGGTCATGTTCATCTAAACACCTGTTCATCTTTGCACTACTGGGCCAAAGATATTCATCAAGAAATCATTCATCTTTCGCACTACGGCCAAAGATATTCGATTATATCATCATTTAGATCTGAGGATGATGAAAAATATTTTAAAGAAAAACGAATCCAATGAAACAAAAGAACAAGTATTAAGGATTCGTGATTTTAAATAATCCCAGTTCAAAAATTACTTCAGAATAAATAACAGATTGGAGTAAAATTCAAGAATGAAGATCGAAACATAGATCCAATCAAAGATAGGAATCATAATGCATAATCTTGGACACGGAAAAGAAAATTTAATTTTTTGTGAATAGTGTCGTATTCGTGAATAGTCTTGATATCGTGAATAGTATGTCGTATACGTGAATAGTAACTCAGGACCTCAAAAGATAGAAATTTCACAAAAAACATCATCACGCTTCGTGAATAGTACTCGTGAATAGTAACTCGTGAATAGTAACTCATGAATAGTAACCAGAGCATGAAAAAGTTCCAAATTTGATAAAATTTCCAACCAATATTTCTAAGATAATGATATTGAAGAAATAATATCATTTTCGAATAAAATAACATCCCTTACCTCGAAAAGACAAGACTTCTAGTTGAAACAGGATATAAAGCTATGACTTGAACTTGCACCGTATAGCAATACTCAAAGTATACTCAAAATACTCACAAAATATACCGATAATATAGAGAGAAAAAATCAATTTCGTGTGATTTTTCAATTCTAACCTAAAGACCCTATTTATAGGAAAATGCTTAACACCAAAGTAGAAAATTTAATAAATTAATATTATTTATTTTTTTCTACATCTTCCTACGCATCAAGCATCTGAATTCAGCAACTTGACATGTGTTGAAGATGCCCACCAAACACAAAAAACGTTTTTCTTATTTAAATTATTTTAAACTTCTAAAAATCAATTATTTCGCAGCTTCGGAACTTCAATAATTCATTTTAATTAGTTCTTTTATCAGAAAATTTGAATCTCACGAGTTTTTATAGGAAATTCAATTCTCTACAACTTTGCAGAAGAAAATTTTTCCAAATTCCAAACAGAAATAGACCAAAATCCACAAACTGGCGATTTTATAAGCTATAATTAAATTTCAGTCAAGAAATGGGTCTACCGACACACAAAATCTGTTTTTAATATTTATTGCAACAAAAATACTCTTTTTTCCTCAAAAGATACTCATATATCCCACATTTATTGTAAAAATATCACCATTATTATATTATTAAAATATAATAATATATTTAAATAAATTATTTTATCAAAAAGATAAAATTTCAATTTTCAACAATTGTCAATTTAAAAATTTCTCCATCTATATCCACATAAAATCAATATTTTCCTCATCATATAAATCAATAATTAATTATTCACAAATAATATTACGAGAATCACAAGATCGACAACCGGTAGTTAAGGAGAAAAGGAGGAGCTTTTCAATAAGGATCTCTCTCACGGCCGCCAAGCAATTAGGTGACCAAACCTCTCCTTAGATGAACTTTTAGACATTGCCAATAATGTTATCCAATAATATTATTAGGATAATATGAATTATTGCTCAGATAATGGAAAATATTGTGTAATGATAATTTATTGAAACAAACGAGAATATAAAATATCAATGCAAAGAATTATTGAATCAATAAAATAAAATAATTGAATAAAGAATTATCGTAACAATTATTGAGTAGTGCCTTCTCACGTAAGAATCAATAATTAGTGCAATACCGTACTATTGTTCAACAACGCGTATTAGTGTGTTTTAACCAACGGGTATTCCAATAGTATTAAATCGGTAACAACTACGCCGTTATTTATAAACAACTTATATTTCTCGTTTTCTTCATCCAATCGCTTTCAGTTATGGGGCCCATTAAAGATCGCTAGGCCGTCGCATTTAATATTCCCCGACAGTTCGAATATTCCACGACCAAACGAATATTCTAACAATAATGAATATTTTATAACGACTTTGTTGTGACACCCCAAAATAGGTATACATCACCCATTACGAGTTGTCAATACATGGTACGTAAATAACTACAACTTTATTATTACAATAGTAAAAGCGTGAGTTTGAATACAAATATTATCTTACAGACAATATCTATACCCAAATAAATCCTCATCATATTTATTGATACATTATTTTACAAAAATGGTGAGGACTACTAAACAACTCTCTCTATAACCATCATTCCATACCAGGCTTGCTGCTCGCTACATTCTAGCCTCCGAGATGAAAAATGGAACAAAAAGGAAAAGGGTGAGCTCAACTAGCCCAAGTAAAGAATATTATGACTAAGATAATATACAACAAATTATCGTTAGTCTTCAACAGGAAAATCTAATAGAATACAATAGACAACAAGTTTTAAATCAATATTCGCAGTGAAATAATAATTCATTAGAAGAGTTAAGTAGAGAATGCAAACTACTATCTTCTATGTATTAATTTAAAGTTCATCGCTCATCTTTTATCCCCGTAACATCAATCAATATATATCTCGAATCAAATATTCATCTTTGCACTACAGCCAAAGATATTCATCGACCGGGTCATGTTCATCTAAACACTGCTCATCTTTGCACTACTGGGCCAAAGATATTCATCGAAATCATTCATCTTTGCACTACATGCCAAAGATATTCAATAATATCATCATTTAAGATCGAGGATGATGAAAAATATTTTTAAAAAGCGAATCCAAATGAAACAAAATGACAAGGATTAAGGATTACGGATTCGTACTTTGTTTTATCCACGTCCAAAAATACCTCAAAAATAATCATAGTGGTGTAAAATTCAAGAATGATCAAAACATGGATACAATCAAAGCTAGTATCCACAATAGATATTTTGGACGAAAAGGAAAATTTCATTTTTAAATGAATAATGCCGTATTCGTGAATAGTATCGTATACGTGAATAGTGCCGTATAGGTGAATAGTAACTCCGACACCAAAAGTTCCAAATTTGATAAAAACTTCAGATCAATATTTCAGCATAATGATATTGAAGAAATAATATCATTACGAAAAAAAATAATATCTCTTACTTCGAAAGATCAATACTTCTAGCTGAAACAACCAGTTTTAAATCAACAACTGCAGCGGAAACAATAATTCATTAGAAGAGTTAAGTAGAGAATGCAAACTACTATCTTCTATATATGAATTTAAAAGTTCATCGTCGATATTTTATCCCTGTAACATCAATCAATATATATACGAATCAAATATTCATCTTTGCACTATGTGCCAAAGATATTCATTAGTTGGTCATGTTCATCTAAACACTGCTCATCTTTTGACTACGGCCAAAGATATTCATCAAGAAATCATTCATCTTTTGCACTACGGCCAAAGATATTCGATTATATCATCATTTTAGATCGAGGATGATGAAAAATATTTTAAAGAAAGCGAATCCAATGAAACAAAAGAACAAGTATTAAGGATTCGTCTTTTTTAAATAATCCCGAGTTCAAAAATTACTTCGTAAATAACAGATTGGAGTAAAATTCAAGAATGAAGATCGAAACATAGATCCAATCAAAGATAGGAATCATAATGCAGACAATCTTGGACACGTAAAAGAAAATTTAATTTTTTTGTGAATAGTGTCGTATTCGTGAATAAGGTCAGTATACGTGAATAAGGTCGTGATACGTGAATAAGAATCAGACCTCAAAAGATAGAAATTTCACAAAAAAAACATCATCACGCTTCGTGAATAAAGACTCGTGAATAGTAACTCGTGAATAAGTAACTCATGAATAGTAACCCCGACATGAAAAAGTTCCAAATTTGATAAAAATTTCCAACCAATATTTCGGCATAATGATATTGAAGAAATAATATCATTTTCGAATAAAATAACATCCCTTACCTCGAAAGACAGTACTTCTAGTTGAAACACCGGATATAGGCTATGACTTGAACTTGCACCGTATAGCAATACTCAAAGTATACTCAAAATACTCACAAAAATACGCTCGATAATATAGAGAGAGAAAAAATCAATTTCTGGTGTGATTTTCAATTCTAACCTAAGCACCCTATTTATAGGAAAATGCTTAGAACACCAAAGTAGAAAATTTAATAAATTAATATTATTTATTTTTTTCTACATCTTCCTACGCATCAAGCATCTGAATTCAGCAACTTGACATGTGTTGAAGATGCCCACCAAACACAAAAAACGTTTTTCTTATTTAAATTATTTTAAACTTCTAAAAATCAATTATTTCGCAGCTTCGGAACTTCAATAATTCATTTTAATTAGTTCTTTTATCAGAAAATTTGAATCTCACGAAGTTTTTAGGAAATTCAATTCTCTACAACTTCATAGAAGAAAATTTTTCCAAATTCCAAATGAAATAGACCAAAATCCACAAATGGCGATTTTATGTTTATAATTAAATTTCGGTCCAAGAAATGGGTCTACCGACACACACAAAATCTGCTTTTTAATATTTATTGCAACAAAAATACTCTTTTTTCCTCGCAGACTCATATATATCCCACATTTATTGTAAAAATATCACCATTATTATATTATTAAAATATAATAATATATTTAAATAAATTATTTTATCAAAAAAGATAAAATTTCAATTTTCAACAATTGTCAATTTAAAAATTTCTCCATCTATATCCACATAAAATCAATATTTTCCTCATCATATAAATCAATAATTAATTATTCACAAATAATATTATGTAATCACAAGATCGACAACCGGTAGTTCCTGAGAAAGAGGAGCTTTCCAATAAGGATCTCTCTTTCCTGGTATGCAATTAGGTGACCAAACCTCTCCTTAGATGTAACTTTTAGACATTGCCAATAATGTTATCCAATAATATTATTCGGATAATATGAATTATTGTCGATAATGGAAAATTGTGTAATGATAATTTATTGAAACAACAAAGTAATATAAAATATCAATGCAAAGAATTATTGAATCAATAAAATAAAATATTTGAGCAAGAATTATCGTAACAATTATTGAGTAAGGCCTTCTTACGTAAGAATCAATAATTAGTGCAATACCGTAGTATCTTCTTTCAACAACGCAGACATTAGTGTGTTTTAACCACCGGGTATTCCAATAGATTAATTGGTAATAACTACGCCTGTTATTTATAAACAACTTATATTTCTCGTTTTCTTCATCCAATCGCTTTCAGTTATGGGGCCCATAAAAAGATCAAGGCCGTCGCACGAATATTCCCGACAGTTCGAATATTCCACGACCAAACGAATATTCTCGACAATAATGAATATTTTATAACGACTACTTTGTGACACCCCAAAATAGGTATACATCACCCATTTCGAAGTTGTCAATACATGGTACGTAAATAACTACAACTTTATTATTACAATAAGAAAGCGTGAGTTTGAATACAAATATTATCTTCAGATAATATCTATACCCAAATAAATCCTCATCATATTTATTGATACATTATTTTACAAAATGGTGAGGACTACTAAACAACTCTCTCTATAACCATCATTCCATACCCCACTGCTTCGTATTTCGCATTACATTCTCGCCTCCCGAGATGAAAAATGGAACAAAAAGGAAAAGGGTGAGCTCAACTAGCCCAAGAAGAAGAATATTATGACTAAGATAATATACAACAAATTATCGTTAGTCTTCAACAGGAAAATCTAATAGAATACAATAGACAACAAGTTTTAAATCAATATTCGCAATGAAATAATAATTCATTAGAAGAGTTAAGTAGAGAATGCAAACTACTATCTTCTATGTATTAATTTAAAGTTCATCGCTCATCTTTTATCCCTCGTAACATCAATCAATATATATCACGGAATCAAATATTCATCTTTGCACTTCACAGCCAAAGATATTCATCAGTTGGTCATGTTCATCTAAACACCTGTTCATCTTTGCACTACGGGCCAAAGATATTCATCAGAAATCATTCATCTTTGCACTACAGGCCAAAGATATTCAATAATATCATCATTTAAGACTGAGGATGATGAAAAATATTTTTAAAGAAACGAATCCAGTGAAACAAAATGACAAGGATTAAGGATTACGGATTCGTACTTTGTTTTATCCACGTCCAAAAATACCTCAAAAATAATCATAGTGGTGTAAAATTCAAGAATGATCAAAACATGGATACAATCAAAGCTAGTATCCACAATAGATATTTTGGACGAAAAGGAAAATTTCATTTTTAAATGAATAATGCCGTATTCGTGAATAAGATAGTATGATATCGTGAATAAAGGCCAGTATAGGTGAAAGTAACTCAGACACCAAAAGTTCCAAATTTGATAAAAACTTGGATCAATATTTCAAAGATAATGATATTGAAGAAATAATATCATTACGAAAAAAATAATATCTCTTACTTGAAAGATCAATACTTCTAAATTTGAAACAACCGGTTTTAAATCAACAACTGCAATGAAACAATAATTCATTAGAAGAGTTAAGTAGAGAATGCAAACTACTATCTTCTATATATGAATTTAAAAGTTCATCGTTGATATTTTATCCTCGTAACATCAATCAATATATATCCGAATCAAATATTCATCTTTGCACTGAAGCCAAACATATTCATTAGTTGGTCATGTTCATCTAAACACTGCTCATCTTTGCACTACGGGCCAAAGATATTCATCAAGAAATCATTCATCTTTGCACTACTACGCCAAAGATATTCAAGATTATATCATCATTTAATCGAGGATGATGAAAAATATTTTAAAGAAAGCGAATCCAATGAAACAAAAGAACAAGTATTAAGGATTCGTACTTTTAAATAATCCCAGTTCAAAAATTACTTCGTAAATAACCAGATTGGAGTAAAATTCAAGAATGAAGATCGAAACATAGATCCAATCAAAGATAGGAATCATAACAGACAATCTTGGACACAGAAAAGAAAATTTAATTTTTTTGTGAATAGTGTCGTATTCGTGAATAAGTCAGATATCGTGAATAGTGTCGATACGTGAATAGTAACTCGACCTCAAAAGATAGAAATTTCACAAAAAAAACATCATCACGCTTACGTGAATAGTACTCGTGAATAGTAACTCGTGAATAAGAACTCATGAATAAGTAACCCCGACATGAAAAAGTTCCAAATTTGATAAAATTTCCAACCAATATTTCAAGCATAATGATATTGAAGAAATAATATCATTTTCGAATAAAATAACATCCCTTACCTCGAAAGACAAAGACTTCTAAAGTTGAAACACAGGATATAGGCTATGACTTGACTTGAACTTGCAGAGATATAGCAATACTCAAAGTATACTCAAAATACTCTCAAAAATACGCTCGATAATATAGAGAGAAAAAATCAATTTACGGTGTGATTTTCAATTCTAACCCCTAAGCACCTATTTATAGGAAAATGCTTTAGAACACCAAAGTAGAAAATTTAATAAATTAATATTATTTATTTTTTCTACATCTTCCTACGCATCAAGCATCTGAATTCAACAACTTGACATGTGTTGAAGATGCCCACCAAACACAAAAAAACGTTTTTCTTATTTAAATTATTTTAAACTTCTAAAAATCAATTATTTCGTGACTTGAACTTCAATAATTCATTTTAATTAGTTCTTTTATCAGAAAATTTGAATCTCACGAGTTTTTATAGGAAATTCAATTCTCTACAACTTTGCAGAAGAAAATTTTTCCAAATTCCAAGCGAAATAGACCAAAATCCACAAATGGCGATTTTATAAGTTTATAATTAAATTTCAATTCAAGAAATGGTCTACAGACACACAAAATGCTTTTTAATATTTATTGCAACAAAAATACTCTTTTTCCTCAAGATACTCATATATCCCACATTTATTGTAAAAATATCACCATTATTATATTATTAAAATATAATAATATATTTAAATAAATTATTTTATCAAAAAAAGATAAAATTTCAATTTTCAACAATTGTCAATTTAAAAAATTTCTCCATCTATATCCACATAAAATCAATATTTTCCTCATCATATAAATCAATAATTAATTATTCACAAATAATATTACGAGAATCACGAGATCGACAACCGGTGCCGTTCCTGGAAAGAGGAGCTTTCCAATAAGGATCTCTCTCTTCCTGGCCAAGCAATTAGGTGACCAAACCTCTCCTGAGAGCGAACTTTTTAGACATTGCCAATAATGTTATCCAATAATATTATTAGGATAATATGAATTATTGCTCTCGATAATGGAAAATCTTGTGTAATGATAATTTATTGAAACAACGATAATATAAAATATCAATGCAAAGAATTATTGAATCAATAAAATAAAATCTTTGAGCAAGTAATTCGTAATAATTATTATTGAGTAAAGTGCCTTCACGTAAGAATCAATAATTAGTGCAATACCGGTGTCATTCTTGTTCAACAACGCGTGATAGTGTGTTTTAACCAACGGGTATTCCAAATAGTATTAAGCAGAATAACTACGCCGTTATTTATAAACAACTTATATTTCTCGTTTTCTTCATCCAATCGCTTCCAGTTATGGGGCCCATAAAGATCTTGGCAAATCGTCACGAATATTCCCAAGCAGTTCGAATATTCCACGACCAAACGAATATTCTCGACAATAATGAATATTTTATAACGATTTTGCTTTGTGACACCCCAAAATAGGTATACATCACCCATTACGAGTTGTCAATACATGATACGAAATAACTACAACTTTATTATTACAATAGTAAAAGCGTGAGTTTGAATACAAATATTATCTTCAGACAATATCTATACCCAAATAAATCCTCATCATATTTATTGATACATTATTTTACAAAAATGGTGAGGACTACTAAACAACTCTCTCTATAACCATCATTCCATACCCGACTACGCACTCATTACATTCTCGCCTCCCGAGATGAAAAATGGAACAAAAAGGAAAAGGGTGAGCTCAACTAGCCCAAGTAAAGAATATTATGACTAAGATAATATACAACAAATTATCGTTAGTCTTCAACAGGAAAATCTAATAGAATACTGATAGACAACAAGTTTTAAATCAATATTCGCAATGAAATAATAATTCATTAGAAGAGTTAAGTAGAGAATGCAAACTACTATCTTCTATGTATTAATTTAAAGTTCATCGCTCATCTTTTATCCTGTAACATCAATCAATATATATACGGAATCAAATATTCATCTTTGCACTACGAGCCAAAGATATTCATCATTAAGTCAGTATTTCATCTAAACACTGTTCATCTTTGCACTACTGGCCAAAGATATTCATCGAAATCATTCATCTTTGCACTACATGCCAAAGATATTCAATAATATCATCATTTAAAGGCGAGGATGATGAAAAATATTTTTAAAAAAGCGAATCCGGTGAAACAAAATGACAAGGATTAAGGATTACGGATTAAGTACTTTGTTTTATCCACGTCCAAAAATACCTCAAAAATAATCATAGTGGTGTAAAATTCAAGAATGATCAAAACATGGATACAATCAAAGCTAGTATCCAGAATAGATATTTTGGACGAAAAGGAAAATTTCATTTTTAAATGAATAATGCCGTATTCGTGAATAGTATCGTATACGTGAATAGTGCCGTATACGTGAATAGTAACTCCGACACCAAAAGTTCCAAATTTGATAAAAACTTCAGATCAATATTTCAGCATAATGATATTGAAGAAATAATATCATTACGAAAAAAATAATATCTCTTACTTGAAAAGATCAATACTTCAAATTTGAAACCTGACATAAAGCTATGACTTGAACTTGTACCATATAGCAATACTCAAAATATACTCAAAATACTCACAAGAATACGCCGATAATATAGAGAGAACTTTGATTTCGGTGTGATTTTCAATTCTAACCTAAGCACCCTATTTATAGGAAAATGCTTAGAACACCAAAGAGAAAATTTAATTAAAATATTAATATAATATTTTTTTTTCAAAGTCATCGCCCACTACCAAACCCACAACATCACCAAACATGCCAAAACATTAAAAAACGTTTTTCTAATTAAAATATTTTAAACTTCCAAAATTAATTATTTTTGAGTTTGAAACTTCAATAATTCATAATAAATAGCTCTTTTGTCGTAAAAATTTGAATCTCGTGAGTTTTTATAGGAAATTCAATTCTCTACAACTTTGCAGAAGAAAGTTTTCCAAATTCCAAATGAAATTGACCAAAATCTATAAATGGGCAATTTTTTACATTTATAATCAAATTTAAATTCAAGAAATGGGGTCCACCGAAACATGTTTAACATGTTTTAAACATTTATTGCAATAAAAATACTCTTTCTTCTCGTATACACATATATCACACATTCATTGTAAAAATATCACCATTATTATATTATTAAAAATATAATAATATATTTAAATGAATTATTTTATCGAAAAAGATAAAATTTTAATTTTCAACAATTGTCACATTAAAAATTTTCTCCATCTATATCCACATAAAATCAATATTTTTCTCATCATATGAATCAATAATTAATTATTCACAAATAATACGAGAATCACAATATTGACAACCAGGCGGTTCAGGAAGAGGGCTTTCCAATAAAAATTTCTCCTTCTTGGTGGCCGCAATTAGGTGACCAAACCTCTCCTTAGATGAGAACTTTCTAGACATTGCCAATAATGTTATCCAATAATATTATTCAGATAATATGAATTATTGCTTCGATAATGAAAAATCTTGTGTAGTGACAATTATTGAAACAACGATAGAATATAAAATATCAACACAAAGAATTATTGGATCAATAAAATAAAATCTTGAACAATAATTATCGTAACAATTATTGAGTAGTAAAGCCTTCTTACGTAAGAATCAATAATTTGTGCAAATCGTGTCTTCTCGTGTTTTAACCAAAAGAGTATTTTAATTGGTATTAATAGTAGAATAACTACTGTAGTTATTTTTAAACAACTTATATTTGTCGTTTTTCTTCCTCAATCGTTTTCCGTTATGGGGCCCACATTGGCATCAAGGCCGTCCGCACGAATATTCCTCGAGTGATTTGAATATTCCACGACCAAACTAATATTCCCCGACAATAATGAATATTTTATAACCACTTACTTATTTTGAAATATTTGCGCATTTTACCCATAACTAACCACATTAATTAATCAGCCTTACTATTTCAAAATAATAAATAGAGAAAAATAAATTTCATTTATTAATTATTTGAGGTTTTACAACCTCTCATTCTTATGAAATTTCGTCCTCGAAATTGACGTACGTACCTGGTGTTTCAAAAAGGTGAGGATACCTTGCTTTCATTTCCGTTTCTAACTCCCAGGTCATTTCCTCAATAGCATGATTCCTCCACAAAACTTTAACTTGTGGTATGACCTTTGTGCGTAGGACATGCTCCTTCCTATCCATGATCTTGACAGGTACCTCTTCATACGTAAAGTCTTAATTTATCTCGTGGGTTCTAACTCTATAAAGTGGTTCGGTCTTTCACATATTTATTTAAGTATAGATATGTGAAACACATTATGAACACGAGACATACTCGGAGGTAACGCGCAGTCTATAGGCTACATTTCCTCCCGGTCAAGAATCAGAAATGGACCAATATATCGTGGATTGAGCTTTTTCGTTTCCCAAATCTTGTAACTCCCTTCCATGGAGCTACACGCAACAATACGTGATCCCCAATACTAAATTCCACGTCTTTTCGATGAAGATCTGCATAACTCTTTTGTCGATCCTGTGCCATTTGTATACGTTGTCGAATCATTTGGATCTTTTTCGTAGTCATACGTACTCAAACTCGGGTCCCAACAATGTTTTTCACCCACCTCGTCCCAATATCTTTGGAAGCGACATTTTCGTCCATATAATGCTTGAATGGAGCCACACCTATACTTGCTCGATAATCTGTTGTTGTAGGAGAATTCCACCAATGGTAAATACTTATCCTAACCGCCTTGAAGTCTAGGACACGAGTCTTAATAGATCTTCAAGAGTTTGAATAGTCCTCTCGATTGTCCGTCTGGTTTGAGGATGGTATGCTGGCCAGAATCGTAAATCCGTGCCCATAGCTTTTTGCAAGCTAACCCAAAATCTTGAAGTGAATCTTGGGTCACGATCCGAAACTATGGATCTTGGCATGCCATGCAACCTCATAATCTCTCGTTTACATATATATACTAAAGAAGATGTTCGAGGAATAAGTCTCCGTATCGGCAGAAGAAATGAGCGGACTTGGTTAATCTATCAACAATAACCCAAATGGCATTGATGCCTTGAGAAACCGTAGGAAGACCCGCAACGAAATCCATGGTAATGTGTTCCCACTTCCATTTCGAAATCTCAAGTGGTTGCAATGGACCCTTAGGTACTAGATCTCTTCGCCTTTACATCGCGTTGACAAGTTAAACACATCGAGATAAACTTTGCAATCTCTCTCTTCATATTGTTCCACCAAAATGTATGTCGAAGATCACGATACATTTTAGTACTTCCAGGATGGATTACAAATGGTGTATTGTGTGCCTCCATCATAATCTTGTACTTCAAATCGAGTCGTTAGGAACACAAAAAGTGCAGGTGGACTCAAGTATTCCTTCTTCATCAATTCTCGCTTAGGAATAGCAACTTCTTGTACTTTCTTCTTCATACGCATCATTTCAAGATGCGGTGGCTCGAAGCAACCTTAACTTTTTCTATTAAAGTTGTCTCTATGTCGTATACTCGACATCATCGCACTCATTCCTCGCATATGATCTTCTACTCAACGCGTCGCCTACCACGTTCGCTTTTCGGGATGGTATTGAATAGTGTGGTCGTAGTCCGAGTTCTTTTGAGTCGTGAAATATTTAAGGCTTTTATGGTGCGAATATATCTCCACTTTCTCCCCATATAGATAGTGCCTCCGGATCTTTAAATAAAACGATCTGCCGCCAACTCTAGATCATGAGTAGGATAATTCCTCTCATATTCTTTAAGTTGTCATGAGGCATAGGCTATGACTTTCCCACGTTGCATGAGAACACATCCCAACCCTTTGCTCGAAGCATCATTTGTAGATAACAAATCCATCCGTACCGGATGGTATTGTTAGAAACAGTCTTAGAAATGAGTCTCTCTTGAGCTCTTGGAAACTCTTCTCGCATTCTTCGCTCCAAGCAATTTTGTATCCTTAGGAGTTAAATTTGGGTTAATGGAGTAGCGATTTGAGAAAACCCTTCCACGAATCTCCGATAATAATAAATTTAAGCCCAAAAGCTACGTCTTGATCATCGACTTGGTTGCTCCCAACTTTGTATTGCTTAAATATTCACGGATCAACAGATACTCCATGTTTCGACACTACATTGCCCAAGGAATGCTACTTCCTCGAGCCGAACTCGCATTTCTTTAATTTGGCATATAGTTTGTTTTCACGAAGCCTTTGGAGTACCAAAACGAATGGTGCTCATGATCTTCACGATTTTTGGAATATATGAGGATGTCATCAATAAAAACAACAACGAACTGATCCAAATATTCCTTGAATACTCGGTTTATCATATCCATGAAAAAGGCGGGAGCATTAGTCGATAGAAAGACATGACTAAGAATTCATAATGCCCGCGTCTTAGTTACGAAGGCGGTCTTTGGAATATCCTTAGTTCTAATCTTGGTGATGATATCCGAATGAAGATCGATCTTTGAAAAGAATTGTGCTCCTCCTTTGGTCAAACAGTCATCAATACGAGGTAGAGGATACCTATTCTTGATAGTGACATGGTTCAATTCCCGATAGTCAATCTGAAAGTCGCATCTCTCATCTTTTCTTATTTACGAATAAAGCAGGAGACCCCAAGGAGATGTCTTAGGGCCAGATGAAACCGATGTCCAACAATTCCTGTAGTTGGACCTTTAACTCTGAAGTTCAATAGGAGCCATTCGATATGGGGTTTTAGAAATGGGCTTTGTACGGGTTCAAGATCAATAAAAATTCAACTTCACATTCGGGGTAGACCAAGGAAGTTTCAGAAATCGTCGGGAAAGTCAATAACAACGAGAATATTATTCAAATTTGGCGTGTCTTTATTCAAATCCATAACATGGGCTAAGAAAGCTTGACATCCGTTTTTCAATAAGCGAATAGCTTTATGATTAGATATGACGGTTGATTGATTTTAATGGTTTAGTTACTTGAATTAAACAACAGGTTGGTTAGAATATGAAAACTAACAACTTCTGAAAACAATCAATTTTGGCATGATGAGTAGTTAACCAATCAATCCCTAAAATCACATCAAAAACAAGTAACTTTAAAGAGATAAGGTCAGCGGGTAAGGTGATGGTGCCAACTTGAATCAAACAAGATTTATAAGCGAGTGGATGTGATGAAAGTTTCTCTAACGGAGTTTCCACAAATAGGTCAAAGTCTAATTTTTTTGAGTCAAGTTTAAGCGTTGAGCACAAGCGGGAGAGATAAATGAATGGGTATGCCGGTATCAAATAAGGTATAAACTTCGCAAGAATTTATAAATAGCTTACCCGTGATCCTCGTTTGGGTTCTCGATTTTGACGATCACAACAAACGCTCTTCCAAGAACAGTTGACTTTGACTTTTTCGGGGACGATCTTTTGATTCTGAGTCCCTGTTGAACTAGGTTTATTCTCCGTATAATCTCGAGCGATATGTCCTTCCTCTCCACAATTATAGCATACCTTGAGCTGTTGTGGGCGTTTGGGTGATATTTCCTTCTTTCCGGCATTTATAAGATATGATGGGTGGTCGTTCTCTCCCTTAGAACCGATTCTTTGCCCCAAAGACTGTCGTCTTCTGTGGTCGTTGTTAAATCTCCTCTTTTAAAATCTCCTCCCGACTCACTTCTTCTATTTTCATGGCCATGATTACCACCGTGAGTGGTTACCATTTTTGTCCGTCTTTTTCTTTCTCCATTTGGTTATCGTTGTTTTGTTATTTCGCTTATCTCCGATATGATCCTCGATTGTGGTCCCTCGGTTGGCCGTACTTTCGTTATCTCATTTCTAATAATTGAGCCTCATTTTACAACATCTGAATAGAGAGAAAATTTATAAGGCGAGATATTTTTCGTATCTGGGTTTCAAACCTCTCGAAACATCAAGCGTCATCGTTCCTCATTCTCCACCAAATGAGGTGCAAACACGGATAACTCGCAAACTTTGCATCGTCTTTGGGACACCGTCATGTTATTCTACTCTAGTCGAATAAACTCTACTTTCTTCATATAGACGAACACTTTCAGGAAAGTATTTGTCATTAAATAGTTCTGAAAAGTCTCCCAAGAGACATCTTTGAGTGCTTGGTGGATGGGTACGCATCCTTGACTCCCCGAAGTGTATGTCCGCCGCCACACGGAACATAAAGGTGGCGAATGGAACCTTCGTTCTTCCGTGCATCCCAAGACATCGAATATCTTGGTAATTTGCTTGACCCATGTTTCCGCCATGATCGGATCGCTTTCCTTAAATTCGGTGGTCCCAACTCTTTGAGCTGTTGGCATTTTGTGACAACCCCGTGAATTCTATCATTTCCTCCTGTATTTTGAACACGAGTCTCCCTCGTCTGATTTTGCATGAATTGCAAAAAGCTTCTAAACATCCCCTCGTTCATCATCTGCTCAGTAGTGTTGTTCACAGGAGGAACATTGTCAGCCTGTTGCACATTCTCCTCGTTGGTGAGTACAAGCGTCTCCACGGTCTCATTTCCACTATTAATATTCTCAGTCGACATTCTCAAATACTCATAAAACAAGGGTTAATTAAGCAAATCAATATATCACATAATATCCCTATATACTGACCAACTAACAAATAAGCTTAGGTAGGACACACTAGAGAAAGATTTACTCATCTCTCCCTCCTAGTTCTATTCCCCGATCTCGCATGAGAGATCATATCCTAAGCTACGATACCATTGTGGCGCCCCCAAAATAGGTATACATCACCCATTCCGAGTTGTCAATACATGATGCAGAAACAACTACAACTTTATTATTACAATAGTAAAAGCGTGAGTTTGAATACAAATATTATCTTCTAGACAATATCTATACCCAAATAAATCCTCATCACATTTATTGATACATTATTTTACAAAAAAATAGTGAGGACTACTAAACAACTCTCTCTATAACCATCATTCCATACCCGACTTCGTACTCGCTACATTACCGCTCCCGAGATGAAAAATGGAACAAAAAGGAAAAGGGTGAGCTCAACTAGCCCGATAAAGAATATTATGACTAAGATAATATACAACAAATTATCGTTAGTCTTTAACAGGAAAATCTAATAGAATACAATAGACAACAAGTTTTAAATCAATATTCGCAATGAAATAATAATTCATTAGAAGAGTTAAGTAGAGAATGCAAACTACTATCTTCTATGTATTAATTTAAAGTTCATCGTCTATCTTTTATCCTGTAACATCAATCAATATATATCCGGAATCAAATATTCATCTTTGCACTACTGAGCCAAAGATATTCATCGATTAAGTCATGTTCATCTAAACACTGTTCATCTTTGCACTACGGCCAAAGATATTCATCGAAATCATTCATCTTTGCACTACTGTGCCAAAGATATTCAATAATATCATCATTTAAGGCGAGGATGATGAAAAATATTTTTAAAAAAGCGAATCCGGTGAAACAAAATGACAAGGATTAAGGATTACGGATTCGTACTTTGTTTTATCCACGTCCAAAAATACCTCAAAAATAATCATAGTGGTGTAAAATTCAAGAATGATCAAAACATGGATACAATCAAAGCTAGTATCCACAATAGATATTTTAGACGAAAAGGAAAATTTCATTTTAAATGAATAATCAAAAGTGATTCGTGAATAGTATCGTATCACGTGAATAGTGCCAGTATAGGTGAATAAGTAACTCAGACACCAAAAGTTCCAAATTTGATAAAACTTCAGATCAATATTTGAAGATAATGATATTGAAGAAATAATATCATTCTGAAAAAAAAATATCCACTTACTTGAAAGATCGATCTTTAAATGAAAAAACAGGATATAAGGCTATGACTTGAACTTGTACCATATATAGCAATACTCAAAATATACTCAAAATACTCACAAGAATCGCTCGATAATATAGAGAGAAAACTTGATTTCGGTGTGATTTTCAATTTAACCCAAAGCCCTATTTATAGGAAAATGCTTAGAACACCAAAAGTAGAAAATTTAATAAAAATATTAATATAATTTTTTTTTCAAAGTCATCGCCCACTACCACCCACAACATCAGCCACACATGCCAAAACATTAAAAAACGTTTTTTCTAATTAAAATATTTTAAACTTCCAAAATTAATTATTTCGGAGTTTCGAAACTTCAATAATTCATAATAAATAGCTCTTTTGTCAGAAAATTTGAATCTCGCGGGTTTTTATAGGAAATTCAATTCTCTACAACTTTGCAGAAGAAAGTTTTCCCAAATTCCAAAGAGAAATTAACCGAAATCCATAAACGGGCAATTTTACAGACTATAATCAAATTTCAGTCAAGAAATGGGGTCCACCGACATGTTTAACATGTTTTAAACATTTATTGCAACAAAAATATTCTTTCTTCTCGTATACTCATATATCACACATTCATTGTAAAAATATCACCATTATTATATTATTAAAAATATAATAATATATTTAAATAAATTATTTTATCGAGAAAAAGAAAATTTTAATTTTCAACAATTGTCACATTAAAAATTTTCTCCATCTATATCGCATAAAATCAATATTTTTTCTCATCATATGAATCAATAATTAATTATTCACAAATAATATTATGAGAATCACAATATTGACAACCGAGGCGGGTTAAGGAAGAGGGGGCTTTCGATAAGAATTTCTCTTCTTTGGCTTGCAATTAGGTGACCAAACCTCTCCTTAGATAGAACTTTCTAGACATTGCCAATAATGTTATCCAATAATATTATTAGGATAATATGAATTATAGCTTCGATAATAAAAATGCTTGTGTAGTAATGACAATTATTGAAACAACGAGTAATATAAAATATCAACACAACAATTATTGAATCAATAAAATAAAATACTAAGCGATAATTTATCGTAACAATTATTGAGTAGTGCCTTCTTACGTAAGAATCAATAATTGGTGCAATCTGTAATGTCTTCGTGTTTTAACCATTAAGAGTATTTTAACATTATTACTTGCAGTAACTATTCTGTAGTTATTTTTAAACAACTTTTATTTGTCGTCGTTTTCTTCCTCCAATCGTTTTTGCGTTATGAGGCCCACGGATGGATCTGTGGTTATCACGAATATTCCCGAAAAGATCTGAATATTCCACGACCAAACGAATATTCCCCGACAATAATGAATATTTTATAACCACTTACATATTTTGAAATATTTGCGCATTTTACCTATAACTAACCACATTAATCAAATCAACCCTTACTATTTCAAAATAATAAATAGAGGAAAATAAATTTCATTTATTAATTATTTGGGGTTTTACACTTGCTTATTCGAAATATTTGCGTATTTTACCCATAACTATCTACATTAATCAAATCAACCCTTACTATTTCAAAATAATAAATAGAGGAAAATAAATTTCATTTATTAATAATTTGGGGTCTTACTAACCTCCCTCCTTATGAAATTTTCGTCCTCGAAATTGGACGTACGATACTGGTGTTTGAAAAGATGAGAATACCTCGCTTTCATTTTCGTTTCCAACTCCCGGTCATTTCCTCAATAAGCATGGTTTCTCCACAAAACTTTAACTTGTGGTATAACCTCGATACATAGGACATGTTCTTTCATATCCAAGATCTTGACAAGTACCTCCTCGTCACGTTAAGTCTTAATTATCTCTCGTCAGATTCTAACTTCGATAGCGTGGTTAAGGTCGTCCACATATTTATGTAACATCGACACGTGAAAAGCGTTATGAACACGCGTCATACTTGGCGGTAAAAGCGAGTCTATAAGCCATAGTTCTATTCGATCGAGAATTTCAAATGGATTAATAAATCGAAGGTTTGAGCTTTCCTCACCTCACCGATTCTCGCTTTTGAAATAACAACTTCTTGCACCTCCTTCTTCAAATTCATCACTCGGTGTGTGTAGCTTGAGCGACTTTAACTTTATCGATTAAAGTTGATTATACTCGTATATCATCACGTGAGTACCTAGAGTTTTCATCTCCATCTCTATTATTTGTAAATTATCTGAAATGAGTCTTTGACAATATCGTACTCGTCTTTATATCGATCTTCTACTCAACACGTCGTCACTACCACGTTCACTTTTCGAGGATGGCATGGTCGTGAACATGTCTTTGAAATGAGTCTACTCTTGAGTTCTTGAAGCTCTTCCCACATTCCTTACTCCATTCGAATTTTGTATCTCTACAAGTCATTTTGCGTTAATGGAATAGCGATTCGAGAATATCCTTCAACGAATCTCGATAATAACCAACTAAGCCTAGAAAGCTATGTATTTCGATTCCGACTTAGGTTGTTCTCAAGCTGTGACTCATATCAACCTTGGATAACACGTTACAATGACACTGTCGGTTTCTTATCATGCGAATATGGTGTCCCTACGAGAATCGGCCGGTGCATTCACAAAGGAAGTCACCGGATAAAGGCTCAGTACCAAATTCTATAGTTGAATTTTTAACTCCACGAAGTTTAATAGGAGCCATTCGATATGAGATTTTAGAAATGAGTTTTTGTACCGGTTCAAAGTCGATACAAAATTTAATATCGGGCTTTGGGAGTAAGCAAGGAATTCTTGAAATCGTCGGGAAAAATCAATAACAACGGGAATATTATTCAAATCGGCGTGTCTTTATTCAAATCCATAACATGGACTAAGAAAACTTGACATCCGTAATAAGCGAATGACTTCATGGCTTGATATGAAAATGTTTGACTACAATGGTTTGATTCTTGAATTGAATAACAGGTTGCTTAGGAATATGAAAACTAACAACCTTACGAAAGTAATCAATTTCGGCATGATGAGTAGTTAACCTTAAAATCACATCAAAAGCAAATATCTCTGTAGAAATAAGGTTAACGAAGTAATGTGATAGTGCCAACATGAATCAAGTAAGATTTCTAAACAACGGATGTAATGAAAGTTTCTCTAGCTGAGTCTCCATAAATAGTTCAAAGTCTAATTTCTCCGTAGTCAAGTTCAAGCGTTGGCCTTAAAGAGATATAAAAGAATGGGTAGAATCCCAGTATCTAGTAAGGTATAAACTTCGCAAGAATTTATAATTAACTAACCCGTGTTAACCGTTCGGGTTCTCGCATTTTGATCGGTCCACGACAAACGCTTCTTCCGTAAAACCGTTGACTTTGACTTTTACGGGATATCCTTTTGAGTCACCATTCCATTGGATTGGGTTTTCGATATCTGCGTCTAATCTCGAAAGCGATATGTCCTTCTTTTCCACAATTATAGCATACCTTAAGCTGTTGTGGGCGGTTTGGGGTGATATATCCCTCTTTCGCATTTGTAAATATACGATAGGTGGTCTTTCTTTCTCCTTGGAACCGATTCTTTCTTTGGCGCCGACGCGTCTTCACGTGGTCGTTGTTGAATCTCCTCTTTTAAAATCTCCTCCCACTCGCTTCTTCTATTTTCATGGCCACGATTACCACCGGAGTGGTTACCGCCTTTGTCCAGTATTCTTCTTTCTCCATTTGGTTATCGTTATTCGGGATGGATACTTATCTTTGGTATGATCCTGGTTATGGTCCTCGGTTGAGCGTACTCGTTATCTCGCTTCTAACATTTGAGCCTGTTGACAACATTTGAATAGAGAAAATTTATGAAAATGAGATCTTGGCGTATCACGGGTTTCAAACCTCTCGAAACATCCGTGTCATACGTTCCTCATTCTCCACCAAATGAGGTGAAAACACGGATAACTCATGAACTTCGCCTCGTCTTTGGGACACCGCCATGTTATTCGCTACTCGGTCAAATAAACTCCACTTCTTTCATATGAAGAATACTTTCGGGTAAGTACTTGTCATTGAATTATTTACAAGCGTCTCCCACGACATATCTTGAGTGTAAATTTGGATGGGTACGCTTCTGATTTCCACCGATGTCTGCCTCGTTCACGGAACATAAAAGTAGCGAATGGAACTTTCACATTACTCGTGCATCCCAAGACATCGAATATCTTGGTAATTTGTTTGACCCACGTCTCGCTTTAATCGGATCGGGCTTTCCTAGAATTACGGTGGTCCCAACTCTTTGAAGCTGTTTGGTTTGTGACCATCCGTGAATTGCTATCATTTCTCCTCGTATTTTGAACACGAGTCTCCTCGTCGATTTTGCATGAGCTGCATAAAACTTCTAAACATCCCTCGTTCATCATCCGCTTCCGGTGGTGTTGTTCACGGGAGGTACATTGCCGGTCATTGACGCGTTCTCCTCGTTGGTAAAAATCTGAGCATCTCCCACGGTCTCATTTACTCCATTGTTAATATTCTCGATCGACATTCACAAAATCTTCGTCATAAAACAAGGGTTAATTACGAAATCAATATATCACATAATATCCCTATATCTTAACCAACTAACAAATAAGCTTAGGTAGGACACCTTTAGCGAAGGATTTACTCGTCTCTCCCTCCTAGTTCTATTCCCCGATCTCCATGGGAGATCATATCCCTAAGCTCGATACCAATTGTGGACGCTCCCAAAATAGGTCCATTCCTTCCAACCCATTCTCGAGTCTCCAAATACATGGTACGAAATAACTACAACTTTATTATTACAACATATAAACCTGTGAGTTTAAATACGAGATATTGCCATCCAGACAATATCCACACGCAAATAAATCCCCATCATAATTATTGATACATTATTTTACAAAATGGTGAGGACTACTAAACAACTCTCTCTAGAACCTTCATTCCATACCCCGACTAAAGACTCATTACATTCTCGCGCCTCACGAGAAGAAAAATGGAACAACAAGGAAAAGGGTGAGCTCAACTAGCCCGATAAAGAACATTATGACTAAGATAACATAGAGCAAATTATCGTTAGTCTTCAACAGAAAAAATCTAATAGAATACAATAGACAATGACAGGTTTTAAATCAACAATTGCAATGAAAACAACAATTCATTAGAAGAGTTAAGTAGAGAATGCAAACTACTATCTTCTATATATGAATTTAAAAGTTCATCGTCGATATTTTATCCTGTAACATCAATCAATATATATCCGGAATCAAATATTCATCTCATGCACTACTGAGGCCAAAGATATTCATCGGTTGGTCATGTTCATCTAAACACTGTTCATTTTTTGCACTACGGGCCAAAGATATTAATCGATCGGTCATGTTCATCTCAACACTGTTTCATCTTTGACTACGGGCCAAAGATATTCATCAAGAAATCATTCATCTTTGCACTACGGGCCAAAGATATTCGATTATATCATCATTTAGGGTGAGGATGATGAAAAATATTTTAAAGAAAGCGAATCCGATGAAACAAAAGAACAAGTATTAAGGATTCATACTTTAAATAATCCCAGTTCAAAAATTACTTCATAAATAACCAGATTGGAATAAAATTCAAGAATGAAGATCAAAACATAGATCCAATCAAAGATAGGAATCATAATGAGACAATCTTGGACACGAGAAAAGAAAATTTAATTTTACGTGAATAGTGTCGTGATTCGTGAATAAGATCAGTATCGTGAATAGTGTTGTGACACCCCAAAATAGGTCTACATCCCCCATTACGAGTTGTCAATACAGATGCGAAACAACTACAACTTTATTATTACAATAGTAAAGCTGTGAGTTTAAATACGAGATATTGCCATCAGACAATATCCACATACAAATAAATCCTCATCATAATTATTGATACATTATTTTACAACAATGGTGAGGACTACTAAACAACTCTCCCTAGAACTTTCATTCCATACCCCACTGCGTACTTGTTATATTCTCGCCTCCGAGAAGAAAAATGGAACAAAAGGAAAAGGGTGAGCTCGACTAGCCGAAGTAAAGAATATTATGACTAAGATAATATACAACAAAATTATCGTTAGTCTTCAACGAGGAAAAAAATATAATAGAATACAATAAACAACAAGTTTTAAATCAATATTCGCAATGAAATAATAATTCATTAGAAGAGTTAAGTAGAGAATGCAAAACTACTATCTTCTATGTATGAATTTTAAAGTTCATCGTCTATTTTTATCCTGTAACATCAATCAATATATATACGGGATCAAATATTCATCCTTGCACTACTGAGGCCGAGGACATTCACCGATTGGTCATGTTCATCTAAACACTGTTCATCTTTGCACTACGGCCAAAGATATTCATCAAAAATCATTCATCATCTGCACCTTCGCCAAAGATATTCATCATAAATCATTCATCTTTGCACTACTGGGCCAAAGATATTCATCATAAATCATTCATCTTTGCACTACGGTGCCAAAGATATTCAATAATATCATCATTTAAGACTGAGGATGATGAAAAATATTTTTTTAAAGAAACGAATCCAGTGAAACAAAATGACAAGGATTAAGGATTAAGGATTCGTACTTTGTTTTATCCACGTCCAAAAATACCTCAAAAATAATTATAGTGGTGTAAAATTCAAGAATGATCAAAACATGGATACAATCAAAGCTAGTATACTTTCGATGAAGATCCGCATAACTCTTTTGTCGATCTTGTGCCGTTTGTATACGTTGTCGAATCATTTGGATCTTTTCGATAGTCATACGTACTAACTCGGGTCCCAACAATGTTGCTTCACCCACCTCATCCCAACATATTGGAGAGCGACACTTTCGTCCATATAATGCTTGAATGGGGCCACACTTTATACTTCTTGCACGATAATTGTTGTTGTAGGAGAATTCCACCAATGGTAAATACTTATCCCAAGCGCTTGAAGTTCAGGACACGAGTTTTAATAAATCTTCAAGAGTTTGAATAGTCCTCTACGATTGTCCGTCGGTTTGAGGATGGTATGCGAATCGAATCTTAAATCCGTACCCATAGCTTTTTGCAAGCTAACCCAAAATCTTGAAGTGAATCTTGGGTCACGATCCAAAACTATGGATCTTGGCATGCCATGCAATCTCACAATCTCATTTACGTACATTTGAGCAAGGCGTTCGAGGGAATAAGTCTCCGTATTGGCAAGAAATGAAAGCGGACTTGGTTAATCTATCAACAATAACCCAAATAGCATTTATGCCTTGAAAACCGTGGGAAGTCCCGTGCTTGAAATCCATGGTAATGTGTTCCCACTTCCATTTCGGAATCTCAAGTGGTTGCAATGGTCCCTTAGGCACTTGATGCTCTCTGCCTTTACACGTTGACAAGTTAAACATGTTGAGATAAACTTTGCAATCTCTCTCTTCATATTGTTCCACCAAAATGTATGTCGAAGATCACGATACATTTTAGTACTTCCGGATGGATTGCAAATGGTGTATTGTGTGCCTCCATCATAATCTTGTACTTCAAATCGAATCGTTAGGAACACAAAGTGCGGAGTGGACTTGAAGTATTCCTTCTTCATGATTCTCGCCTTAGGAATAGCTCCTTCTTGTACTTTCTTCTTCATATGCATCACCCGGCAAGATTCGGTGGCTTGAGCAACCTTAACTTTTCTATTAAAGTTGGCTCTGTCGTATATTTGACATCATCGCACTCATTCCTGATATGATCTTCTACTCAACGCGTCAATTCTTACGTTCGCTTTTTCGAGGATGGTATGGAATAGTGTGGTCGTAGTCTTTCAATAGCTCGAGCCAACGTCATTTTTGCGCATGTTAAGTTCTTTTGAGTGAAGAAATATTTAAGGCTTTTATGGTGCGAATATATCTCCACTTTCTCTCCATATAGATAGTGCCTCCAGATCTTTTAGTGAAAACGCATTGCTTGCTGTCAACTCTAGATCATGAGTAGGATAATTCCTCTCATATTCTTTAAGTTGTCGCGAGGCATAGGCTATGACTTTCCCACGTTGCATGAGAACACATCCTAACCCTTTGCTCGAAGCATCATTTGTAGATAACAAATCCATCCGAACCGGATGGTATTGTTAGAACAGTCTTTGAAATAAGTCTCCTTTTAAGCTCTTGGAAACTCTTCTCGCACTCTTCGGCTCAAACGAATTTTGTATCCTTCCGAAAGTTAGATGAGTTAGCTGAGTAGCGATTCGAGAAAACCCTTCCACGAATCTCGATAATAACCAACTAAGCCCAAAAAGCTACGTCTTGATCCACCGACTTGGTTGCTCCAACTTTGTATTGCTTCAATCTTGGCCGTCAATGATACTCCATGTTTTGACACCACATGCCCAAGAAATGCTACTTCCTCAAGCGAACTCGCATTTCTTTAACTTGGCATAAAGCTTGTTTTCACGAAGCCTTTGGAGTACATCAACTTCAAATGGTGCTCATGATCTTCACGGCTTTTGGAATATATTAGGATGTCATCAATAAAGACAACAACGAATCGATCCAAATACTCTTTGAATACTCGGTTCATCATATCCATGAAAGCGCATGCAGGAGCATTAGTCAATCCGAAAGACATAACTAAGAATTCATAATGCCCGTCTCGGAGTTCTAAAAGCGGTCTTTGGAATATCCTCGATTCTAATCTTCAAATTTGATGATATCCGTAAGCGAAGATCGATTTTTGAAAAGAATTGTGCTCCTTGCAATTTGGTCAAACAAGTCATCAATACGAGGTGAGGATACCTATTCTTGATAGTGACATGGTTCAATTCCGATAGTCAATACAAAGTCGCATACTCCCGCTCTTTCTTCTTTACAAATAAAATAGGAGCACCCCAAGGAGATGTACTGGGGACGAATGAAACCAATGT
Organism: Panax ginseng; assembly: GCA_020205605.1. Taxonomy (NCBI): domain Eukaryota; kingdom Viridiplantae; phylum Streptophyta; class Magnoliopsida; order Apiales; family Araliaceae; genus Panax; species Panax ginseng. The sequence continues at coordinate 6,419,302 of CM035136.1, read as the reverse complement.
CCAACAACTCACGTAGTTGGACCTTTAACTCTGAAGTTCAATAGAGCCATTCGATATGGGGTTTTAGAAATGGGCTTTGTACCGGGTTCAAGGTCAATAAAGAATTCAACTTCACGTTCGGGGTAGGCGGGAAATTCTTCAGAAATACGTCAGAAAGTTAATAACAACGGGAATATTATTCAATTTTGGCGTGTCTTTATTCAAATCCATAACATGGGCTAAGAAAGCTTGACATCCGTTTTTTAATAAGCGAATAGCTTTATGATTAGATATGAGCGATGATTGATTTTAATGGTTTAGTTGCTTGAATTGAACAACATGTTGTTTAGGAATATTAAAGCTAACAACCTTATGAAAACAATCAATTTTGGCATGATGAGTAGTTAACCAATCAATCCCTAAAATCACATCAAAAGCAAGTATCTTTAAAGAGATAAGGTCGGCAGGTAAGATAAGGGTGCCAACATGGATTAGACAAGATTTATAAGCGGTGGATGTGATGAAAGTTTCTCCTAACGGAGTTTCCACAGATAGGTCAAAGTCTAATTTCTCCGAGTCAAGTTTAAAGCGTTGAGCACAAGCGGGAGAGATAAATGAATGGGTAGCAAGACCAGATCTAGTAAAGTATAAACTTCACAAGAATTTATAAATAGCTTACCCGTGATTACCTCGTTTGGGTTCTCGCATTTTGACCGATCTGACAACAAACTTCTTCCGAAACCGTTGACTTTGACTTTTACGGGACGGTCTTTTGAGTCACCGTCCCCATTGAACTAGGTTTATTCACCGTGCAATTTCGAGCGATATGTCCTTCCTTTCCACAATTATAGCATACACAGGCTAATCGTTGTGGCGGTTTTGGTGATATGTCCTTCTTTTCGCATTTATAAGATATGACCGGTGGTCGATTCTCCTCCCTTGGAACCGATTCTTTCTTTGGCTTCGCTGTCGTCTTAGCATGGTCGTTGTTGAATCTCCTCTTTTAAAATCTCCTCTAACTTCGCTTCTTCTATTTTCATGGCCATGATTACCACAGAGTGGTTACCATTTTGTCCGCCTTTTTTCTTTCTCCACTAATTATTGTTGTTTTGTTGTTCGCTTATCTCCTGGGGTATGATCTCGATTGTGGTACCTCGGTTGACCGTACTTCGTTATCTCATTTCTAACAATTGAGCCATTAACAACATCCGAATAGAGAGAAAATTTATGAGAGATGAGATCTTGGCGTATCGGGTTTCAAACCTCTCGTAAACATCCGCGTCATCGTTCCTCATTCTCCACCAAATGAGGTCTGAACACTGGATAACTCGCAAATTTCGCCTCGTCTTTGAGACCGTCATGTTGTTACTCGCTTCGGTCTAATAAACTCCACTTCCTTCATATAATGAACACTTTCGGGAAAGTATTTGTTATTAAATAGTTTCAAACGTCTCCCAAAGACATCTTTGGTAATTTGGATGGAGTGCGCTTCACGAGACTCCCACCAAGTAGTCTGCACTCGCCACGGAACATAAAGGTGGCGAATGGAACTTCTCATTCTCTGTGCATCCCAAGACATCGAATATCTTGGTAATTTGCTTGACCCATGTTTACGCCATGATCGGATCCGGCTTTCCCTTAAATTTTGGTGGTCCCGACTCTTTGAAGCGCTTTGTTTGTGACAACCCGTGAATTGCTATCATTTCCTCCTATGTTTTGAACACGAGTCTCCCTCGTTCGATTTTTGCGTGAATCGCAAAAAGCTTCTAAATATCCCTCGTTTATCATCCTTCGATTGGTGTTGTTTACGGGAGGAACATTGCCCCACTGTTTGCGTTCTCCTCGTTGGTGAGTCTGAGCGTCTCCACGGTCTCATTTCCATTGTTAATATTCTCGATCGACATTCTCAAATCACCGTCATAAAACAAGGGTTAATTAAGGAAATCAATATATCACATAATATCCCTATATCTTGACCAACTATCAAATAAGCTTAGGTAGGACACACTAGCGAAGGATTTACTCGTCTCTCTCCCTCCTAGTTCTATTCCCGATCTCATGGGAGATCATATCCCTAAGCTCGATACCAAGTGTGACACCCCCAAAATAGGTCTACATCCCCATTACGAGGTTGTCAATACACTGCATGCGAAACAACTACAACTTTATTATTACAATAGTAAAGCGTGAGTTTAAATACGAGATATTGCCATACAGACAATATCCACATACAAATAAATCCTCATCATAATTATTGATACATTATTTTACAACAATGGTGAGGACTACTAAACAACTCTCCCTAGAACTTTCATTCCATACCCCGACTCGTACTTGTTATATTCTCGCCTCCTGAGAAGAAAAATGGAACAAAAAGGAAAAGGGTGAGCTCGACTAGCCCAGTAAAGAATATTATGACTAAGATAATATACAACAAAATTATCGTTAGTCTTCAACAGGGAAAAATATAATAGAATACAATAGACAACAAGTTTTAAATCAATATACTTAGTGAAATAATAATTCATTAGAAGAGTTAAGTAGAGAATGCAAACTCTTATCTTACATGTATGAATTTTAAAGTTCATCGTCTATTTTATCCCTGTAACATCAATCAATATATATCGGGATCAAATATTCATCCTTGCACTACTGAGCCAAGGACATTCACCGATTGGTCATGTTCATCTAAACACTGTTCATCTTTTGCACTACGGGCCAAAGATATTCATCAAAAATCATTCATCTTGCACTCTTCGGCGAAGATATTCATCATAAATCATTCATCTTTGCACTACTGGGCCAAAGATATTCATCATAAATCATTCATCTTTTGCTACTGGGCCAAAGATATTCAATAATATCATCATTTAAGGCGAGGATGATGAAAAATATTTTTTAAAAAGCGAATCCGGTGAAACAAAATGACAAGGATTAAGGATTAAGGATTCGTACTTTTGTTTTATCCACGTCCAAAAATACCTCAAAAAAATAATTATAGTGGTGTAAAATTCAAGAATGATCAAAACATGGATACAATCAAAGCTAGTATCCGAATAGATATTTTAGACGAAAAGAAAAATTTTATTTTTCGATGAATAGTGTTAATATTCGTGAATAGTACCGTATCGTGAATAGTCTTAGTATCGTGAATAGTAATCCGACACCAAAAGTTCCAAATTTGATAAAAACTTGAGATCAATATTTGACATAATGATATTGAAGAAATAATATCATTCTGAAAAAAAAATAATATCCCTTACCTCGAAAGATCAAGATCTTTAGCTGGAATCTTTGGATATATACTATATCTTGAACTTTCATAGTATAGCAATACTCAAAGTATACTCAAAATACTCACAAGAATAAACTCGATAATATAGAGAGAGAAAACTTGAGTTTACGGTGTGATTTTCAATTCTAACCTAAGCACCTATTTATAGGAAATTGCTTTAGAACACCAAAAGCGAGAAAATTTAATAAAATATTAATATTTATAAAAATATTATATCGTATTCTTTGAAATCTGAATCTCAGCAATTCACACATGCCAAGCTTCTAGAAGAAAATTAAAAAACGTTTTTCTAATTTAAAATAATTTAAACTTCCAAAATTAATTATTTTGAACTTGAACTTCAATAATTCACAATAAATAGCCTTTTTATCAGAAAATTCGAATCTCGCATGAGTTTTTATAGGAAATCCAATTCTCTACAACTTTGCAGAAGAAAGTTTTCTAAATTCCCAACAGAAATTGACCGAAATCCATAAGCGGGTAATTTTAGAAGTATAATCAAATTTCGATCGATAAATGGGGTCCACAGAGCATGTTTAACATGTTTTAAACATTTATTGCAACAAAAATACTCTTCCTCCTCGTATACTCATATATCCCACATTCGTTGTAAAAATATCACCATTATTATATTATTAAAATATAATAATATATATTTAAATGAATTATTTTATCGAAAAAGATAAAATTTCAATTTTTAACAATTGTCACATTAAAAATTTTCTCCATCTATATCCACATAAAATCAATATTTTCCTCATCATATGAATCAATAATTAATTATTCACAAATAATATTACGAGAATCACAATATTGATGACGAGGCGGGTTCAGGAAAGAGGGGCTTTCGATAAGAATTTCTCACTTCTTGGCAGCATGATTAGGTGACCAAACCTCTCCTTAGAGCAGAACTTTCTAGACATTGCCAATAATGTTATCTAATAATATTATCGGATAATATGAATTATTGTTTCGACAATGAAAAATCTTGTGTAATGACAATTATTAAAAAACAACGAATATAAAATATCAACGCATGACAATTATTGAATCAATAAAATAAAACCTTTGAGCGATAATTCGTAACCATTATTGAGTAGTGCCTTCTTACGTAAGAGTCGATAATTGGTGCAATACCGCTGGTATCTTCCGATTCAACAACGCGTATTCTTTGTGTTTTAACCAACGAGGTATTCCAACGATTAATAATCAGTAATAACTACTTGTAGTTATTTTTAAACAACTTATATTTGTCATTTTCTTCCTCCAATCGCTTTTTCGTTATGGGGCCCACACATGCATGGCTTGGTTGTAAATACGAATATTCCCGACGATCACGAATATTCCACGACCAAACGAATATTCCCGACAACAATGAATATTTTATAACCACTTGCTTATTTTGAAATATTTGCGTATTTTACCCGTAACTATCCACATTAATCACATCAACGCTTACTATTTCAAAATAATAATTAGAGGAAATTAAATTTCATTTATTAATTATTTGGGATCTTACAAGTGTCATATATGTGAATAGTAACTCCGACCTCAAAAGATAGAAATTTCACAAAAAAACATCATCACGCTTCGTGAATAGTACTCGTGAATAGTAACTCGTGAATAGTAACCCCGACATGAAAAAGTTCTAAGTTTGATAAAAATTTCCAACCAATATTTCGGCATAATGATATTGAAGAAATAATATCATTTTCAAATAAAATAAGAGGGTGATGTATACCTATTTTGGGGGCGTCACAGCAAGTGGTTATAAAATATTCATTATTGTCGGGGAATATTCGTTTGGTGGCAATGCAATATTAAATGCATCGTGGGAATATTAAATGACGACGGCCCAGTCTTTTGTGGGCCCCATAACGGAAAGCGATTGGATGAAGAAAACGACAAATATAAGTTGTTTATAAATAACGGCGTAATTGTTACCGTTAATATTGTTGGAATACCCGGTGCTTAAAACACACTAATACGCGTTGTTGAACAGTAGCACACGGTATTGCACTAATTATTGATTCTTACGTAAGAAGGCACTATTCAATAATTGTTACAGTAATTACTGTTCAGTATTTTATTTTATTGATTCAATAATTGTTGTATTGATATTTTATATTACTGTTGTTTCAATAAATTGTCATTACACATTATTTTCCATTATCGGAGCAATAATTCATATTATCTAAATAATATTATTGGATAACATTATTGGCAATGCCTAGAAAGTTACATCAAGGAGAGGTTTGGTCACTTAATTGTATGCGCCAAGTAAGAGAGATCCTTATCGAAAGCCCCTCTTCCTGAGGAGCGGCACAGTTGCCAAAGATCTTGTGATTTCATAATATTATTTGTGAATAATTAATTATTGATTTATATGATGAGGAAAATATTGATTTTATGTGGATATAGATGGAGAAAATTTTTAAATTGACAATTGTTGAAAATTGAAATTTTATTTTTTTCTGATAAAATAATTCATTTAAATATATTATTATATTTTAATAATATAATAATGGTGATATTTTTACAATGAATGTGGGATATATGAGTATACGAGGAAAAAGAGTATTTTTGTTGCAATAAATATTAAAAACAGATTTTGTGTGTCGGTAGACCCATTTCTTGACTGAAATTTAATTATAGCTTGTAAAATCGTCCGTTTGTGGATTTTGGTCAATTTTTATTTGGAATTTGGAAAAACTTTCTTCTGCAAAGTTGTAGAGAATTGAATTTTCTATAAAAACACGCGAGATTCGAATTTTCTGATAAAAGAGCTAATTATTATGAATTATTGAAGTTCCGAAGCTCCGAAATAATTGATTTTTGGAAGTTTAAAATAATTTAAATAAGAAAAATATTTTTTGTGTTTGGTGGGCATCTTTAACACATGTCAAGTTGCTGAATTCAGATGCTTGATGCGTAGGAAGATGTAGAAAAAAATAAATAATATTAATTTATTAAATTTTCTACTTTGGTGTTCTAAGCATTATTCTATAAATAGGGTGCTTAGGTTAGAATTAAAAATCACACCAGAAACTGAAGTTTTCTCTCTCTATATTATCGAGCGTATTCTTGTGAGTATTTTGAGTATACTTTGAGTATTGCTATACTGCTGCAAGTTCAAGTCATAGCCTATATCCAGGGTGTTTCAACTAAAAATCGTTGTCTTTCGAGGTAAGTGGATGTTATTTTATTTGAAAAGGATATTATTTCTTCAATATCATTATGCCGAAATATTGGTTGGAAATTTTATCAAATTTGGAACTTTTTCATGTCGAGTTCTTATTCATGAGATTCTTATTCACGAGTTACTATTCATTCACGAGTACTATTCACGTAAGCGTGATGATGTTTTTTTTTGTGAAATTTCTATCTTTTGAGGTGGAGTTCTTATTCACGATATCGACCTTATTATTCACGAATACGACCTTATTCACGGAAAAATTAAATTTTCTTTTACATGTTCAAGATTATGCATTATGATTCCTATATTTGATTGGATCTATGTTTTGATCTTCATTCTTGAATTTTACTCCAATCAAGTTATTTATGAAGTAATTTTTGGCTGGGATTATTTAAAGTACGAATCCTTAATACTTGTTCTTTTGTTTCCTTTGGATTCGCTTTTCTTTAAAATATTTTTATCATCCTCGATCTAAATGATGATATAATCGAATATCTTTGGCGTAGTAGTGGAAAGATGAATGATTTCTTGATGAATATCTTTGGCCCGTAGTCAAAGATGAGCAGTGTGTTGAGATGAACATAATGGATGATTAATATCTTTGGCCCGTAGTGCAAAAAATGAGCAGTGTTTAAATGAACATGACCCGGTGATGAATATCTTTGGCACTGTAGTGCAAAGATGAATATTTGATTCGGATATATATTGATTGATTTTTGAGGATAAAATATCGACGATGAACTTTTAAATTCATATATAGTAAGATAGTAATTTTCATTCTCTACTTAACTCTTCTAATGAATTGTTGTTTTCACCGCAGCTTATTGATTTAAAGCCGTTGTCTATTGTATTCTATTAGATTTTTCTCTGTTGAAGACTAACGATAATTTGCTCTATATTATCTTAGTCATAATGTTCTTTTCTTTGGGCTAGTTGAGCTCACCCTTTTCCTTGTTGTTCCATTTTTCTTCTCGGGAGGCGAGAATGTAGCGAGTCTGCTTAATGGGTATGAAATGAAGGTTACAGAGAGAGTTGTTTAGTAGTCCTCACCATTTTGTAAAATAATGTATCAATAATTATGATGGGGATTTATTTGCGTGTGGATATTGTCTAGATGGCAATATTTGTATTTAAACTCACAGTTTATATGTTGTAATAATAAAGTTGTAGTTATTTCTGTACCATGTATTTGGCGACTCAGAATGGGTTGGATGGAATGAACCTATTTTGGGGGCGTCACACTTTCTATATAACCTACTATTTATCATATATGTATGTTGGATGTATGGGTGTAAAAAATTAATTATATGTGTTGGATGTCTGCTTTGTTTGAATAAGGAATCCCCTAAATTAAGGAAATATAAATATGTACTAATAATGAAAATAAAATTTTAAAGATATTAATTATGTAAATATTTAATGAGTGCACTTTTATTGTAATTATATTTTTAAATGTATTATAAAATGTAATTGTTCCAATTTATAATGCTGACTTTCTCCTTCAGCCCATTTTTCGTCTTTAAAATTTTGGTTAAGTAACTTGGCCCACAAACCCACGTTTCCCCCGTTACTTTAGAACTTAGAAATTTTCACTTTTCACTTTTTATCGGTAAAAACTCCTGAACCGTTCAGATGATTGAAATCCAACGTAATCGAAAGGTAACTACCAACCCATGTGTACCTTGATATACATTTACCAATCAAAGAGATTTGAAATAATATATTCCGCCAAAATCAAAATTTGAAATTTCAATTTTTAGCTCCAAACTCCTATAAAAAAAACTACATACGCGACTAACGCAATCAAATTTCTATCATCTCAATCCATCCGAAAAGCTGATTCATCAATAATGGTGAAAGAATCCATGGCTATGGCGAAGAAAAAACCCACAACAAAGCTCACCAATCCACCTCCTTCAACTCTCCACCCACCTTACTTTCAGGTTCTACACTATAATAATAATAATCTCTGTAATTGATTTAGATTTTGAATAATTTTTTATCTGTACTTTGATTTAATTAATTTTTTTTCAGATGATCACCGAAGGAATATCAACGCTTAAGGAACGAACTGGTTCAAGTCAACCCGCCATAGCTAAATTCCTGGAAGAAGAGTATGAGAAAGTGCTTCCATCCAATTTCAGAAAAATGTTATCGGTTCAATTGAAAAATTGTGTAAAAATAGAGAAACTGGTGAAAGTCAAGAATTCGTACAAGATCTCAGCATCTCAGAACACGAATTCGGCCAAAGAAATTAAAGGAAAGAACGATGTTAAGAAAATGGCATTAGGCGCAACCAATTCGCCTAAATTGGCCGCGAAGAAGGCGGTGAAGAAGGCAATGAAGACAAAAAGATTGAGTCAAGTTAAGACCCCAGAGGCCTTGAAGAAGAAATCGGCTAAGAAGGGTGACAAAAAAATGAAGGGATTGAGTCCGGTGAAGACTCCGGAAGGGATTAAGAAGAAGAAGAAGAAGGTTGTCAAGAAGCCTGAGAAATCTAGCAAGCCTGCAGCAAAGAGGGCTAAGAAATGATAACTAAATTTAGCTAGTTTAATTTGATATTAGTAGCCTTTTAAGGTTATTTCTATTTTGTTATGTTTCCTTGAATGTATTATTACGGTGGAATTTAAGTGTATGGTTTAGTTTTTGTTGGTTACTTTCTCTATTCTTTTAGTACTACTACTAATATACTTTTTCTAGTCAGTCGTTCCTCTTGTTGATACACAAAAGAATATTTAATTACTTAATTTTCATCTTATCTTTAAACATTAAATATTTTGTTATTTTTCCAACTAGTTTCCCAATGAGATAATCTTATCATTTTCCCCTCCCATATATTCTCACACATCTTTCCAAACACCACATAAAAAGGAAAGTAGTAGTAGTATTTTGTATGAAATCTTTCATATTTTAATTTGGATCTTATTTAGTATTTATTTGATTTCATAAAATTTTTTGAAAATATCAATTCCTAACTTAGGGGGTGTTTGATAAAAATTGAATGAATCTGAATCTGAATCTGAATCTGAATGAGCTAAATCTGAATCTGAATGAAAAAACTTGTTTGATAACTGATACGTCTGAAAAATCTGAATAACAATCTTTTACTATTTTACCCTTCAAGCTATGTTGAACAAGTATATAATTTTGTTTGAATGTATTAAAAAAAATACAATATTCATTGTACAACAAATAAAAATAAATAATTCAAACAAATTATTGAATAATTCAAACAATTTTTACCCAAGTTTCATAGAAAATAGAAAATGTAATTTGTCAACATAATAATAAAAGTACTAAAATTACATATATTCTCTTCATATTGTTCATCATCTCCATCCATTGTGGTAGTCTGTCCAAACACCCTCTCGTGACTTTGAAATCACTTATCTCGAACGACAAACTCTTCTTAGCGATAGTTATTTATCCAAATTAGAGCAAAGCTTTTCTTATCCAATTTACCACCGATTCTTTTGTTGCTTAGGTTCAACCTCGAGCGATAAGACATTACAAGCCCTATCAAGCGACCTCGATGTAACCGGGATAAAGATAATCATCTTATGTGACGCCCCAAATAGGTATACATCACCTATTCTCGAAATCAAATATATGGTATGTAATACAAATACAACTTAATTATACAATTGTCGGTGTAAAGTACGACAAAACACATAAGTCGTGAGTTTTAATATAAATATTATCGCCTGCATAATATTCAAACTCAAATTCAATATTATTACATTTATTTTCCTTTATTTCTTTGAATAGTGAGGACTATTAATCTATCATCTCGGTCCATCACTCCGCTTTCCGATTAGTCATCGCTACGTTCTCATTTCCTAAAGAGAACAATAAAAGTAAAAGGGTAAGCTCAACTAGCCCAAAGTAAAAAAATATTATGACTAAGGTAATGCGAGAATATATTATCGTTAGCCTTCACGGTGTTAAAGCGATACAATATAACAACCATCAAGTTTAAGCTGCGGTGAACAAACAATCCATTAAAAGAGTCAAGAGAGAATAAAATCTACTATCTTTTATGATTTAAAAGGTTTTCATCACTTTTATCCGGGACTCGACAATAAATAATCCACATCATCGAATCATCCCCGCACTACTACGGCCGAGGATATTCTTTAGTATCACGACCACAATTATCCGTACCTTCTGGGCGAGAATATTTGTGTATTCAATAATGGTCATTATCATGCCAACAATCGTCCATCAATGCACTACACGGGCTAATGAGGATTTTTATCACATCATTTGTAACATTACGGCCATGATTACACCGAATAATCCCTGATCATAATCATACCAAGTCCATCTATGCCTTTATAGGCCACGAGATGATTTTCAACAAAATATAAACATGAGGATGATGACAATGATATAATAATTCAATAAAACAAGTTCAAAAATTATTTTATCCGAGGATCTAATAACGTCCAAATTGTCGAATAATGATACCGCTTTGTAGAGTAAAATTCAAGAATGCTCGGAAGAATATTTCCATGAAAAGATTTGGATAAAACGCAAATATCAAAGATATTCCACTAATTTCATGGAGTATATAAGTCAAAACTTTAACCAACTAAGTATAATAAGGAATGGAATAATGTAAGAAATCACCAGGGCATACGATAGGCGCGCTTGCAGCAAAGTTATTCCAATAGAATAATAAATAACGGAATCAGTAAAGGCGAAAACGCATGCAGATGAGGATATTCAATGAGAATAATAAAAAGGCGGAATCAGTCCCGGCAAAAACGCATGATGAGGATATTCCAACAGAATAATAAAGATGGAATCAGTCCTAAGATGTAACGCATACAGTACATGATATTCCAATGAGAATAATAAAGAGCGGAACCAGAGGTAAGTGTAGCACGCATGAATATGATGTTCCAACAAAATGATAAAGAATGAAACAATGTAAGAATTTCACCAAGTATAGGGTAGGCAGCGATATCTGAGTTATTCCAACAGAATAATAAAGAATGGAATAACATAAGTTCTCCTCATAGATAAAGAAAGAAATAATACTCCCTACCTTTAGAAAAAGCTGGATTTGGAATAGTGAGGTGTGAGAATTTCTTCTTCTTTCTATAATTTCTCTCTATAATAATCATTTCTAAAGCTTTTGTGAATTGGTGAGAAATGAAGGAAGAATGAGCTTCTATTTATAGAAAAATATAGTTTCGATAATTGCACATTTTGGGGCTCAAAAAATTTCAGTACAATACCTCCAACTTTTCCTTTATTTTTAATTTAGTCCTGCAAGTATTATCAAACTTCCACCACCTCCCCTAATAGTAAATAATGTGAATCAATAGTATAATCATGTGGAAAAATACGAATTACAGTATAATACCTCCATCTATACCTCCATTTTTAACTTAGTCATGCAAGTATTATCAATCTTGCACCAACTCCCCTAATAGTAACAAGAATGTGAAACAATAGTATACATATATGAACAAATAGTTATAATCATGTGAAATAATAGCAATCAATTGCTCATTTATCCCGATTAAATAATTCGATTGGTCAATATAACCTCAGGACATCAATTATTATCGAAATAATTATCGATTTTCACTAACACAAATAATTCCAACACATTGAAACTATTTTTATCAAAAATATAAATTTTGAATTTTTCCCGAAAAAGTCAACTGTTAACTTTTTGACCAAATAGTGAATTTCGGAAAATTTGTGTTTATAGACTACTTTTACTAATTTCATCGTTTCGGACTAAAATATCACGTCCACGTCTCCAAATTCAACTCCGAACACAATTTTAATTTTAATAGCATTCATCATTAATATTATAACTCATAATATTTATCAATCGGTCGATTCTCACGGGAAAGGGGCTTTTCAATAACGATTTCTCCTATCAGCCTTGATTAGGTGACCAAACCTCTCCTCGATGTAAACTTACAGACATTGTAAATATTGCAATTTAATAATATTAATAACTTTGTCGTCTCAATTATTGATTTAATAAAATAACATATTACGCAGATGATCTTATGACAATAATCGAATCAATAATATGAGAGATATGATCTGAGAATTCTTGTAGCAATAATTGAGTATAATCGAGTGACTTCTCACGTAAGCATCAATAATCAATCTGAGTGTCTTCTTACGCAAACCACAGCAGACATTCTTTTCTTTTACTCTGGGTAGTTCAACGATTAACGGTAAAACTTTCGTAGTTATTTTTATAAAGTATTTTGTCGTTTTCTCAATCAAACAATAATTACATTCAGGGGTCCACCAATGATTTGTCATTGTTATACGAATATTCCCCTGTTAAAACGAATATTCCCCACCAATCGAATATTATATAACAACTTCACGTATTTTGCAAAATTTATAAATATTACCCACAACTATAACATTATATCAAATCCACACCATAATATTCAAAAATATATTTCGAGAAAATTTAATCTTTATTCAAAAAGTTGGGGTCTTACATCTTCCTTGTCCCTCCCATGAAGAAAAAATACAGTGGAACCATAAAAATCACTCAAAATTCGCTATTTGGGTAAAATTCGACGAACCAACGAGAAAAGATGGAGATGCAGAAAAGAGATCAGAGCGGGGCTAAAGATGGAGATGCAGCAGAGCAACGAGGCTATTTGGGTAAAATTCGCTATTCAGCCGATTCAGCCCAATTTTTTTAAAAGAATCGCTCAGTTGCATTAAGCCCAATTCAGATCTCAAAATTTATAAACAAACAGTCTGAAAGGCTGAATCGCTCAGATTCAGAGCCATTCAGACTGTTTCAAAGCAAAACAAACATGCCCTTAGTAACTTATATTAACTAATTAGCCAAACCCACATGGGTAATTACTTGATAATATTTTTTTTCTCTTTTGAGATTTGTATTTTTCACTAGATGATTAATTTCTTTCACTTTGTTAACAGGATTTCATTATCATCTCTCGAAATCATTTCTTTCACTTTGTTAAGAGGATTTCATTATCATCTCCCGGATCACCAGCTAAGGCTCCTAAATAACCGCTCAGTAATAAAGAAGGTAGGGGTGCAGAGACAGCTAAGAGGTTTGCCTATATATTTTGCTTTTTCTGTTATGAAGAATATGGTTCACCTTTATTAGTAATAAAGATAGATTTTTCATATTTAGAAGTGGTGCTAGAATGATGATTTGTTATTTTCATTGTTCGTGTCGAAAAATTACTCGCTAAAATTTTGCATTGGGAGGGGCCAAATTTTTTATAAACAAACCATTTAATTAATAATTTTAAAATGATCTTAAAAATTAAATTACATGCACTGTTTTTTTTATTACATATCAATGTATCTATAAAATTTGTCAATCTATACTTTAATAATATTCTAAGCAATTTCTTTTCTAAACATTATTTATTCCAAAATTAATAATATAATTGATTTTATGAAATCAATTTGTGAAATATAAAATTCAAAATTGATATAAACTTATATAAATATTGAAAAAAACAAATATAATAATTAGTAATAGTTTTAGTTAATTTATGATGATTAGTAATAGTTTTAATTAATTGGTGATCATTAGTACTAAAATTCATTCAATTTAAATATAAGGATTTTGTAAACTAAATTTAAAAAGGTCAAAATATATTTTAATTTTGGAATAGAGGGTATATAAATTTTAAATGAATATTTTGCACAAAATTATGTCTAATGAATTATTTTATCATCAAGTGACAGACATAATACTGATTAATTTTTGATAATAGTACATATATTTTTTTGAGAACCTGATAATAGTATATATAATATAGGGTATTGATGTTAACATAGCAATAAGGTCTTCAAACAATTTTATTCTCTGAGTAATTTTTCTTAGTATTAAAAATATTACGCAAGAATTGATATTTTCATATATATTTTTTATATTTTCACAGAATCCTCTCTAATATCAACATACCTACCTTTATGTAAAAATAAATAAATTATGTGAAAATAATGCTCCATAGTATGGCCTACTATTGCAACTTCAAAAGTTAAAGATATATTTGTTGTTCAAAAATGATGTTTACCATTTGCCCGTCTTTGTTGCTCTGTTATTATTATTACCTTTAAGTTATTGTATATGCCAAATTTTATTCAAATAAATTATATAAATAATGAAACAAAATTAAAAAGTTTACATTTTTATATATAGTAAGAGAAAAGAAATTTGGTGGGTTGTCACTATGTAATTTCGTCATTGATTAGATCTATATATTATGCTATTACTATTGGAATATGATTAATTTTCAGATATATGTGTAGTACAACCGTTATTGTTATAAATATAATTTATCATTTTTCTAGTCATCAAAGTTGAGAAATAAATTAATTTATTTATATCATAACATTAAAGATATTTTATTTAATTTTTCAACTTAAAATTTGCTATTTTTATTATCTAAATTTATTAATCTTCCTAATTAATTAATTTCAAGGATATTGTACATAACAATTAACACATGCACATGCTAGTAATAGTAATACGTACGAACGGTAATCTCCCTAACAAAAAAGGCAGCATTTCATTTATGAACCTCCCCATCCACCTTACCATTTTTACCAAACAAACTCGCTCTCTCTCTCTCTCATAACCTCATTACTAATTGTTTCACTCTATATATGTTGTGACAACCAATATATATAGATATAGACAAATATATTTAGTTTACTGATCGAAGAGATAATGGAAGGAGTATCAACGAGGATATACAATGGGTTGAAAGGCTATTGGAGGAGAAGAAGTTCAGGATATGAGCGCCTCACCGGAACAGGTCGGAGACGGAAGAATCCGGTGGTGGTGAAATTGAGAGCGGCCGCCGGTTCGAAGCGGAATAGGCGGTTCTGGAGGGTGAAGATCGGGGCCCCAAAGATAAAGCTGAGGTGCTTCTCTCCCAAAAAATTCTTAACGGGGATACGGGACGCTTACGTCAATATGATGCTGAGAATTGCAAATTCCAGACCGATCGGAGTTAGCGGATATGGTAACGGGTTTGGTGGTGATGGGTTTTTTGGGACCCGTCCGGTGAAGGAGTACGATGAGAACATACTAATCGAGCTGTGCAAGTCGATTTTGATTGCCCAGAGTCAGATGGGGCCTTGTGATGCAACCCGATTTGGATCCGGGTTCGGTTATGGGCGGTAAGTGTAATTAAGAAGGGGAACTGAAATGAATATTATAAGTTGATTTATATATCTAGAAAATTAATATTTTCACATAATTTCTTTCAAATAAATATTAGATAAATTTTATTTTAACGTAAAAATATTAATATTTTTTATATATATTCACAATTTCATTTAGTAGTGGTAACTAATGATAGAAAAATTCTAGGTGGACCCGCGTTTTCCGACCGGGGTAGTGACCGGCTGGATTTTTTTTTTTTTTTTTTTGCTTTTGACTATAAAATAATTAATGTGATTTATTGGAATCTGAAATTTTTATAATGCAATGATTTAGGTGTCATTTGGATACACGTAAAAAAGCAAATTATATATGATCGTATAATCCTCATTTTGTTACGTGTAACCAAAAAGACACCTAAATCATTGTATTTTGTAAAAATTTCAGTTCTAATAAATTACATTAATTATTTTGTAGTCAAAAAAAAAAAAAAAAAAAAAAAAAAAAAAAAAAATTCCGGCCGGTCACTACCCCGGTCGGAAAACGCCGGTCGGCCTAGAAGGACTCCTAATGATAGGTGTTGTGAAAATTAAGGCATAAGAAGAAACATGGCAGGACAAACTTATATATATATATATATATATATATATATATATATATATAAGATTGGTAAATATGTGATAGTAATAGAAGAAAAACATTACCCAACCCAACACAACTGTTTAATTAATTAAGGGTGGTTTGGTGTGGGATTTTAGATAGTTGGAAGTTGATTACACCTGGAGCGGATCGGTGGGAGGAAGCCTCTCATTAATGAAATACTCCGAACAATCACTTTTCATACACTCACTAACTAACTAACTGTAATCTCCCCGTTGACTCATGACTATATTTATGAAAAAATAAATGATTTATATTACTCCTAGTGGAGTAGTACATCATAAAATAATGGCCTCTGTTTGTTTTGATATGCAAAGGACAAATTGAGTAGTATATTATGTCTCAAAATTTAAATGTAAATCTTTTTAAAATGATGACATACATTTAAGAAATGCTAAAACTAAAATTCAACATTTTATATTTCATTTAGTACTGTAGTGAATTAGGCCTAGCCCAGGCCTACTATAATTAATTTTCACCACACTTTGGGCCTGAAAAAACTTACAACCAATTGGTTTGGTTAGTTTAGCTGAGACGAAATCATGGGCTTGTTTGGGCCCTTCCATTTGCTTGGTGAAAGATAAATAGATAGATATACACTTCTATTTATCGTTCGGCTTAAACCATTTATTTAAAATCCAATTTACAAATTTCAGTCTAACATCCAAACAAATTGCGTCCAAATCTTAATATAGCTACCTAATACAACCATCAACATCCATGGTGTATTCCTTTGGACAAATAATTATTCTGCGTGTATAAATTACAGTGCATAAATAATAAAATTTATATAATACATATCAATAAAGATGTACTATAAAAATTCAAATACTACACCTTAACTCTTATTTCCTCCTGCCTATTTTCTTATACTTCATCTGTTTCAAATTATATGTTAAAAATTACAAAATCATAAGAATTAAAACGAGTAATACTTTTTAGATAATTTATAATATTTATCATTGTATTAATTTAAATTTAAATTTTTTAAATTTTAAATTTAAAAATATTTTAAATTAACTTTAAACCATTAACAATAATCACATAATATAAAACAGAGACAATACTATTTATGTACTCCCTCCGTCCCATAGTTATAGGCTGATTTTTCATTTTGAGATGTCCCAATATAGGCTACTTACTATTTATAAAATTTAGTTGGTTCATTATTTTACTTTTATGCCCTTATAATAAATATTCAATCATTACTCTTTTTTTGAAGAAACAACATTCAATGTCATTATTTTTATCACCATATTTAATGTTGTTGTATTTAAAGTTCTATAGTTATGAATTTTAATGGTCAGTACACGTCAATCAATGAAGTTGAGAGTTTCAGTGTGATAAGTAAGTAGTAATTAACTTATTCATTAATTTCACATTAAGGGATATATGTGAAAAATTATATTAAAAATTATCACTTAAACTGATGTTTTTAAACTATGTGACAAAAAAAATTAGACTATAACTATGGGGGACGGATGAAGTATAATTTATGTAGAACTAGTCGTGACATTATTTCCAAGGGATAAATTGAAGACTTGAAAGGGTAGATATTCGAGGGCTCAAAAGCACGGCACTGAAAAGTGAACCATATCGATATCGGAGTAGTTTATTCAAAAAACTTAATTATTCTTTCCGTCTTTATTTAAATGATGTTTTAGATTTTTTTATTTGTTCTTAATTATTTGATATTTGTTCAAATCTTGGAGAATTATTGATAATTTTTCTAAAAATACCCCTCATTACTCTACCTATTTTTTTTTGTACTTTAAATTCATTAATGATTTAAGGGTATTATAGACAATTGAGTATTATATTTAATGTTTTTCAATTATTATCTTAATGAGTGTGCTAATTTTTAAAATATCATTTAAATAGAGACTGAGGGAGTAATCAACTAAACTTCCTTTAATAAGCACTTGTGAAAGGAGTATAAGAAAGAAAGAAAGAAAAAAAGGAATATAATTCAACTCTCTCTAAGGAGTGCGTGGATGTATCGATTCTAATGTCAAAAAGAATTTTATAATTCTTAATTTCAAAACTTTTCACATTTATCATAAAAATATTAAAAAGAAACGCACCACATATAATTACGTAAATTATATAAAAATAATATAATTTTGTGTAATTGAATATATTTTCCTTTTATATTATTTATAAAATAGTGTGTTATAATTTTTTTAAATATTGTTAGTATTATATAAGACACCTCACACGTAAGAACTCAGATAGATGTCTCTCACCATTTGTGTCCTCTGAAAAATATATATACTTTAATATTTATAATTTTATAAATGAAATTATATGTTTTTTTTTTAAGCTAGAAAGGATGACAACTAGAATAATAACGAATCCGGTTATCATAAATAAAATTAACTTCACGGTAAATTGATGAATTAATTAATACAGTACTGATACATAAAAAAAATAAAAATAAAAATAAATAAATAAAAAAAAATGAGTAATTGGAATGAGTCAATTAGCTTTCTGCATAAACTGAAAAATGTACTGACTACCCAACGGTACAATAAATAAGATTTCTGTGAGCGCTCTCTATTTAATTTGTTATGAATGTAGTCAAATGTATAATCAAACAATAATTACTAGTACTATTTAATTTTTATTATGTCCAACGGCTAGGTCAAATAATAATTGTGTTTACAAAACTGAACCCTTTTTTTATAAAAATAAAATAAAATTAAGCGACCTACCTCATAAAAAAATATTTGTTTTTTAGAATGTAAAATTTATTCAACATTTTCTAAATTTAAAATAAATATTAATAACTTAAATTTTCATATATGGACATGCTAACGGTAATGGTACATTTTACCTACAACAATGCTCTATTTGTTTTACGTACTAGTACAATATATGGACTTGTTTACTTTCATTTTATGAAAATTAATTTACAAAAATTTTACAATAAGTAAAGGAATATAAGTAGTAGTAGTTGGTCTAGCGGGTGGCAGACCTGAAACTGGTAGCCAGGCTGGCCTGAGGCCTCTTAGTAAAATAAAAAAACGTACTTACTAAATAAATATTTCAACGTACAATATAAATTACTACTACCCTACTGCCCACCGTGCAGGATCACCGTACACTTTAACACGTGGGATAACATAATTGAACATAGATTTCTCCGCCGATCAAACGTTGCGCCACCCTCTCGACTCTCGTCCACTTTTGATCTCAAGACAGACGAGACGGGTCATCGAATCAAAAAAATTATCGGATCAATAAATTATTAATTTAATCAATGGTTCAACTATTATTAATACAATAACGTCATTAATATATAAAAATACTCCCTCTATTCTTAAATTAAGGAATATAATTAATACCTAGTAAAAATATTATATTACCATTATTAATTGTCTCAATCAATTATTCACTTCACTTCCCTATGTTTCTTATTTAATTCAACCAATTACTTCTTATTCAACCAATTACTACTTGGATTATATCATTAAATTGAATAAGAAACATTGGGAAGGGAAAAACGTTTTAAATGAGAGAAAGTTTTAAATAAGGGTATAGTAGGGAAAAAATAGCTAATGTGTATTGATAAACTCAAAACGACAATCTTTTAGGAACGGATCCCAGTATAAAAATCCTGGTGAATTTTTCACGTATATTAAGAAGAAGAATGAAATGACAAAATTGTCCATAATAATGTCATTAATTATTTTCAATGTAGGTGAAAGAGTGACTTTCTAACTATTCAATCCAAAATATTCTATCTCCATATTTATTAAATATGGAGAGATAATTAGAATAAGAAAAGTATGAGATATTTAATGCTACGGACATAATAGGAAAAAATGTGTAAAAGTTTGGTTATTAAAAGAAAATGAACATTTAACATGTGACTACCCAAAATAGTAATAAAGACTTTTATCATGGGACGGAGGGAGTAAAATTTTAAAAAATCTCAATTTTTATAAACTAAAATATAATAAAATTGAGTTATAATATTATTAAATATAATTAATTTTAATATTAATAATTTTGATACAAAATAAATTAAAAATCGGTTTACTGGATCAATTAACCAGTTTTATCGGTGAAAACATCGATCCGACCGATGATCAATTAATTTTCACCAAAATAATTTATTGATTTAAATTGAAATAGAGTATCGATTTCAATTTTAACGAGTGAACCGATAATCCGATGAGATTTTTAAAACCATACTTCTGATGACAATAATTTGGATAGGCATATGGTTAAAATAGTACAGGGAGTAGCGAGTAAAAGAACATAAGTTTTGTGACGATGAATATGAATAAATAGCGTGGAGAGAAACTTTCAATCACGTGAATTTTAAAATGTATTTTCATATATAATTAGAAAAAATAAATAAATATATTATTAAAAAATAAAATAAATAAAATAAAAGTCATTCAACTCAACTCAGCTAATTGAATGGGTTGCTTTTACATATAGATATAGGAATTGTCGAGAGTGATCATGTGTCGGCTATAACCAAATAGAGGGGGGAAATCATATATTCCAGTAATTACAAAAATGGTAATGTTATACTACTAATAAAATAAACCACTACTCGTAGTATATTATTTGCAGGAGTATTTCAGTATTTAATTTAATAGACAAACAAAGAGTGACGTGTGCAATAGTACATGTGAACAGTAGGATGCAGTGCTGGCCCTGGGAATAGGAATACAGGATTTCACTGTCATTGTGTTTCAAGACAACTCCAGCTGTTTTTCCCTTCCTATACTTCTCTCCATCTCCGTCTCTCTCCCCCGCGGATATATTTTATTTCTTTTTTTATTAAGTTATTATATACAAACTCTATGTTCGTGCTGCATTAAATAATTTTATGGAGTAGAATATATAATGACAATGTTTGTCCGTGGATTTCTATGGTGGAAAATGCAAATCCCTTGAAAAACTAAATTCCCTCTATCTCCCTCTACTTTTCTCATTGATGTAAGTGAGAGGAGAAATTGATTAAGGAAATTGCACTTCATTACTGAATAACTCTGGCGGATTTCAAAGGAACCCTAGCGTTCCTTTTCTCTTCAATCTCATCAAATCCATTCGTTTTTAAATCGAAGAAAAAGAAGAGAAGGGGGTTTTACCCGGTGAAAATGCTCTGGATTATGAGATTCTCGGGATTCTTCTCGGCGGCATTGATGATGATCGTTCTCTCTCCATCTATTCAATCGTTTCCACCCGCCGAAGCAATTATATCCTCTTTCCTCGACGGATACCTCCAATTACCCGGTCAGATTCCGTCCGTCGATTCCCCCAACCGGTTTTCCTTCCGAAAAGCACCCGCATTCCGCAATGCCGATGAATGCAGTTCCAATAACAGAAATATATTGGGGAAAATCGGCGTTTGTGACCCCTCGCTCGTTCACGTTGCAATTACCCTTGATGTTGAGTATCTCCGAGGTTCAATCGCCGCCGTTCACTCGATTTTACAGTATTCAATGTGTCCTGAGAGCATATTCTTTCACTTCATGGTCTCAGAGTCCAGTCTCGAAACCCTAGTTCGATCTACTTTCCCTCAGTTGAAGTTCAAGGTCTATTTCTTTGATCCGGAGATTGTTCGGAGGCTAATATCGACGTCGGTACGGCAAGCACTTGAACAGCCGCTTAACTATGCCAGAAACTACTTGGCCGATCTATTAGAGGCTTGCGTACGGCGAGTTATTTATCTGGACTCCGATCTCGTGCTTGTCGATGATGTTTCCAAGCTTTGGAATACTAGCTTGGGCGCTAAGACAATCGGAGCCCCGGAATACTGCCACGCGAACTTCACCAAGTATTTCACAGAGAGTTTCTGGTCGAACAGGCGGTATTCCGGCACTTTCTCCGGACGGAGGCCGTGCTACTTCAACACTGGAGTAATGGTGATAGATCTGGTCAGGTGGAGGCGGTTCGGGTACACGAAGCGGATCGAGAGATGGATGGAGATCCAGAAGAGCGGGCGGATCTACGAGCTCGGGTCGTTGCCGCCGTTTCTGCTGGTTTTTGCGGGACACGTGGCTCCAATTGAGCACCGGTGGAATCAACATGGACTGGGAGGGGATAACGTGAGAGGCAGCTGCCGGGACCTTCATCCCGGTCCGGTGAGCCTCCTGCACTGGAGCGGCAGCGGCAAACCCTGGTTGAGGCTGGACTCTAAGCAGGCGTGCCCGCTTGATTCTGTATGGGCACCATATGACTTGTTCGGAGCCTGAACGCGAAACGTTAACTGAACTCATCGCCGGTAAATGTTTTTTGTTCCTTTATTTATTAGATTATGATATAGTACAGTATATTTTTAGTTTTTATTGGTATGAATTACTTCTGTTCAGGTTCAGTTTTCCTTTAAATATATTTTTTTTCAACTCATTACCAGCTCAGGCTGCCATTTGTATTCTAGTCTGTCTGTCTGTCTGTCTGTCTATTATTCCTGTCCCTGAAAATAAAAGAAGAAAGGATATTCGATTCAATGAATTGTTTCTCATCATCATGAATTCATGATCATGTGGTGGTGTTTGTATGTGTAATGTACAAATCTTGTTTACGATTGATTGATTGATTATAGGTAATAAATAAATGCATGTGGAATTATGAAACTCACTCACTCACTATACTACTCTGTTGGTGGAAAATTGGAGAAAAGCATAAATTATTTTTTTGAGTATAACTAGTGCAAATGAGGAATATACTAGATAGATAGATAGATAGATTTATAATTCATTCGTAGTACGAATATTGTACTGGTGAACCGTTTTGTACTTGTATACTCAAAATTACTACTCCCTTTATACATACATCTATTTAGGGGAGTGGGGGATGCTGGGTGGCTGATGTTCCAACTATAGATACAAGTAAGTGGTGATAAGTGTTGAATGGCAGGTGGTGGTCCATTTTGCAGAAGAGAAGCGGTGCAATTGATCTAAACCAGAGCACGAACGGGACTTTGTCTCTGTAAAAAAGCAAAAGTTAGGTGTATAGTCTTGTAGCTTAGAAAGTGAGTGTTGAAAAAATGTGGGGACCGATTCCTTCCTTTCGTCACTAGCGTACTCGTTCAATCAACTTCTTCTTATTGTGACATATTTTAGATATATATCGAGTATGATTAGGATTTGTTCCAAGTAAAGTTTGCATAAATTTAAAATAGAATTTTGGGTTGGTTTGGTCGTCTCTTTCAGTAACCTGGCATGGCTTATTATTATTAGGTATTTTATTAAGAAAGGGTGATTAAGAGTTTCCAACCGACACTTTTAGCAGCCAGCCAGCCCCTACTACTAACTCTGAAGCATCAGGTTTTGTTCAGATTTTTTGATTAATCCTACTATTTACTGTCACACTCAGACAACAGCTTCTTCTTTTTTATCACCTTTGGAAAACAATTCAAGGTCTCAATAAATAAACAATTGCAGGTTGGTTATGCATGTGGATTGGGTTACTACTGTTCTTTCTTAATCCTCCTTGCATATTGCGAAAATTGTATGTGGAATAAATACGTACATACATACATACATGCATCAGTATTATATATCGACCCGACTACTTTGTACTCAAAATAATCTCACATGACTGTAAGAATTTAACTTTGGATAAATTTATTCCGACTTATTTTTATACAATATTATTTATTGTTATTGTAAAAGAAAATTGATATTTTTATATAAACTTTTTTAATTGTGAATAATAATTACGTCGTAAAATGGAAGGAAGCACTCGAGCCATTTTCTATTTATAGAATAGACATAGACTTGGTCCATCGCCATTGAAAATGAAAAAATTACCAGCACGATGGATTTTATTAAGCTAAATGAGCAAAACAACAACGACGCAACACCAAATTGGATGTAATAACCACGCCACCTTTGAATAATAATCAAGCAGCGAGCGAGTTTTCACAGCTTGACCTACCTACCCCCCCAATATTCATGAAATAAACATATATGTATTCCATTATTCCATAAAACGCAAGTAAATGTCAAATGAATTGGCAAGGAGACATGGAAAGGTCAATCCATTCCTTCCAACTAGAAAAGTTAAATTTTCACTTTTTCGTCGAGAGCTCTTGTTAAGAACTTCACATAAGATGATGATGGCATGAACACATTCTACAATATAAACTAGTAATATAAATTCAGTACAATGAAAACTACTAAAAACATTTTAAAATGAGCTATAAACAAATGCTAAATGAAGTAGAGAAACTTCACGCCTGTTGACTGAGAGAGAGCGCAAGTAGAGGTGGTGCCCGGGAAAAGGCAAGGAAAATCAAAACCTCATGTAGCTCTGCGTACCTGATGGAGGGTTTACGTAAACGCAAAGCAACGAAACAACAATGCAGATCAACATAGACCAAAGATACACTACCGTGGGAATTTTCCCCTTTCTCCCCATCAACCCTTTCGCAAACGGATAAAGATGAGACAGCACCCAAAAGCTAAAGAATACACCTCCAAGAAGCTTGCTCCACTGCGGGAAAGGGCTGTACATGGTCCTAAAAACAGCCACTGCAATCGCGGTCATGTTCACCAAAATGATGGTTACTGGGGGAATCATCAAGACTGTGAATTTAAACTCGTATAGCTCTGCAAATTCATCTTCTCCATCATCTGGAGCTGCTGGTTTGGATGTCAATGTGAATGAGATATCGACACCTGCTATGACTTTTAGTAGTCCATGAATCACAGCTGCTGGATGGGCACTAGTTCCACCAATCACCCAGAACTGCTCGTTTCGCCACCAGTCATGGAGAGTGATTCCTGACCACCTTATTTCAAGGATTGCTAGCATGCACAGGGAGAGTGTAATTGCCAACAAGAGTGTTAGGAAAGTGACGCTGAGGGATTGGACTATGAACTTCCCAGTGAAGAGCGAAATGGCAGGCAAAACGCAGTATACAATGAGGAAGATAGAAGTGAATGGATACATCCCCACATTGAAATATGCTACTCTCTGCAGAAATTTCATTCTTGGGCTTGCAAAAAGAGCATTGTTCTTGGAGAAGAAGATCTCGACAGAACCAGTTGCCCACCGGAGGACCTGGATGAGCCTATCTGTTAGATTAATGGGAGCTGTCCCTCGGAATGCATCTCGTTTAGTGACACAGTAAACTGATCTCCATCCCCTATTGTGCATTCTATAGCCTGTCACAACATCTTCAGTTATAGAACCATAAATCCATCCAACCCTTTTGCCCCATTCTGTCTTGTCCTCATAAAAGCATGTTATAACCCTGATTGCCTCCTTGATAGCTGCAGGGTCTATAGGCTCACGTTGCACGGCAAGAGAACCAGATGACCTGCCCTGGCTACCTTTACCTCTGAAATTATGAAGGAGCCTTCCCCCAAATTCAGCCACGCCTATCGAGTCCATCAGATAAGTTGAGTCACCAAATCGTTCTGGAATCAAGGACCTGGCAACTTCATCACCAGCATTCTGGTCTTCAATGATTGGTATAATCATTTCATCATCCACTTGGTTCTTTGAGGCCTTTTTCTTTCTCAAAGAAAACTTGATTTTTCTTCTACCAAACCATCCAGTGTGTTCTGTGGCTCTAGGAGGACTAAATCCATACAGAGCAATTCTTCGGAAAATGCAGCCTGTTCCTACATACATTGGACCTTGTAGTCCATCGAGGGCTCTCATGCTCACATCAAAGAACACCGTGTTGTGGTTTGCATATCGGTCATTTGGATCAATCCCTTCAAACCTCTGTGGGAACTGAACATAACAGATCTTATCACCACCTCTGTCAAGCATAAAGCACATTCCTTCCCTTAGAGCCAAGGAATTATAGATGTAATGGTCGCAATCCAGGTTAAGAATAAATGGTCCATTTGACATAATTGCACTGGCACGAACTAGAGCATTCATGGCTCCGGCTTTCTTGTTGTGATCAAAAGTAGGCCGCTTCTCCCGGGACACATAAACTAGCATTGGCAATCTTATATCAACATCAGTTGTGTCAATTAATTCCTCATCATCTCCACTCCCCAAAACAGGTTCAGGCTTGGGTGGAACTAACATCATCTGCATATAAGAACCATGTCAGCACTAGAAATTAAACTCAAATTAACTGCAAATGAATATCCAAATAACTGTAATGCAAATCCAAAGGAGGAATTACCTGAATTATACCCTCGTGATCACCCTTCAAATGCCCTGCCTCTGCTGATGACCAAGTTCCATGCCAATGTTTACCATCAGACATATAAGTAGCCTTGGGAACCTTAATTGAAGCAGATAAAATTCCACCATTTCCCATCTGTTCCTTCTTTGCTTTGAGCTCTGCGTGTGCATTACAGGCATCTGATCTTCGCCTTATGGACTCTGGTAAGGCATTTATTCTCACCTTAAATTCATCATATTCTCGCTTCACTCGTCTCCTTTC
This sequence comes from Panax ginseng, assembly GCA_020205605.1. Lineage (NCBI taxonomy): Eukaryota > Viridiplantae > Streptophyta > Magnoliopsida > Apiales > Araliaceae > Panax > Panax ginseng. Next base: position 6,392,631 of record CM035136.1, on the reverse strand, counting down.
TCTAACAAAATCAATCCTCACTTTATTCTTGAGTGGATCACGCTTCTGAGAAAAGTATGCCTCAGGATTTCTAGGCTCTATGCTGTGTTTCCTACAGAAGGGGACCCATATTCTTGCAAAGCTTGCAGCTTCTGCAAGAGCTTCAAATGTTATCAAAGAACCTCCATCATCTGATAGGTAACATGCCAACTTTTCTACAGGATAATCAACAGCAAGGATGGAAAGAATTGTGTTGGCAGTCACAAGAGGTGGTTCCTTTTCCGCGTCAGCTGTTGAAACAAATATATCTATCCCTGGCAGATCAGATAATCCTTTAGCCATTTCTGGGGGATCATATCTATCTTTCAGAACAGAGAGGTCAGTCACTCTATTTACAGGGCAAATCTTTGGCAGCTGATCCAGTAACCAAGATAGTGCAAACCAAACTTCACAAACAACAGACATTATCCATAACCACATGGCTTCATGATTAGGATGGGAGATCCTCCATGTCAGAAAACAAACGAGAGCAGCGAGGCGCAAAACCATAAGCAATCTACATACCAAAATGCAACAATTAGAATTCAAAACGCCACTAAGTTTAGTCGGTTAATCTTATAAAGAATTAAACATGTATAATAAGTTAGAAGAGGAAGTCTGAATACAAGATTGACAAAGTTAAATTAACTCAAGATTTAAAAAACACATTCATAGGCAAACTATAACTAGTAGTATAAGTAATCCACAGAGCAATAATTAGGTACTTGAAACTTAAAATTGCATGTCAACCAAAGTTCCAAATACTGATATCAGCAGCTAGCAACACTATTTTTGATATAAAAAAGATCATTGTTCACCCATTAGTGATCTAGTCATACTCGAACAAACTAATTAGAGTGCATATCAAAATGTATTTTAACAGGTAATTAAGCTAAAGTAAAAGAGCTCAATTTAGCTCTTACCTGTATGGACTGATAATTGCAGCAGAAATCCCAACCTTCCTAGTTAAAGGCCTATTTCTTCTCTCATTGAACTTGGGAGGATTTTCATACCCATCAGTCCCTCTCCCAAATTCATACCCCTCTCTAGGCCACACCGCGTTTCCAAACCCATAAGTACCATTAGTCTCAAACAGCCATCGAGTATGATCAAAATCTTGATTTGGGGCCTTAAAAGATTGCACCAGTGAAAAATTCTTACCCAATCTGACTCCTCTACTTCTAGGAAGTGAATTTGGCTGATCCTTTGCCTCAGAATTGTGCTCCTCGCTCTCATAATCACTAGTATCATCCTTATTATAAGGCTCCTTGCAGCCAGGACAATACCCTCCACCACTTCTGTTACAATCCAAGTAACAGTCTCTGCAAATTCTGAACCCACATTCACATTGATTATTCCTCAAAACCCCGTCAACCAATTTCTCATCACATCCGTCCATCGCACACAATTTCTTCGATTTCACCACAGGCTCGGACTCGTCTTCCCATTTGGACATCACATGAGCCTTAGTCTCAGAGTTGAATCCGCCAGTATAAACAGTATCCCTAATGTAATTCTCATTAGGGTTTCTGTTTTCTTCAGAAGGGCTGTTCTGGGAATTTTCTGGAAAGATCCTGTTATCAGGAGTTGATGGAATGTGAACTGTATAAGCTACAAAGTCATCTACACTGTCTTTAGATACGGAAAGAAACCTTCCGCCACCTGAAGATCGGCGGTCGCCGCCGCTTGATTGACTGAATTCTCTGATACCCAGTGGAGAATTTGGGTTGTTCGATATAGATTGGCGCCGTACCGGACTAGTTAAGCCGACATTGCGAAACCCACCTGAAGAAGAGACTGTAATAGTCACCGGAGAAGAAGAGGGGGAATCATAAGCCATTATAACCATATTCTCTCTCCTGTAAACTGTAATTGAGAATAATCAATGAAAGTATGCAGGTCAAATGACCAAAAACAGCAACAAAAAGAAGATAGAATAAGGCAATTTTGTAAAGAGAAGAGCTGATGATGGTCTGCTGTTTAATATTCGAATTTGAATTTGTTGATTTGAGCAACTGAGTAGTAGTGTTTAGGGGTTTATATAACGGTATAATAATATTGGCCGTTAGATTGAGAAGGATGTATCACGCAGCTATTCAAACGGTCTGCTTGTGTAAAACTTTTTATGGTGGGCCAAATCCAATAGCTGAAAAGTCAAAATATCATAGTACTATTTGCTTTCCAATTTCCATTACAACAACGGTCGACTTAATGGAAGGACCTGATTGTCATTAACCAAACATCTCGTTTCCAATGCCATTATGATGAGGCACTGTTTGAAGCTTGTGCATACTTTCATGAATATTAATGAACGAGAGAGCTCTAAAAAGAATGAGACAAGTGTTAAAAAGATCAATGACAAGCTATTAAAATAAGAATAATTTTGCCCAACAAAAATACTTGATTAATAACATAAATCCACACCATGTCAAACTTCTTTTAATGTCTCTTGTTTCTCTCCGTTTTTAACTTCTAAGCATAGTATATAAGGCAAAAAAGAAAGAATGGGGGAATGCTGTTATCTTCACTTTCTTTCATTAGAACTTGCTGTAATTCGAGACATTCATTCGTATCTTCAGTTTCAGTTTCAGAGGAACCTAAAATGCAGTCCCTGGGACACTTTTTTCTTCAGATCCCAATTACAAGAATAAGCCTACTATATACATACATTCTCTCCTAAACTTATAACAACCGAGTGAACCTTTCTTTTTAAATATCTGCCAATATGATCAGTAGCTGGAAAAAGCAGCAAATATGATCAGAAGAGTATTTCCTTGAAGATTAGGAGGACCAGCATGACAAAGCACATGACAACAAGAACTGTCGCACACTTCACCATTCCCCCACTTTTCTGAGTCCTCTCTGCCTGCAATTTAAATATTATCAGAACCTGAGTAACCCTTTCAAAAAATATATATTTGGGTGTGACCCTTTTTATATGCAAGACTTAACTGTCTGCAATTCCATTTTCACTAAATATGGTACCCAAAACATAAGCCAAAAATAATAATCTGAAATGCAAATAGCAGTTAAAGAATGCAACATCCCTGAGATTCTTAAATAATACATTGAATAAACACGCGCAGATAGAGAGAAAAGGAGAGATAGACCTTCTGCAATTGTTTAAAGCCTTCCTCTACTGACGTTGCAACCTCCTGAATGTTGTAGTCTATCCGATCAACAATTGTTCCCTGAAGAAGATACCAAATTAGTAAATCCCTGGATAGTCGGGAAGGTCTGTGGAGTTAATACAAGGATAGGGATTTAAACCTGTTCTATCACGAGGACTGAGAGATCCTTCATGATTTGGGCCAGCTCGTTTACTGATTCCAAAACCTACACATCAATGTTTTGTCTAAAGAAAACGGAACAAATAAATTATCTTTGAGCACTAGTCAGTAATCTACATACCTGGTTGATCTCTCTCTCCCTTTCAGCTGTGAAATGCTCACTTTTCTTCAGTTTAGCCATTTGATGCTCACTAAAACCCTAAATTGATTAAGCACAATTTATTGATAGGATGAAAAGCTGCTCATATTTGTTCTATGGTGCAAAATAAATATAATAGAATAACAAAATTAGATTTACAATATAGGCTCCCAACCATGAGAAACTATATTTAAACATACTAGGAGTCAAGGGTGTGAAAAATATGCATGTATAACCCTGTATGATCCATATTTTCCCTTGGCAACACCTGACGAATTATTTAGAGCCCATATATTGCAATTTACTAGCATTCGCTCCATTAAACCACACTTGCTTACTAACTCCAGAAGTGGATATATTCTTCATACACGTTTTAATAAAAGCAACACAAAGAAAGAGGGAAGGAACTATACCAAATCATTGAAATCATCGTCTTCCAACTTGGATTTATTTTCATTCAAATTCATCTCCAAGTCAAGCCCATCATGTCCCTACACCACAAAAATGAAAACACGGATCAAGGAAACCAACATGTAAGAGTATCAGACTATCTCGTCAATAATTTTAAACCAGAAGGTCCAGAACATATTGGCATATTGGCATGAAGAAAGGAAAGATTGAACTTTAATGAGTTAACGTAATATGTCAAGCAACATGAAAATGTGTGCCCATTGTTTGTTTGAATGATTCACAAACCTCTTTCTGCTGACGTAAACGTTTCAAATACGTGGACTGTTTCTTCCGAAGCTCCACTGAAATGTTCTGAAGGTCTGTAGCAAGAGAACGCTGTTTAAAAACAATAAAGTCAGGCAATCCGTCCTATCAGACCATCAAAAATATCGGCGTTGCTTGCATATACTAATCAACCAGTGAAAGAAATTTTAGGAACAAACACACTCATCCTCACTCTGCCTTATCTCAAACAAACAACATGCACTAATATGTAAGACTAATAGAATGTATAAATAGAAATCCTGCAGAAGGTTTATTGCTATATAGCAAGACCTCCCACAACGCGATTAAAAAATTTAACAAGCCATAACAACCTTACCTGCACGTTTTTCTGAATATTTGAATCCTCAGAAGGCCTGCCTTCAGAAAGTTTCTTCAACTTCTTCTCTGACTTTCTCAATAGTGTCGTAACCTCCTGGGTAAGAGACTCTATCATATATTGATCTTCTTTCCCATCTCCAAAAGAGGGTGTTAAAGCCTTTGCATGAGCCTTTACCAACTCTGCCATTTTCACACGAGCTCGCTGCACATTGGCAGCAACTTCTTCAGAAACATCTACCCAATCTGGAGGTAGGCCTATAGTAAATGCATCCGTACTGCTGAAAGAACAATGATTTTCAACAATTAGAACATTTTACCTTTGCAGATCAAATGAAACCTTCTGCTACTCCAAAAGAAGAGATGAAAAGTCAAGTCCCATTCAGGAGGCAGGTGTACATATATAGACTTTTGAGGGACAAACAGAAATATTGAATCTAACAAATGCACATTGAACAATACTATGAGGTATTCAATAGGTGGAAGAGACAACAATTTAATAGCTTGAATCCAAGTAATTAAATGAATAGGGCAATAAAGAGATTTGATGGATTCGTTTCATGACAACTTGAACATGAAATATAGTAGCTTTAGCTGTCCAAGGGTATGCTTCAAAAATGTCCCTACTTATGCCTTGTTAATGTTGAAGTACATAAGGTTTCATATCCTATTTGTTCATCTACTCCTCTTTTGGGACCTAGTATGATCAAACCTCACAGACCTTTTCCTAATCCTTTCTCCAAAATCCCTAATTTATTTCAAGATTTTCAACCACCAAAGCCACAATTTAGATGACTACACAGTCTGTTTCAGATATGAACATCATAAGCTTAAGGGCCAAAAAGATTCTAACTAAAAGCCATATCCTAGTTGTCAAACAAGGTCTAACATTATGCAAGAGAAAGCTCGTCTTGTTCAGCGTAAGCCAATAGCATAAACCAACATATACCCTTGTGAATTTTAGTTTTTGGTTTGGTGTGGTGATTGACTACAATGCTAATGGTTAGATATCGAGAGACAGAGGGATAGGTTAGGTTGAGGAAAGTTGTTTTATATTTGTGCGGAAGGTAAGTAAGCGTAACTTACTACTCCTTGTACTTATCAGGATAAAGCTTATTATTTCGTGTACAAAACTGACTAAGGTTTAGAAACCTTACATATATATATACACACACACAATTATACATTCTTCAACCCTTACTTAAGATCTGTAGACTGTCAGACGGATGTAATATATGTCGCTGAAAGTTTCAAATTGAAGAAGATTGAAAGAGGAAATGTGAACCATGGACAGGGTCACATGGGGATTATGAATTGGATTCGTGGTTGAATTTGGCAACACAAATTTGAGAGACTACATAATGTCTTAGCTAAATGTGTACAAACTCAAGTAAAAATGAGGGTGGAAATGGTAGACCAAAAGAGATGTACGAAAAATATTCTATGTGCTAACCAGTAGAGGAACTAAAAAATTGGAAGCTTAAGAATCCATTACTGTTTTCTTAACAGGCTTAAGGCATCTCAATGCTCTCGTCCAAAGATGGGAAAATGAAAAGTAATGTGTGCAGAAAATCGAAAAAATAACCAAATGTAAGGAAAAGAAATAGATATAATTTACTTTCCCAACTTCAGAAATGACAACAATTTAATGCCAAAATTTTATTTCTTTCAACTGAATCAGTTAGCATAACCAAAAGAAAAAGCATTCTTTGACCATGAATAATGTATATGCATAAGTTTGATATACCACCTCATTCCTTGAAAGAAAAAAAAAGAAAGAAAACTCTAGTGAATGCTTATGAGAAACAGCCTCTGGTATTGTCTTGATCTTTTGGTGTAGTGGGTGATGATCCCCCTCCATAACAGAAACTATTGGAAGCATGACAAGTGAATACACCAAGTGGCTGTTGTCCTTAGAGGTCAGCTTTCTTTAGGTAGACCATTAACACAACAAGGTTATTAATAAACATCGTGAACTATTATTTGAGGTAAGCCAAGCTCTAAAACTGAAGAACTTGAGATTGTCTTCAACAAAACCCCACATAGAGAACGTTACTAATAACATATCAGCAATGGCAAAGCCTACCGAGAAATACAATGAGAAAGTTTACTACAGATAATGTTTGATTCACCAATCAATCCGAGCATCTGGTTATGAGAGAGAGAGAGCGAGAGAGAGAGTACTTGTAAATTGATGTGGGGAAAAAACATGAAAACAAGCATATGACACATTAATATTCCCCCCCCTCTCCTCCAAATCCAGACAATTTTGCAGACAAATTTTCCGGACTTATTTTTCCTGTCCTGTATGAAGTGACTGGGTTGCGACTTCAGATATAACATTTTACTAAGAAATGATGATTTATTCAAGCTTCCAACCTTAAGTAGCAAATAACAATTATGAAAATTCTGGGAAATTACTCTAGACTTAAGAAGTTATGGAGCACAATCCACAAATTAAGTTCAAGACAAGGACATATTCTTTGACCTAGGAAAAAAAAGAGAGCCAAACTCTTTAATTGCCAATTTTATTCTACTTGTACACAAGAAAACCAACTGTTCAGCAAATTTCAACATTCTGAATAAAACAGTAACGAATCTTGACAGTTCTAACCTTAGCAGCTAAAAGAAGTTCTAAAACCCTAAAGTGGATGCATAATTTGAACTTAAAATTTTTTACGGTTTCTTATAAAATAAGTTTAGTAGTAAATCAAATTCTTAAGTAATACTCATAACAAAATTAAATTCCGGTAGGAAATGAAGTTGGAAAACAATGTACCTGGAAGGGCTAGGATCGTCTGTGCTGAGAGGAGCGTAAGCGCGATTGGAACGACCACCAAAAGATATAGGGGACATTTCAATTACAAAACCACCAAAAGTGGACAAAGATGTCACTGGAATTCGATTGCTATTCAATGTGTTTTTGTAATTCCGGAATAGGCTAGTCCGATTTCTAGTAGCCATATCTATATAGAAAGATCGATCAAACCGGCTCAAATAGAATTAACTATATAATTCTAGCTTTCAATTTGAAAATGGAATTGAAAAACTGTTGATTTGAACTAAAAGAGGGTTCTGGTGTGAACAGGTGAACGGAGATGACTGAATTTTGACTACGGATCTCTCTCTGTGGAATCAAGAAACGGGCGTTTATTTACCCGTCGTTGCGGGCGAGTTTCATTCAGTAAATAGATAACCCGGTTAATCTAGTTAGTTTAATTTGACTCGTTCAAAATACTCAAATTTCTTTTTATGTTACTTCTTTAATTTAATAAAAAGAGCTCGTGTCTACAAACCTTTTTTCTATTCCATCTATATTTATTCTTAAATTAATAAAGTTACAAATTTAGCAATAATAGCTTAATAATCAATGAGCTAAATTATCTGAATTATTGTTCAAAAACAAATTGTAAATTAAGAAAACACAGAGATTCACGATGTGTAAATTAAGTTTGATAGTAACACGCCACGGAGACACTGTCTAAATGAATGTAAAGGGTGTAAATTAAGTTTGCAAAACATATACAATGTCAAACCGAACTCACATTTTTTCTACTTAAATTTTTTTTTGATGGTCCCCAAATATGGGCAGTGTTCTTTTGCTCCTATTAACATCAACAGACATTAAAGGGATTAATTCTAAATTGCATCAATAGTCGATTAAAGTACTAAAGTAAACTTGCACTTAATAGAACACAAGCAATTGACAGCTTGCCCATTTTACTAGCATTCGCTGGTGCTCAACAAGCATAACGATAGATGCAACTTACTTGACTGCTCATAAAATAAGAGCATAATTTTTTCTTCAAAAGAAGAGAACCTATACTGTAAACTAATCGTATATCATTCAAATTTTCATCATTATCGCAGGAACTAATTCTTAACATTCTCTGGACACCGGCTAAAAAAGCCAGCAATTCTACCAGTATATCAAGGTCATCAACAGTTGAAACAGAACAAGTAAGAGGCTATCTGGATGCCTTTTTGCTGTTTACATCTTGGGCAATGCTTCAAAACAACAAAAGCAACTGCATAGCAGGCCAATAAACTGTCAAGTTTCCCAATTGACTTGATCATGTCTCATTGATCATTCCTACCCATTCTGCCTGCCTTAACTTGGCTGAAGCCATAAGCATATTTCCTAAATCTCTTGAAAGCTAATGCTTTGATCAGAATCTTACAAATTCCAAGGATGAGAAGGCTTAAACAACACTGCACAACATTCAACCAATGGATTTGGTTGCAGGGAGGAGTTCTGTAAAGCTTTAATCGTAGCACCGACACCTTTAACATTTACCCGTTAGGAAGAGAGATGATGCACATCCAGAGGCTTCCGTGCATCATCATCTCCATGGCGTGTAATGAGAACGAAAAAACTGAAAATCAGGGAGAACAACCTGCAAACCCTGAAGCCAATCGTTTGCAGCTTGCAAGAGTGAGTTCTCCTTCTCCCGTTCCTGAGGCCCACAGGGAGTTAAAAGTGAGCCTTTGTACTTGTACGAAGCAAGGCCAATGACTGGTAGAGAAATTTTTGATGCTGCACCACTCACACCATTGACCTTTTGGCCACCACTTGCACCATGAAACTGTGGTTGAACACTGTCTGTACCAGTCAAAAAATATCAGCACAAATTGGTTAGTCACTGATGGGGATTGGTTTAATATATATACATAGAGATAGAGATATACTTCTAGAGCGTGTGGACAGGGAATGGATTGTTAAGAAAGATGCATCCAGATCCTTCAGTGTTGAGCCCATAGGTATCCTATATATTGGGTACCTGCAACAGAATTCATTTAACTAACAGTATGAAATCGATTATGCGAAGAAGAGTTACAAGAGTAATGTAACGCTTAACCAAAATAGGCGTGTGTTGCAGATTTGCATGACAAAAGCATACCAAGCTATAGAAATCCAACTTGCAGGCAATAGATCACAGCTCCTGTACAAACTCAGTTCTGGAAATTGAGATGCAAGAGTTGAAACCTATAGGGGTGAAAGTGGGATGTGCAACAAACATCAGTTTCTGGGCAAAGTTAAATAAACTATCAATCAGAATACTCTAATTTTAAGAGCTGAACTTGCCTTATCAGTTAATGGTTTTCGAAAATGAGGTTGTTCTTTTTCCAAATATTCAAAAACAAGCAGCGCCGATGAATTGCTAATTTCACCTTCATCACCAGATGAGCTCATGAGGGATTTCTCTCTCAACGACAAACTGTTCAAGGAGTTCAAGTTCATTATGTTTTGCTGACTCCACGCCCCATCTGTAGCACATTTTGTTCGCCTATCTGCTTCATAGTCACTGCTACCACCACTACTGGTATCTCTTGAAGACTCAGCATTGCCCTTTTCACCAGGCTGCCTATCAGAATCAGCAAATGTTTCACGATAAATGACATGGAACAGGCATATATTTTATAATATCTTGCGAGCGAATCAGGTTAATATGGGCCATTAATTTATTGGATAATAGGTTCTCCCCCTCAACTGAAAAGGTTAGAAGTGCAAAGTAATTTTCAACATTTATTAATAATTAGTGAGAACTTAAACAATCCTTAGTTCGTGCAAGTCAATGAGCATTAGTAGATATACAAGAGCACGAGTATTAGGGACCTAAGGCACCACACCCTCATTAACCAACCAATGCAATTTCTATAGACAAACAGGTGACTAATATGGAAGGAAACATAGAACTAATAGAATATTTGTAAATTGTATCCAAATTCCAAGTGCCAGATTGCTGTACACACTTCAATAACCAGATAATATAATCAAGAACTCAAAACAGTGTTATACTGAGCCATATTAAGTGTTTCCACAACTTCTTATTACAAGTATTCATTTATTAAAAAACTATACACTGGACAGCCCATAACCCCGCATAACAAAAAATAGTGTCATCAAGACTTTTCATTACATAAACTAACCAAATGCAATCTCTTTCAAAAAAAAATCAAGAAAGAGTACAAGTTCCATGGATATGCCTTTTAGAGCCAGAAGTATCTTTGATAGCTCAATAATGAGTGATGCGTCAATAAACATTTTGAATTTATGAAATATAATTGTGAAACTAAAACACTTGCAACCTAATACTATGCAAGATAAGACCGAACTGCATGAAAGGGAAGCTCCTAAAGAAGTAAATAATATCCTCACGATACATAAAGCATGTTCTTGAAATAAAAATATGTTCAGTATTAACTTCAGATTAATGTGTCAAACCAGCAGTTACATATACCACTACGGTTTTCTGAAGCAATGCAAGCAGTAATATTTATGTGCTAGGTTATCATGGGGCTACAGTTGATGTGGGATGGGCACATTACAAATGATTACATACTTACGACACAGAGAGTCAACATGACTAATATACTGTTTCTACTGAACTTATTCAGCCTGTGTTGCAAACAAGTTGCTTTACGCGTAAATATGTCTAAGAAAGGAAAACTGCATACTTTTCCCGGTCACCTAATTCAGCTCTATGGTTTGTGGGCACTAAGCACAACTATTATGTTTCAACTTTCAACATGGATACAAATAGCCCATCAATAAAACAGGTCATGCATAACTTAAAATTTTAAGTCTAGAATGTAAGAGGAAATAAAACAAATTCAAATATGTCATTTTTTGCCTTATAGGGCACTAGTACGGTTTCCTTTTTAAATAAGTTGAAGTTCATAAACCATTATATGTTACAGCTAAAAGAAATAAAGCTTAATATTAGCTATGTCCAAATTGAGCATTTACCACCAGTAACTGGATTTGTGAGACGAGAGCACGAATAATGCAAATTTTGAATGCATTTTTACAAGAACGACCAAGGCACACCTTTTTTTTTCCATCAAGAAACAAAAATGCATCTACCTTCCAAACCGCCAATGTTTAGCTACAAACAAATGAGGCTTAGACATTGCCTCAAAAAAATGATGCATCACCTCTTTTTGTATAATCACATTTCTTACTAGTTCTATCTACGAAACCTAGGTGATAAGGCTTTAGACATTGCCACAAATTTCTTAGATCAAAATGTGTCCCAACTTATTAGAGTTATTATTTTCTAAAGACAGATTATACATAAAACAGATGATGGTTATAAAAATAGTTTAACTATGTCCAAATCAAGATTAGAGTTTAAAATGATAAAGAAAAAAAACGTTGTTTTTTGGGACAAGTAAAGTAAGCCAACTTATCAAAAGATAAATAAGAAGACTAAGCCAAAAGGCATAATGCACAATATATAGTAAGTTAGTAACAAGGGAGTATATACGATACTTGCTTAAAACAGGGTGTCACAGAACGTACATGTGTCAACCACATCTATTATATAACTAATTTATGGATGCTTCATAAGAAGTCATAATTGGTCAATAACTTGTATCAATCACAAGCAGAAGAAATACTAGACTCGGTAGATTGTCAACTTGTGAAATTAAATGCAAGCTAGGATTAGGACAACAAATTCCCTCTTGGGAATTAAACAAGTATTGATTTTAGATTCATAAAGAAAAAAAAACCTAACACACACCTGAGCCAAATATAAACAGCAGTAATGTGTTCGTTGAAAATAAACACCAAATACTAAGGACTGTGTTAAGTGTCATAACCCATAATACATTAAGATATTAATAATACAAAACAGTTCTAACTCGATGAAAACCTATGTGGTTTCAAATATCCAAATAACAGAAATCATGTATACGAAGGGGATTCAAATTTGTACAAATGGTACTTCAAACTTAGAACAAGCATGAAGAAATTAACGATATTTCTGTATCTTTTGAGTTGTTCTGCCGAATCGGTCGCTCAAGATCTTTGATCTCTAACAAAACACAACCTTTTAAGTAATGCTAAGTTGTAAAGCATCTTTCATTTGCAATAGACATCAGGAGGTATTAGTGCAACAATAGTTCTAGGCGTTGATTGAAATCCAACTAACACCAACAATGTCTCTAATTTAAAGAGCAAGATGCAGAGGAAGAAAATGATGATTGAACTAACAATTTAAAGTGCAAAAACAGTTACTATATCTGTCTTACAAAACATAATTTAGTGATACGATAACTTGAGTTTAGAAAAGTCAACCCTAACATATAATTTAAAGGGATTTGTCAACATGCAATGTGAAAATATTGATGGTGCAAAAAATGAACAGAATGTTAGTGCCTTGGGTTACAAAAGTTAATGCCCCAGAAGAACTGCAGTGGAAAAGAGCAACCAAGTATTTAACATCACTATTTTACTTAAATGGCTCCTTGAAGTCCCACTCCCCAATAACTTAATATCTGTGTATAAAGTGAAGGTAATAGATTTGTCATCGAAACTGCTGCAACAGAGAGCATGGGAAAAGGTTAATACCACTATTTCCTTACATTTTCCACTTAAGACCCCGATATCCTAATAGAATATTCTCACCAAGCAACACGTTTAAAAGACCACCAATAAGAAGAATACCCAAGTTCACATGTCACACTTCATATTCTAGTTTGCATCACAAACTAGGAAGAAATGTGAAAAAGATCAATTACAGTCGTTACTATCACATAGCAAGGAGCTTATGTTATTGAGTTAATTAATGTGTCAATTTTAAATGACATAAAGGTATTCATGCAATGGTGGACCGTTGTCCTGCTAAAGTACCTAGAAAAGAAGCAATTTATATATCTTGATCGGTAATAAACTAGTGTCACAAGTTAATAACACTGAAGGAAAATTTAAGTGTGATAAACATCAGCAAAAGTAATTAGCACAACTATAATTAGGTAATCAATGATCCTGCAAAAAGAAAAAATTGGACAAAACCAAGTTAACTGGACCAAAGAGCACATATTAGACTCACCTACTTTTCGAAGGGGGCTTGGGTGGGTCGATGTATAATTGTATACCCGACAAGTACGGAACATAATACTGCATTATTGAGTCTGTTCCATTCAACAACAGTGGTACTCCAGCTCCATACACACTCCATTCTTTTAAGGATTTCCATAAGTCCCCAAGACAATAAAATGGACGCGGCCCTGCTTCCCTACTTCTCCATCCCCTTACATCCACCTGTAACCCCAAACAAGCGTCGATTAAAAAGTACTACTCATGATATGCAAAAAATAAAACAAACTAAAAATCTAGAATTTTGTGTACTACCATAGCAAAAATAACAGAATCATAATCAAATTGACAAAGACTAAGTTCTGCTGATGCAAAAGTAATTACTCCATTTAGTAAAGTAACAAGGAGATTAAATGTTTTTTTACTTTCCCGCATTTTCCCATTGACCAAACAATAAAAGTTTAGGGTTTTAAAAAGAAAAGCCCTAATTTTTTAATACCTCAGAACAGTACTGGGCGGGAACAAAGGGAGTAACAGATTCAACTAGACGATCCAAGTTAGTCTCGCTGGTCGCCGTCCTCGGAGGTGAAGAAGAGCAGACGGAAGTCGGTTTGAACAATGTAGTTGTCGAATCATCGGAGTCGGTTCGATTCTCCGCCTTCACAACAGCCGTATCAGCAGATACCACCGTCGGCGGCTGGTGGAGCTGGTTAAGTTGTCTCTGTAGCAGTTGTTCTTGCTGTTGCTGTAACAACTGCTGGTGCCGCCGCATCGCCGGCGGGTTATAGAATCGGTCTCCGCCGTGTCTCCGCGAAACGGCGAAGCCTCCATTTCCAGCCATTCTCTCTGGATTATTATATAATTTACTGAAAAGTAATCAGCAAATCAGAAGAAAATCAAAAGATATAGAGATTACTCTCAATTAAACTAAATGGGCATGAATTAAAATGCTCATAGATCGAAATTGAGTTCCAGATTGATCCACTAGCTAGGGTTTTGGAGGTTTTTCGAAGTATTTTTGCAGCTGAAAATGAGAAGGGGTAATAATTCACGACGACTGTCGTTTGGATTTGGCAAAAAGAAAAAACGAATACAAATAGTCTCACCACTGACGGAGAAGAAAGATAAATAGGAAGTCTTTTTCTCTGAATTGACGCATGTGCCCTTTGTTTTCTTTTGACTTTTTGGAGAACTGTACTGATACAACTTCAACCTTACACGTGGTCAATTATGTACACATAATTTCTTGTAATGACAGGTTGAATTTCTAAAAATAAATATAAATACTACTACTAAAATGAAATAAAAAATAATATATATATATATATATAAATATTTAACCAAGTTATATTACACCAATGTATAAGTATATGTGATAAAGTAAAATAAATTAAAATATTATTAAATCTCATATATTGTAATTATAATTCGGTAGAAAATATATAGAGAAACTATTTAATAATTATAATTTTCAAAGGGACCAACAGTAGGCATAGTTCATATATTTTAATTTGATACTAAATAACTTATAAAATTTGGAAAGATTCTATTATAATACTAATTATATAAAAATAAATTATTAAATATATTAAACATTGATTTAATATTTTTGCAAGTTTTATGTATATATTTATTCTTTCAAATAAAAACACAAGTTTTGTTAGGAAGTTGAGTGGGTAGTTGTGCAACTATTACATTCTTAACATAATGAGTATTAAAAATATTAATAAAAAAGGTGTTAAAATCAAATTATTCTAAACAAATTGTTCAAAGTTTTTCATATTAAATTATGCATGTATTTAAATTTTATATATACCTAATTATATATGATCGGTTTTATGTGCTCATGTAAATAAGTACAAATATATTTTTATCTCTATCTCTATCTCTATCTCTATCTGTAAAGAGATAATTTATAATAGATACTTTTATTAATTAATAAATATAATTATCAATTATGATAGTGTCAACTCTTAGATGTTTTATTTGTTTTTCACAAATTTGTTTGACATAATTCATCACTATAAATTATAAAATAAAATTTTATATTCAAATAATTGTTACTATAAAATAACTATGCTTAAGTGATACTTAGAAGAAACCTTAAACGTGTAAAATTAAAATAAGAAAAGTCAAAATCAATTTTGCTTTCATTTTGGGGTTAAGATATTCATTGTTCATAGCCACTAAATACTTATAATTCATGCTTAAACTATTTAATTAGTTTTAATATATAATTTTGGATCCAAACATTGATGCTTAAAAATAAAGCTTAAATTGCTAATTATTAATTTATATTTAATTTTTATAAAGCTTAAATTTATATTTAATTTTTATTCTCACTGTCCTACGAATACACTGCCGAATACATATTGCACAACAATATCATTTTGTAAGCAACTTTTAATAAGTTTTTTTTGTCAATCAAAGTACTATTGTAATTTTTTTTATAAAATACTATTGATGATAGAATTAACTATTTTCAAAATGTGCATGAATCGTACTAATTTTTAAATTTAAAATTAACTTTTACAAAATAATTATTTATCTTATATTTTTTTAATGGAGGGGTACATTTGTAAGTTATTTATTATATTTATAGCAAACGAATAAAATTAAAATGGAAATAAGACGATTTAATAAAAATATATTTTGGAACCTAAATATGATACTCCATAATGACGTAACTAACATTATTAGTTTCCTAATAATATTTTGGAACCTAAATATGATACTCCATAATGACGTAAGTAGTATGTATTTGTCGGGTGACCCGTTTGTGGCGAATCGTCCGATGACAGACGATTGGCTTGAATTTAATGGTTGATGAGAGATAAAAAGAGAAAAGGTGCAGAGCAAAAATATCCTTTTGGATTCTCATGGCGATTTCTCGCTCTCGATCTCATCGATAAACATATAAACCCACCCCGATTTCTTCAAAACTGTTAGAGGATCGAAACCTATTACGAGCTTAATATTCAACTTTGGCAGCAGCTGGCCATGCGACTTTGGTTCTCTGCGATTGCCCTCTCGAGAGAGGACTCTTTCATTTATTATATTAATCAAGTGTTCTTCTTATTTGCCGCTTCATTTCAGTCTGATTACAGTAGATTCAGCTATGACTGCCGATACCCATCTCCCTAATTCCAAGGGCCTCCTTTGTAATGCTGGTGCCGGTGCTGCAGCTGGTTCGTAATTCAATATTAGATGTTGATTGTTTTGACTGGTTTTGTTTTTCTGTTTTAATTGGGGTTCATTGGTTAATTGGATTATTGGGAATTTGGTGTAGGAGTTATTGCAGCTACATTTGTATGCCCCTTAGATGTTATCAAGACCAGGTTACAGGTTCACGGTGCACCGATGCTTGGAAATGGAACTGTTAGAGGTATGGAATCTTTCATGTATGTACTTTGTTCTGTTTTGAAATTTTGCATAATGAGCACATATCTAACAACTTGTAATCGCAAAGAATTAATTAAATGGGAAGGCCCTAAATTGTAAACCCAAAGTGTTCTTTCTCCAAAATTTGGAAACTAATCCGGGGGCTGTTTTGGCAGTGTATCTCGTGTGGGTTGTGTCTATAGAATGCATGTTGTCCATTGTAATATGTATATGTAGTACAGTAGTAGTTGAAGTCAGAAGCTTGACTATTTCAGATGTTTCAAATATAGTACATAAAAGATCACATACAACGTCATTGTCTTTGTTTCATGAATACTGCACTTGAAATAATGTTGGAACTTGATTGAGTGGTTGTAAGGTGATATACAATCAGTGCCTGAAAGTCTTCAATTTTGATCAGGTAGTCTTATAGTTGGTAGTTTGGAACAAATATTCCAGAAGGAGGGATTGCGTGGCATGTACCGTGGGCTTTCTCCCACCATTTTAGCCTTACTTCCAAACTGGGCGGTGAGTTATGTTATTTACTAATAACTGATTGTTGCCTGAGTTCTTGTAGCTATTTTATTCACTTTTAATTTGGTCCTCTTCTCGTAAGTCTTCAGGTATGTTCTTATAGGTATTAGGATAGCTGGTATTATACAATGCTAAATTCAACCCGAAAGAGAATGGTTAATAGTGTTACAAGGGTTGCACTTTTTGGTATTTAGGATTTGTTGTTAAGGAATTTGCTTTACCTTAACACTGTGTAGTCTTCATAAGTTTTGGAAAAGAATGAAGGGAAAGGCATAAGAGTGCTTAAGATCTGGAAAAATCTGTCACTTCACTTGTCTTAGTATCCTCTTTCCAACCTCTTACAGAACTTGTTCCCCAAAACAAGCTCTTCGATGTAGAATTCATGCATGTGTGAGTTGCCAAAAGTTTATTGGGTTGAGATAGTGACAATCATTGATATACCAAAACATGTTACAATACTTTAATAAACTTTTCTATTATGGGAAATAATACTTTAGATATATGATGTTAGCGGACCTATTCTATTATGAATTTAAACTTTTCTTTTATGTTCCACATGTATGGGCACATAGAAAAGTAGCTATAATTTAAGGGCTAGAGTTAGTGCGTTTTATACTCAAATTCAGTATAGTGGATTGCTCTTCCTCTCCGCCCGTGGACGAGGCTAAATGCCGATACCACATGTATCTTGTACTATTCTCTATTCAGTTTGTTTCCGATTTCATTGTTTCCTAGTAGAGTAATTGTCGCAGCAAAAACCAATTGAAATGTTTTATAATAACAAAAGGAGCAGACTTAATAGACTTAACAATAGGAAGAGAAGTCATTGAAATTCTATGCTTATAATTGTAGATATACATAGATAATTAGATAGAGTTGTATAGCTAAATGTTTTGATGCACATGCATGCTAATATACTACACTTCATGCCAAGGATCTCTTATAGTCTAATTGTTTTCGGACCCTTCTGCCATTCCTTGGAAAAACACTCACCAAACTTTGAACCACCTTCTACTTGCCAAAAGCATGATTTTATTCTTTGTGGGTGGGGTATGAATATGTAACATTTATTAATTAATATATACAGTTAGGATACGTATCCAGATGTATGGATGGCGTATTCACGCTGGGCACATATTCAGTGCTTCTGCCCAAAATGGCGTATTGATGCATCATATATAGAGGCCATGTGGTGGCTGAAATTTTGCAGCGTGCTTGTAGGAACATCAGTATCAAAGGTCGACTCATTTTACTTATCAAAAATATATGTCAAACTTAACTCCAATCTATTAGTAGTTAAGCTATATTGATTGAATATTCATAACTTCATTTTAAATCATGTTCTACTTATTCAACATGAAAGCAATATTTAACTCTCTAGTAGAGTCTATGTTTTAATTAATCAAGCTGGAATTCATGGTCTGCTTTCATTCTTCTTCCCCCTAATATTTTGTTCTTCCTTTTTTCTTTTTTGTTTTGTTATTTTTTATTTTTTTGGGGGAGAGATGTGTGAAAACTTTTTACATTGTTTTGGTGTTTTCTTGATCAATATTGTCTTTGGATGAAGGGGTGTCTATGTCTGTGCTGAGGTTTACTTTCTGAAATGACCTGTCTGTTATTACTTTTGCAGGTTTATTTTACAATTTATGATCAACTGAAAACTTTTTTGTGCTCTGATGGTTAGTTCATGACTTAACCTACTTTTGTTACCTGCTTTTGTTATGGTAGATATACATGTCTATCTGCCTCACATTTGTCCCTTTGAATGAACTGTATTCATCTTGTAGTCTATATTTGAATTCAGTAAATTGTTTCTTCTTTTTTAACCTTTCCTTTTAATTAGTTAATGTATTTTTAGTTGTTGTGCCTATGTAGATGGGAATCATCAAATTTCAATAGGTGCCAATGTCATAGCTGCTGCAGGTGCTGGAGCTGCAACAACCATAGTGACAAATCCTCTTTGGGTTGTGAAGACAAGGCTTCAGGTATTTATCTCAAGTTAAAATTCATTATTATTTGGGCTCGTTTCTTATATTGCCTGTAGGCACGAAGTTGAAATTAATAAGGTCAGTCACTTTTTTGTGCTCATCACCTGGGTGGGGGACAGTCCTGACTCTCCTGAGTTGTCTTTATATATGTTTCTTTTTATTCCTTACTTGACGAAAAGGTTTGCTAACTAGTTTAGTAATTTTTGTGAGCCATTGTAGTCCCTAAAATAGATAGAATGTGAATTTTCTTTCTGTTCATGAATTACTTTTGATTTGACTATTTACTGCATACCAACTTTTTCCCTGGATTTTGTGAATGTTTTTGTTTTATAGTGTGTGCTTCTTTACTACATTTTTTTAATGAAAACCAAACTGCATTACCGACTCTAAGTTGAACTTGTCGAAAAGGATACTGATTTTAGGTTGAACCACTAAGGTCATGTTTGTTTGCAAGGATAACATTGTTATAGGACTATTAATTCCAAATCTCTTGTTTGTTTTTAAAAATAGACTTGGGACTATTAGTCCCGGGATAATAAAATGACTTAAAAGGGGGACTATTTAATACCATGTCCAACTAGGTATTATACTCTCTACCATTTGGCACTAAAAATTTATAAAAAAAATTAACCATAAACTTTGTTTAAAATGACCAATATATCCTATCCTATCCTATCCTATCCTATCCATCTATACTCAAACTAATGAGAATATGATATCTTTGTTATTAGTGGCAAGGGTGGGTATAATAATCTAAACAGTTAGTTTTTATCCAGTCCTTTAAATAATCCTGAACAAAACAAACATAACATGAGATTATTTCAAGTTACCCCATGAATAATTCCATAAAAAATAAACCTGTGACTAGGACTATTTAATCTTATGATTAATAGTCTTGGGATTATAATCTATGGAAATATAGTCCTGGGATTATAATCCTTGCAAACAAACATGGCCTAAGTGGTTTTTGAGAGTGAAAAGTGATTTAAATCATACTCGGAGTAAGCATTCTCTTGGCAGGCATGAGGTTGAATTGGTAGAATTAGAAGGCCGACCAGTTCCTCTAGATAGTACAGTGTGCCAGAATATCATCTACTAACAACTATATTAATACCTATGAAACTAGATCTTTGTATTTAAATGCACCCAACCTTACTGGTGGATTTTATTTGAGGTATATCGTGATTTGCTCATCTTGTTTGTAATTTAATGGAATCTTTAACTTTATGATGATATCTTCGCAAAGTTTGAATTGCTAGATATTGCTCCTTTTATGGTTATAATACCCTTTACAACAACTCTACATTATTACCTTTTGGCATTTACGTGTATAGGATTGTGTAGAGTGTTGGCTTTGATCTTTGGTGCTGTATTTCACATGCTTAAGTTCATGAACAAGGCCTCGAATCCCTGAGCATTTTTGTTCCATCTCTTCTCTTTGTACAGACTCAAGGAATGAGAATGGGTGTAGTGCCGTATAGGAATACATTTTCTGCTTTGAGGAGGATTGCTCATGAAGAGGGTATTCGTGGTTTATACAGGTTGTCTTTCCCTTTTCGTGTATGGTAAAGATAAATGCTATCATGGAAGTGACTGCATTTATATACCATGACAGCATTTATATAGTAGTATGTATGATTTTAATGATATCTAATGATTTGGTTAAACAGTGGTCTCATCCCTGCATTGGCTGGTATTAGTCACGTTGCTATCCAATTTCCAGCATATGAGAAGATCAAAATCTATTTGGCAGATCGAGGTATATTTTTCACCTAGTTCAGTTCTGCATGACCTTTAAAAGAAAAACTTGTGAACAGTGGAAAAAGTTTCTTAATGATATTTGTGATGATGCCAGATAACACTACAATGGATAAACTTGGTGTAACTGATGTAGCTGTTGCCTCTTCAGTTTCAAAAATAGTTGCATCTACATTGACATATCCACATGAGGTATGAAAGGAACTCCCTAGATTTAGCAACTTTAATTTTGTGATCAATATTAAAAAATTATTGGTGCTCAAATAAGTTTCTGGTTTCTTATCTGTAATCTTGTTATAAAGAAGTGGAGTGTAACTGGAAGCAGCCTTAGCAGAGAAAACCTCTGCAAGGTCATTACAGTGACATCTTTATGAAAATTTGGCATTGTGCAAGTTTCAAGAAAAATGAAGTGAAAACAAACATTTGAAGTCAAATGAATGTCTTAGCCTATCTTTAGGACTTGGATGACTTTTCTGATGAGATATGTGCAGATATCACTTTTCCAAGGAGGAGTGTCGGACAACTATTACCATATTTAAACTCCTGAGTCTTTGTTAACTCAAATTTTTATGCACAGTCATGGAAGAGGTTACTTGGAGGAGAAGGGGGGTGGGGTGGGGTTGGAGTTAGTGAAGAGGTCATTTCCTTCAGTGGCATTTTGTTTTTAGTCTCCTCCTCTGATTCTGCATGCCTTGGTCTTAATTCTACAATAATAATCTTCTGCATTTGTCCCTTCTCAATCAATAGACATAGTCAGCAAAATGGTCTTTAAGAATCCATCATAAGCTGATTCAAGTTTATTAATTTATCTGAATCATCTCCTTTTCTAGAGATGTCGGCAGGTTTGTTGATTACTCTTTGTCTCAATTAATTCAATGACGACTTTATATGACACCATGAACAAGAGCCTTATCCTTTTATATACGGCTATGGCTACCAAAAACATTTTTTTAACCATCTTAATTCTTCAGCACTGTTCACCAGTTCAACTGAGTTTCCTGCTATATTTACCGGAATAATTCTCAATATAAGCAGCGGAGAATACATATAATATTCTCGCCAAAAAATTGTGCAGGTTGTACGTTCAAGACTTCAAGAACAAGGGCATCACTCTGAGAAGCGGTACTCTGGCATGGTTGACTGCATCAAGAAAGTATTTCAACAGGAGGGTGTCACTGGTTTTTACCGTGGTTGTGCCACCAACCTGCTGAGGACGACCCCAGCTGCTGTGATCACATTCACCAGCTTTGAGATGATCCATCGTTTCCTTGTTACTACATTCCCATCTGATTCACATCCTCACACATTGTGAAATTGGATCAAGATTGTATTGGGAATCTAGTGTGCATAAAGCAATTTATGTAACTATGCATTCTTCCATCAGGCTAGCTAATCCGGCCAGATATAGTTCCTTGATTGGTTGTGTATTTTAGTTATTATTGGTAGTTGTAGCAATATTCAAAAGCAATTTCAACCCTCACTGGCCTTCTGTAGGCTGAAAGTCTACCAAGGGAAGTGAGGATATGTTACACTATCATTGACGAAATTGAAAAAAAAATAATATGTAAAAATACAGACATTTGAAATTTTGGCAGTTTTACTCTCTCTTAGTCGTGGTTAGTGCTGAACAATGAGAATCTTTTGGTGGTGCGGTAGTGGCAGTGGACGATGGCCCAACGGGTGGTTTGAGGGGTCCCCCATCCTTTTTTTAATTAGCAAAAAAGAAAAGAATTAAATTTGTGATCTGTGAATTGTGATACTGATCTGATGTGTTGGGAATTAAATTTGCTATGCTGTGAATGATTGAAAAGTAGAATTGAAGCAAGCAGCAACAATTATAATAAGCCTTTGGACTTGTTGGTCATATGGCTGGTGGGGCAATCTTAATGAACTAGTTATATGGCAAGTCTCAAGCATGAGATGGAATTCCCTAATGAATGTGGAAAGTAGAAGAAACTGAAGTATATGTTCCTTAAGGAGGACTAATACAAGACTTAAAAAGCTTTGGGTAGGGCAGTTCATTAAAATATTCTTCTCACTTTAGATCCTAATGCCAGTAACAACTCATTAGCAAAGGGATGCTCAATAACTTTACCCCCTCTTATGACAACCTGGAAACTCAAGTAGGTTTCTTTAGCATTCTTTTAGAAAATCATGTTTTAAATTCAACGCCATTTGGTAGGGGTCAAGAGTAAGGATGTAAATGAATTGAGTATTGAGTTGCTCAGATTTAATTCATAATACTGAATCGAGCCCGAGCATTTTAAAATTTTTGAACATGTATCAATAGAAAATTGCAATTTGAGAAGGTTCGATTAATTTATCGATATTTGAATTATCATTTATATTTCAAGCCGAACTCGAATCAAATTTTTAATCCAACGAATATGAATCGAACCCGAACTGCGTTTGTGGTTGAGTAGGGGGTGATGACAATATAATACCAAAGAGAGAAAAGTTATTTGATGTATCAACCTCTTAATCACCGATATAAAACATCATTAATACCCTTTGATCATAATTTGGCTAATTTTTTAAAGTCTAAAGCATCAAAAAGATAAAAGAGTGCCCTATAATTTCATGGTTCATACTTCATTGTGAAAGGCCCTACAGCCCCTCTAAATATCATGATAATAATCAAAATAAAAAAAAGTAAAAAGAAGAAAAAAGAGAAAAGAGAAACATATAATAATAATAATAATAATAATAATAATAATAATAATAATAATAATTCTGTTTCTGTCTTTTCGTTTTAGTTAGGTAGTACAACTGCAATCCTATATATTTAATATTAACAAATTAACAAGTTTAATTACTGGAATAAACTTTTGAAAAGTTTTGTTTCTTAACAAACAGCTAGTAGTATTTCTTCAACACTAAGTCTTATATAAATCACATTTAATTAATCTTTGGTGTACGTGCTTAGAACTAAATTGGGTAATGATTACATTTTCATGAATGATGATGTTCTTCAACCATGTGAATTACTATCAAACCATCATTCCTTCTCCCTCCAAAAAGTAAGAGGGTATTATCGTAGTTATGTAAAGGTTCCATTACTTTAACCTCTAATCAATAATGACATTGAGACGCACACACATATATATAATCTTCATTCCCAACATAACATTAGATAGATAGGCATGGAAATAAACTAACTTATGAAAATCATACCTTTATGTTATGCATGCCCCAACTTGATGAATTTGGAAATGTGGGGACTAAAGTTATTATAATTGTGTTGTTATATTTTTCCAAAATTATTAAAGAGATTTTATTGCCAGAATAACCATGTTCCACAATGATAATGGTATCAGTATGAGGTTAGGACATAATTAAGTTTAATTATTTGCCAACATACTACTACTATTTTTTTGCTCATTAATTTGTTAGATTATTCCTACTCGCACAATGGGCCATGATCCTTTTTCTTATTGGGCCAGATTTAATGGACTCCTCTCTTGGATTATGTTACTTTTGTCCTATTGATCCAGAATGATTTTTTACCAATTACTTGATCATTTTCGTTGGGTTGTCTCGGTTGGATCCCATTATATGGGTCATTTTTTTATTTGGGCTTAGTCATTGAATTAGCCCATTATGTAAATTGTCACTTAACCCAACTTTGACCGTAATCATTACGCCCAAATAATAGTTGATTATTATATGTCCGCCACCTTTTCTGCATGGCATTAATGAGGATGGGACTCGGATGGCCCGGCGGTGGCAAATAGTGGTAGCAAGTGAGGAAGTAGGCTACATACTTTTAATTTGAAATGACCGGAGTGGGGAAAAGGTGTCGAGGGAGGTGATGGGTGGTACGATGGCCGGATCGAGATACGATATAGGGCTAGGATCACAACAAAAAAGGGAGGTAAGTAACAAATTATTACGACACACGATCATATTATTATTTTCTCTCGGGCATTAGACATTATTTTCCTCCATTGTTGACCTTGTGATCGCCGACATCGACTCTCACGGAGTTATCCCCGACGGTCCGGTAGTCAAGCTTTTAGTGTTGACTTGTTGGTATGCGGGATATCGGACGCGTCTTGGTGATTGGGACGTAGAGAAAGATCTTGGCGTTAACAATTACGTATAAAAAAACTACACAAAATAATAATAATTATTTTATTATCATCATCACTACTTAATTAATAAATAATAATTTATTATTTTTAGTTGTAAATATGTAACTCAAATACTACTAGTATATTCTTATTTATAAATGATTTTTTATTCCATTCTTATTTTTAATTGGGTATGCTTTACATGGCAGTTAGGCAGTAGGTGTGCGAATGTGGAACCTGTCTCCAAAGCAACAATTTGAATATTTTGAACGTTGAAGCCAGCCACAGTAGCATAGGGACGAATCGAATACACGAAGCTACCCACCCATGCTACACTAACCCTGGTGTTCAGTTTATTTGAGGCTTGCATATATTGTATATGATTTTCCTTGGTTGGTTTTGATCAAAACTCTCTCCCCTCACTGTTGTCCCGAACCTGACCTCCCTGACCTGACCCAATGACCCTTTTATAAATTGAATGGTGTAGTACGTCAATAATCATTCAATTGAACCTTTTTACATGTCAAATTTATTAGTATTTGATGAGATGTGTTGTTCCGAACAATACCATACCAAACACTTGCCATGTATTACTCAATTTTTTTTTCTGAATTTTATGAAAGAAAAGTTTCAGGTTGGGATAGTAGGCATGGAACGAGGTTCGGAAAGTGATGTTGTACGGGGGAGGCACTTGTGAAACAGCGACATGATATAGCTGAGCAAATGGCTCAAATGACGGAGTTGAGAGACGAAGAGTTGATTATGTTCAAATCAAGAAGCGAGGGCATCGGAGTGGGAAGGAGTCCGCCCATTCGGGGCGTGGGTATCGGGGCCAACCACGAGAAAAAGAAGAAGATCCCAAGCCCTACTCCTCAAAGATCGAAGAGGCACATCACCCCCGTCGACTCTAAGGAGCGAGGTCGAAGCGAACGAAGAGGTCGATCCAGATCGCACTCGAGAGCACAAAAAAGCACTTGTTGTCAGACATTCCCGCCAGAGCGCTTCGAGTCCATAGACCAAGTATATCTAGAGATCATACTCCAGAGAGTCTCATCGAGGTACATCACCCCGTGAACGCTTCGTCATCGGAAAAGTCCCCTAAAGTTGGAGGATCTATCAGAAGAAACCCTTCTACTACGAGAAGAGGAAGGAGTCATAGAAAAAAGAAGCATCGTCACAACCAGAAGGCGTGGAGTATCTGGTTAAAGAGTTAAAAGAGCTTCGGAAGCAGTTTGCCGAAGTGCAGAAAACGAAGGATACTTCGAGAAAGAAGGCATCCCCTTTTTCCGCGGAGATTCTAAAAGAGAAGGCTGACCCCACGAAGAAGTTGCCCCATATTGAAAGTTATGATGCATCGGGGGATCCTTACGACCATAGTCAGGCGTTCGACCGACTCATGGATTATTATGACTTTAGCGATGCTGCTAAATGCCATACTTTTGTCACAACTCTTAGAAAGGATGCCCGGCAGTGGATGGGGACCTTACCCCCGGATTCAATCTCATCTTGGGAAGACATATGCAGTAAATTTCATGCTCGCTTTGGGAACAACAAAAGAAGGAGAAAACCAACTGGTTCATTGGCTCAAGTTCGGCAGTCTTCTAATGAGTCTTTAGGCAAGATGTGAAAGCGGTTCCGGTAAACAATGGCCAAGTGATGATTTGAACGATCTACAAGTCGTGGGACTGCTTTCTTGAATGGGTTAGATTTGGTAAAATCGGAAAAGTTGGTGAAGAAACTAATGTTCAATCACAGAAGAGTCTCATTGAAGCCTTTGACAAAAGTGAAGGCTATATCGTGGTGGAGAAAGCCATGAAACGACCTCAAACGATCCCTTTGAATGAAGCAAGGAGAGACAGATCGGGACAAAACCGATGAGAGAGAAGAAGAATGAAGGGAATAAAGACCAATTATGAGGGCGGGTCAAGAGGCACAACAATTGGAGAGCAGGCGGAGGACGTTCGTCACTCCAAATTTCGAGAGAGTGAATAGGACGTACACAAGACTCAATGCGCAGCACGTACATTATCTTGGATCGATTAAAATCAACCTATCTTGAGCCACCTCGAGATAACATAAGCCCGGAAAAGAGAATCCTTGTAAGTATTGTGATTACCACCAAGCTTGGTCACGATCGATACGAACGACGTGTCTTAATTTGAAAGATTTCATTGAAAAAAAAAGTACAAGGTGGGGCTTTAGTTCAGGTATGTGGCCGCCAGAACTAATCAACAAAGAGGACCGAGGACACGTCAAAAAACTCAACCCGATTCAAAGAAGCGTTGCTGGACCGGGACATCTGCAAGACATGTGATAGATGTCATCCTTTGGGGTACTACAGCAAGCTCGTTTGAAAGAAGCGTAGAAAGCTATTTGGATTGGATTGTCATGTCGGTGTGGTACCTTCCAAGATCGATAGACCTATCCGAATACGGTAATCTCCTTTACTGATGAAGATTACCCTTCGGAAGTCATCGAACCGCACGAAGGATCATTGGTGTTGACTGCACGCAAGTGGGTTCGGTGGATATGAAGCGGATGATGGTAGATAATGGATCTTCTGTAGACATCCACCGTATGCCCATGCTTATCAAAGGATGAATCGGGCGAGGCGGAAGATGGAGATAGGAAGGAGGCTCCTCCGTATGGTTTTAGCAATGATCCGATCAGGTGGTTTTTGGAACTATTGAGCTACTGGTCATCTTTTGGACGACCCTCAACGGTAGAAATTATTTACAAATTTTACGTTGTGCGTGTTGATTCTCGCTTATAATGCTATTTTGGGAGGCCTACTTTAATTGCTTTTACTGTTGTAACATCAATACCTCATTTCAAAATCAAATTTCCTACGGCTCATGGGGTTGGGGAGGTGAAAGGAGATTTGGATCTGGCCAGAAGGTGTTACAGAAATGCTGTGATCACTTCGGGAGTGGGGGTATCGAAGCAGAAGCAGACCATGGCGATAGAAATCGAGCCCTTCACTGAGAGTAGTTCCGAGCCATTAGTCATGCCGGCTGAAGAAACAGAAGAGATAGAGCTCATCCCGGGCAAGGTGAACAAGACGGTGAAAATAGGTTCGGGTTTGCCGGAACCTCTCCGAACGAACCTCATGAAGCTCCTACGATGCTATGTTGATATCTTCGCGTGGGAACCTCAAGATATGCCAGGAGTAAGCAGGGATATTCCTGAGCACCGATTGGAAGTAGACCAGTCAAAGAAACCCGTCCGGCAGAAGAGGAGGATATTTGCACCTGAACGTCAGCGGATCATAGATGAAGAGATTGCAAAACTGTTGGCAGCTGACTTCATCTTTGAGATTGATTACCCGCAGTGGATGGCAAATGTGGTCTTTGGTCCGAAGCAGAATGGTAAATGACGAGTCCAGATCGACTATCTTGATCCGAACAAGGCTTGTCAGGAAGGATTTCACCACGCCCACATTGATCAACTTATTGATGCCACTTCGGGGTATACTTTATTAAGTTTTATGGATGCATTCTCTGGGTATCATCAGATTTCCATATGTAAAGAGGATATACCAAAGACGGCGTTCATTACGCATCGTTCGGTATATGCCTATAAGAAAATGACTTTCGGCCTTATCAATGCCGGAGCCACATACCAGAGGATGATGAACCATGTCTTTAGATATCAGTTGGGCAGGAATATTGAGGTGTATGTGGACGACATGATTGTCAAAAGCATGTTGGTGCATAAACATTTGGATGATTTAGAGGAATGTTTTCAGACAATTCGCCATCACAACTTGAGATTGAACCCCACTAAGTGCACCCCGATGGCCAGGGGTGGCAAATTTAAGGGTATCTTGTCAGTCAAAGGGGAATTGAAGCCAATCCAGAGAAGATTCAAGCGATACTGAACATGAAGACTCCTCAGTCATTTAAAGATGTTCAACGTCTGACTGGAAGGATTGCAGCTTTGAGGAGGTTCATGTCTAAGTCTGCGGAAAGATGTTTGCCGTTTTTTGATACATTGAAAGGGCCGAAGAATGCAAAGACGTTCCAATGGACTTCAGAGTGTGAAGACTCCTTTCAGAGCATCAAGTCCTACTTATCTTCGGCGCCTTTGTTGGTGAAGCCGCGCCTCGCCGAGCCTTTATATTTGTACTTGCGGTACTAGTTCGTTGGTGGTGGGAGCGGTTTTAGTGCGTGAAGTTGGAAAAGCAAAGACACCGGTTTATTATGTAAGCCATGTCGTTCGGGATTTGAAACAAGGTACCCAAACATTGAAAAGTTTGCTTTTGCTTTAAATAGCGCTAATGAAAGCTTAAGCAATACTTCGAGGTAGATTGGTAATGGTATACACAGATCACCTTTGAAGAAGATTATGGGCAAACCGGAGGTATCGGGAGATTAAATTGCATGGACGATGGAGTTGTCCCAATTTTTCATTGAATATCATCCCGAACCGCCATCAAAGGGCAAGCCTTTGGCCGATTTTGTGGTTGAGTGCTCGCGTTCCGAAGTCGATGAAGTTGTGGACCAGAAGGGTGAAGGATCGGCAGAGTTGTTGTGGTTCTTCAACAAAAGGAGAGTTCATGGATATTTGTATGCAGATGAGTCTTCTACTACGAGACATCGATGGGAGCGGGATTATTACGACGAGTCCGGAGGGATTCAAGGTGCAATGAGCCATCGATTTCGATTTAAAGCGATTTAACAACGAAATTTGAGTATGAGGCGGTACTTGCGGGGGTTACGATTAGCAAAGAGTCTTGAAGTGCGAGAGAATAGCCATCTTGATGATTCTCGGTTAGTCGTTAAGCAACTCTCTGGGAGAATGAAGCTTCGAGACCCGAGAATGATCAAGTATTTGGCGAAGTGAAAGAACGGCCGGTATTTCCGATCCCCACAATTTCGTGGGGTCGGCGTAATAACAATTCCATTCTTGATGACTCTCCAAACTAGCCACCACGGATGTTAATGTCTTTGATGGGTCGGTTTACTTAGAAATTTTGCAACATCCTAGTGTTCATCATGAAGCGGTGATGTGTCGTCGTGAACCAATCTTTGGTTGACTCCATACACGGAATATCCGGCGAGATGGCGTCTTACCTTCCGGATCGGATGCTTGCCAAGAAAATCAAGTACAAGAGTGCTAATTTTGTTACGGTTGATGGGGATCTTTTCCAAGAAAGGCCTTCTCATCCCCATTATTGAAATGTTTGACTCCATCTGAAAATTTGAATATGCTTCTCAAAGAAATACATGAAAGCATTTGTGGCGACTATATGGCTGCTAAGTCATTAGCCTATAAAGTGCTTCGTCAAGGGTACTACTGGCCTACCATCTTCAAGGAAGCAACTGAGTACGTCAAGAAGTGCGAAAAGTGCCAGCTCAACAGTCCAATACCGCATCAGCCACTAGAAGAGCTATACTCAATCTTATCTCCTATACCCTTCGTTGTCTGGGGGGTTGATATACTGGTTCCGTTGCCGAAAGCAAAAGGTCAAGTTAGTTTTGTTATAGTTGTCATCGACTATATGACCAAATGGGTAAAGAAGCAAAGCCACTTAGGTCAATAACGAACAGAGTGCTTGAAATTTTGAAAAAAGAGTCGAGTAGTATTTCGTTTTGGAATTCCTAAGGTGGTAATATCGGACAATGGACGCGGTTACCAGGATCGAAATTTGAATCATTCTTGAAAGAAGCGGGGTCCAAAGACAGAAAGACTTGAGAGCTCATCCTCGATCAAACGGACGAGTTGAAGTGACCAATGTAACTTCTTGAATGGGATCAAGCCTTGATTGACGAAGCTAAAGGCAGATGGCCAGAAGAGCTGCTAAGTGTGCTATGGGCTTATCGAACTACTCTAAGGACTACAACAGGGGATTCACCTTTCAGATTGGCCTATGGCACTGATGCCTTAGTCCCAGTTGAAATTGGATCTCAAGTCTTGAGTTAGTCAATTCAGAGAGATCTCTGATGAAGAAGGTGAAGGCCAATCTTGATTTACTTGAAGAAGTCGGAGAAATAGCCAGTAATCAAATTGATGAAATTTATCGGTGAAGAGTGGCTAAGCATTATAATAAGGGGTAAAGCTTCACATGATTTGAAGTAGGAGATTTTGTCCTCGAGAAGTCGAAGCATCTACACCTCGGACTTTGGGAAAGTTCGATGCCAAATTGGGAAGGACCAAAGACGAAATCTTTGAAGCGTCAAGCCAGGAGACTTATCGGTTGAAGGCATTAGGCAGTCGATAATTAAAAAAATACTTGCACATTTGGCGAGGCTTAGGAAGTACTTTCGATGGAGATTCAATGTCGAAGACATCTAAGTCTGTAAATATTTACATCATCATCAATAAAAATTTCTCTTTTCTCTCAAACAAATTTTGTCTCTGTTGCTGCTCAGTTCATTGGTGTTAGGAGGTTCGGGAGGACTCGCTGACCATTCGATGGTAGCCTCTTCGGCAGGTGGTCCTTATGAGTTTGTCAGGCCCTTCGTGGTAGGCAAACGTCATTGGTGTTAGGAGGTTCGGGAGGACTCGCTGAGCATTCGATGGTAGCCTCTTCGGCAGGTGGTCCTTAAGGCATTGTCAGGCCCTTCGTGGTAGGCAATTGTCGTCACTTAGACCTTGTCAGGCCCTTCGTGGTAGGCAAGTGTCATCCTTAAGGCATTGTCAGGCCCTTCGTGGTAGGCAATTGTCGTCACTTAGACCTTGTCAGGCCCTTCGTGGTAGGCAAGTGTCATCCTTCGTGGTAGGCAAGTGTCATCCTTAAGGCATTGTCAGGCCCTTCGTGGTAGGCAATTGTCGTCACTTAGACCTTGTCAGGCCCTTCGTGGTAGGCAAATGTCATCCTTAAGGCATTGTCAGGCCCTTCGTGGTAGGCAAGTGTTGTCCTCCAAACTTCGTCAGGCCCTTCGTGGTAGATGGTATCGTCATCTTTGGTTCTCATTAGGCCTTTCGAGGTAAACAAACTCCCGATGAAGCAGATCTGTCTCACACTTCGGTAACTGAATAAGTATCTCTTTACTTTATTACCTAAAATTTTTCTAAGTATTGAGTTCGGAAGGCCTCATTCTTTAACCTCACCTTATTTGTTATATGACATGCTTAATTGTTAATTAACAATTTGAGTTGAATCATTGAAGGGGTTTTGTACATTTTTCCAGATGAATTAATATTGAAGTATTGACAGGAAGTAAAAATGCACTGAAGTCATAAGGGAGAAGATCACTTTTCATTAATATTTAATCTACTTACAATATTAGAAAATAACTGAAATTTCTACAAATGTTCTTTAAATAAAACCAAGGAAAAACAAAAGATGTCGCTTCAGCAAACGTCCTCGTCATCTCGAAGAAATCGAGCAAGGATGGATCTATGTTGGTACGTGATCAACTTCTCTCTTGCCACGACTTGGCAGAGAGCTCGTAGCTTCAAAGATGTATCTTCATGATCTCTCCGTTGATTTCATCAGGAGTTAGATACTCTTCATGATTTGTTTGCGAAGATCATCGATTAAAGGAGGCCCAAGGTCCGAAAAGCCTTGAGTTCTCGAATTTCTTCTTCGAGCTTCTGGCGTATATTCATCTGACGAGTTTCTTCCTGCTCCAACTTATGAATTGTCTTAATTAAGAGCTTAGAATCAACCTTTAGCTCTTTGATCTTATCCATCCTTATTTCACTCCTCTGAACCAAGTCGACATTCATCTTGACGATCTCCTCATCTTCGCGGCTTTAGTCGACTTGATTCTTCCTCGAAGTCTTTACGTCTCCTTGGCTTGGGCCAACTCTTTCGAAGTCCTTCATTTGTATGAAGGACGCTTTCCGCGATGGGTCCTTTCCCGAGCCAAAGCGAGACTTCAGGATGGCGTTCTCCTTCCTCAATGCCTCTTCTTCGGATTGACCTCGAGGGACTCGGGGACGCAGACGCCTCGAATCTGAGATTCGCCTATGTATGTTCAGTATTGTTTGATCAGTTTTCAGATGTATAAGTATGAAGGTAAATACGGAAATAAAGGAGAGAATCATTTACCTTCGCCAAGTAGCTCATACCCTCGCTAAGTAAATCCCCGTTCGAATCTGTTCCCAAATCGATGGTCATCTGTCCCCACGAACGAAGGCCTCGAGCAGATTGAAAGGGAAGTCTTGTCATCGGGGCCACATGGTTGGAGAGGCCATAGCATCATGCTGAAATTCAGTGGTCATTTGTCTTGGAGGAGAGGGCATAGGTTGATTGCGAACCGGCGAGGGATCCGCATGTACCGTTTCTGAAGAAGGAGACCGGGAAGGAGTAGGTTCGGGCGTCGAGGAAGGAGCAGAGGTCGAACCTGGCTGGCTGTCTGAAGATTGTTTTCTTTTTCGGGATAATATGGGGACAGATTCGTCCCAAATTTCAAAGATCAGTGTTTGAGTTTCGGTTGGGACTATCAGGGGATTGACCGTCGAAAATGATGGAACTCGGAGCTCTTCGGCAGTGAGGGGGGTTATCTTTGATCTTATCTTTTTAACGCGAAGGACTTTCGCCCGATCTTGTAGAGGTATGTCAAACAGGCTCCTCTTAATTGGAGCTGATTCAGAAGGTGTGGTAACAGGGTTGGGTGTAGGAGTTGCTTGTGGGATTGCTTCGGGAAGGATTTTCGGGTCACTTTCAGGAGTAGTTTCTGGTCGGGTGGATTTGGCTTTCTTGGCGGCTCTTTTCCTTCGGCGAGGTCTGAGGGATTCCTCGGGAATAAGAGGTTCATCAGCTCCGGGCTCATCATTTTGAGGAGAAGCAGTTGGTGGATCGGTGATGGGGGGATCAGCTCGGGAAGATCCTTCAGTCGGAGGCTCTTCACTCGCATCCGTAATCTTCCCTGCCAAAAAGTCTCCCAGTTCTTTTAGAAGTTGGTTGGATCAGAGACACTGCAAATAACCATATATTAAAACCCTTGTCACTTAAATACCTCAAAGAACTATATTACAGAGTTGTTCGAAACTTACATTTGTGATCATACAGCCAGACTTGTTTGGTCAGAAGTGTAAAACTCCATTCTTTTGGAAGAATTTTCTTCAGAAAGTCTCCCATCTCCTTCACATTTCTTTGGGAATATCTCCAAAGTCGGCAGAGATCTATCGAGATGGTCCAACTCGGAAGAGTAGAGATTTACGGTCTGTGACGAAGAACCATTTCTCGTGCCATCCCTTATTGCTCGAAGGGTACTCATCGGGGACCTCTTCTCAAATTTGGAGTTCAGGCGAGGAGATTGTTCTTCAACATCTTAAAGCCTCATTCCTGGATCTACCTAATGGTGAGAAGAGGTGAAGAAAATGTCGACAGAGAGGAGTAATCCCTAACTCGTGGCGTAAATGCAATGAATGCCAAGATGTGGATGTAGGAATTGGGCACCGGTGGCGAAACCCACTCCTATGAACCCTAGGAGGTAACAACAAAAAGCGTGAAAGGCGATTTAATCCCTTTTCGAGAAAGGTAAGCGGCGATGGCGACCCAACCATCTGGCTGTCATTGGTACATTCATTTCTTGAGGAGGCGAGGAGCCCTTATAGCATAATTATCGGGATCCGATAACGAGTCCGGAGGGTATGCGTATCTCGATTCCGTGACGATAGATGGAATGTTGGCATGAGAAAGCTGTTCCCCATCCTTGAAGAAATCAATTTGCAGATTGGGGTTTGAACTCGAACCCTCTTGGTTAGGGGTTTGGGTTGGGGAAGCTGTCTTAATGGAGTCACACGAAGAGGAGAAGTCTGGCTAGAGCTCGCAGTCACCATTGTTGAAATTTCGTAAGTCAGAGAAAGAAGTTCTGGGAAGGAGAAGAAAGCTCAAAAGTTCAAATTGACAGGTAAAACCGTCAAAATTGGTAAAGTTTACCTTTTATATTGACGGTTACACATTAATCGAGGGCGACACATTTAATTCACAGCAATGATGGTGAATTGGAAGAGGTATCGTACGGTTTTGGGTCTAAATATCTTAACGAGTGGACTTATGTCTATTGGGCCTCCCATTTTATCTCTCGATATCGATTTGGACCAAATTAGTTGGGCTTTGGTAAGTTTCACTCTGAGCCTCTTGTGACTTATCATGATTCGTTATATCATGGGCCTATATTGTTTATAGTCTTCCATTAAAACCCCTGTTTAATAAAAGACTGAAAGCAAATGTTCAGCCGTGATCCTTTTCCTTATTGGGCCGGACTTAATGGGCTCCTTCCTTGGATTATGTTACTTTTGTCCTATTGATCCGAATGATTTGGGCCTGATTACTTGATCATTTCGTTGGGTTGTCTCGGTTGGATCCGGTTATATGGGTCATTTCCTTTATTTGGGCTTAGTCATTGAATTAGCCCATTATGTAAATTGTCACTTAACCTAACTTCGATTTGGTAATCATTACGCCAAATAATAGTCGATTGTTATATCCGCCACCTTCTGCGTGGCATTAATGAGGATGGGACTCGGATGATGGTGGTGGAAAATAGTGGTAGAAGTGAGGAAGTAAGGTTACATACTTTTCAATTTGAAATGGTTGGGAGTGGGGAAAAGGTGTCGAGGAGGTGATGGGTGGTGCAGATGGCAAGGATTGAGATGCGTATGGGGCTAGGATCACAACAAAAAGGGAGGTAAGTAACAAATTATTACGACTACGATCATATTATTATTTTTCTCTCGGGCATTAGACATTATTTTCCTCCATTGTTGACCTTGTGATCGCCGATCATCGACTCTCACGCCGGAGCTATCCCCGACCAGTTCGGTAGTCAAGCTTTTAGTGTTGACTTGTTGAACTGTGCAGGATATCGGACGCGTCTTGGTGATTGGGACGTGGAAAAAGATCTTGGCGTTAACAATTACGTATAAAAAAATTACACAAAATAATAATTATTATTTTATTATCATCATCACTACTTAATAAATAAATAATAATTTATTATTTTTAGCTGTAAATATGTAACTCAAATACTACTAGTATATTCTTATTTATAAATGATTTTTTATTCCATTCTTATTTTTAATTGGGTATGCTTTACATGGCAGTTAGGCAGTAGGTGTGCGAATGTGGAACCTGTCTCCAAAGCAACAATTTGAATATTTTGAACGTTGAAGCCAGCCACAGTAGCATAGGGACGAATCGAATACACGAAGCTACCCACCCTTGCTACACTAACCCTGGTGTTCAGTTTATTTGAGGCTGCATATATTGTATATGATTTTCCTTGGTTGGTTTTGATCAAAACTCTCTCCCCTCACTGTTGTCCCGAACCTGACCTCCCTGACCTGACCCAATGACCCTTTTATAAATTGAATGGTGTAGTTCGTCAATAATCATTCAATTGAACCTTTTCACATGTCAAATTTATTAGTATTTGATGAGATGTGTTGTTCCGAACAATACCATACCAAACACTTGCCATGTATTACTCAATTTTTTTTTCTGAATTTTATGAAAGAAAAGTTTCAGGTTGGGATAGTAGGCATGGAACGAGGTTCGGAAAGTGATGTTGTACGGGGGAGGATTATCATTTTTCAAAAGTGAAGTTTAGTAGTCAGTATAAAGCACCAAAGAAGAGAGAGAAAAAGCACACAAGAATGGCGGATTGTAAAGTGATCATGTATTAGCACAGATACCCATTACTTGCTATTCTCTTCCACTCACATTTCCACGTCTATCTATTCATCTATATCTGTATACTAACCCTTAGTTTCAACTCTCGACGGACTGTTTCTATTCCGATATTGTCTTCTCCCATGTCAGTTCGTTTTGGGACCTTAAATTGAAGAACAACACCTAATTGTCTGTTTATATTTGGGTTTGAATTGGAAGTTTGATTTTTGTTTTCAGAGGAGTAAGGTTTTTGTTTGGTACTGATTCATTAGTAATGGCGGCTGAAGGAGTATTATCGTTCTCGGTGGCGTCTGTGCTGGAGGATGTTCTTCAACAACACAACATTCGTTCCCGATATTTGGATTTGGATTCTCGTAGAGCTGAGGAAGCCGGTACCTCTTTTTACTTCTCATCTTCTTCCCTCTAATTTATCCAACTTCTGTCATTTTCTTAGTAATTATACTTGTTTATGGACGAAAATGTGAAAATTTTGGTATTCGGGTGTTATTCTATTTTGCTGCTTGTTATTTATATATTTGCTGAGCTGAATTCTCAAATTAAAAACCCAAAACAAAAGTTAGCTTCAGATCAGAGTCGGTATGTTTTGTTTTCCAATTTGTAATTTTAATTTCTACCGATGACTGTATTACAATCAAGTGTCTTTGTTGTTTGCCACTTGGTGAATTGTGTAATTTTCTTTTTCACAAAATGTGTCTAAGCTAAATTCTAACAAGATTAGTATCAATAGTACTCCCTTAGTTCCAAAATTGGATTGACTTTTTGGAAAACTCTTTTTTTTTTAAACTTATCCTAATATTGGCTAGAAATTTAGTAGCGGTGACATAATAATACTCAATCAACTAAAGCAAAAGTAATGGCATGTTGGGAACTTCATGTATCTTTGTAGTCTAAAATAGAAATGTTTCTCTAATTTTAGAATTGATAGGAAAAGAAATTGTATCTCTAATTTTAGAAGGAGTAACTGTTAAACCCTTAGCTCTCAGTTGCTGATCAATGAACTGCTACTAAATATTTGGTCCAGTTAGAAATACGGAGTAATGAAGCCCGTTTTTCAATTTTATTTGTAGCAATAAGAAGGTATGAAGTTGCTGTCTGGCTGAGAAAGATGGTGGGAGTAGTTGGAGCCAGAGATTTGCCTGCAGAGCCTTCTGAGGAAGAGTTCAGGTTTGGTTTGAGAAGTGGACTCATTCTTTGCAATGTTCTCAACAAAATTCAACCAGGAGCTGTACCGAAGGTAAACTCCATCTCTCAAATTGCTTAAACCAGAAATATGATTAAATTGATGTGAATAAGGTTAACAGTAGACCCTCAATTTTTAGGTCGTTGAAAGCCCATGTGATTCTACTCTTATACCTGATGGAGCAGCTTTATCTGCATATCAGTATTTTGAAAATGTGAGAAACTTCCTTGTATCTGTGCAAGAGATTGGACTTCCTACTTTTGAAGCATCTGATTTGGAACAGGTAGGCATTGACGCATTGTAGTAGCAAAAATTAGAGAGAGTTTAAAAAATTATACTATGCAATTGCAAGTTTCTGTTGCTGATTTATACAGACTTTTAGAGTTGTTTAGAGTAAATTTTTGTTAATCCACTTCGGGGATGCTATTTTGCAGAACAATATTATGTCTAATAACATCATGTTACATGTATAATTTTCCAGGGAGGGAAATCTGCAAGGATTGTCAATTGTGTTTTGGGACTTAAATCATACAGTGACTGGAAACAGACAGGTGGCAATGGAGTATGTAAGTTTGGTGGAACTTTAAAACTCACCACGCCAATCAAGCATCATGTGCGCAAAAATTCTGAGCCATTCACGAATTCATTGTCTAGGAATTTGTCGATGAATGAAAAATCCTTGGGTGCTCTTTGCCCTGATAGCGAATCTAGCAAAATAGTATGTGAGCTGTACTGACTAACATTATATCTGTGGTGGTGCCCTTTTAAGAGTGCAGAAATTGACTACTAGTTTGTATTCTCATATGCAGCCTAGTTTGCCCTTGAGTATGCTTGTTCGCACAATTCTATTAGATAAGAAGGCTGAAGAAATTCCCACTGTAAGTACAAGTGTGCCAAGGGCTATTCATTTTCCAAAGAAACTCCCTCATCGATCTTGGTGGAATTTTTTTTAGCTCTTTTGATATTCTGGTTGATAGGGGAGCAGGGCAGGCAGTCTGAGCCTGAGGGATTAGCCTGTTGTTGCATACACCAAATAGTTAACTATTCTATATGCATTTACTATTTGTTGCAAGTATTTTCTTCTATAATATGGATTAGGTGAAGAGCTCAAAAAATTTCCACATGTTAATCTTAAATTCGAAAAGGGGTTTGTGGCATTGGTTTTTTAACATTTAACTCACCATGCTCTTAGTCTGTACACTTGGTCACCATGTTTTTTTTTCCTGCTTGCAACAGCTTGTAGAATCTGTGCTAACCAAGGTAATGGAGGAATTTGAGTGTCGTGTTGCAAGCCAAGTTGAACTGGTATGTTGGTTACCTTTTGTCATTCAAGACATACTGATTCTCGTTATGCTCGAAAGAGTACATAATGCTAAAGGATCTTCTTCTCACATCTTTTTGGACACCTGTAGAAAGCATGTAATGTAATGTCATGTACTTTATTTAACTGGACATTTAT
Source organism: Panax ginseng (assembly GCA_020205605.1). NCBI lineage: Eukaryota > Viridiplantae > Streptophyta > Magnoliopsida > Apiales > Araliaceae > Panax > Panax ginseng. The sequence continues at coordinate 6,353,341 of CM035136.1, read as the reverse complement.
GTTATTTTGTCCAACAGAAGAAAGCATCTTCAAAAGATTCACTTGTTTCTAATGGAAACAAAGTTCTTTTGAGACACAATACTGGTGACACAAAGGTAAATTTATTGGTATTACATTTCCAAAATATTGTTTGAGTCTAAAGAATAACCAATTAATCTCTTCAAAAACACATCTTGCATGTGAAAAGATTAACTCAAATTCTCTGACCTTTTCTGTTTTTGTTTCGAATCAAGATCGAAGACAGAAATGTCACTCTCGTAAAGAAAGAGCGAAGCTTTCCCAGAAACTATGTACCTGATGAAGAATTAAAAAGAAGATCTCTGAAGAATCAAATGATCTTTGAAGGACAGCTGAGAGATATAAAGGTAAGATTTTTCATCATTTTCAGTTAATTATTCTATATTTGAGTAAATTTTATACTGATTAATTCTTCTATAGGAGCTGAAGCAAACTCTTTCTACTACAAAAGCTGGTATGCAGTTCATGCAAATGAAGTTTCATGAGGAGATGCAAAATCTTGGTAGGAATAACAATTATTTTGTTATATTTAATTAACGTATGCCTTTGATTTTGGGGAAGAAAGGGCATTCTTGTTGATAAAGATAACTTCTTATTCCATCTCGAGCTTATGTTCTTTTGTAGGTCTGCACATTCATGGTCTAGCTCATGCTGCTGCTGGATATCATAGAGTTCTCGTGGAAAACCGCAAGCTTTACAATCAAGTCCAGGACCTTAAGGGTAATAAAATTAGCCTTACTATCAATCTGGTTTAAGTTTAATGTTGAAGTCCTCAAATATTCTAACTATTACTTTGGTTTGTCATATTAGGAAATATTAGGGTATACTGTAGAGTGAGACCCTTCTTGGGTGGGCAATCAAACTATAAGAGTACTGTGGATCAGATTGAAGAAGGAATAATTACCATTAGTTCCCCATCAAGACATGGAAAAGGACTTCGGTCCTTTAACTTCAACAAAGTATTTGGGCCCTCTGCAACTCAAGGTTAAATATGTTCTCGGTTTAGGGTTGTGTACGTTTTGTACTTTGTGTTGTGCATTCAGGCCTTCCGTGTCATCCCAATCTTATTCTTTTTTGTTTCCTTCTCCTTTTTCTATTCTTTTTGTCAGGGGTGGTATTTTCAGATACGCAGCCACTGATTCGTTCTGTTCTTGATGGTTATAATGTTTGTATATTTGCATATGGTCAAACTGGATCTGGAAAGACTTACACAATGGTGAGATATACTGATGTTTTTCTGTAGATTACTGACGATGTATGGCCGTTACTGTAGTTTAATAAGAATGAAAATTGTTGGTTTCATGTTTCTGTTTCAGACTGGACCTAAGGATCTCTCAGAGGATACTCAAGGAGTAAATTACAAGGCATTGAGCCATTTGTTTCTTCTTGCTGAACAAAGAAGGGACATGTTCCGATATGATATTTCTGTTCAGATGATTGAGATTTATAATGAGCAAGTTAGGGATCTCCTCACTTCAGATGGTCTTAATAAAAGATATCCTTCACCTATGAAGTATTCAATTTAGGAATACACTACATATTTAGAAGAGTGTTTTAATATATAATTTATCATAGTTGCCAATTTCAGATGAAATTTCATTTTCAGAACTAGTGGTTCAAAATCAAGATGGTTTTCCTTCAACTTCAGAACACATTAGAAATTCGCAATAGCTCTCAGACTGGACTTAACGTACCAGATGCAAGCCTGGCTCGTGTGACATCAACATCTGATGTTATTGATCTAATGAACATAGGACAAAGAAATAGGACAGTTGGTGCAACAGCCCTCAATGACCGTAGCAGTCGCTCTCATAGGTATGATGTTATTCCAATATGTATGCGTACTAAGCAATTATCTTCTGCTTAGGCTGACATTTTATTTGTCATTATGCAGTTGCTTGACTGTCCATGTCCAAGGACGAGACTTGACATCTGGAGCTGTTCTTCGTGGATGTATGCATTTGGTTGATCTGGCAGGAAGTGAGAGGGTGGATAAATCTGAAGTAACCGGAGACAGACTAAAAGAGGCACAACATATTAACAAATCTCTTTCTGCATTAGGCGATGTGATATCTTCGCTTGCTCAAAAGAATTCACACGTGCCCTACAGAAACAGCAAACTAACTCAATTGCTCCAAGACTCACTTGGTAAGAAAATTCAGTATTGAGAAAATTACAAGCATGCATATTCTTTTTATAGTCTTCCAAACTTCTTTTTACGTTTCTGACTATAATTTATCTTAGGTGGGCAAGCCAAGACATTAATGTTTGTTCACATAAGCCCCGAGCCGGATGCTGTTGGAGAAACAATTAGTACTCTTAAATTTGCAGAGCGGGTTGCCACTGTAGAACTTGGTGCTGCACGAGTAAACAAAGATAGTTCAGATGTTAAAGAACTCAAAGAACAGGTTTTACATTTTCTTTATTGACCATAATTCTTCCGGACTATGCTTGGATAAATATTTTTAGTCCTCAGGTAGTATGCATTTAAACAAAAGAGTTGTATTATTGTGTCAGATTGCCAGTCTTAAAGCAGTGTTGGCAAGGAAAGGAGGAGAACCAGAGACCCTGCAGCATACATTATCTGAAAGCCCATGTGGCATGTTATCATCACCTTTTCAGTCTAACACTCAGGATGGAGATATGTTCACTGATCCAAACAACGAAAGAAAACCAATGGGGGATGTAGGCAATATAGAGGTAAATACATTCCAATCTCGAGATGTTGAAAACTTCTTTTTGTTACCTAGCAGTTAGCACATTTTTGACTTGTGTATTACTACATCCCTCCACCAAAAGATGTTTGAAGTTAAAAATAAATTGTAGAAATTAAATATGTCAAATTAGCCAAGATGGTATAAAGTAAATTCCTATTTTAACCTCGTATATGACTTTGATACAATACTAGTGGACCCATATAATTATGACATAGTATGAGACACCATAGTCTTTTTCATACTTAGATTTTACTTGTGTACGGAAGTCAGAATAGAAGAGCACTCATGTTGGGGTGGGCTTACTACTTGGATACTTTCCTCCGCACTTGGCTACTCAGCATTTACCGTGGGCACGATAACTGGTACACCAAAAGTGCGTCCTTGCCGATCCTCTCAATGCTCTAATGTGCAGGCTGATATGGACCGAAGTGTCTCGAAGTTCACTTGCAGTAATGTCATGGTAGAGACTGCTAACCATCTCCACATGGTTGCTTGTGGTTTGATGGTTATCTTATTATATGTGTGTATTAAGTAAATGCTTACCTTCCCCAAACCGTAGCTGATATCACATGAACATATAAATAAATATGGCTTTTTATGTCAAAAATAAGAAGTCCCACAAAAGTACCTTAATACAAAACACTTACCACCATTCTAAAGACTTGAAAACAATTATTTTTCAGAATGTGAATTATTTCATATAAATAGTAAAGCTAGTGTTGATGAAAATAAGATGGTACTATGTTGCAAAGTTCCCTTCGTCCTCAATGATTTTTCCAGTTCATAGTTCCCTCTGTTACAAAACAAGGCCATCACTCTGTTATGTGATTGGCTGTACATTGGTAGCCGGAATGAAGCCCAACCTCATTTCGTAGTTGAAAATTCCCAAATGCCCATGATAATTACATGTCTTCTACATTTAGCATTAAGTGAGCATGCTTTATAATGGTTGTGGTATTCCTTTGGTTTCATGTTAATGTCATCTATAAGTCTAGGATCATCTGGTGAATCTTGCTCTATTGATTTTTGGCCCCTTTGTGGGACTGATATTTTTTTCTTCCCTTTACTATAGTTTTTTTTCTTTCATTTTTAATGTTTTGCTTTTTGTTAGCTAAAAGGTCAAATATGCAAAATGAAATTTGTAGGTCCGCAACAACTCTGCAATGAGGGCAAAGAGACAAAGTTTTGATCTGGACGAGCTCTTAGGAAATTCACTTCCCTGGCCTCCAGTCAGCAGTCCTGCTGAACAATATACGGAGGAAGATAGAGACATGGGATCGGGTGAATGGATAGATAAGATCATGGTGAACAAGCAAGATGCTGCACGAAGAGTTGAAAATCCTTTGGGATACTGGGAAACAGAAAATGGCAAAACGTCTGATGTCTTTAACCAGAAGAATTCTTCAAAAATAGGCCCAGAGCAGTCGTATAACCAGTTTGAAATTGCTAATACTGATGATTTGGATGAGCATGAAGCTGCTACAAGTGATTCATGGGAGCCAGATTTGCTTTGGCAATATAATCATTCCAAACTTACCAGCTTGGCTAGTGGGATTAGTTCGAAGACTCAGAAACCTAATCCAAAGCAAGGCAAAAGCCCAGAACTAAGGTAATCCTAGTGATCTATAATTGAATAACATATTTGCCTTTGTTGATGACTTAATTCATCAAATATCTAATGTAACTACTTGTTGCAGCAAGAGTGTGAATCCTAAACCGAGGCATTCACCTTCACAGAAAATGTCAAATGCAAATAGGAACCCTCCACAGAGGGCTGCTGCTGAAGTTAAACGAAAAGCTGCAGGGAATAATAGGAAGTAGAGAAGATGCAAAGGTTTTTCCAATTTTTATATATTAATTTTTGACAAAGTGAGTGAGTGAGAGAGTGTTTATATATAGCTTTTTTTCCCAGTTGTAATTTGTTCTGCAATAATTCCAATTGATTGTATGTTTATTATATTGCTTTCGAGTAATACCGATACATTGGATTCAATTCTTTCAAACTTGACAGTGTCTTTCTTTCGATTTCTATATGTTGTTTATCAAAGTGTGTATTAGTTTAGTGTAAGAATAATCTATGTAGTAGTATACTTGTATTGTCGTGTGATTGTCCCTACCCGTCAAATAAAAGAAATGCTCCCCCTCTGTCCTGTCCACTAAATGATGACATAATAAGTTCAATTTGAGAGGAGAGGAGAGAATATAATTTACAATTGATCTCACTCAAATACACTAATGAGTTTTTGTTAATTAAAATAACTCCACTATAATTGTAATTTTGAGGTTGAATAATCATTCTCGCACCTTTTTACAATAAATATGTTATTTTTTCATATGCTTGTGTCATTTTTTATTGGACAAAAATATTTATGTAAAAAACCAAAAATAATTAACAAGTTAAAAGGCTATACATGTTGTAGTACAATGAAAATGTTAATATTTAAAATTAAATAGAAATATTTATAGTTACATATGTTGTAGAAAAATGTTATTATAATTTAACTAATTACATAATTCTTTTTTTGTAGTTTTGAGAAGATAGTTATTATTTTTGTATACTATTTTTTTTTTAAGATATCTCTAAACTCACTTTTAATTTGTACAAAATTATTCCCACACAAGACTACTAACTACTGTTTCTCCCAACACCACAAAAAAAAAAAAGAAAAAAAAAGGGGGTAAATAACTATTTATCCTTTGTTTATTTTTAGAAATGTAGTTTCACATAGCAAATACGTCGTGTAAGTAACATAAATAGATGCAGGTTTTTTAGTCGATTGTAGTATTTGATGCCAGTCGCTAAACCCTAACCCCTAAGCGGCGACCCCGACGCCTCCTTCGACTAATTTCATTTCCTTTCAAAAAAAAAATCAAAAAATTTGGCCAAAATGTCTAAAGAATCGGGCAGTGCCATGAATGGAGATTCTCTTGAAAAGCTCAGGACTTTGAAAATTACATCACTTGATGATGAAGAAGAAGATGGTGCGGATGAATGTCCAGTTAATATTAATGATAGCAGAGATATATATGAAGAGGACGAAGATGATGATGAAGAGCCTGTAACCCTAGGATTTGTTGAAAAGCCGAAGAATCAATGGTCGCTGCTTCCCCACTTATTTCCCAGCAAAGCTGGAGGCTTTCCTGTAATTCTACAAACCCACTGTTTTTTTATTCAACCTAATTTTGTATTTCTGTATTTGGGTTCTGAGTGATTTTTGAAAATTTTGAACTTTAGGCTTGGTTGGATCCAATTAACTTGCCTTCGGGACAGTCTTGTGTCTGTGGCATCTGCGGTGAACCTTTGCAGTTCTTGCTTCAGGTATTTTCTTTTTTAGATATACTAGCTCAGTTCCAAACTATAACATTATTGACTTTTGAAAGTCGAAACTCAAAATTGAGATGATTAATGTAAAATTATGAAAGAAATTTTATAGTACTTTTTAGATAGTTTACAAATTTCGTCATTCTACTAATTAAATTTTAAAGGAATTCATGTTAATTTTGAGTTGGCAAATATTCACTTTAAAAAGTCAATAATAATCTTATATTTTATATTTTGGGATGGGATAGAGTATTTGTCAATTTGTTATAGACTTACAATACATGAGTGTAAATTACAGACTCCCTCTGTCCTCATCTTTAAAAAATGAGAGTCCATGGTGTTTTCCCAAACAGATAGGCAAAGATAATGCTATATGGGCTTGTTGGAAAAATAGCTAAACTTAGCTTTTATTTAACTTGAAAATTGATAATAATAATAATAAAAAAAAAAGTTAAATGCATTAATATTTAAGAGTAACTATAATCGAATGACACCAGTGAAGTATGTATATATTAGGAGTTCATTATACAGTTCAACCCATGTTCTAGAAATAGCTCAGTGCTACCTATGCTATAGAAAATTGTTAGATAATGATTATATGAGATATGCAGCTATGGATGTTTTATTCAGCAATAGAATTATCCAGTAACAAACTAACAGTTTGACCTAATATTACCTATCAATCATGATTCATGAACTAGATACTGCTATATGGAGATTAAGGTCAAGTTTTGGATTGCAGGGCTTTTGTTGTGTACCTTACAAGTGTCAAATGCATAGGTTGAGCAACTAGAATGTTGTCTTTTAATCCTTGTGTACTTAAGTTGTTTGACTTCAAGTCACCCATTTTGCATTGTGGGAGGGAGAACATTGCCTGTTTGATGATATATATTGGTTATTTATCTAGGTATATGCACCGCTTTTTGAAAAGGAATCAACATTCCATCGCACCTTATTTATATTCATGTGTGCATCAATGAAGTGTCTTCTCCAAGATCAACATGAGCAGTGGAAACGCCATCCAGAAAAGGCATCTCGAAGGTATCTGCCAACACATCATCTTAGTTTTATATTTGCTTTTCACTAATACATTCCTGCAGTCTTAGCGAGTAATTGTTAACTACCAAACTGATATTTAAGCTTTCTTTATTTTCCTTTTGTCTCCAAATGAATAATATTTTTGAAGTTTGAAGATTTTTCGTTGTCATTTGCCTCGGTCCAATCCTTTTTACTCCAGTGAACCCCCAAGACATGATGGGACAGACAAACCTTCTGAGGTTGGAGGTATTACATCTCTGTTTCATTGCTCTTGGAGTTCTCGATATCCGTTTGTAGCTTGTTAAACTATAATGTACAAGTCACTATGATTGTAGTATATGGGAACTTTACTTTTCCTTTGGTAAGAACTAAGAAGCATCTTAAGAGTTTATCTCACATACAACAAAAAGTTGCTTTTGTTCATATCCATTAATAAATGTGAAAAAGTTAGCTTTGTGTTGTTGTGATTTAGTCATTTTCATGTGCTGCAATTTGGAAGTTACAAAAGTAATTAATATATGTTCAAAAATTAATCAGATGATTTTCCGATGCAAGGACATGACATAGATAGGACTAAAGGAAACACGTTATTCACTTTTTATCTAACATATATTTAGCATTTTCATTATCTCATCTTTGAAGCTTCTTGATGCAGCTGCACTATGTTGTTGGTGTGGAACCTGGAAAGGAGATAAAGTTTGTAGTAGTTGCAGAAGAGCACGTTATTGCTCTGAGAAACACCAGGTTATTAGAGACTAATTTAATGCTTACATGTTTTGTTTTTAGGTAAATTTTGTGCCTGCTTCTAGGTAAACTATGTCTTTTTCAGGTAATTTATGCGGGATTTGGTGTTTATTTTGCCCACAGGCTATTCACTGGAGATCAGGTCATAAGACTGATTGTCGACAGATGAGCATTGCTTCTCTGGCCTCTGACTCTAGTTCCAATAAGAGTTCAGCTGAAACTAAAAATGGCAAGTGTTACAGACTTTGTTACCTGGCATTTTAGGCATGCAGACAGTTGTGATTTGTAGACTTTCTGGCAGGCATCCCTGTTTGTGTATCATCTATTATTTTCTGCCATTCCTTGGATGTCTCGTATTTTGTTTCAAAGACCTAGTCACTTTTTCATACTCTGATACTCATACCTGATAAAATGCCTAAAATCATGATGTCTGTGAGATATAGCAACTGATGTGGGTAACATTAATTAAAATCATTCGCCAGATTTTCTTATCCATATCGGTGGTATTCTCTCTTTACCAGACCATGTAATATGAACCTATTAGAAATGTCCTTCAGCATGACCTCTAACTTGTATATGTTCGCTAAGCAATGTATATGATGCTACTGCGGTTATCAGTATCTTTCAGCTTATTGTAATTTGAATTTGCAAACAGTTGCAAGTAACACTCTCTGGCCACAATATGAGATTGTTAATGAGGATGAACCTGAAGCCGACACGGAGATGTCTGACAACAATGGGTATGCTAATGCATTAGTTTCTGGAAGCCAAGTGGATGAAGGAGTCAAGTCACTGCTGGAGAGTTTTGAGGTTTGGATTTTGGTGCCAAAGTATTGTTAAATAAGGGTTGATGTGGCTAACTTTATTAACATGTTTCCATGGTTGGTAATCATCAGGGAGATGGAGACAAGAAGAGTTGGGCCACTTTCCAGGAGCGAGTTTCCAGGGCCCCTGAGCAAGTTTTAAGGTAATTGGGCACCTTAAAAATAACAACTTCCGTTTCCATCACAATTTGTGTAAACAAGACATGATTAAAGAAAACCCATCTCTAGCTGCTAATATTATTAAATGTGGTAGGGTCATATACTTGAAAGAAAATGAGTAATATCACTTGGATAAATATCAGTATGAGGGTCTATTATAGGTATTTCAATAAAATAAAATCAGGCTCTAGTTTCATATATGTGAAATTAAGGCTATTTTTGTTTGCAAAAAAACATGCTTTGGATTGAACTATTTGTCTTAATTTATCATTACTTCGGACTCACATGATGCGGGATTAATAGTCCTATGGATTATTTTTTGTCATTCCTAAAGCTATTTATGAGGGGTTATATAATTCCCTAATGAGTGTGAGATTAATACTCCCCCATTTTAAGTTGTCAAATGGCTTTATGGAATTAATAGTCCCACGTTAAGGGACTAATAATCCCTTGTCAAAGGATTAAATAGTCCGAAGCAGTGTTAAATTAAAACAAATAGTCCAATCCCAAGCATCCCAAGTGTATTATGAATTTCATCGTGCTATCATTGGCCTTGTTGGTCACTCAGTGTTTAATTTACTGCATGATCTAGATCCACGTCTCTGTGGAACTTGTCAAAAAGAAAATAAACAAAGATCCACTTCTTTTTGGAACTTCCAAATGTGACACCCACTCTTGGACACCACAGTAAGCCATAGGTAAATACAGAAAACTCATGGTTTGAGTCATGCTAGAACAGATTACCTGATATTCTTTCTTTCTTGTGATAGTTGAACTTATGTATTCCTGTTAATGAAGAATAGTTCACTTCTAGGTTTAGATTGCTAAGCTCACGTTTCAAACTATCATTTAACTTTTATGGCAGACATGAGTGGTTGTAAGTTTCATCTTGCTGTAAGCAACAAAAGCTAGCGTAAAACTTAATATGTGCAATTGCATACTACCCGGATGCATTCTGCATGAATGCTATATTTGCACATATTGTTATCATCCATTTACTCGATATATTTTCTACAAAATCTGTTTTTGTAGTTCAATCAACTTTTTATTTCTCTGTTTCTCTTTTTAGTTAAGATAATTGTGTAGAAGCTGGATATGAACTAATAGTTAATGATGCTCAAATAGAATCTTGATGTCAATCTTATCCACTGTTCCGCTTGTCATATTGCACCTCTTAAGCTGCTAGATGATTAATTCATTGCTATTTTAAATATAACAGGTATTGTAGGTATGCTAGAGCCAGACCTCTGTGGCCCATGTCTAGTGGCCGACCCTCAAAAACTGACATTCCTAAATGTAGTTACTGTGGTGGCCTTCGAAGCTTTGAACTACAGATGAAGAGTTATTTTAATTTTAAATCTCTTTGATATAAAAAGTAATAAGAATTCAGTTTCTTAGAAAGATATGTATATGATTTCTATTTGTAGCCTTGACGTCAATAACAAAATTTGGTACTTAACTAAATTATCTCAAACCTGATATCTTCTTGGTCTTGGAACCTTTGGCTTATGGTTCAATTGTCTTGTTGGTTACAGATCTTGCCACAGCTACTTTATTACTTCGGCGTGAATAATGAGGTGGATTCTCTTGATTGGGCAACTATTGTGGTATACACATGTGAAGCCTCTTGTGAAGGAAGCATGGCTTACATAGAAGAGTCTGCTTGGGTTCAACTTGCTTCTCAGTCAGCTACAGCACTTGGATAAAATCTTCTTATTGTTATCAATTTTAGCAGTCTCAGTTTCTCTTCATTTTCATCTTCCTGCCTAGAGAGAGTTAGCTTTTTTCCCAATGTTCTTTTATATCATTTTTTAGTTGTATTTTCTTAGTGATTCAATGTGAATGTGAACTATTCTTTGCATCACATGGTTTAGATGGGGGAACATATTTTTGGTGCATTTTATGTGGAAATGTCCTCGCTTATGGGGTTTAACCTTCTGCCAAAAACAATTCAAATTCTGACAGATTGGGACAACCAACAAGCCACCAAAAATATTCAAATAAAAATATGTAGATTTTTAAATGGCAAACCCTTTTTATAACTAAACTAGAATGTACATCAACCTCATAATACCAATAATATGGATATATTTCTAGATTATTATTAATTTTTAAAATTAAAAATAAAAACATTTTCAAACTCAAAATTATTTAACTCATTCAAAACTTGTATAAAACAATAAATCTTAAAATTAATTTAGATACTTTGCAATATTGAATTTAAAAAATATCAATTTTTTAGAAGCACTATTTTCACCAAGAAAGGACAGAGGTGGATGTCACCAAAACACAAGTGCTGTATTCAATTTAAGAAGATACTACCTAGTATTTTATTCCAGCGAAATTCATAGCCTTGTTGACAATTCCCATTACACAATTGTTGTACATTGCAAAATAAATGAAAGGAACAATTGACAATAAATAAATTAAACGAAATAAAGACATCAATCTGAATTGTGCTGCACTACCAAAAATTTGCTCGCGTAATGAAGAAAGCAAGGCTAAGGCTGTACACATGCAACTGAGTGCCAAAGGACAATTTGAATTAAAGGTATGTTTGAATGAGGAGGGGAATAAATTGAAACATTCTTATTGGAGTAGCCCTCCCTCTTTAATGGACTGAAGGGGTGATGATGAGAATCTCTTAATGTACAGATTTGAATGTGACAAATAATTTGATTTTTTTTTGGGTGTAGGTATCATAACACTGCAACCTGACTGTTTGGATATAAGAGGAAGGAACAAACTGGAAAAGAATTCAAATACGAGTTCTGGAGGGAAGGACATGGTTCGGGATACACATTCTCCGAGAAACCCCTGACACTTGAACATACCCATGTAGAAGAAGAAGTAGTAATTAAGGAAATATTTGATAGACAAATTGAAGTAAATGGAGATTCAGGGATCCCCGAGAAATTCCCTGCCATGAGGATATTTGTGCCAATTATGTCCTTAAAAGTGATGCCTTTGACAACAGGAAGTGCATTAGGATCATATTTGTCATCTGGGTGCGAGTCACACTGACCTGTGGCCTTAAAGGCCAGCTTAACATCTTTCATTTCGGCATCTGATATAAGTACGTCTTCTATATAACCACCTCTGCCTCTTGCAGTCTTCAATTCAATCCCAATGAATGAGTCATGTAGGTTCAGCTTCTCTACGACAACTTTGGAGATGCCACCAGACATCTCACTGCCAAAAGCCAAAGCAGATCCTACAGAAGACTGAAGCCGAACCTCTCGGATGTGGACATCTGTGGTTGGTTTGCCAAAGGAGATTCCATACTCGTCCCAACCACTCTTGAGCACAATAGCATCGTAGCTCACGCTAATGTTGCTCTTCTCAATGCAAATATGATCGGAAGAATCTGAAAATTCACAAATGAATGTTTTTTTTTTGTATTGAGCTTACAAGGCATGAAACAATTCAATTTGAAAGTAATTATAAACCAAGTTGAGAATACTAGCATCATTGGAATACATCATAAACATACTCAGAGAGATCATCAAACAAGCATTCAAAAACAAGTCATATGTACAAATAGTCCCCTGATTCTATTAAAAGATACCTGGAACTATTCCACTAGTGTAAGGAGATTCTGGTGGAGAATAAGCCGTTATATTTTGAACTAGAACATTACTGCATCAAATCCACATAAAAAAGACTGTCAAAGCCAACAGAATTTAAAGAACGAATTTAAAAGAGGCGAGTCCTTAAAAGAGTTAATAAATCCAACTTACCTGCAATATACAGGATGAATGTTATAGGACGGAGAATTCAAGAATGTTAAATTTGAAACAACTACATCCTTGGAGCTAATGAATTCCACAAGATGTGGGCGGCTGTAATTTAAAGAATGAGAACTGAATTGCTCCCACCAGACAGAACCCTGGCCATCAATAGTCCCATTGTCACCTGTGTAGAGAATAGTTATGCATAAGTTGACTATGAGAGAAACAAAAAAAAAGGCTCAAAGGAAATGAAACCATGAGCAAGTAAAAAGGAAGAAATGTCCATACCTGTTATCACCACATCGCTTAAATTATTTCCAGTAATCAAGCTGAGATATCTCCCACCTGGAAGTTCAATGCCTCGTCCATAGGATGGTAAGGCTTCGACAATCCCCCAATGAGTAAAATCCTGAGAAAGTAGAACATTCAGCACAAGCTGTATCTCACCCATTATGGAAAGGTTCCAGATACATATGTTAAACTAAATACCACCACCTAGAGAAAAGGGGTTGATACTCCAGATAAAAGTATCAAAGTATTGAAAATTTTAGAATAAGCTGGTAAAAGTACTACTTTATGAATGTTACATATATTTTTCTTGAATTTGGGAATGTACAAATGAAATAGTAAAGCGGTGGTCAGCTTGGAATGAGAAAATTGTATATGTTAGAAAGAATACATTGGAAATTCCCCGACTCATTTTCTCGTAGCTTCTTTCCTAGTCAAAATAATCTCCCATATAATATGAAATATTATCTTTCTGATTGTTTATTAATTTGATCCTCGGCATGCCATCAATGATTGATTTCTCTGGTATATATACTTTATAGTTTCAACTAGCACAAAACTTTCCCAATGTTACATGGACTAGGATGTTAGTCTGGCTGCCTATATGTGAACTTCAGGAAACTGGATTTATTAGCATGGGCTGCTGCAGTACGCAAATTGAATAATTTATATTGAAACAAAGGGTACTGGACAGAGGAAAGAAAAAAGTAAAATACCAGATGCTATCTCTAGAGAACAATAATTGGATTATTGTCGATCTATGATTATCCAGAAAAGAACCAGGTTTAAAATTTTCACCTAAAATTACCCCATGCAACGAGGGCTGGGGCAGGAACTGGCTTGTAGTTAAGCATTTCTACTGAAATAACTCAATAAGAACTCCTCTATCTGAATACTTCAATATCAACATATTCATCTTGCTTTTGCATCTAAGGACAAGATCATAGGACAGGTGGTGAAACAAGCCACAGTTAGTTCACACCCCTGTTGTTATTCATATTGGTTGTTTTCTGTATGATACTGCACATATAAACATTCGACACCATGTTGCAGCTAGTATACACTAGAGCAAACAGGAAAGACAAAGGATTATGAAATAGGAAATTCAGAATTGTACAGCCAGGAAAACTTGTTGTACTGAAAAATAAACATGTCAGTTAAATTACAAAAAATATGTAAATACGAGAGATAATTGAGTTGTGATAAAAACCTCAGATCCAAGAATAATGGCTTCCTTTTCTAGAAAGAGTGTAAGGTGGCTGGTAAGGCTGAAGCTTCCAGTAAGCCACCTGCCCGGTGGAACATAGAGCTGAGCACCACCCTTGTCAGCAAAGGACTTAACATAGAAAATGGCATTCTGAAAGGCAACTGTGTTCAGTGCTTTCCCATCTCCAACTGCCCCAAATTCCAAGATAGAAACAGTATGAGGCCTGGGCTTCAAAGGCCCATTAGATTTGCATTGTCCATTATTGTCAGCTCCACACTGTTCAACAGCATGACTTAATACAAGAAGCAAAAGCAGTGGCACCTGAAAAGAAGGGATAACAAAAGAGAAAAGGTTAAGAGCAATGTCAAACATTTGTTCCAACACTTGGCAGTTCCTACTATTCGAAATTCTTCTGCTAATATGTAATGCTCATTTTTCTGATCATTATGAAAGTTTCAGCAATGTGATAAAAAAAAAACTAGTTCCCACAAGCTTCATATCAACAAGATCTTTGTAAAGGGCAGAATGAGTATGCCTTATAATTATACACAAACAACAACATCTAAAACTTAAATGGGCATCAGCAAGCATGTGGCCAGCAGGAATTAATGCTTTTTTAAAGTTAATAAATTAGTCAATATTAAATAATCCGGACAAAGACAAATGTTTAAAGAGCCAAACCAGTAAGTATAGAATTTTATACTGTGATGTGACTAAATAAATAGTAGAATACACAAGTAAAACAAACATTGAAAACTCAATTTGTTGTTAAGCCTGTCATATTGGATACAACTGGAAAGGACAACTAAACTTTGACAGACCAGAGGTATAATGTAAGCTACAGAAAAACATTTTGATTGGAACAAATGGCCGGTTATATATATAAAGTGAAATACTACTCGGTTGAAGAAGAGAAACACTGCATATGCCACAAGTATGAAAGACAGAAAATATATTTATATTAAAAAAATAAAAGAAAATTTTGGCAGGCTTATGTTAGTTTATGACTACAAACAGAACCAGCTCAAAGATGGATCCCTGCAGTCCTAGGGATCCGATTCATGACCCAGAGCCAAAGGCCACTGAAAATCACAGTTGTTTTCCATCCAATCTTTGCAATACAGCAATAGAATTGAAGGACTAAGAAGATAAATTCCAGTCCAATCCATTTCACATTCACTGGATAGGACAATGTACACCACTGAACAAAAACCAGAAGAAGAGATAAGATCAAATAAATTTTCACCATAACATTCGAAACAAAATCATAATTCAATTAATTGCAACAGAAAAAACTCACTTCAAAACACCTCGTTACAGACCCATTAATCTATATTGGTGAAAACCAACAAGAAACATCAAACAATCATAATTATGCAAAAAGATACCATCTTTGCCCATCTCAAAGTAGGAATTGAACATAATTATAAAGTCTGAAAATGAAAGATCAAGAAAAACAACAATCTGCAATAAATCAAACAAATCAGAATTGAAAAAAACGTACTTACTAGCCTCTTCAGGATTCTCTTCTCTCTCATTGAAGAAGACCCCGGAAGAGCAAAGAGGAGGAAGAAGAAGAATAAGAAAATGGTGGAGTAATGCAATTAAGAGTAAATGAAACAATTCAGTCCAAAATAAAAATATAAACGGATGGTAAGAGAAAGCGACAGCTCAAAAATAAAAAATAAAAAATAAAAAGAGTAAAGACAGCTCTTCAATTAAGGTACACTATATATATATATATATATATATATATATATATCAAAATCATAATTTCCCATTAATCATTCATTTTGTGTAGAATCACTTAATCCCTAACGGGCATTGCCGACAATGAATTAACCCACACATCCATTAGAATCTTAATTGGCATTAATTTACTTCCTCTATTCCATGACTCCATTTACTATTTTTTTCAACTTTTACCAATAATAATGATAAGATATTATAAAATGTTACCCTTTATGTTTCTTTTTAGATAGTGAAATTTGTAATTTTTTTATTTGTTGTTTGTAAATTTCAAGAATTAATTACAATTTTTCTTTTAGTCTAATTAATCAAAATAGTTCTACTTTCAATTACAATCATTTTTATTAATTAGACAAAGTATTTATTAAATTTATTTCTTAAAATGTCAATTAAAAATAAATCGAGAGAAACAATATAGTTTTATGATCACATTTTATTCTCATTATTAAATTAAATAGTAAATTTCATGATAAATGTAAAAAATAAAAATAAGAAAAAACTTTAGAAAAGACAGTAATTAAGGTGAAGAGAGAGGCTTCATAAAATTTAAAAAATTAAAACAAAATAAGATGTGGAGAGGGGAAGGCGGAATTTTGGGATCATGTGTGTGCATGAGCAGGGTGGAGTCGCATCGCATGTGGTTCACATTGGAGGAGAGGGTGGAGGGCGTAGGACCCACCTCCAATGATATATCGAAAATGCTAGGCTGGCGTGCCAGATCATCATCCCACCACCAAAAGAAAGCCCCTTCCCCAGTTTTAACAACCTTCTTCTCTCCATGTGTTTTCGGCGCTGTCTCCTAATCACTAAATCATTCCTCTTAATATTTTGTCTTCTTCTGGAAGCAAATATGAATCGCAAAGAAAATACAAGTTGATTCTTTCGTATTTAAAAATTATAATATGAATTATATATTGTATCTTGTTTTTATTTATTAAAATAAATAATTTTTTACCTAAATAACAATGAAATTATATTGACCAAAACATTATCTGATTTCATTTTCTTCTTTAACCGTTATTGCTATAAAAAAAAAAAGAGTAACAAATATTTTGTACGATTTTATAAGAGAATTGATATTCGCACAAATTTAATAAATTTGATGATAAGTGAGGTTTGAGATGATCTCGTAGAATTATTAAATTTATTTATAAAAATATTAATTATTTTTTTATAATTAATTAAATTTTCAATCGCAATTGTGAAGACTGACTGACTTACTTAATTACTCCCTCCGTCTTATAGTTATAGGCTGATTTTTCATTTTGAGATGTCCCAATATATAAATTTCTTTATCGTGGACGCCCCAAAATAGGTATCAACACCCATTCTCGAGTCGCCAAAAATACATGGTATAAAAAGCAAACTACAACTTTGACAATATGGATGTCGTGTAGAATCTGACAATCTGTTGTGAGTTTGAATACAAATATTGTCTTTCAGACAATATACACACCCAAATAAGTCCTCATTAATTATTCATACACTATTTTACGTAAGTAGTGAGGACAATTTAAAACATCTTCCTAGTAACCATCACTCCATACCCCGACTCGATCCTCTGCATGTTCACCTCTCCAGGAAGAAAAATGGAACAAAAAGGAAAAGGGTGAGCTCAACTAGCCCAGTAAAGAATATTATGACTAAGATAATATACAACAAATTATCGTTAGTCTTCAACAGGGAAAAATCTAATTGAATACAATAGACAACAAGTTTTAGATCAACAAATGCAATGGAAACAACAATCCATTAGAAGAGTCGTAGAGAAAGAATTCTACCGTCTTCTAAGGTTTAAAAGTCCATCATCAATAGTTTATCCTGTAATAACAATCAATATACATCTTTAATCATCTTTGCACTACTGAGCCAAAGATATTCATTCATATCACCAGTTGATCATGTTCATCTCAACACTGCTCATCTTTTGCACTACGTGCCAAAGATATTCATCGATTAATCGTTCATCTTTGCACCTACTGGGCCAAAGATATTCATTTATATCACCGATTAGGATCAAGATGATGAAAAACATTTTTAAAGAAACGAATCCAATTGAAACAAAATGACAAGGATTAAGGATTAAGGATTCGTACTTTGTTTTACCCATGTCCAAAAATACTTGAAAATAATCATATTGGTGTAAAATTCAAGAATGATCAAAACATGGATACAATCAAAGCTAGTATCCGAATAGATATTTTGGACAAAAAAAAAAATTTTTATTTTTAAATTGAATAGTCCGTATTCGTGAATAATTGTCGATATCGTGAATAGTCTTAGATATCGTGAATAGTAACCCGACACAACAAGTTCCAAATTTGATAAAAAGTTCACCAATACTTTAAGATAATGATATTGAAGAAAAGATATCATTTAAGAAGAAAATAATACCCTTTACCTCAAAATAACCGCATCTTACTTGATTGAATTTCAGATATAGTCTTTGTAAACTCGCACCAGATAAAGAACACTCAAAGTATACTCACAAGAATACTCGATAATATATAGAGAGAAGAGAGAAAACTTAGTTTACGGTGTGATTTTCAATTCTAACTTAGCCTCTATTTATAGGAAAATGCTAGAAGCTTAAAAGGAGACTAAAATAATAAATTAATATTATTTATAAACCAATTTCTACGCGTCTTTCAAGCCAAATTTCAACGCCGAAAATTTCAAAGAATTTACGTGCATTCAACACCCACCAAAAAGTGGGTCCCACCATAATTAATAAAAAATTATTTTATCCCATTCTACAACTTTGCAGAAGGAAATTTTTCCAAATTCCAAACAAAAATTAATCAAATCCACAAACAGACGATTTTAGAGTCTATAATCAATTTTCGGTCAAAATTGTGTCCACCCACACACAAAACATGTGTTAAACATTTAATGTCACAAAATACTCTACCTCCTCATATACTCATATATCCCACAATCATTATAAAATATCACCGTTAATATATTATTAAAATAATATATTTAAATGTATTATTTTATCGAAAAAGATAAAATATTAATTTTCAACAATTGTCACATTAAAAATTTTTCCATCTATATCCACATAAAATAAATATTTTCTTTATCATAATAATTAATAATTAATTATTCAAAAATAATATTACGAATCACAAGATCTTGTGACGGTAGCTCCGGAAGAGGGCTTTCAATAAGGATTTCTCCTCACTTCTGTGTATGCAATTAGGTGACCAAACCTCTCCTTAGACAGTAACTTTCTAGACATTGCCAATAATGTTATCTGATAATATTATTCAAATAATATGAATTATTGATTTGATAATGGAAAATACTGTGTAAAGACAATTATTGAAACAATAATAATATAAATATCAATGCAGCAATTATTGAATCAATAAGATAAAATAATGAGCAAAGTAATTACTATAACAATTATTGAGTGAAAGGCTTTACGTAAGGATCAATAATTCAACAATATCTGATAATATCGTGTCTTCTCATGTGCAACCACGCGCAGACATCGTATTTTAACCACCGAGGTAACCCAACAGTTTTAACGGTAATAATTTACGTCGTTATTTATAAAACTCAATCTTTGTCGTTTTCCTTCATCCAAGTTTTTCAGTTATGGGGCCTGATAACGACCGAGTAGTCGACGGAGAGATTAAAACAAAAAGAATATTCCACGACCAAACGAATATTAAAACAATAATGAATATTTTATAACCACTTGCTTATTTTGTAAACTTTGCACATTTCACCCATAACCAAAGAATTATATCAAATTAACCCTTATTAATTTAGAATAATTAATAAAGAAAAATTCAATTTTATTTATAATAAGTTGGGGTCTTACAACCTCCCTCCTTATGAAATTTCGTCCTCGAAATTGACATACGTCACTCGCTTATATCGAAAAGGTGAGGGTACTTGCTTTCATCTCCGATTCCAACTCCCATGTCATTTCCTCGATTGCATGGTTTCTCCACAAAACCTTAACTTGTGGTATAACCTTCGTCATGCGTAAGACATGCTCTTTCCTATCCAAAATCTCAGCAAGTATCTCCTCGTAGGTTAAATCTTCACCACTATCGTCTGCGGGTTCTAATGCAATAATGTGGTTCGAGTCTTTCACATATTTACGAAGCATAGATATGTGGAATACATTGTGAGAAGACGAGACATACTTGGAGGTAACGCGAGTCTATAGGCTACGTTTCCTATTCGGTCGAGAATCTCAAATGGACCAACAAACCTTGGATTGAGCTTTCCTCTTTTCCCAAATCTTGTAACTCCTTTCCATGGAGCAATACGTAACAATACATGATCTCCAATATTAAACTTCACGTCCTTTCTATGAAGATCGAAGATAACTCTTTTGTCGATCTTGTGAAGTTTGAATACGTTGTCGAAATCATTTGGATCTTTTACGTAGTCATGCGACTTAAATTCGGTCCCAACAATGTTGCTTCTCCCACCTCGCCCCAAAGATCTTTGGAGAAGCGACATTTTAAATCCATACAACGCCTCAAATGGAGCCATGCTTATACTTGCTTGGCGATGTTGTTGTAGGAGAATTCCACCAGGTGGTAGGTACTTATCCCAACTTCCTTTGAAATCTAGGACACGAGTCTTAATAGATCTTGAGGGTTTGAATAGTCCTCTACGATTGTCCGTCCGTTTGAGGATGGTATCTTTGAATCAATCGTAAATCCGTGCCCATAGCTTTCTGCAAGCTAACCCAAAATCTTGAAGTGAACCTCGGGTCACGATCCAAACTATGGATCTACGGCATGCCATGCAATCGCATAATCTCATTCACGTCATACTGAGCAAGACGCGTTGAGGAATAAGTCTCGCGATCGGTAAGAAATGGGCGACTTGGTTAATCTATCAACAATAACCCAAATTGCATCTACGCCTTGAGAAACTTTGGGAAGACACGTAACAAAATCCATAGTAATGTGTTCCCATTTCCATTCCAGGAATCTCAAGTGGTTGCAATGGACCTTTTGGCACTTGATGCTTCGCCTTTACACGCCGACAAAGTTAAACATCTTGAGATAAACTCCGCAATCTCTCTCTTCATATTGTTCCACCAAAATGTATGTCGAATATCATGATACATTTTGGTACTTCCGAGATGGATTGCAAGCGGGGTGTTGTGTGCCTCCATCATGATTTTATCTTCAGTCGAGAATCGTTAGAACGCAAAGTCTAGAATTGACTCGAAGTATTCCTTCCTCATCAATTCTTGCTTCCGGAATAGCTCCTTCAGACTTTCTTCTTCATACGACGCATCATTGGTCCGTAGCTTGAAAGTAGACTTTTAACTTTATCGATTAAAGTCGGTTCTACTCAGTATATTCGCCATCATCATGTGGGACCACAGAGTCTTTAATTCTATCTTCATCCTTTGTAAGTCGTATAAAATGGGCCTTTGCGTTGACAATATTGCACTTTCAGACTTGCATATGATCTTCTACTCAATCGTCGGCACTACCACGTTCGCTTTTCCAGGATGATATTGAATAGTGTGATCATAATCTTTTAACAACTCCAGCCAACGTCATTGCCGCATGTTGAGTTCTTTTTGGGTGAAGAAATATTTGAGGCTTTTATGGTCCGTATAAATCTCCACTTTCTCTCCATACAAGTAGTGTCTCCATATCTTCAACGCGAATACGACTGCTGCCAATTCGAGATCATGAGTAGGATAATTCCTCTCATATTCTTTGAGTTGTCGTGAGGCATAGGCTATGACTTTCCCATGTTGCATGAGAACACATCCTAACCCCTTTCCGGAAGCATCGTCAGATAACAAATCCATCCCGAACCGGATGGTATTGTCGAAACAGTCTTAGAAATGAGTCTCCTCTTGAGCTCTTGGAAGCTCTTCTCGCATTCCTCATTTCCATAAGAATTTTGCATCCTTACGAGTCGGTGAGTTAATCGGAGTAGCGATTCGAGAAAATCCTTCCACAAATCTCCGATAATAACCATTAAGCCCGTAAAGGCTGCAGACGGCCACCGACTTCGTTGCTCCCAACTTTGTATTGCTCAATCTTCAGGGTCAACAGATACTCCTTGTTTTGACACCACGTGCCCAAGGAATGCTACTTCCTCAAGCGAACTCGCGATTTCTTCAAATTTGGCATAAAGCTTGTGTTCACGAAGTCTTTGTAGTACCGGCTTCAAATGGTCTTTCGTGATCTTCACGGCTTTTGGAATAGAGCGAGGATGTCATCAATAAAGACAACAACGAATCGATCCAAATATTCCTTAAATACATGGTTCATCATATCCATGAAAGCGGCGAGGAGCATTAGTCAATCCAAAAGACATGACCAAGAATTCATAATGCGAAATGATCGAGTCCACGAATGCCGTCTTTGGAATATCCTCGGTTTTAATCTTCAATTTGATGATATCGTAAGCTAAGATCGATCTTTGAAAAGAATTGCGGCTCCTCATGGAATCGGTCGAGCAGGTCATCAATGCGAGGTAGCGGATACCTATTCTTGATGGTGACATGGTTCAATTCTCGATAGTCAATACAAAGTCGCATACTCCGTCTCTTTCTTCTTTACGAATAAAAACAGAGCACCCCAAGAAGACGTCTAGGGGACGAATGAAACCGATGTCTAATAACTCTGTAGTTGGACTTTTAACTCACGAAGTTCAATAGGAGCCATTCGATATGGGGTTTTAGAAATGGGCTTTATCTTTTAGCGGTTCACGGTCGATAAAGAATTCAACATCACGTTCGGGGGGGAAAGGGAAGCTCTTCAGAAATACATCGTGGAATTCTTTAACCACGTAAATATTATTCAAATCGACTTGTCTTTATTCAAATCCATAACATGGGCTAAGAAAGCTTGGCATCCGCTTTTCAATAAACGAATAGCTTTGTGGCTTGATATGACGATGATGATGATTTTAGTGGTTTAGTGGTTTGAATTCGTATGATGAGTTGGTTAGGAATATGAAAACTAACAACCTTACGAAAACAATCAATTTTGGCATGATGAGTGGTTAACCAATCAATTCCTAAAATCACATCAAAAGCAAGTATCTTTAAAGAGATAAGATCAGGTAATGTGATAGTGCTAACTTGGATCATGCAAGATTTATAAGCTGTAGATGTAACGAAGGTTTCACCCAACGGAGTTTCAACAGATAAATCAAAATCTAATTTCTCCGAGTCAAGTTTAAGCGTTGAGCACAAGTGGCGGAGAGATAAAAGAATGGGTAGAATCCCAGATTCTAGTAAGGTATAAACTTCACAAGAATTCAAGATTAGCTTACCCGTGATCACCTCGTTTGGGTTCCTCACGTTTTGTCGATCACGACAAACGCTTCTTCTAGAACCGCCGATTTCGACTTATCCGGACGACCCTTGGAATCACCACTCTCTGCTTGAACTTGGTTTCGCGATAAGACAATCTCGGCGATGTGGCCTTCCTTTCCACGGTTATAACATACCTTGAATTGTTGTGGGCGGTTTAATGATATGTCCCTCCTTCCCGCATTTGTAACATCTAAGCTGGCGGTCGTTTCTCCTCCCCAGCATTTGTTGTTGGTCTTTGGTGTCTTAGTTGATATCTTCCCGTCATTGTTGAATCTTCTCTTTCGAAATTTCCACTTGAGTCACCTCTCCTATTATCATGTCCACGATTACCACCGAGTGGTTACCGCCTTTGTCCGTATTCTTTCCTCCTCCATTTGGTTATCATCGTTCGATGACTACTCGATTGTGGTCCCTCGGTTGAGTATACTCACTATCTCGTTCTAATAATCGAGCCCTCGTTGACAACATCCGAATCTGAGAGAAAATTTATAAGAGATAAGGTATTGACGAATCTCTCGGTTTTAGACCTCTCTCGAAACATACGCGTCATTCGTTCCTCATTCTCCACCAAATGAGGTGCAAACACTGGATAACTCTCGCGAACTTTGCCTCGTCTTTGAGACACCGTCATGTTGTTCATTCGAGTCTAATAAACTCTACCTCCTTCATACGACGAATACTTTACGGAAAGTACTTGTCATTGAACGATTCAAATCTTTCCCAAGACATGTTAAGTGCATCTGGTTGGTACGCTTACATGATTCCCACCAAGAATCGCTTCACCCACGAAACATAAAGGTGGCGAATGGAACCTTCGTTTCTCCGTGCACCCCAAGACATCGAATATCTTGGTAATTTGCTTGACCCACGTTTACGCCTTTGATCGGATCCGGCTTTCCATGAAAATCTGGTGGTCCCAACTCCTTAAACCGCTTGGGCGTGATGGCATCGTACATCGCCATCATTTCCACCCGTATTTTGTACACGAGTCTCCTCTTATGCGATTTTGCATGAAGCGCAAAAAGCTTCTAAACATCCCGTCGTTCATCATTTGCTCGATTGGCGTTGTTCACGGGAGGAACATTGCCACTGTGCAGCGTTATCCTCGTTGGTGAGTCTGGCGTCTCCACGGTCTCATAAACTCCATTGTTAACGTTCTCGGTAGCCATTCTTAAATCACGCCATAAAACAAGGGTTAATTAAACAAATTAACATATCACATAATATCCTATATTATGAATGACCAACAATTAAGCTTAGGTAGGACACACTAGCGAAGGATTTATTAAATCTCTCCCTCCTAGTTCTATTCCCCGATCTCCGCTTGGAGATCATATCCCTAAGCTCGATACCAACCTGTGACACCCCCAAAATAGGTATAACACCCATTCTCGAGTCGCCAAAATACATGGTATGTAAAGCAAACTACAACTTTGACAATACTGGATGTCGTGTAGAATACTGACAATACAACCTATGAGTTTGAATACAAATATTGTCTTCAGGCAATATACACACCCAAATAAGTCCTCATTAATTATTCATACACTATTTTCTGAAGTAGTGAGGACAACTAAAACATCTTCCTAGAACCATCACTCCATACCCCGACTCGATCCTCGCTATGTTCTCACCTCCCGAGAAGAAAAATGGAACAAAAGGAAAAGGGTGAGCTCAACTAGCCTCAATAAAGAATATTATGACTAAGATAATATACAACAAATTATCGTTAGTCTTCAACAGGAAAAATCTAATTGAATACAATAGACAACAAGTTTTAGATCAACAAATGCGTGAAGCAAAGAATCCATTAGAAGAGTCACGTAGAGAAAGAATTCTACTGTCTTACAAGGTTTAAAAGTCCATCATCAATAGTTTATCCTCGTAATAACAATCAATATACATCTTTAATCATCTTTGCACTACAGCCAAAGATATTCATTTCATATCACCGATTGATCATGTTCATCTCAACACTTCTTCATTTGCACTCTGAGCCAAAGATATTCATCGATTAATCGTTCATCTTTGCACTACTGATCAAAGATATTCATTTATATCACCGATTAGGATCGAGGATGATGAAAACATTTTAAAGAAACGAATCCAATTGAAACAAAATGACAAGGATTAAGGATTAAGGATTCGTACTTTGTTTTACCCATGTCCAAAAATACTTGAAAATAATCATATTGGTGTAAAATTCAAGAATGATCAAAACATGGATACAATCAAAGCTAGTATCCGTAATAGATATTTTGGACAAAAGAAAAATTTTTATTTTTCTGATTGAATAAGTCCGTATTCGTGAATAAGGTCAGATATCGTGAATAGTCTCAGATATCGTGAATAAGAACTCCCTACACAACAAGTTCCAAATTTGATAAAAAGTTCACCAATACTTAAGATAATGATATTGAAGAAAAGATATCATTTAAGAAGAAAATAATACCCTTTACCTCAAAATAACCGTATTTCTTGATTTGAATTTCGGTATAGTCTTGTAAACTCATCACCAGTATAAGAACACTCAAAGTATACTCACAAGAATACGCTCGATAATATAGAGAGAAAGAGAAAACTTAGTTTCGGTGTGATTTTCAATTCTAACTTAGCCCTCTATTTATAGGAAAATCTTTAGAACGCCAAAGAGACTAAAATAATAAATTAATATTATTTATAAACCAATTTCTACGCATGCTTTCAGCCCCTCAATGCTGAAAATTTCAATGACCCATGTGCATTCAACACCCACCAAAAAGTGGGTCCCACCATAATTAATAAAAAATTATTTTATTTTCCGTAACTTCAATAATTCATAGAAAATAGCCCGTTTATCGAAAAATTCAAAACTCTCATGAATTTCCATGGAAATCCCATTCTCTACAACTTTGCGAGAAGGAAATTTTTCCAAATTCCAAACAAAAATTGATCGAAATCCACAAACGGGCGATTTTACAGTCTATAATCAATTTTCGGTCAAAAATTGTGTCCACCGACACACAAAACATGTGTTAAACATTTAATGTCAAAAAATACTCTACCTCCTCATATACTCATATATCCCA
Source organism: Panax ginseng (assembly GCA_020205605.1). Classification (NCBI taxonomy): domain Eukaryota; kingdom Viridiplantae; phylum Streptophyta; class Magnoliopsida; order Apiales; family Araliaceae; genus Panax; species Panax ginseng. The sequence goes on along the minus strand of CM035136.1, from coordinate 6,327,146 downwards.
CAATCATTATAAAAATATCATAGTTAATATATTATTAAAATAATATATTTAAATGTATTATTTTATCGAAAAAGATAAAATATTAATTTTCAACAATTGTCACATTAAAAATTTTCTCCATCTATATCCACATAAAATAAATATTTTCTTTATCATAATAATTAATAATTAATTATTCAAAAATAATATTCTGAGAATCACAAGATCTTGTGACGGTAGTCCCAGGAAAGTGGGGGCTTTCCAATAAGGATTTTCTCACCTCTTGGCAAGCAATTGATTAGGTGACCAACCTCTCCTTGATGTAACTTTCTAGACATTGCCAATAATGTTATCTCGATAATATTATTCAAATAATATGAATTATTGATTTGATAATGAAAAATACGTGTAATGACAATTATTGAAACAATAATAATATAAATATCAATCGCAAAGAATTATTGAATCAATAAGATAAAATAATGAGCAGTAATTACTATAACAATTATTGAGTAAAGTGCTTTCTACGTAAGGATCAATAATTCAACAATCTTTGTCTTGCAATATCGTGTCTTCTCTTGCTTGCAACCACGCGTAGACATCGTATTTTAACCACCGGGTAACCCAACAGTTTTAACGGTAATAATTTACGTCGTTATTTATAAAACTCAATCTTTTGTCGTTTTCCTTCATCCAACCGTTTTTTCCGTTATGGGGCCCACCAATGATCATGCTGGTCATGCGGAGATTTAAAACAAAAAGAATATTCCACGACCAAACGAATATTAAAAATAATAATGAATATTTTATAACCACTGCTTATTTTGTAAACTTTGCACATTTCACCCATAACCAAAGAATTATATCAAATTAACCCTTATTAATTTAGAATAATGAATAAAGAAAAATTCAATTTTATTTATAATAAGTTGGGGTCTTACACTTACTATTTATAAAATTTAGTTGGTTCATTGTTTTACTTTTATGCCCTTATAATAAATATTCAACCATTACTCTTTTTTTGAAAAAACAACATTCAATGTCATTATTTTTATCACCACATTTAATGTTATTGTATTCTCTTTGGTTAAAGTTCTATGGTTGTGAATTTTAACACGTCAATCAATGAAGTTGAGAATTCTAGTGTAACAAGTAAAGAGTAATTAACTTATTCATTAATTTCATATTAAGGGGTATATGTGGAAAATTTATGTTAAAATTACCACTTAAACTAATTTTCTTAAATTATGTACCAAAAAAAATCAGCCTATAACTAATGGGACGGAGGAAGTAGTATTTATTTTATTTATGTTGGTCACATTCATATATATATATGCCCGTTAGAGGCAGAATTGTAGCGGGTGAACTAACCAATCACAATCACATGCCCGGATTGATTCCGTGACAAATTAGGTTGGTTTAATTTCATACTTCACTTCACCCAAATAGGAGATTGATGGAGATTGGAGTGGCACCAATCATTCATATGCCCAAAAACCGCATCTTCCATTTCTGATTTATAATTCGTGGCCGCCTCCAAATTATACTTGTAAAAAAAAAATAGATTTTCCCACTAACTTTATCACTATTGATTGCTGTATAAATTAATTTGATATAAAAAAAATTATTTCACTATTTTAAAATAAGTTAGATATGTCTAATATTATGTTCCACAAAATACGGAATAATGCTATGATTATAAAAATACAGATACAAAATGATATGACTTAATATATTTAGTCGATCATTTATTATATCTAGTCTATACGACGCACATTATGTATTCAGTTTCATTAATTTTTGGTTCAGCTTTCTTATTTATATTAACATAAATACTATCAAAAATTGTATCCAATGTTAAATATTGTTTAAATCTAAAAACATTCTTAATTATAATAGGAACATTAAAAAGGATATTTTCTATTCGAATAGGAACATAAGTACTATACAAAATTATAAGGATTAAATATATATTATTCATATTTTTATTTTTACCAATTTTATTAGAAAAAATTATCACAATTTTATGTAATTAATTTTAAGATAATATAACACATTATATTATGTCATATAATCCTAATTAAATACACGGATGTTTATATCTATATATATATATATATATATCACAAATAAAGTTAACAATGCTTTTATTATATAAACCAATCGCAAATTATTATTTGTATCCCCGCACGAGATTAGTATTTAAGAAAACTATGGTGCTCTTTGTTAGCACGCAGTTGAAATATCAAAATAAAATCAATTTATCTTTCTTACTCATATTAGTATTAAATAGTATCTAAATTTAAAAATATCTCTATCTCTAATACAAGTAGATTAAAGAAATATCTTTTTCCTATTTAAATTAGTATAAATATTATATAATGTTCATCAATTAAATTTTAAATATTTATATCTCTATTATGAATAGACAAAAGGAAGATCGTTTATTTTATTCCTATCACTTATAATTTCACTCACAATATTTATTATTAATAAATATTTAATCATATAATATTTACAATTGTTTTCTCGAAATCTTGATTAATAATTCAATAAATCATTATGCATGTGTGTTGTAATTCACACGGGTTAATGAACTTGTGTGTTAAAAAAGGTAAAATAAGATGCTAAAAGATATAGGATGGGAGATAATGAAAGAGATAAAAGTAAAAAAAAATACCCATACAGTGAAAATTATGGTAAAATAAAAAAGTAATTTTTATTTATACTAAATTAACTGCCTATTTTCTTCCTCCCAATTTTTATTATATCGATAGGTAGATAAGTAGGTCTAATATTTATAACTAAGGACATTCAAACAGATCGACATTTGTATCCATATTTTTGTCATATTAACTTAATTAATTTTTTACTTTAATTAAATTTCCTAAAGCAATTTTCGATTAGCAATGGTCAAAACTCAAAAGTCAAAATATAGTAATTCAGAATTATTGGCGGTGAGTTTGTCGTATAATAGTAAAATTATTACATATTTATCTTCTAAAATATATTATTTTTATTTATTCATTCGATTCAAAGGTAGCATAGGAGTTTTTGAGCAAATAATAATGCAAAAAGAAAGAAAATTAGAAAACCGCAACAACTTTTGAGTGTGCGTCTGCGGTCTGCATCCTGTAGGGTAGACTGACCATTAATTAGCGGAGTCCTTCTACAGATCCGATTTATTATATTGTATGTATTTAAATTACATTTAAAACGTTATTTTTTATAAAATTATTTAATTAAAATAAATTTTATATATTTTTTAAGAGATACTAAAAATACTAGATTAATATTCCTCTACACTTATTATTGTAATTAGCGGTGTTGCCACCTACCACGTGTATGATTCTATTTTATGCACATGATTGATTTGACTTTTCAACTCTACAGCACACAAACGGACAACTCTTTCGTTTCCTTGTTTCTTAAAAGGAGGAAAATTCCGGCCCATAATTTATAAACTTAAATTTAACTGATGCTTTCAAAAAGAAATCAATAAAAATAACAACTCCTTTGGGTTGTTATAGTACATTAAATATCATAACATACTCATTATTTCTTCAAATTGAAGGTCATAAATTGTAATTTTAACCAGAATATAAAACATGTGTTATATTATTTCTTAAACTAAATATCATAATACTCATTCAAAATCTACAAAAAGATTTTCAGGCTTTAATCTTAAATAATTTTCAAAATTTCATAATTATTGTATAATCAAAATCTCATATTTTATTTTAAATTTCATAGTTAACAACATTTTTAAGTAACTTGCGATATTAATTATTGTATAATCAAAATCAAATAATTTACATTAGTTCTAAATTTTATAATTTGATAAGTAATATTGGAAAAAAGTTAAATGAAACTTCTTCTTTTTTAAAAATAAAAATAAAAGAAAAGGAAAGGAGAGTTGAATTATTATCAGTTTTTGAATATTGCTGCACAACATGTCCAGACAGAATGGCTCTTGTTGGGCCCAAAACCCGGTACTTTGATAAACGGGCTCTTCGGAACTCAGATTGTATTTTCGATTCAGTGGGATCTCTTACCTTGACCCAGACACCCAGTTGACTTTTTATTGGTATATATATATATATATATATATATATATATATATATATATATATATATAACTATAAATTTATATTAATATTAATATATGAGATAAGAGATGGGAATAAAGTAACTCACATATATCTTGGTATTTAAGTCGCAATTCATATTTGTATAAAATTACTCAATATATAATGTTAAACATAATATGCCAGTGTGAATGATTCCTTATTCTTTTTGCACAATAATTTCTCTCTTATTTTTATTTTTTTTATTCTAGAATTGAAAATTGACATTCTTTTTACTATGAACAATAAAATTGTGATCACGTGCGTCTTGCTATTTTAAGAGATTTCATTAATGACGATTTTGACGTTTCATTATTTTTATTTAATGATTAGTTTAACATTTTATTAATTAAAATTAGGGTAAAGGGTCAAAAAAATCTCTGATGTTTACCGCAATGTCCCACTTGCACTCTACACTAAATTTTTTTCCAAAAGTACTCTTAACGTTATATTTTTGGGTCATCCGTACCCCTGTCGTTAACAAAAGACAAACGAATTTAAAATGTGATGACGTGGCATGCTTAAATATAAAATATATTCTAAATAAAATAATATATATCATTTAATCAAAACAAAAAACACTAAAATTCAAAATAAAAAAGCATAACATATTTACATCATTTAATCAAAATAATAAAATTCAAATTATTTTGCTAACTAATCAAAACAACTAATTAATAAGTTGTATAACATATTTACATCATTTAATCAAAATACTAAAATTCAAAACATAACATATTTACATCAAATACTAATTTTAAAAAAATTACTAAAATACTAATTTTAAAAAAATACTAAAAAAAAAGCAAATTAAAAAATACTAAAATTCAAATTATTTTGTTAATTAATCAAAACAACAAAAATTTAAATTACATCATTAAAATACTAAAATCATAATACTAAATACTAATTGATATAAAATTTTAAATTACTAAAATCATAATACTAAATAATATTTTTAAACTATATAAAAATTTGATGATGTAATAATCTATACATAATCTATATATGTTATAAATAATATAAATAATTTGATGATGTAATAATCTATACATAACAAGTATATGTTATAATTTGATGATGTAATAATATTTTAAAAATGTATTAAAAATTCAAATTATATCATAATATTTTTAAATTGATATGATTTTAAAATTAATATTAAAATTATTAAAATAATCATAATACTCAGCTTTTGAATTTTAAAAATATTATTTAGTATTATGATTTTAGTAATTTAAGTATTTTGATTAAATGATGTAAATATGTTATACAACTTATTTTATTTAATTAATTAGTTGTTTTGATTAGTTAACAAAATAATTTGAATTTTATTATTTTGATTAAATGATGTAAATATGTTATGCTTTTTTTATTTTGAATTTTTGTATTTTTTGTTTTGATTAAATGAAATATATTATTTTATTTAGAATATATTTTATATTTAAGCCTGCCACGTCATCACATTTTAACCTCGTTTGTCTTTTGTTAACGTCAGGGGCACGGATGACCCAAAAATGTAATGTTAAGGGTACTTTTGGAAAAAAATAATAATTTAGGGTGCAAGTAGGACATTGGGGTAAACATCGGTTTTTTTTTTTTACCCTTTTCCCATTAAAATTATAACGCATTTAAATGTAGATCATGCATAGATTTGTATGTGTTAGAGCATCTCCAACAATTTCTTCAATCACGTTAAGATACTCAAATAGGTGAGTTAAATCAGAAAAATTATCTCCAACAGCTTATTCAATCTTAGTTATCAAATTTGTATTCATTCTCTCTCTTCAAATCTTCAACCTCATTCTCTCTCTTCAAAACATTTATGAAAGACTAAAAATATATATTTTGCTTGATAATTTGATGTACAACTCATTAAATTGAAAGGACCGACAAAACACAAAATATGAAAAATAATAAATAATGCTCTTCAAACTAGTCAAGAAACTTTAATGTGAATAATTTCTTTTGCTACTTGCTCTTATATATTACTCTATCTTATAAAATATATCAATATGCAAAATTAAAATTGTAATACAACCGTTTGTTTGTTTGTTAGGAAAAAAATTAGATGGAATTGGTTCGGGCTTTTGAGATCAAACCGTTTGTTTGTTGGATATTGGCGGAGACAGTAGACTACAGTACTGGACCTCATAACTGGGATCAGCTAATAAAGAGAGTGAACATTCCAGCGTCACGTGACCAAACTCCTCTTTTTAACCTCATATTTATTCCGTACAATTTTTTTCCCCGCACTGAAACTTCATTTTCCCAATCGACGGCAACCGTCAACTGATTTCACCCCTTCATTTTGTTTACTTGAACGGTACCTACATGATCTTCTATATAACACTCAATCTCTGATCAAATGTGGGGGTTTAATTGCGATTTTTGAGTGTTTGCAGGATTAGGTTGGAAAGTTGAAGAATTCATATGGCGATGTTCGTTGCATATCGTCGATTAACCGGCGGCGGAACGACGTCTATGCGTTGCCCAACTACTACTACTCTGAGATATTACTCTTCGTCCTCCAGGGAGGAAAGAGATACGTTCGGTCCAATTCAAGTACCAGCTGACAAGTTCGTCTATCTCTATTTTTCCTAAAATTGCCTTTTGATGCTTTTTTAATCAATTGTTAGCTATATGAAGCACAGAGATTTTGTGTTTTCACATGCATGTTTTTTTTTAAAAATTTTAACCTTTCACTTTTCCTTGTATGTTGGAATTTGGTTTGTGATAACAATTAAGGATGCAGGTTTTATATTAAAAGAATTCATGCAGTTTCTTTTTGGCATTGTTATTGAATTTTTTGGCTTTGCCCCTTGTGCATTTGGAAAGGAAAAAGAACTTGGAAATAATTATTAGACTTATCCTCCTATAGGGAGATAAAAAACAAGGACAATTTTGTCTTTTATGTTGTCCAATCTGACAAAGGATTTCTTAAAATCTTTCCCTCCTTAATGAAATATCTTGGCTCTGCTCTTGCATCCTGATGGATTTGATGCACTGCAGCCAGATAAAGAAGTTTTCTGTTTAAATTACAAATAGCACGTGATTCCAAATTATTGCCCACTCTAAGTTTAGTATTAGCCCAAAAAAGTATACAGCCTACGGGCCAACATATACCTTCCTGTTATTGTTGGTATCAATTTTGACCTCTAGGTACTAGTGTATGTGCCATTCTTCATGAAGACAGGTGCATGAAGTAATTTGTTACGAAAAGTCACACGACGGGTCTTTTTATTTTGAGAAGGGTGATCATCCTATTATTGGACGTAGACGGTGTGCTACTTCATTTTCACAAACACCGTATTTTGAAGAACATCTCATACTAAGTTACTAACCGACATGTTTAAAGACAATGGAAGGGAAACAGAGAGGAAATGTTGCCACTTTGATGTGCTAGGATCCTTAGAGCTCTTCTCTGGAATTCAAAATATATGGTAGAAGGACCTTATCACAGTGGGAAGGTTCTTCTTCCTTTTTTATGTTGCGTATACTATTTTGTAATTTGATTAAGACACCCATCTAGAGAGCACATAAATTAATAGAAAAGCTTGAAACACATGTACTGTTTACTGCAGAATCTAATGACATGGTGAGACATAAATATGTCATACTTACAATGCCACTTAACAATTTAAAAACATATTTTCTTTCCACACATTTCAGTTTAAGTTATAGACTGTCGATATATATGAAATTCACTTGCATGAGACTTTTTTTTTGATAAGAAATACGTGCATGAGCTCTAAAGTCATTTCTTTGTTATATATTCAGCAGTGATACTCCAAATCTTCTATGGATAATATGTTCTTCTCTAATGTTCTTACGGGTGTCTTTCAGGTTATGGGGTGCCCAAACTCAAAGATCATTGCAAAATTTTGATATTGGCGGTGAACGAGAAAGAATGCCCGAACCTATTGTTCGTGCTTTTGGCATCCTTAAAAAATGTGCCGCCAAGGTCGCTTATTAGTACATGCATGTTTTTCTTCGTTGAGTGTGGTGTTTTAACATTTCGTATTTGTTTACATTTTATTTTAGCGGAGTAGAAAACACGATAATTGGCTGCCCATGACCAGTTTCTGGTTACAATAACAATTGCTAGTTTTATTAAATATATGTTAGTGTTTTTCAAGTTCTGAAACTGATTTAAGTTATTTGCTAACGTTAGAGATGCTTATATATTGTAGGTGAACATGGAATATGGGCTTGACCCATCCATAGGTAAAGCAATAATGCAAGCTGCTCAAGAAGTGGCTGAGGGAAAATTAAATGATCATTTTCCGCTGGTGGTATGGCAGACTGGCAGTGGTACTCAAAGTAACATGAACGCCAATGAGGTGATCAATAATTTAAAGAAATTGACTTGTCAAATAAATCTGATAATTTTCAGATTGTCTATCTCCCTTTGTGGCTTGTTGTTAGAACTTGTAGTTATTTCTTATGCTCCAGTAATCTTTCCGTCATTTGAGTTGCTGTTGATTAATTTGAGAAACATTGAGGGAGTGAAGACTGAATAGGCTTGAAGCCTTGAAGCAAAGGGCGGATCCAGATTGTCTATCTCCCACTCTTGTTTTTTGAAATTTTTTATAAGTATAGGGCTTATATGGTAAAATGGTGCTCCTCCTTACGAAAAAAACATTGGGTCACTTATCAGCAATTAGATATTTCTAATATGTTCTTTCAAATTCAAATTTAGTTTTTTGTTTCCGTGACTTTATTTAATTTTTCTCAAATTTTAAGGTTAAGGTTAATTAAATATCATTAATTTTTTTTTAATTTTGTATTAATTATCTATGAGTAGTTAATTATTTAGTTTTGATTTTTATTTAATTTTGTTCATTCATACTAATTAGTACATTTATGCTCTTTAATTTTACAGCATATATTGAAGTTTTCGGCATGTGTATCATTTGATGTTGTGTTTAAATCATAAGCATGAATTGTGAATATATAAGTTTATTTTAGGACAATACTAGTGGGTGTTTGATATATTCATATTATACAATTTATTATTTAGTTTTTCGAAGTTGTGAATTTGTATTTGATATTTTGAATCAGGATTTTGTTGAACCTACTCAAAAGTCAATTAGTTATGTTTCAATCGAAGAAATAGTATTGAAGAATTATTTAATAGTGACTTCTATGTGTTTTTAATTGAAATTTTTATTAATTTGGTGAGTTTATTAATTTTTTTATTTAGTTATAAGAATGCCCACCCTTGCCGAAATTCCTGTGTCCTCCCCTAGCTTGAAGTGGTTCACCAAGTGCCCTGAACTGCAGGGCACCTGATTTAACATCATTCTACTTGCTAATACTTATGCTGAATTTTCTTGAGAGAGCGTTATTAATCTATCAGAAAAAATACACTAGTTGGAGAAAATTTATTTGCAATCCATGAAAAGGCTTGGATAGCCACATACTCACTTAGTGGTTGATGATGGAGCATGAAAATAAGAGAAGAAAAAAATTAGTATTTTCTTGATCAGCTTTCTTGAGATCTTAGTATATCATGTTATACATGCTAATTATTTAATAAGATGCTCATGATTTCCATCACATTTAATTAAGATGCAGCCAATGTTGATTTTGATTTTGGGCTGGGTGTGTTGCCATAGTAGGCCTTCGTGGGGCGGCTACTTGTGCAATATGAGCCTGATATGAAGCTTGGGACCTGGTTGTTTTCTGCTAGATTTTTTTTTTCCACCAAAAGAGTTCGGATGCAGAATTTTTTTAGATAATGAGTCCAACATAAACTACATGTTCTTATAGTTCATGTGATGTTATTACTGCAATAGAAAGCATTTGTTGAACAATGTTGTTTGGCCATTGATCTAGTTACCAAGTAGAGAGTGCAAAAGCATATTCACTAATCAAAATAGCTTTGTCAAATAGTTTTAAAGGCAAAATTCTTTTGTGTTCACAAGCTAACTGGCTGGATAGAAAGAGAGCAAGTGCTGACCGTAAAATACACATTCGTGCAATTAAGTATTGACTGGAGCCATATAGCCGCTGAGTGAAGAAAAAAAGTACTTGCTCTGATAGAATTAAAATGTTTGCGTGATGACTTTGACTGCTACCATTCATCAATTTTCAATAACTCTATCCTCCTTCAGTTGTAAAATCTTTTTTGTTTGTTTGTTTGTTTTTTATTGTTCATGATGTCAATGATTAAGCCTCTGATGAGGAATTTTTATTTATTTATTTATTGGCATTTCTCTGACATGCTTGATAGTTCTATTTTATTTAAATTGTCATATCCATTGACTTTTTCAGGTTATTGCAAATAGAGCAGCTGAAATTCTTGGCCATCAGAGAGGTGAAAAATTTGTGCATCCAAATGATCATGTTAACAGATCACAATCTTCTAATGATACATTCCCAACTGTAAGCCTTTCAAAGAATCTCTTAAATTATTTTCAAGCACGTGTAAATTGTTTGATCAATTTGCAATACTGAATCATTAATTTCTAGCTGGTTCTATTAAGTAATTGGTTATTTTCTCTTTATCTTAAAAATAAGTAACCGATTGTTTGGTTTCCTTTATTATGTACAGGTAATGCATATTGCAGCTGCAATGGAAATCAATTCAAGATTAATACCAAAGTTGAAACAGTTGCATACTACTCTACATTCAAAGGTTGGAATTTAGTTCTTCCACTCACATGTGCTCTAGTTATAGATCATGGTTTATACACATGATGTGTTTATTATAAGTAGACACCTACAAAACATGCAAGTAAATATTTGCTTTTATAAAGTACAAAAGGTAATGGGTTCTTTGAAAGTTTTTCTCTATTTTTCTTTATTCCAAATCAATTAGTCATTATTACTTTGTTTGTGATGGAACTTAGTTTCCAAGTTTGGATAGCTCATGAAGAACTTTATTTATGAAACTTAATATTCAAAACTTTATGTAAATAGTATTATCTTATATCCACATTCAATTTTCAAAAGGCTTTGTTGAGTTGATTTGAGTAATCCTATATCCAAATTCCCAAAAAGTTGTCATACAACTCAAGATTTAAAGCCTAGAGAAGTCTCATTGACAACATACCATATGAATGTTAGTTTTCTCTAGAGCCAGGCCACACAAAAGTACAGGTTTTAAAATACAATTAGTAGGTTATTCTCCAGGATTTTTGTCCCTCAAGATTCATTCTTAGTATGTTAATAGCAGCACAACTCTAGGTGTAGTGGCTTTATTATTTGTCTGATTAAAGGCCTAAATTTGCTTAAGGTTCCTCTTCTTAAAGTTCCGTTCACCCTGGAATTTCTTTTTGTGAAGTGAGGCTGAACTGCTCTATCCTATTCAAGCTTCTGATTCAGCATTAGTTTGTCACTTTAAACTTAGGAAATTGTCTTAAAGTTTTGCTGTTGTCATCTTAAAGCCATTCCGCCAAGCTCTTGAAGAGAAATTTAAATCGACAAGATTGCATATAGAATATTCTTCATCATTTGTAGTCATTCATCAATTCATTATGTAATGGTTGGGCATCATCTTTCCTCTTCAAACTGGTCATGATTAATTGTTTTTGCAACAGATCTGGCCTCTGCGATCAAGCTTCTGTGTTTGTGTGTGCTAACCTTTTTGTATCATGTCATGCCTCTCTAATTGTCAGAAGTACTATTATTAGGCTACTATCAGAACACAAGGGATCTACTAATACTACTTGTTCTGCTGCTTATGTTGTTACCAGTCAGTTGAATTTAAAGATATTGTTAAAATTGGACGTACGCACACTCAAGATGCAACACCTTTGACACTTGGACAAGAATTTAGTGGTTACACTACCCAGGTAAGCTTATGTTACTGACCCTTTCGATTTTATTTTACAGAAGTTAATAACGGGATGATAATACATGATTTATTATGTCGGAAGGGACAGATGAAAGTATGCTCTGTTTTTGCAGGTGAAGTATGGAATTGATAGAGTAATGTGCACCCTCCCTCGCATGTATCAGGTTAGCTACTAATGCTTATAATGTTTTAACTGCTGCAGTATGCTCCTTCTCCTCTTCCCTCCCACCCCCTTTGTCTTTCCTCTTTATTTATAGGTCTAACAAATTGAATGTCACATGAGCAGCTGGCACAGGGTGGCACGGCACAGCTGTAGGGACTGGATTGAATGCAAAGAAAGGGTATGCATTTCTTTTTTTGTAAAAGTGGAAGTCAATTATATGGCCTTGTTGGTTGGGATAATCTGTCCTGTAATCCTGTCCATTCTCACAGTTATCTTACTGGATTTCCATTCTTTTGGCTTCAAGTTACTTTTATGCCATCAGCTCTCTACGACTCGCAGACATTCATTGTTCTCGTTCAACATGTATTTTCCTTTTATGGGAATAAAACTATGTATATGGTTTGCTAATGATTTATGAAATATGCTGCTTTCTTTTCTCGATGTAGTTTTAGCAATTCCTGATTTAGTTAGACTTCCCTTGTGGAGTTTGTCTCTGAAAACAAAATGTAGATTAAGAGTATGGGAGGCCTCCTTATGGTATTGAAGCCTAGGGTATCTTTTAAGATTTAGGAAATATCCTATTTCTAGAATTAATATTTCGTTGCTATCTAATAGTTGTCCAAATTAGAGTTGCAAGATACTATTATTGACCTAGCGAACCATGTATTGGTACTTGGCGTTCCCAAACTTGTTACTCTTACGTACCAGTTCTCTAAATTTAGCATTACCGAAATATTTGTTTTTGTTTTATTGCATTAGATTTTAAGAGAATTACTAACCATAAACACTCGAGTAAAACTATCCCATCATACCACATTTTAGCCTATGTAGCGTGCCACATACCCGTATCGGTTCCACGAACTGAAGCGTACCACATTCCAGGTAACACCGGTCCAAATCCAGGAGTCTTTTTTCCATGGATCATGTGATATTGTTTTGTTGGATGATATATAAGTAGGCATACATAATGACTATTTAAATTTTATAAAATTGTCTCCAAAAAGTGTCTTTTTTAAAAATAAATTGTGTATAACTTTCATGTTCAGTGTGTTACCTGTTTTGGATGCTCCAGAACATACTTTTTTCCTTATTAAAAAGATAGCTTTTCATACAGGTTTTACAAAATATAGGATAGGGACCTGTATAGAATTGAAAGAGTCCTTTTCAATATATGATTTACACCAAACTGGGAATTAGAAAAAATTCCATCTTAAATTCCCAGACATGCCCACAAACACTTGAATGGAATATAGAATCTTAATATTCATATCCATGTCTCATTCCCATATTACATTCTCCTGTGCTAAACATAGTCTTGTGGTCTCTGCTGATTTTGCATTTGGTATATATTGTCTGGGGATGACAACCTTACATAGACATTTCCAGGGATTTGTTTCACAATTATATAACAGAGTCAATTTGCCTCGTGAAGTTATCAAAATGATCTGCATATGGAAATATGTTGCATGTCTCACTTTTAGAAAAAATCTCATCATCTTTGTGATGTCAAAGAAATACTTGTACATATAGATATTTTGATTATATATGAGTTTGTGGATCATTTATCACTACTGTTAGTCCATTCCCAAAAATAAATAAATAAACCAGAACTGAATTACTCGTCATTTCAGTTTCACCAATAATTGGGAAGACTATTTCTTTTACCATTTTTTAAAAATGTTCTCTTTTAATCCATTTTGTTTATTTGCCTCCTTTGGTCTTACATTGTTCAGGATTGGCTGTTATTCAGGTTTGATGTTAGGATTGCTGCAGCAGTAGCTGAGGAAACAAAATTACCATTTGTCACAGCTGAAAACAAGTTTGAAGCACTGGTTAAATATTTATTTCCATGATTTTTTTATTCCATGCGTTCCAAAATATATGATCACTTGCCTTTGTATAAGGCAAGTGATCTTATATTTTGAAACGGTGGTAGTATTTATTAGTTTGATAAGAGGAGATCTCTTTTTTCTTACTTTAACACTATATCTTGTTGTTTACCACAAAATAGTTTATGTTCATTTATTTCCTATTGTAGGCTGCACATGATGCTTTTGTTGAAACTAGTGGAGCGCTAAACACAGTTGCTGTTTCTCTTATGAAGATTGGAAATGACATACGGTTGTTAGGAAGGTATATATTGGTACTTGGTAGGATTGCAGTACCGATCTCTTCATCATATATTCTTATTGCTTTATTTGTGATTTAACATCCCTTCCTTTTCCAGTGGTCCACGCTGTGGTCTTGGCGAACTCGTTCTTCCTGAAAATGAACCTGGCAGCAGTATTATGCCTGTAAAGTCCTTACTCCCAATAACAGTTCAAGAATGAGAAAAAGAATTTTATTTATAGACTTAATACCTAAATGTAAAGTTTTCTGTCCCTTTGATCTTATTCTTGAGAGTTAAGAGCTTACTCCATTTCAGGGGAAGGTGAATCCTACTCAGTGTGAGGCTCTTACAATGGTCTGTGCTCAGGTAAAATAAGTGTCACAGTTAAATATAAAGTCCTAATTGATTACTCATTAGCAAATTGTTTGGGATTTGTTAGTACATCTATATGTCATAGGAGTTTTATTTATTATTTATTTTATAGATAAAAGTCATACTAGTCATGTAATTTACTAACACATAAATAAAATGACATTTCTGAAAATAGTTTTCTTGGTGTTTTGATTTGGCAGGTTATGGGAAATCATGTGGGCATTACTGTGGGTGGTTCAAATGGCCATTTTGAGCTGAATGTCTTTAAGCCAATGATTGCTAGCTGTCTCCTACATGTACGTAGCCTTTTCCTTAGAAGAGTGTTGTGATTATTTGGTGCGTCTACTTATACGCATTAAATGATAAGCTGTGAGACATTGAAAATTCGAATCTGGTTTGAGAGGGTTTCCTGGTAATTCACTTGGTACTGGACCTTTATTTTAAAAACCAGAAAGCTATTTGGTTACCACTAATCAAAACTACGTATGTGTGCTCGCGTGGGTATATATATGCAATCAAAGAGTTGCTCAATCTGGAGTGAATAACGGAATAACATTGTTTCTTTGATTCTTTCACACGGGGGAATTTGGGTAGAGGTTTTTGGCAAAAGCCAGTGAAAAAAGAAAACATACGTAGCTTGATAAATCCTAACAGCCTGATTGATTAATCGGTGACCGCATTAGAGATTGATAAAACCCAACAAGCATAATAGGTTAATGGTGACCTCATTGCAGAGGCCATTTATGTAGTTGGATCAAACATGCATGCTTGACGCATAGAACTTTCTGGCTTTATGAGGGGATTTGCTTTTCTTTTCTTTTCTTTTTTTTAATATTAAATATCTATCATTTTTGGAAAAAAAGTTAAAAAGAATCAATACCAAGGTGGACGAAATGAAAATAAATTTATTTTGATTTCAAATATCTACTTCTTTTTGGCTATTAATTGTAACAACTAATAACAAATGAATCGTCAATTATATACTCGGTCTTCATATTACTTTGTAGGACTAATTTGTCATTTTTCATTTGAAGAGTTATAATATGGGACCAGAAAATGGTGATATGACATTAGCATAGTAGTCATAACAGTAGCTGTAGTAATACTAGTAATAATAACACCAATATCAATAGAATAATAAAAATTCTAAGTACAGATCAAAGTACCATTTTTGTTCCCTTTCAACCTGGAAGTGGTGCCTCAGTAGGCTTTGGTTCCAAGCCAGGGTTCATAACCATGTTATAGAATATTAAGTGATATATTTATTTAATGGCGAGTGTTAGCAGGTTTTTTTTGGGAAAACTCTCTTTAGTCTGGTGATGAATGTAATATCTTCTCCATCATATTTGCCTTCACTCATCTCGTCTTTTTGATACATTGATCAGTCATTGAGATTGGTAGCGGATGCATCTGCTTCTTTTGAAAAGAATTGTGCAAGGGGAATTGAAGCCAATAGGGAAAGAATTTCAAAACTACTACACGAGGTAATTTGATACAGGTTAACTGAAGTTTGGATTTTGTATGGCAAAACTAAAATAAAGATTTCATGCTTTCTTTCAATGAACCGATCTGTATGGTGTTGCAGTCACTGATGCTTGTCACTTCCTTAAACCCTGTAAGTTTTATTAATATAGTAGTAGTAGTAGTAGTATTTTATTTTACACTCGTATGGATGCCTGTCTGAAACTGAATTATTATTATTAACTCATATGCTGTTGAATTTAGAAAATCGGCTATGACAATGCTGCAGCAGTTGCCAAGAAAGCCCACAAGGAGGGAAGCACTCTGAAGGTCATGATTTATTTTTAGACCTGCTTGGTTTTAGAGTATGCTCTGATATGGAAATTTTCTACTGCAGGAAGCTGCCCTAAATTTAGGAGTTCTCACCAGTGAAGAGTTTGACGAACTTGTAGTGCCAGAGAAAATGATTGCTCCCTCTGACTGAACTCACCTACCCACTTGAATAAATCTGCCCATCTCAAGTCACCATAGAAATAAAGATCCAGAGTTGATTTTCTTTTTCTTTGGGAACGACTAAAATTAATAATAATATATTTGACATAGGACTATGAATTCCAATTGTTTTGTTTGTTTTTAAATAATTATTATTTATAAGATAATAATATAATCTTAAAATTATAACTCCATAAATTATACTCCACTAATATCAAACAAATATAGCCTACGTCTATAAATGAGTATTGCATTAAAACGTGTGGTTCATCTAACTTTTATCAGATATATATGTCTGAGTCTCTCTTTCAATATATAGTCAGTTTATACTTACTAATTGACAAATAGCAAAAATAGATTTAATAACTAAATAATTTCAAATAGAGCATTTCATTAACTCATGATTGGCCAAATAGTGATCATGCTAATTTATTTTAGATTATCGCAATCGTTAATTTCATCTTATAAATTATTTTAGTTAAATATTTTTACATTTATTTTAATTTAAAAATTAATATAGTGTCAAATATTTTTATTTATAAATTATTATTTAAAAATAACTTATAAATTATTTTAAATTTCAACTTATAATTCGTTTTAAATATTTATGCTTTTAAATTATGTTTTTATTTTATTTGCCAACTAATTTTAATTCAATTTTTTTTAGTAAAATTCACTTTCACAACCAAAAAAAGTGAAAAACAAAACTTCTTAAATTTGACAATACGTGGAATAATATATTCTCCATAGAATTAACATTGAAATAAAATAAAGACTGAAGAAAGAAGCACCAAAACCCCCTAATTATCCAATTTACTAAAAAAAAACCTCTCCCTCCAATTTTCTTACATCCCGTCACCCTTTGCACAGCAGAACCATTTCCGAAATCAATATTTGGTTTTAAAATATATTATACTCCTATTCCGAAATTTTAATTTTGTCAATATAACACTATCCTATTACTTTAATATTTATTGCATAATAATCAAGTCTTCTTCAGATTTATAAATGAGAAGCATCCCCTTATATATATATCTTGGGTCATACAATCAATGATTAGGGTAAAATTTAACGAAGGCTTAGGATCGACTATGTAGAATTAAGCATCTAAATATTTATTACATAGGTAAATTTCAAAGAAAACCTAATATGTATAAAAAGATTATAAGAAATGCCAATCAACTATTTATGTGATGCACAATAAAAGTTTGTATTGCCCTGAAAAAACTAAAAATAAGAATTTGTAAAAAATATTAAGTTGAGTAAAATAAGAATAAGTAATATTAATATAATAAAAATGATAATAATAATAATAATTTGTTTAAACATAAAACTCAGATTTAAGCAAAGCTCGTGCATAATTTTGACTACACGTGGAAGTAAACAAATTAAAGAGAGAAATAAAAGACCGAATGAAAGAAAAAACCCTAATTAGCCAATTTACAAAAAAAAAATAAAAAAATCATCTTCCGTTGCACACTCCTCTCCCTCCAATTTCCTTACATAGCTCTGCAACAGCAGCAGCAGTAAGTCACTCTCTTCCTCAACTCTCTTCTTAGACAAACAATGGGGCACAAATAAGAATTGTTGATTTTCTCTCTCTTCTATCAATTCTGTGGTACCGTCTCTATAAACTATCCTTTTTATGTTATTTGTCTCGTGATTTTAGAACAGATTGCTTAAATTAAAACACTTTGGTCAAGTTACCTTGCCTTGGATTGTTTTAATTAGGGAAAGATGGAGTCTTGCGTGGATTCGAGCCATGGACAAGAATTATCGAGGTAAATACTTCCACTTGAATTTACATTGTTTTAAAAATTGATCATCTTTGTGAAATTATAAGAGTTTGGCTTGAAGAGGTTTAGTATTTTAAAATTAAAAGAACTTGTAATAAGTTCATTCACATATACATTGATCATTGTTTGGGGAATTTCAATACTCCAATTGGGTATATGTTTTTTTGTTGCTTGAACTTTCTATTCTGACACTGTGCTTGCATTGTAGCTTGGAAGTTGACGACAGCAACGCAATCATGATACCAGGAAAGAAGAATAATAAGAAAGGAACGAAAAGGGTATATAATGCAGAGTAGTTTCTTCTCAGCCCCTCATTCTAACATTCTAATACTATAAATGAGTTTGCCTTCTCTTATTTTCCTCTTTTAAAGGTTTCCGGAAAGCCGAAGACAAACAAAAACACTGAGATGAGCAAGTCCCAAAAAAGAAAGCTGAAGAAACTTCAGGTGTGTTGTGCTTGCTTGTTTTTTCTTTCCAGCTTGTCTGGTTTATTTTTTCTCATTTTGGTTGACTTGATTTCTTAATTGTAGGATGACAAGGAGAAGGAACTTCTTTTTTCAAAGAGTATTGAGACCTTGGAGTATGATTCTACTTTGGCCCTTCTTAAATTTTTAATCCCTGTTATAGACCTTATCTTGATATGGGCATGGAATGTTTAATGGGTATTGTTGTTATCTTCATTTTCAGGAAGTACAAAATTGGAGAGGATGCATATTCACTTATGTGGTCATCAAGAAATCTGGGCCAGGTTTTTGTGACTGCTAAAATATTATGTCTAAAGATAGATAATTAAAGAAGAAAAAGAGAGGAGAGTTAAACGGCTATATATTTTCCGTATCTTAATGACTTTTAAGTATACAAACACATCTATTGTAACCCAAGATCATAAGACAATCTAACAAGGACAGAATTTACCCAAAACACTCGAACTCTGTGGAATTAGCAGGCTAGCCAACATCCCCAAAAACCTCCCTATTCATCGACTGGATCTCTAAGTGACCAGCTGGTCATTTACGGAATACTCTTTGCTCCTCTCTACTTCATAATCTAACTCAACTCTTTCACATGGAAGCAGGATCTTCTTGGATTTTTTAAAATTATCTTTCCTGTATCTTTGTAGGTTGAAACTGTTCGAGAAAAACGTAGGAGGGGAGTACAGTTTTCTAAGGCTGGTTTAGAATTGCCAAATAATGACCGGCCTATCAAGAGAAAGGCTAGTGACAGTACATGCGAAATTGAATCTGATTCCGACACGGTACAGTTAAGACAAATGTGCAACGACAGTGACTCTTCCTGTCCCGTGATAGGTGAAAGAGAAGTCCTACACGATATTTCTTTTTGTGGCAGTGGTGCTGTCTGTGTTAATGGATACGAAGCTTCCATGTCAGTTCAGGAAACTTCCTATGAGAATAATGAGACATCAGTGCTAGGAGATCTGCAGAATTCTTTGTCCATAAGTAGTTCTAATGTAACAGAAATGGAAAAGTCAACGGTAAGCTTGAATATATACTTGAATGCTTATTAAAGATCTGACATTGATTTGTTAAGGGCCTTAAGACACATTGTTGTTAATGCATATACTCTGTAATACTTCTATGTTATATGATAACTGTCAACTGTTATCTACTAAAGGGGGCCTGAGGACTTAATATGAAACAGGATACGATAAATGAATATCCAAAAGGAAATCTCAGCAGTATGAGCAATCTGGCTGGTGGTAATCCACACAGAGCTCTAACTGCCCCAATTGTAGTACATGTATCAAGACCAAAGGAGCTTGAGAATAAAAGGAAGGACCTACCAATAGTCATGATGGAGCAGGAGATAATGGAAGCTATCAATGAAAATATTAGTGTTATTATATGCGGGGAGACAGGTTGTGGTAAGACTACACAAGTTCCTCAGGTTAGCTAAGTCTGATGGTTCTTTAGTCTGTGCTGACATTCAAAGTTAGATATTCTGCTTTCATAATGGTCTTAACACTGGCCCTGGCTGGTTTCTTACAGTTCCTTTATGAGGCTGGCTTTGGTTCAAGTCAGTGTTCAGTACACAGTGGTATGATTGGTGTTACCCAACCGCGCCGTGTCGCAGTCCTTGCGACTGCCAAACGGGTGGCGTTTGAGCTTGGTCTTCGTCTAGGTAAAGAGGTTGGCTTTCAAGTTCGGTATGACAAGAGGATTGGAGACAGTTGCTCCATCAAGTTTATGACTGATGGAATTTTGCTTCGAGAACTTCAGGTTTTGCTTTTTGTCAGGGCTACTTTTGTTTAATACATGAATTATCAACTTTCTTAACTGATATGTTTTCATTGATAAATCTATTTACAATTTGGTGCATATGGATGCAGAATGATTTTTTATTAAAGCGGTATTCGATCATAATTTTGGACGAGGCTCATGAGAGAAGTCTTAACACAGACATACTTATAGGAATGCTTTCTCGTATTATACAAGAGCGTCAGGTGAGGCCCAGGAAGTACTTCTCTTAATCATGTCTCTTCTTTTCTTTTATTAATTTCTGCACTCATCCACTTACTTTGTGTTTTAATGGCAGAAAATATACGGGGATCAAGTAAATCATGAGATCCTTTCAGGGGGAAAAATAAGGCCTGAAAATAAGATATTTCCACTAAAGCTTGTGCTGATGAGTGCCACCATGCGAGTTGAAGACTTTGTGTCTGGGAGAAGAATATTTTGTGAACCCCCACCTGTAATAGAAGTTCCAACTCGACAGTATCCGGTGAATGTACACTTCTCGAAGAGAACAGAGATTGTGGATTATGTTGGTCAAGCCTATAAAAAAGTCTTGTCAATTCATAAGAAACTTCCATCTGGCGGCATTCTTATTTTTGTGACTGGTCAAAGGGAAGTAGAATACTTGTGTCGAAAGCTCCGTAAAGCTTCTAGGGAAATGGTTGCAAATAGTTCAAGACGAATTAGTGACAAACCTGCAGTGTCTCAGGGGAATTCCATTGAGGATCATGATATTGATGAAATAAATGAAGCATTTGAAATTCAAGGAAACTCAAGCCTCCAGCAAACTGACAGATTTAGTTCGTTTGATGGTGATCATGGTGATTTATCTGAGGATGAGTCAGCTTTTTCTTTTGATTCAGATAAAGACAGTGATCTGGAAGTTTTTAGTGAGGATGAAGATTTACGTAATCAGAACAATCTGGATTCTAGTGGGAAGCTTGCGGATATCTTGAGAGAGGATGAAAACCTTGCTTCACTGAAGGCTGCTTTCGAAGCTTTGGCTGGGAAAGGTAAATTGAAGACTGATACTGAAGGAAAAGAAGCTGCACCCGTTACTTCAGGAGGCTTGGACCAGTCCAATACTAGCTTGTGGGAGAAAATGAGGGAAACAGATGGCCCCCCTGTGAGTGCGATGTGTGTTCTGCCCCTTTATGCAATGCTTCCTGCATCAGCACAGCTTCGAGTATTTGATGAGGTGAAGGACGGAGAGCGCCTCATTGTTGTTGCCACAAACGTTGCTGAGACCTCTTTAACTATACCAGGGATAAAGTATGTTGTGGACACTGGAAGAGAAAAGGTCAAGATCTACAACTCCTCCAATGGAATGGAAACATATGAAGTACAGTGGATAAGCAAGGCATCTGCTGCTCAACGCACAGGTAGAGCTGGAAGAACAGGGCCTGGCCATTGTTATCGTCTCTATTCTTCTGCCGTCTTCAATAATATTTTTCCTGATTTCTCAAGTGCTGAGATTTCAAAAATACCTGTTGATGGTGTTGTCCTTCTTATGAAATCCATGGGTATTGATAAGGTATGTCTGTCCCAATTTGAGGTCTGTGATCATACTACAGTTGACCCATTCCTAATTAATAATCGTGGGAGATCAAAAAATTATTAATTATTAAAAGCGTTTGTTATAAATTTTATACTCCTATATGCGTTCGTTGATGATATATATATATATACACCACGGATCAGGTCCGGACTTCCGGACCTGATCAAATCCGGACCCTATTTTTAAAAAAAAAATTTGCTTTTTTTTTTAAAACAACTAATTTTTTTTTTTAATATTTTATGGAACTGAAATTTTTCCATAATACAATGTTTTGAGCGTGATTTGGATACGTATAACAAAAAATGTCTGTATCCAAAACACTGTATTATATAAAAATTCCAGTTCCATAAAATATTAAAAAAAAAATTAGTTGTTTAAAAAAAAAAAAGGCCCGGTTTTGGTCCGGTCCGGGAGTCCGGACTTGATCCGGCCTCTATATATATATACCTACATATATACAAAAGAAGATTGTATCCATGTTTTATTTACATATATTCTTATTATTTGTGAAAAAATTGCTCCTGCATAATAGATATAGTTTACAATATGTTCTTTTTAATAATTATCTTATTTTCCCAATTGATATTTTAATAGTCATTACTATTAAAATAGTCACTATAACCAAATCTATATTAAGAATGTACTAGTGTGTAGTTGTGGAGTCAATTTTTTAAAAAAATTGAACTTGTGATCTCTATTTTTTTTTTTTATTCATCTTTCTAAAAAATTATAGCTTGATTTAGTAGATGCTGTATTTCTGAGTTTTCAAATATTCCAGGTTGTGAATTTCCCATTTCCAACTCCTCCCGAGGTTACTGCCTTAGTTGAAGCAGAGCGCTGCTTAAAGGTTCTTGAAGCACTTGATACTGATGGAAGGCTGACATCCCTAGGGAAAGCTATGGCACATTACCCCATGAGTCCTCGACACTCCCGGATGCTCCTGACTGTTATTCAAATAATTAAAAAGGGTAAAGGCTATTCCCGGCCAAATATAGTTCTTGGCTACACTGTTGCAGCAGCTGCAGCTTTGAGCTTGTCAAATCCTTTCATTACGCAGTTTGAAGGAAATCATACGGATACCAATGGCTTGAAGCATGATGAGAAAACTAGTGCTGCAGGTTGCAACAAAGTTTTAGACAAGGAAGAAAAGTTGAGGAAAAAGAAACTAAAAGAAACTGCTAAAGCGTCTCGTGCAAAATTTCTAAACCCTACTAGTGACGCTTTGAGCGTGACTTATGCATTGCAGAGCTTTGAACTCTCCGAAAGCCCCATAGAATTCTGCACTGACAACGGGTTATATCTTAAAACCATGGAGGAAATGTCCAAGCTTAGAAAACAGCTACTTAAACTAGTATTTAACCAAAATTTGAGCAATTTCCAGCAGGATTTTTCATGGACTCATGGAACCATGGAAGATGTCGAATGCGCTTGGAGGGTTTTTTCTGATAAACAACATTTGTTATCAAATGAGGAAGAGCTCTTAGGCCAAGCTATCTGTGCTGGCTGGGCTGATAGGGTTGCTAAGCGGACTAAAGGATATTCGGGCATGTCAGATGGAGATAGAAAAGTTAATGCAGTTCGTTACCAAGCTTGCATGGTGAAAGAAACAGTTTTCCTCCATCGTTGGTCAGCTATTTCTAAGTTTGCCCCTGATTTTTTAGTATACAGTGAATTACTTCATACAAAACGACCTTACATTCATGGTGCAACAAGTGTGAAACCAGAGTGGCTTGTTAGATATGCAGGCTCTTTGTGCACTTTTTCTGCTCCACATACAGATCCCAGACCCTATTATGAACCTCTAAGCGACCAAGTTTTGTGTTGGATGACTCCAACTTTTGGCCCTCATCTATGGCAGCTCCCACTGCATAGTTTTCCCTTAAAAGATGATATGCGTCGGGTTGCTGTATTTGCTTGTGCGTTGCTGGAAGGCACAGTCTTGCCATGCCTAAGATCCATCCAAAAGTTTCTTGCAGCTGCACCTGCTATAATTCTGAGGCCAGAATCATCAGGACATAAACGAGTCGGAAATCTTCTTTTTAAGTTAAAGACCAAGTTTAGAACAATTGATAGTTGTGTCATGTTAAGAGACGTGTGGGATGAAAATCCTGGTGAATTGTATCCTGAAATTCGGGACTGGTTCCAGGAGGGATTCCATTATCGATTTGAAGAACTTTGGGCAGAGATGCACCGTGAAGTTCTTTTAAATCCCAAAGAACGTTTTGCAAAGAAAGCTAGAAGTAGAAAGAATCTCCGTTATGAGAGATGAAATATATTTTTCAGTTAACTACAACTTCTGGATTTTGGTTCACAACTGTAGGAGTGTTTCTCTAAAGCTTAGAAAGTAGAAATGAGCTCCGCACATCGAAGAATATTCTGGGAAAAATTCTTATATGCAATGAAAGGGCTACTTTGGTAATTTTTTCAAACTAATTTTCTATTTTTTTAAGAGACCGGTACTTGTACTTGTGGTAGTTAATTGGCAATTGCGCTGCTTATGTTTTCTTGAGATTCTCTATTATTGATTTAATAATTTTGAGATTTTAACTTATAGAGTTTTGATCACGTTGTCACTTTTCTATTCAAAAGTTGGTCTAGCTGTAGTGAACAGAGTGAGAAGCTAATTTTAATCATGCAAATACGCAATTGTTAGTCATGGTCATGCCTACCTCAACTAGTTTGGGATAAAAGGCATTGTTGTTGAGTTACTCACCCTCACCGTAGTCATGCGTTTGTTTTGTAAACCACAAATTCTGGTATTGCTTTTCAGAAAGGGAAAAACTTTGTGATGACTAGTCTGGACAGCCTCGACTAAAATGATCGTAACTCCTCATAGAACGGTGCAAATTAGGCTCCGCGTGTTGTTGAAAATTAGAGTCACCTTTCATCTATGTATGCTCCACGTCTGGTTCTATCTTAGAAGTGGAAGTTTATTATTTGGAAATCAGCTAGATTTTAATTCTGCTTCAATTACAACAGCTTGTAGTTACGGACTGATTTTGGAAATTGTCATGAGGCTTTTTGTTGCCAAGTCCCCTTTCCAGAAGTGTCTCTCTCTCTCTCTCTTCTTTTATTTTTAATTTAATTTTTTTTACAGATTTGGTTAACTAAAAAACTTTAAGCTGAGTACTATTTAGTTTGTTTTCTTATTTTTAAAGTTTTTTGGTGTTTGCCAAGTAAAAGACTTTAAGCTGAACATTATATTAGCTTTTGGTTTTACAGATCAAAAATTAAATTGCTAGTATAAGCATGGAATCAGGGGTTAGGAAAGGTGAAGGGTATTTTAAGTTTGCAACTTATAAAAAGAATGATGAAATGTAAGAGATTGGTTAGGTTACATCTGCAGTATTGAACATCTTTAGTAAACATGGGATAGTATAAAACTTATGATTCTCCATATTTAAAGGATTGATTATCTGTTCAAAGTGGCCATCAGATTACTGCTATGGGATATTGATTGTGGCCTTGTATGGTTCTCATCTTTGAAATTGTTTAAACTTAGCAACTTATGTTACTAGAGTACTACTACGTAAATACATGGATATTTTTCTACTGATATGGGTACCCATACATTGTGCCATCATCTACCATTTTTTTCTTTTAACAACTCTTGTTCCTTTCTTCTTGCAGCGTTTTTTGATGACATCTTGTCTTGTGCCTTCCTTCTGGAGTAGTCTAATGGAGGATGTAGCCATTGAAAAATTAGCTCAAGTACAGTGGTTTATTCTTATTTAGTTGTTTTTTGGTCTCCATATAGTCCATGTTGATCAAGGGTATTTCCATGTAAACCAAGAGTACACTCTGATTGATCGCTTCTGGTGATGGGACGTCTCCCACCAAATCCTTGTTCATGTGGTTGATTTCACTAAATTTTCCAAGTCTCAAACTGCATCTGCTGGAAGCAATGCTCCATTTACAACTGGTATGACCAAGTTTAATTGTTCTTCCAAAGATTCCTTTCATAGATTGCCTTAGCTCAGCCTTTGATAAATTATTAGACAACTCCTTTACCTTGATCCTATAACACGATGTTTGTATATATTAGTTAGTTTTGGAAATCTCATGGGAGGTAACGTTTGGATAGAGAGTGAGGGCCTCGGCAAGGCAAGGGTACACCATAGTTCCTTCCATTCGTTGGAATCTGCAATAATCCAACAATGCAACAACTAACTACAGATGAGTACATTAAGGTAGTGGAGATCTCATCAGACTGAGATGAGTACATCAAGGTAGTGATGATATTGATGTATCTCAGCCAATGCACATGTTTATAATCCGTAATTATAGGTTTTTAATGCTTGCTTATGAGGACACTAGAAACTAAAAAAATTCTTTTAGAGGCCATTTAATGGAAGGAGCCAAAAGCCCAAAAACTACTTTCCTTCTAACCTCCATTATAGTGGAGGATTTCACACAGCTTAATTTCACAAAGACACCTCTCGGCATGGCTTTGGTACTTACTATTTCATTTCTTAAATCAAAATCTTAGCACTATGAAAATAGAAAGGTCAGCATGAAATCATTAATCATTAATCATTAAACAATGTCCATGTTTATGGGCATTGTCAGTTGCAACGTATAACAGAGTTTAAATCTGAAAAGGGGAATGATGCATAGGAACAGAAAGACAAAACCATACGAGAATTAAGTCTCCAATATAACTTAGTATTAATATTACATCCCTTCCATCTAAACATTAGTGACACTGTTAACAAAATAAATAAAATGCCATACAGATCAAGAACACTAAACTGCCACGCTATGGAGGGCATCCAGTTGATTCGGGGTTCCTCATCTGTCATGCTCATAATTGAAGCTCTCACTTCTTTGACTTCTTTGATACCCTGTAAGCACAAACATGATTTAGTTAAGAACATATTTTCAGTAGGCATTTAAATCTCTCTGACAAATCTGCTGAAATACTTACTGGGTCTGAGTGGTAGGAGCAGCTGGTGGTGGGGCTTGTGTTACTTTCTGTTGTGGTCCCTGTTTATATTCAAGGAAACAAGAACAGTCTCGCTCAGAATCCAATCAACATAATTTTTTTATCTGTGCACAGATGCTAAAAGCAAGGCAGCTAAAAAGGTTTGGATCAATATTGCTTTGTATTGTTTAAAATAGGAACCTCCAAGGATCATCTCACATTACCTGGGCTAAGCGTTCCTCCCTCCTAGCATTCTTTCTCTCCCTGCTTGCCTTATTTTTTGCTCTCTTAGCCTCAAACTGGTCAGACAATGTCTTCTCCCTAGCCTTCTCTGCCTTGGTTTTGTGTATGCTCTCCATCAGCACACGCTTATTTTTGTAAACATTACCTTTGACTTTCATGTACATATCATGATACATGTGCTTGTCAATCTTCTTCGCTTCCCTATACTTACGGAGCAAACGCCTAAGAACTCTCATCCTCCTCATCCATAGAATTTTAGTTGGCAACCTTGCCTCCCTTGTACTTACCTGTGTAATGAATCCATAAGTTTAAAAAAGTTGTATGTTATAGAGAACATAACAATTAGAAAAGCTTTACTTTTCATGAAGATAATACTTTTATTTCTTAATCCAACTCTGAGAAAGAGATATTATGGAGTTCCTTTAGCTATTACTACTCATGTGTTATGAAATGCATAGGGAATGCTATGTATGATGAGATATCATTGATAGAAAGCCAACAAAATATTTATCTCAAATCTCAGAATCTAAGGTTCGTAACAAATAATACATTTTTCTGTTGAACATTATACGTATTTGTATTGAATTAGACAGTGAACAGACTTCAAATCAATTAGTTATTGTATATAAAAAATAGTCGAATATGTACATAACTAATGTTGAAGATGATTTTATGTTTACCCACTTTTAATGTAATTTTGTATCAGCAATGTATCATACATGGCAAAAAAAATTGTCCTTTAGTGTGCCAAAACCTTGCTTTTAGGAGTAAAACAAATAACAGTACCATATCCAGCATGACGACCCTTTTTCTTGGCCTCCTTCATCCGACGTGCACGGGATCGGGAGTGAATCTTGGTTGGTTTCCTGATGATAAAACCATCCTTGATCAGCTTCCTTATGTTCTGACCTACACCCAGAGAACCCAAAAATTAAAACTAAGACAATACTTTTGACTCATATGAGTTAACTTCCAAGTAATACCAATTGTATTTCATTTCAATTATAATACAATCTCACCACCAAACTCATGTTACGAACAGCAATCAGTGCACACCAATACCTCTCAATAAATATCAGTTGTGTATTGCAAATTGAAATTAGATATGAAATAGCAAAACTCTTAAAATATAAATTCAGTACAGTTTTCTAGCTCAAACCCTGATAACTAAAAGTCAGTTTTTCAAAATCAAGGAATATGCCATAAAAGTAGAGCATTCATTAATCAAACCTTTACTAATACAATTCACAATATATATTCAGACTCTTTTATCTTGAACTATTATCAACGTTTAAGCAACATACATTAACTTTCCAGTTGAAAATGATTTTTAACTACCACATAATATATCTTTTTAATATGTTGCCTACGACAAAATATCAAATGCCATTGTTTGTACAAATCTTAGAAGGCACAATCGTATATATACATAAATAGATGAAGAAAAACAATTGCACAAGTAAAGGTAATTGAGCTAAGCTATAGAATTAATCCAAAACATAATCAGGAACAGTAACACGAATAGAAATCAGCAATGACGGATCGGACGGAAATTCTGAAACTGAAAAGAATTCATAGATTTCAACTTAAGTGAGAGCCAACAGGTTATTGAGAAATGAAGAAAGGACAAATGAAAATTATGGGCAAGAGGTAGAAGAACTGACGAGAGTTAGCCATAGAGATTTCGTTGCCTTCATTTGGATCGAGCCAAACTTTACCCCTTCCACACTTGAGGACGCTGGCGGAGAGCCTCTTCTGAAGCTTCAGCGACACCATTTCTCTCTCCTCTCTCTTCCTCTCGCAGATGCGAAGAATAAACAGAAGATAAATTACGAGGTGAAGATTACGTTTTATATCTCCACACAGCTAGGGTTTTGAAGACGGTTGTTTTTGGGTTTGGGCCTTGAAATGATGTGAGGAAGAAAAATGGGCCTTCAACGATATGAATACTGTCCAGTCTGCCCGCGACGAGCCCAAACTATAGCTTAAAGGCCACCCAATAAGTAATATAATAAAACTGAGGATTAGAGTCATTCTACATAAAAATTATACTAGTAATTTTCAAGAAAAAGTTTATAATGGTATTGACATGATAATAGTGAAGCAAAGAAGAATAATGTTACGTTTGGATTGAAGGAGTGGAATAGAGTAGAGAATGGAATAGATGAGAGAATTAAATAAGGAAGAGAATAGAATAATTTTTTAATATTCCATGTACATGTTTGGTTGATGTTAGGAATACATCTAAGAATGAAATAAATAATTAGAAAGTGACCTAAATACCCTCAAATGTTCAAATTTAATTTAAATTCAATTTATATTAAAAATTTAACACATATTTCATTCTTAGAAATAAAGGGAGGGTGGGGTGGGGGGGGGTGGGGTGTGGGGGGTGGGGTAGATGGGGGTAGGGTGGGTTGGTAGGTAGGGTAGGTGGGTGGGGGTAGGTTGGTAAGGGTGGGGGTAGGTGGGGTGGGTGGGTGGGGTGGTGGGTAAAGGGTGGGGTGGGAGTGGGTGTAGGTGGGGTGGGGTAGGTGGGAGTGGGTTGGTAGGGGGTGGGGTGGGGTGGCTGGGTGGGGGTAAGTGGGGTAAATTACGAAGAAATAGAAATATGAAAATTCCGAAGAAATTATCAAATCTCAGCCCCTTCTCTCTCGTCGTTCCCAGATCGATCGAATTGAATGAATATGTAAAAAGCCCTATTATATCTTTCGGAGTATATTTGTCAATTACTTAAAAATAATGGATGGAATGATTTATTCCTGGCCACCCCTCAAAGAATGAAAATTAAAATTTTAAGTTAACTATCATTTCAAGAGGAATACATTATTCCGTTGAAATAAACAAACGAAATAATATTTTTATCATTTTAATGAAATGATTCATTCCATTCTCCCTCCTATTCCATCGATCCAAACGTAGCATAAAAGTAATAATACGTTAGAAATTTAAAGTCATTCTATAGAAATAGAAAGATGTCTCTAATATTAAGATTACTTGGCATAAGACACATTTAGATTATTCTTTCCTTCCGATAATAAGATTTATTGTGTATAATTAATTAAGTTCTCCATCATATTATAAGGTTTGAAAAGAAACCACTAATATGAAATACTTGTTTTATGAATGCTTCTTATCCCTTACAAAAATTCTAGGGAGACATTTTTTTGGGGACATTCTAGCGATTTGTTTTTTTTTTGTAGTACCTCTTAAAAAATGTATAATATTTTTTAATCGAATTTTATAAAATCGGTGTTTTAAGTATAATTTGGATACATACAAAAACAACAAGGTATGTATAACCCTGCTTTCTTGTATGTATCCAATTTGTACCTAAAAACAACATTTTTTTATAAAATTTCGATTAAAATAAATACTATACATTTTTTAAGAGGTACAAAAAAAAAAAAAAAAAAAAAATGTCGCTAGAATGTCCACACAAAAATGTTCCCCTAGAATTACTCTATCCCTTAACAGTGGTGTTTGGATTAATTTATATGATATGAGTTTGTAGCAGTTGTATTAGCTTTGGGTGGGGCTTATAGAACCAACCCATTAGTAGCCCATATTACAAAGGCGGGTTGGCCCGTAAATAAATGGGCCGAAACGAGTGGGTGAGTACAGGTGTAGTACATTATTTCACAAGTTGTGTAGTACATATAATGGTCAATGTCATCCACTTGAATGTTATGTGCCACAAGGACAAACGACACACATGTTGGTTGGTAGCCGGTAGGTAGGAAATACAAACGCGCGGGAGTATGTTATATGTATGTACGTATCTCTGTGGGCGCCTGCCTTCCGCGGCCGCAAAGAACCAGAAACCAGCAGCGCCCGCTGCCCACAGGAATTTCTCAGCTTTAGTAAGTAGTAACCCAAACACACTACTATCATATGCTAATTAATATTGGTCTTCTTTTTTACCAAGTAATAATTACACTAAACATCAATATTTCTATATTAATAATTTCACTAAAAGATCTCATTTGTAAACATTAATTAGAAACATATATTTGTTTCTATTTAATTCATTATCAATTAAATTGGAACTCCTTTTTTTTGAAAATGAAACTAATAGAAGAATTATAAAAGACGTGCTTATTTTATTTGTACTTTTCAGTTTTCAATAATAAATTTCAGTCACTAGAATTTAGTCCCCATCAATCATTAAATAATACTGTCTCTCTCCCAAGATGAAAATTATCTGTCCACTTTGATGATTAAATTGACAAATTTTCAAATTAATAGATGTTATTATTCTTTTGAATATATACAAAAACCTATAAAAGTTATAGTAAACTAATACAATTTAGTACTAATTTTAATATTTATTTATTTTGAAATTTTAAATATATGTGTTTAATTATTAATTTTAAAACAATTAATTTGACCACAAAAATTAATGAATGACTTTTAATTCTGAGACCCTAATGAGTAGAGTTAAAAAAGAAAAAAGAGTAGTTTTCTAAATGTAAACCCAAAATAATACTATTTGACAACAACTTGAAATTTCATTATTTGACACACTGTAAAATGAATAATTTAACTTGAGCTCGTCATTAAGAGCCTGTCAGGGAACCACTTATTTTAAAAATGAGTTATAAATTAAAATATAAATTAATTTATAAGTTATTTTAAATTATAACTTATAATTAAAAATATTCGTCATTCGGCATCAATTTAATTTATAAATTAAAAATTAAATTATAAAAATGTTTCATTTCATAATAACTTATAAATTAAAATAATATAAAATTGCTAAAAAAAATATTAATAAAAGAAGAATAAAATAGAAACAAAATAATATAAACATTATATTTTGTGAAACTAATTTATCTTAAAATTACTTATAAATTATTTTAAAATAAATCACAAATAATCACTTATTTTTTAACTTAAAACTCAAAAAATAAGTGATTGTCAATTACAATAGTGAAAAATAAATAATAAATTGATTTGATAAGTTGTTCCCCTAAAGTCTAAACTATTAAAAATTCAGTCTTACAAATAATTAATCCAACGAATTTACAGCTACCCATTAATAAAATTAAAATAATTGTTGTCAATTTAACAGACAGTGCTCTTTAAACGACATCGTCGAAACTCCAAAGATTTAGCAAACCACCGTCGACGACGTTTTCCAGCACCGCACTCGTCGGACCTGCTGCCCCCGTCGCCGACTGGCCATCAAGATACGGAATTTCATAAAATTTCATGTAAGATTCGTAGGCCATTAGCTCATCCGAGAGCTTCTGCAGTTCGTTCTGTTCCTCCACTTGATCAATCACACTCTCTTTATTTTCTCTCTCTTTTTCTTCTTTTACCTTCTCCACCTGCTCAGTAATACTAAGTCCATCGCTTAGTGATTGGTCGTTCAATGCAGAAAACCCAGAATGAGAATTTGACCCAAATTGATTCATATTTTTGACATTGAATTGATTAAAGCAGTCCTCATTTGGGAAGTTAACTTTGGCTTTGTTTCCTCTAATCTTGCGAGCTTCTTTGTCGTAGGCTCTGGCAGCCTCCTCAGCCGTGTTGAAAGTACCCAGCCAAACCCTCACTCCTTTTCTCGGATCCCTAATCTCAGCTGCCCATTTCCCCCATGGACGCTGCCTTATTCCTCTGTACATGTTCTTCCTCTGCCTCTTTGCTGTCTTTCCGAGAGGTACACCACCTGTTTGTATAAAGTCCTCAAGTCAGAAAATCGGAATAAAACAAAAAATAGAGGAAGAAGAGGCAGAACGTGGGAAAAGTTACCTGAATTAGGCTGCGCTCTTTTGAGGGTTCGAGTCTCCTCCTGAGGGAAATGATTAAATTCGGACTGGAAATTGTCGAGTTTGTCGGAGAGAGATGTGGGCCAGAAGTCAGCGGCGGAGACACGGCGGTTGAAATTTCGAGCGGTAAGATCACCTAGGATTGCACCTCCACACATTTTGAATCAGAAAATAAAATCTTTTGCTTGATATGAGAGAACTTGAACTAAATGATGGTAATAATATTTGAGGCTAAACTTGAGGGAATTGTTTGGAAATATATTTGTTTTTTATGAGAGAGAGAGAGAGGCAATAGGGGCCTGGGGGGCTTTTGTAGTATGAGCCGAGGGGTGGGAGAGGAGAGAGAAAATGGGTGGGTGACAGCTGATAAAAGCGACTTTCGTGGCCCTTTCTTCTTTTTGACATTTGAGTCTTCGAATTGTCACGTGTTTTTACGGAGGGGTTGGTCAATCTTAATAAGAAATCAGAAACATGATGATTTCACCCAACACTAATACTTTCGTAATAAACAAATTAATTTAATTTTTATGACAAAATTAATCATTTTTAAAATTAACAAATCTTCAAGATACATCTAAAGAAATTATAATCGTAGTAAATTATAAAAAAAGTACTACTAATGTTAAGTTTTATGATAAATATAATTTTTTTTAATTATTAATTTTAAAAATAATTATTTTGACCGTTAAAAGTAAACTAAAATGCTTATTATGGAATGAATAGGGTAATTAATTGTAGATTACGCAAAAATTCTATGTAAAACATAAAAATTAAATATGAGTGTATTTAAATTTTATTTATTTATATTTTAATTTCAATAATAAATTAAAATATAAATAATTAAAATTCTAATATACTCAGTATCCAATTTTTATATCCAAGTAAAAGAGTTCTAGATTATGTTCTTGTTGGATGGAAAAACTTCGGAAGCAAATCCACAAAAGCTGACGAGGAGCGAGTCTAAAAAACTTATCCTAATGTAATTTTAGTTCCGTTGAAGGTCTTTTTTGAAGGTTGACTAACATTTGTAATTTACTAATAATATCCCTTGTCCTAATGTAATTTTAGTTGCGTGCATGGGTCTTTTTAGAAGGTTTCACTAAAAATTTTCAATTTACCAATAATGTTGCTTGATATCTATTGTGCATAACATGTAAGTCTGGTATGAGCCCGTTAGATCCAAAAACGGTTTTTTAATATTAAATATTAAAAATAAAACTATAAATATAAATTATTTATTTATTTTTTTATAAAAAATAATTTTTAATGAAGAACTAGAGTATTTATAAGAAACTATTTTTTTGCTAAATTATTTATAAGAAACTAATTTATTATTAATGTTTAACTAAAAGTTAGTTATTGATATATTAATTAATATAAATATTTAACATTAAAAGTAGCAAAGAATATTAATTAAATTTTAATGTTAAATATTAGTATTAACTAAGTTTTAATGTTAAATATTGAGTAAATTAACTAGTATATTAATTAAATGTATTTACACAAAATTAAGAATGAATAATTAAAATTTTAAACGTTAATAATATATTAATATATTAATTAAAATTAATGTATTACCCCATGCAAATTAAAACTTATAGCTTGGACGACTTATTTTATTTTATTTTTTTCTTAATCGGATTTGGTCAGGCCTAGACTTCTATTTAATCAACTAACTAGTTTGAAGACTATGGACTATTGGCTTATGAAAATTGTCAAGTGGGCTTTGAGAAGGGCTAAGACTAGGTCGGATTGACAGACCAAGCCTTAAGCCGAATCAGGCCCAGGTTGTATCATACTATAGTTATTTCCAAGTCAAACCAGACTAGGCTTTAAGTAAATAAAGGTGGTCACTTTACAACTTAGTAGGTCGGCCCCGACCATGCTAAGCCTTGAGTGACTAGACCAGGCCAAACCCAACTCGAGCCGAAGCCCTATAGATCATTATGTTATAGATTCTTATACAAATGTGGAGGACTCACATTATAGATAAGTTTAATTTCTTAAATTAAAGTAGGATTATTTTCATGTTACTACATTATGGATTGGTCCACACTTACTGTACTTGATATAATTAATTTTTTCCTCTCCACACTTGTTGCAAGAATAATATAAATTATATGCATGGATGACTAAATACATAAATAATCAATAGTCAACTCCTGAAACAATAATTTATTAAATGGAATGAAGTCTTACAATTAATAGAACAAACATATTGAATGGTTGAATCGATCCGTATTCAGATAATTTTTTTTAAAAATAAACGCGCTGAATGCATAACTGAATCGATCAGTAAAAAACAAATATCCCCTGAATCTTACTATTAATAAAAATCGAGTTCATTCATCCATGCCCTTGGCTTACCCGACCGATTGGCTTGAAGCTTTCATCTCCTGATGTCAGAAAAGGTGTTCTATCGCATTCTTTCTTTTCCATAATAGAGAATAGGGCATGGAAGCTTTCTGCTATTAGTATTAGAGGAGAGTTTTGACTGCAAGGGAGGCAGGGGGATTACGCGACTTACAACTCATTTCCTTAACCCCGAAATAGCAACTTGGTTATAGTCAGAGTTCCTAGAGCCCCTTGTAAGGCTTGTTGGAAAACCCGTTGTCGGACTTGATTAATCGCCCTTTGTTGTTCAAAATGAATAGTTTCGTTTTTGTAATTTTCTAGTTGTTCCAAAGTCTTAGAAGTTGAATTAATAAAATTCCACTTTTCTCGCTTCTATCTCGAGTATCCATTCACCCGAACCCGATCCGCTTCCATTTCACTTTTTAAATAGCCTTACTAAGCTTTTTTTCCAAATTGCTCAATGGCCCTTCACGGAGTTCTTACGAATTTGAATAGTATTCAAAATCCTCTTTTGATTATCTAATAAATCACTTAATGAAAGTAGATTCTCTTTCCATTCATTTAAAAACTTCCATGATCCTTCCAAGAACCAAACATGAATCTTTCGATTCATTTGGCTCTCACGCTCAATTACTTATGGTAAATTCCCATATCTTTTTTTGAATGTAATGAGCCTATCCTCTATTCTCTCTTCATATTCAAAAATAAAATAAAAATATCGTCGAAACTAATCACATAAAGAATCTCTTAACCATCCCATCAAATAAGTGGAAGATTCATTAAACTATAAACGTTACCCCCGCCATAATGTGATATGCTTCCAATGCCAATAAAAAGTTAAAAATTTGTATAACGAGAGGAACCTTTTCTCATTTTTTAAAAAGAAAAAAAGCTAAAGTACGAGGAAGAAGAGCTAGAGCTCAAGCTCACGCCTTCTCGCGAGAGATAACATTTATAAGAACTACTTTTTAAGAAGAGAAAGATCGTGTGTGAAGGGATCCATGTTCAAAGAATGGTGTAAAAGATATGCTTTTTATGGTCGAGGAAGATAGTTTTTTTTTCGTCTTCTTTTCGAAAAGAGAGACATGGGAGTTCGACTCTCGTTTCTATCCATGTTCAATTAGATCCTTGTCCATGTTGGAACTGCTGATGGCGATTCAACTACGAGATGCTTGAAAGTCGCTTAACCTCAAGACTTGGATGGGAGGCTTATGAAGAACTTTACAATGCTCATGGTCATGACCTTGAAAAAAAAAGAAAGAAGATAACGAATGGAAGAGAACCAATCTCAATGCAAACCCTAGCTACACTAGGTCTCGTCAGATTCTTTGTCGCCATATGTCGAGAGGAATGGATCTGGGGACGGAAGGACTCGAACCTCCGAATAAGCGAGACCAAAACCCGCCGCTTACCACTTGGCCACGCCCCATCTTAGCCTCATGCCATTAGCCAAAGAACTAACTAACGTGTTCTTATCAATTCGAAAGCACTCTAAAATACCAAATATGCCGGGATCTCTATCTAATGTAACTCGAGCCTCCATTGGAGCTCATCGTCAATCGACCTCTCGCTTGTGGGAGTTCCTCATCGACCTTCTTTCTTAACAAAGAGTCTGTCGATCAACTATATGTCTCAAGTGACTTGTTATTCTTAACTCTTGGGCTCAGGAATTCCTATATAACTTAAGTGACACAATAAAAGTTTTTTCTATTCTTTTATTAACTGATTTATTTCAAAAACATCATCAGAAAAACGGAATGGGTCTTTTTGAAACAGCAGAAAAAGAAATTCGTTTTGCTATTTAGGAAAAAAGATTCTAATTCTTAAGAACTCAACAGATTCCTTCTTTGTTTGTATGATTTTAGGGGGAAGGTCCCGTTGAGTTCTTACGCTTTCATGGATACACTTTTACAACTCAATTCATCTGATTACTACAGGGATGAACCCAATCCGGAATATGAACCATAAAAAAAAATACCTATTAAACCAATCACAAGAATACCAGCTACAGTACCTATTATCCAAAAAGGAATTCTTCCAGTAGTATCAGCCATTTACCCCACTTCCCTCCACATTTCATCAAGCGGTCGTCCTAGGTGATATGCCAAGTGTCCATGAATCATGATTCCCTAATCGTAAAGATTCTAATTTTGTATGTTTTATTGGAATATTTGAATTATAGTCGGTGTCCATAACAATAATGTTTTTGTGACTTGAAAACCAAAATGTCAAGTGGCAGGGCACCTAACGAAGCCAGAAGATGCCAAAACCCAATTCCAGACAGACTTCCAAGCTCCAAGTCTAGTCTAGTTTAGTTATTAGAGTAGAGGAGTGGAGTGGAGTGGACCCTCTACCTTCTAAAATATGTCTACTCCTTTTTGTTTTTCTTCTTGTTCGCACGCAATACCTCCTCCTTACTCCCCCTTTTAAAATACAATATGACAACAACAATTATATATTATATTATATTATATTATATTATTACTATAAACTTATTGACAAGTGTGTAATAAATTTAAATTATATATTTCCAGTCTATTATTAATACAAAAATTCTATAACAAATACGAAATTTTCAAAAATTCAAAAATTATATTATTGATATAGCATTACATCATGCTATATTATTACTATAAACTTATTGACATTTTTTTAAAAAAAATAAAATAAAAATTTGGACCCGTCGCTATACACGGTCTCCGTAAACTTTTTCTAATTATATATATATAATATATGTGATCTTCATTTTCCACCTCGATTATCACGCCTGAAACGGAAGGTCCGCGTCAATCTCCGGAAAATTCACACTTGGCTCAGTCTTCTTCCACAGTAGTATTACTGAATTACTAGTAGTAGTAGTAATCTCTCTCTCTCTCTCTCTTCATGCAAAACTAACCCCTTAACTAATAAGTGAGATTCCCAAGAAATACAACACCTCGAAAACACAAAAGATACTCTCTTTCTCTTTCTCTCTCTCTCTCTAGCTCTCCAGAGAGCTTGGATTGGATTTGGGGGTATTAGTAGTGTTATAAAGGAGGGATAATTATGGAGGGTAAGCAAGAAAGGAAGAAGAGGATGGGAATTAAGATAGTGGCCGGCGCCGGCGGTGGCCTTGCTGGTATTATTTTGTTGGGTGGAGCTTTAGCTACTGCTGCTCTGGTTTCTACTTTTGTTATTAATAGAAAAAAACATTCCAATTCCACCCATAACCAAAAAACCAACCAAATTGATCCGTTAGACACGTCCAAGTTGAAGGACGACCGTCAAGTTGGAAGCCAAGGCCTCTCTTTTCTTGTCCCAGATTCTTCTTCACCAATAAATCATCATCCCAGGTTTGAAAATTATGGATTATATTTCTTTTTCCAATTTGTTGGTGATTATAAATCTGTATGGAATTGATGGGATTTTTATGTTTAAACATTTGCAGAAATGGAACTGCAGAAACCCAAAATGAGTTGGGCTCCACTCAAATTTTGATCTTGGTAATTCCTAAACTTCTAATTTTAGTTTTATTTTCTTCTTATAATATTAGTCCATGGACCCCCTTATAATCAAAAGTTCTGAATCATGGTAGATTAAGTTTGATTAAAATTAGGATGCTTATAAGTAACTTTGTTTATTAATTTGTTCAGGATGAGAATCCTAAAAATGAAATTAACGGTGGGAAAGATAAAGAGATTCTCTTGTCTGATTTTCCTGAAAAAACAGGGAGCAACCCCTTGTGTGATGAATCCAGTATCAGTACAGAAGAATTCTCATTTCCTGTTTTGGACAGTTCATTGGCTGAGAAGGTAAACAAGAAGAATGATTCTTTAGAAGAAGTTGAAGCAAAGAAAGTGGATGAAGAGGTTAAGGTAGTTCATTCCAATCGGGTTGTCGTAGATTATAACCACGAAATTCCATCAAATATTGAAGAAAAAGATGGAGTATGTGATGGAAATGGAGGTATTATTGTTGGAAAAATCAAAGAACAGGTTGAGGCAGCTCAGACTGATCAGCTTGGAGTAGATGATAACCTACATGAACCAGGGGAAGAATGTGATGATGATGGAGAGATAATAACTGTTGAGAAATGTGAAGAATTGGTTGAGGCAGCTCATGCTGAAAATGGGATACAATTGAGTCGAGAACAAGAGGCCGCCATGGATGGAGAAGAAGAAATTATCTGCTTTGATAGTTCAATAACAAATAGTAATGAAGCTGAAACTTATGGTGTAAACAAGGCAGATATCTTGTTGACAGTGATAGACAGTTCATCACTTTCCAAGCCTGGAAATGATGATTCTGCTGAAGTTCCCTTAGCCATTGAAACAATTCCATTAACGAAAGGGGATGAAACGATTGAGCCAGTTCAGGGAGATCAGATCACAGTTAAAGACAGGCCACAAGCACAATTGATTGAACCAGAGGAAAAAGAAGAAGAATCCTACGAGGTTGATAGAGAAATTACTAATGGGAAATGTGAGGAAGCAGATGAGATTGCGGTAGAAGATGCTGACCAACAAATGCAACTGAGTGAGTACCAAGACACCCCCATCAATGGTGATCAAGAGAAGCTGATCCTCTCTGATAAGTTATCACCTGAGAGCAATTCATGTCTAGTTTATGTTGTCAAGGTGCAAGAGTTCTCATTGCCACCACCAGACGGTCCTTTGCTTTCTGAATCTGGAAACTTGAACGAAGACAACTCTGCAGAGGCAGCTCTGCACGTAGAAGTTGTCAAACCAATGGAAGAGGATGAAACTGCTGACGAAGTTCTTTATGACCAGATCATAGTAGTAAACAACCCACCAACGCAATCCTCAGAAAAAGGTCAATTAGAAAATTGTAAATATTGCAGTGAAAATGTTGTTGCCAAAGGGGAGGAAGCTGTTGCAATAGTCCATGAAGATATTGTCGTTGTATTAAACAACCCAAAAACACAAGTGAGAGAAGAAGAGGATGAAGATAACGATCATGTTGGCAGCAAAAATGTTGATGAAGCAGTTGAGACAGTCCATGTAGATGTTGTTGAAGTAGATAAAAACCCGCAAACACAATTGAGTGAAGAAGATGACGATGTCAATAATGGTGGCAGCAAAAA
Source organism: Panax ginseng (assembly GCA_020205605.1). Classification (NCBI taxonomy): domain Eukaryota; kingdom Viridiplantae; phylum Streptophyta; class Magnoliopsida; order Apiales; family Araliaceae; genus Panax; species Panax ginseng. The sequence continues at coordinate 6,286,653 of CM035136.1, read as the reverse complement.
TGGTAAGGAAGTAGTTGAGACGGTCCAGACAGATATTTTTGAAGTAGAAAACAAACTACAAACTCTATCAAGTGAAGAAGACGAAGAAGAGAGTGATGATGAAGAAGATGATGTTGGAAAAGTTGAAGAAAGTTCAGAAACAACAGGAGACTCGTCCCTGGAATCCAATGCTGAGGCTATTTGGCCGGCTGAGTCGGTGCAGGAATTGTCACTCAAATTGAAAGAATTGCAGTCCAATGACCAGAACTTGGAGGAAATTAATGAGGAAGATATGACAGTAAACACGAAGCATAATTATCAGAATGGTTATGTCCAGTCCAACAACCATAACATCAAAGAAGAAGGCCAAGGAAAATTTGTGAGGGCCTCTACCCAGAAGTTCATGACAGAGAAACAACCGATAAACTTTTTCAACCTAAAAATTTGGATATTGTCATTGCTGGTGCTTTTGCTACTAGTACTTTGGCTTCACGTTGCTAAATAGGTTCCTCCAGGTGTCATCTTGAGTGAAAATTCTCTTCCAAGTTCCAGTAATTTTGAGAAACTGAACACCCAGCCTATTCTATGTACGAGCTTTATATAATAATAATAATAACCGAGACTTTTTTCGCCACAGGTTTGGCTTATGCATGAAGTTTAAAAAGCATGCAAGTAATCAAACATGGAGGTCTTTGCTCCGCCTTACTGAGAAAGCCTAATGGAAAATGTTACTCTCACCTCGAAAAAGAGGAATTTTTAAAGCTAATAATCGTAGTAGCTAATGCAAATAAACATATTACTGGCATAGTTCAACAAAATTGACCAAGAAACTCTTATTTCCCCATGTTTTGTGAAGATTAACTGGAATACTGAACAAAAGAACTGATGACACCATAAATGAATATAGCAATATAAAAGCAAGAATGACTACATCAACATGATTCATTGGCAAAATAATCTAATTCGAAAGAAATCAAGTTTTGTCTACAGAACCTGGCAAAATTCTGACACCAATTCTAGCATGCTGGCTTTTCATTGTGATACTTGCAAGTGTGAGGGCTCCCACCCCACACTGCCTCTCCTACCATTTTCCTCCCTTAATATTACTACTCACCAATTACCAAACACTTCCATAGCAACGCAATGCATACCAATACATTAACCCACGACTCATTTACTTGCCACACCACTATCTCCTAAACTTCATCCATCATTGGCCCTTACGTTCTTTGTTTCTCTTAAACACACCCACCATCTACTCAAATGCTTCTTTTTTTCCCTCAACTTCCACCATCGTCAATCTAGCAAAGTTATGAGCATTAAGGAAAATCCAGACTAGATAAAACTACCACGCTGGAGGCATATACTTCCTTCACAATCTTACTTCCACAGGACCACAAGTACATCAAAATGTACCCCTAAACAAGAATTTTTCTTTAATTAAGTATAAAATTATAAGCACCGACCAAGACTGACCGACTGACTTGAAAATAGTGAAAACTGGGACTTTGATTTGGGGGGAGTGAATCTTATTTTAGGACATCCCAAAAAGAGAACCCGGACTCTCATTTTAGGACATGGTACAAATAATTTAAAAATCTCAAGGACAATTAAGGTAATAAAGGAAAACATGAAAAATACATATTATGTATAAAGTCATCTTCAACAGCTTTGTATAATTATTTTCTACTCTTACTTGCAGGTACCTGTACAAGTATACTCCATGCTCTACTCTTCTCACTATATACAGTCTCCTCTCACTCCATCCTAAGCTCATATTGACTCGGTGCTTTATTTCATCTGAGTGTTCAACATATAGATGAAACTATGTAACTCGACCCAAAAAGATCTCATTTTCAGAGGACAAAACTTCACACCCAAGCCTGTCTCAGCTGGGTGGTGAAACCCATCACCGGAACCAATAATTGATTAGCATTCTCGAATTTGTTGGTTATCCCTTGAACCAGGCCAGCTACAACCAGTTGACCATCCCAAAACACCAAGAATAAGATCCACTCTCGAACAAACACTAACCTGAATGGCAAAGACACAATTCTCATGTCAACAGCAATAATAAATACAATATTGGGTATAGAAATGCACATTTGCTATGCATACCAGACTGTCAAGGCTCGCTTCAACATGAAATAAAATAACAGCCATTCCTCTTCCCCTGTCAACCTCGGCCTGCAAATTTCAAAAAGTTTATTACAGATGCGAACAGTTTCAGGGACTTGAAAAGAAACAACATATGTCGTAGATAGTTCCCCAAAATCTATATCAGCTACTCACCACACAAGAGCATATTGTGATGCCTAAATCAGCCAATGACGTTGTGATCTCAGCCATCATGCCTGCTTTTTTTGTAAATATCAGATATTAACAAAAAGAATAGTAGAATACAGAAAAAAGTCAATTTGCAATTTGCATACGACAAAGCTATCTACAAATAGACGGAGGTGGATCACGGTGTCGCATAGTAACTAAAGCTCATAAAGCATAATGGCACTAACTTGATCCATCAAAATATCAAAAATTGTTGGCACATACACATATATGACAACAATTTTCTGTTTATTTTGATAATAATACCTAAGATAACATACGAAAAGGGGTAATATATTAAAAAAAACTTTTATATACACAAGTGTACCTCTTCGATCTATACAAGCCACACAAAACCACTGGATGGAGTGCCCTTCAAGCTTGTCCCAAGATGCAACTTTGTAAGCCCGCCAGCTCTCTAGACCAGGCAGCACTTCCTTGTACATCGGAATGTTAGCAAGTATCATCTCAGCAACACCATTTCCTTGTGATAACGACTCTCCTTTGGCCTTCAAACTCACATTCTGCATATGCTTGCTATGGTTTCCATTTACCTTGGGAACCTTGATGCTACCATTTTGAATTTGAAAAACATCATCATCTTCACATACTTTTTTAGAAGACATTTTCACAACATTCCTGAGGATTTTCTCCCATGTGTGTTTACTCCCTTTAGAATAATCGGAAACCTCTTCCACCTCACAATCCTCTTCAGAATCAGCAGCAAATTCACTTACCGAGTCAGCTGTTAATTCAGATGCAGATAGCGCAGCTTGCTCTTTCAAAAACTGAACAACATGAAGTTTATATTACTACAGCAGAGGCAGTGGATACCATTATCCATATTCAATGCCATAGACAAAACTTACTTTTATAATCTTGTGTCTGGCGCTACGTGTTTTTGCATGTTGCAGCCACTGCTTGTGTCTCTGGAAAGCAGATTTGCTAGAGAGCGCCTAACAAAAAGCAGCTAGTGAGCTAAAATAAAATCTACAATTGATAAAGAACATGATAAAATTAAAAGGCCCAGGCCAAGAATTTCACATGGGGCATGCTTAAGATTAGGTTGACAACCATCAAGCTATCTTTATAGTCGCAATAATTGCCACTATTTATTCACTAAGCTATATGTAGGATAAACTTAAAAGTGTCATTATCCAGAAAATTTAAATGGTAACAGGACAAAATGCTCAAACTTTCCAAAAGAAAACAGAACACGTCAATCTATTTAAAATTTTCAAAACCCAAGGCTGTCCAAATTTATGAAATTGGCTGTGGAGTAATTTTTTATGAGAAAGGGAATTCATATAAAATTTATATATACAAGTACCATCAAGATTTCTTCATTGTTTTGTGGGGTTATCATAATTCACTAATGGCTAACCCTCGCATGCACTTTGAACCACGTCAATACACGACATCGTAGTTTTACATTAAGAGTACAAAGAGCACCGCCTTCTTCTTCATAATGCATATACAATATAAAAAAAATATTATTTCACCAAGTCCAAGGCATTTCGATGGAAATACAACCATGCCATGTACAAAGAAGTGCTACTGTAGAGACAGGATAGAAAAAGTATCTTGCAAGTTAACATATACAAAATGAGAGAAGGAACTGACATTATAGGTTATTATCTCAACAACCTCGGCGTTTGCAAGTATATGCAAGGGAGAAACAAGATTACCATTGACCTGCAAAAAGAGAAAATCTTGCAATGACATTTTGATTCATGAAGAACAAACTACACTCAAGTAGAATAAAATACCTTTGCAGCCACCATTTTATTTCCAATTTCAGTGTGAATCATGTATGCATAGTCAATGACAGTTGCCCCCATCGGAAGATTTTTAATCTGTAAATGGGATAAAACAAATAACTGAGACATCAAAAAAATAAATTCTTTTACATGTTAAATAATTCGTCCTTTACCTCTCCCCTTGGTGTAAATACAAAGACACGGCTGCCTAGAAGATCTCTGGTGACGGTGTCCACAAACTCCCTAGAGCTCATGTTCCCCACAAATTCTTCTTGCCATTCTCTAATTGCATTGAGCCAACCAATCTGGAAGAAAGGAAGGATTTTTTTACAAAAAATAGTTCAGTCTCCAGAAAATAGGAATATATATATATACACACACACACGAGGAAACCTCTTGAATGAAGATCATGAAGCATCAAGTTTTTGTAAAACATACCCTGAGAGCGACATTTGCATTGTTAAGACTGATTGTTTTGGCTCTTGAACTTCTACCATTTGGTATTGTGTGTTTAATTAAACCGTTAACGAAAACCTTCCCGCTATAATGAGCAGCAATGCCTCTCTCTGCTATCAAATCCATCTCTTCAGTCCTTATCTGCCAAACATACATCAACCAACATACAAATAAACATCTGGCAAACAATTAAAACCAAATACTGGAAAACAGATGATGCCTACAAAAGTTGAAGATAACAAGCAAAAAGACTTCTCAGCATCGTAAGAACTTACAGAAATTAAAGATAAAGAAAAGAAGGAATACTTGAAGACACTACCTGAACTTCCAGCCGAAACATGCTCTCATAGAGAAATGGAATTACAGTTGTATGAAGACTCTGATAACCATTAGGTTTCGGGGTTGCAATGTAGTCCTTCATCTGTTACAAAAGTTCGACTAATATTTCTATAAATTTAAAAAATGATTGAAAAATAAGAAAAAAATAGGATGATAAATATCAGCTTAAAAAGAAGGTATAAGATTGAGATACGCACAGCTCTAGGAATTGGGGTCCAGATTCCATGTACCAGCCCAAGGACATGATAACAGATCTGCAAAAGGAACAACAGTGAGAGAAAGACAAGTAGCAGACAATAATGAGTATATGTCGGACTTTTTTCTCTATAATAAACAATAGTTTGGACCTGGTTTACAATATACCTGTTGCGCACTACACAAAGGCCCAACACCAATACATGGCTTTGGCCTTATAATAATCCGAAGCTGGTGATCCAAATGTTAGAAGTCAGGTGAAAAAAGTAAAATAATGTCAAGTTTTCAATTAACCACCTGAAAGCCATTTATAACAACTAACCTGTGCTATCTGGTTGACTTCATATATGGAACCTTTAGATTTGAGTACAGCTTTATAGATACTGTAATAAATAAAGGAAAAAAACAAAACATTAAGAGCATGCTGAAGAGATCTTTATAGAAACAGTAGCACAGTCATATACGGTCTCCTAGCAAAAGGCAACCGAAATCAATTCATTTTGGCTCCTGAAGGAAATTTCCCACAGAAAAATACATGACAATCTTTGCATGAAATAATTTTTGGATATCGTATCCACTATAGCAAAGTGGTTTTAGCTTTCTAAATGAGGCATGCTAAATATAAATGTATAATAGGTAAGCACATGTGATCATGATTCATGTCCCATACCAAGACATGAATACCTCCTCAAAGTGAGCAACAAAAAATATACACCCAAGCTGAACATCATGCGGGACCAACAGCAAGATAATTCAAACATAACGTTCATTTGATTGGTAAGTACAACTCCGTATCTAAGTTTACATATTCCTCACTTCTTCAAAAAAAGTAAAACTCTCATAAACATCATACGAGCACTTTGCAGGAAAAAGATAGTAATACCACTCAATCAAACAATAACCAGCTAGCAATCAACACGAACAATTTTTTTTCCTTTTTGAAAGCTTATATTAATTATATGAAGATAAAATAAAGGTTTCTGAAAAAAAAATCAATTTCCTCTTCAAATTGTTAATCAATTATACATATATGAGAATAATAAAACAAAGCTCATTAAAAATTATAAGATTATTTTATTTATTATTTTATGATTGAATCATGACATTAGGAATAACATGTTCTCTACCAAGAAGTGAAAAACACAAACTTGAAAACATTAAAAATATATATATACAGACACATTATATTATATACGATTATTCATTATCCGACTCTTTGTGCAATCATTTTTCAGAGAATATGATCCGGACTTAAAGACAGATTTACCATAACAAAAGTCCACGATTTGAATGTTCTCCATCTATATTGTCTATGCAAGTTTCTCCAACTTAAAACAATGAAAGTTTTCCTTCAGTGCATGAAACGTAAAGGCAAACTATGAGTCCTTTACAATTTCTATTTTCCTTCTTAAAATTGTTTGACACTGAAAAGTTGTGTTTGGGCATGCCTACGCAAATGAGTTACTAGTTCTGTTTGCTGATCTTCTAATCATAATACATAGAAACCACCAACTATGAAGAGTGATAGACAACGTGTACGCCCGTGTCAGCTAACATATCTCAAAATCTGATAGAAAAATATAAGAACTGGAGCAACCCCACCTGACACACCTGATAAGAGAGGGCGGTGGGAGAAGAAAAAGAAATAGAAAACACACATACATAATAAAGAAGGTAATAAAAAAAATCAGGGATTTACCAGTAAGGCTCCTTACATGCAGACCGAACTTCAGTTTTCACCGTCATTAGGTCTAAGAACTGATCATCCTCAATGTTCTTTATCAAAATTTTATTTGCCTAATACAGGGAGAAGATCCTGATAAGCAGAGGACAACAATCTGAAACTGATATTTAATTGTTACTTATTTTTAGACATGGCCCCAAATGTACACAACCTAAAATTGCTCACTGCAATGCTTGGTTTGTAATGGCATCAAATTTAGCTATAATAGCTTCAGTTAGAACCACATGCCATAACTTTAATGAGAAAGAGGACATTGGTACCTCTATAAGTTCCTTCTCATGTTCTTTAAGTAGTTCAGCAACTCTTCTCTTGACCATAGCATAGTCTTGAGCATTTGTGTACATGAAGGATAGGTTTTCAAGTTCAGACTGCAAGAAGAAAGTCATACATACATTAGCAGAATATGCGCAAGGCAATAAGAAAACAATTTTTGAATCAAATGGCAATGTCGAGAAGTAACTCAATTGAAAACAAAATAGTTTTGCCCTTAGGAAACTAGCTACGTCTGAAGGTCGAAAAGTATTACGTATTACTAACACAGAGAATCTTTCGATGTATGTACTACATAGATTGGCAAGGGTATGGGATGTGTGTCTGACATTTCCCATCTCGTATGCCACTAGCAGGTTATTTACCAGCAGAATTTCATTATTAAATTGTTCAACAAAGTCTCTCAGTTTTGTTCCTTTTAGTGCATGATTGCCATAGAATGAGTGAAATGTCCATTTAGACACTTCAAAGTTACATAATTGTCATCATACCATATGAAATAAATTAATTTTTGAAAAGAAAGAAAAATGTCATCTCCCATGTAAGTTTAATTTGAAGCTTAAAGCAAAGTAGAAAACTGACACCAAGATGCACACCAATCTAATTTATGACTGATCGAATAAAGAGTCAATTACTTGACATATGGAAATCAAAAGTCAGACACTCAAATGCAAAGATAATAAAAGATGCACACCTCAAAATTATATATAAAAAAAAAATTTAGGTCTAATGGACTGCTTAGTCGAGGGCTTTTCGGCAGGCCTATAGGTCAAGAGAAAGGAAAGACTTCGAAGTCGAGGAAGAATGGATCAACGGCTAAGAGCTAGGTGTATAAAGTATGTACAAAATGAGAACTCAACTTCATAAATAGAAAAAAAAAGGATGAGCACCTAGAGCACATGCAAGGATTTTGGAGTATCCAGCAAAGAGATATTTCACCTTCAACTAAGATTACTTTGGCTCTTGAAAGTTGATTAACTTGCACAAATTATTGTCAAAGAGATAGTCCTCGACTCCTTGGAACTCAAAAGGCACCAAAATACAAAAGGAAGTAGACAGCTTACCTTAATCTGGTACATTCCTAGAAGTTTTGCCAGAGGAGCAAAGACCTGCAATGTCTCCATTGCAATGCTGGCCTGAACACAATGAATAATGTTAAGAGCAAGGACAACTGCATTATAATACATTTTAACTTGAAAAGAAAAGAAAAAACTACAATACTAAGTAAAGATTCAAACGACCTGCTTATGTGGTGGCATATGTGAAAGTGTCCGCATGTTATGTAATCTGTCAGCTAATTTGACAATAATAACACGGACCTGAAATAGAAACATTGTTACTTGCCATGTGGTTCTGATCAGAAACAGCATGGACATGATGAAAGAGTTTTATGCATATATCACCTCTTGAGTCATAGCTAAAAACATCTGTCGCAGGTCATCCGCTTTCACATCTTGCACCGAATTACTTTCATTTTTACACTTGAGTTTCCCTAGTTTAGATACCTAGATTACCAAATAGAACCAAGCTGATGTCAGCAGTGTCAACAACACTAATTCAACTTAGCAGTGTTACATAAAAGCACATGGTCCAGCAGTAATTAACTAATTTGAACAAAATTACCTTAGTCTCTCCTTCTACAATGTGGCGCACAGTATAACCAAACTCCTTATCTATTCTATCGAATGTGACAACATTTGTATCCTCAACTGTGTCATGTAATAAACCAGCAGCAATTGATTCCCAATCCAATTCCTATAATATAGTTAAAAGTCAGTCAAAGTTTGACAATAGAAGCAATGCAGCTATCAAATTGCAGATGGTGAAAACACCTTCTCAAAGTGAAGAATGTTTCGAAAGTGCAAAACTCACTAGTTCTCCAAGTATTCGTGCAACTTCAACTGGGTGAATGATAAAGGGCTCTCCATCATGCCTTTTTTGACCATCATGAGCCTCAAAAGCCAGCTGTGAAAATAAAACATAAAGCTTTGACGATCGTTGTCTAAAACCCACTGGTATTAGAAAATAATATCAAAAAAGACGTGAACATGGAAAATGAACAGTCTAAAAAATAAGAGATTACGGCAAGAAAATTAACATTACATGGTGCAGATAAACAATAACACAGGCTTACATTCAGAGCATTACGAACTAATTCCAGCTCCTCCAGTGGAAGATATGAAATATTAGGCTTAAGATCCTGAGGACAATTACAAAATCTGACATTAGTTTACACCTGTTCAATTCCCACCACCAAGTACAGACAATCTCCACCTTTGTGTACAAAAACTTGTTACAAGTATAACTCCTAAACAAATTTTGTTTGGGCTGCATATGGAAAAATAAGATTTCCATACGTCATCTATGATAAAAAGTTCACATATATAAGCAAAAGTACTTCGCAACTCAACACCCAGATAACAAAGTAGAATAACTAAAAATTTAAAAGGAATTTTTAAAGGGGAAGTAAAACAAGGTAGAATTAATTCATTATACCATAAAAACCATCTAGATTCTCCCCTCCTTTATAACTTATGTTTTTTGAAATATCTACGAATATTTTTGTTATTTTTATTTTTATGACTTCGTGTTTATAGAAACATTAATGTTATATTATTTGTTGAATGTTTTTTATTTTCTCCAGCAATATCTATTTTGTTGAATGTTTTATCACATATCAATAAAAACTAGACACCTTATCATATATAAATATAAACTAGACACATAAATATATACATATATTTACTAATAAAATATGTACCAAATCCACCCCCGCACTCGAACCCCAAATTTTAAGATTTGACGAATCTTCAGATCCCCGTATGACGCACTAGTATCCCTAAAATTGTATATGTGCTTCTTAGGTTCTTAACATTCTAGTATAATTGGATTTGTAATCTTTGTTCGTGCTCCATATTCATTCTGATCCAGAATCTTGCCCCATTATAACAAGTTGTGCTAAGTATAAAATGTCCAACCCAATATATTACTCTCTTTTCCATTTAAGTCTTTTCCTCCAAGATAAGAATCCTTGGAACTTTAAGCTACCTAACCTTTTCATATTTCAAATTACCATCTAATATTACCATTTTTGAATGAAATACATGGGGGTATACACAACTTAAAATTTATTGAAATAAAAACGTAATAGAACTTAAAAGGTAGACTTTTCAAATTGAAACACTGTCTTTTTTAGATTAAAAAGGAAGACTTTGTTTTGGAAACGAGAAATACTTGTGACAAAGATCCAGTATCTATCATTCTAACGCAAATAACAAATGACATGTTTTGTTCAAGGTTTATGTTTTAACTTTTAACATTCAAGTAGGTAGCCAAGGGGTGAGGTGTCCTTCATTTCATTCTATGAAGCTTAGTATCGAAATTCTGGCAACCTGCTCCCAGCCAGCAAAACAATTCCCAGGTTGAGATGGGCTGTGTGTACGAAGCCTTGATAAATATTCACTGAGCTTTTTATTTCTAAGAGATGGAATAGAAAACCCGATTGAAGTGTAATGATCATAAGTCCGTAATGCATTGTCTGTCCCATGATAGGCCACATTCTTCTACCATTCCTGAAAGTTGATGACTATTCATATCATCCAGAGGTGTATATTCCCATTCTGACTGGGTAAAGTATCACAAGTCTGATTGTTACAACCTTTGGACCCTAATATTATTTATTAATCCCAAATTAAGTAGGATGGTTTGAATGATACATAGTTCTAGGAGGAACGATAAGGAACTAAGGATAACATTACTTTATTTTACAACCTTTAAATAAAAAGAAGAGATGGCTTAGAATTTGGATAGAATGAGCTCGTTTATTTTGTACAACCGAAATAGAAAAGGAGCTTAATTAAATTGGGTCGGAGGGTGTAATAACCTTTTCAGTTATTTTATTTCTGGAGATCTCAAATATACCTTACAAGGTAATACGTATATTGTATTATTATAGTTGTCATAATACTAATCAAAGTAATAGTATTATTCACCAATAACAAAAGAAAGTGTAGTATCAAGAAGAAACTCCGAAGTTTAAATACAAAGTGTCAAATTGCAAATTGACAACACTAAATATATAACAACCAGTTAGGGAACATTTCTCAATACCTCCCACAAACTATCAGGAGAAACCTCGTCATAGGATTCTGACGATAACGATGGAGAACAACATAAATGCCATTTTTCACGGGAAAGATGAAGCAAACTTGATTTTAAGACTCTTTGTCGAAGAATAAAATTTGATGCATCAGTGGATAAACAATCTCCCACGTCAGGCGGTTCACATCTCTGTCACAAGAACAATATTGCAATGCTACGGTCAGTAACAAATCCAGAAAACCAATTTCGAATACAACCCAACAAGTCATGGAAGCACACATATTCTATGTGCAGTAACTAGTTGATGGAAATGATAACACGCACATGACACACTTCGCAACCTGTCTAATAACATCACATAGCATCATGTGACATGGTCCAATGGCGTTGAGAATTCACACGTGCACTCATGTGCACAGCAACATTTCCCTCGCTTGATTACACAATTTTTGAGTGAAAAGGACTCCACAGGAAGTTAATGATGTTAGAAAATCAAATATATAACATCTAATGAGTGAGTGTATGCCTGTGGTCAAGCTTGCCATTCCTGTTTGTTTTATTACAGAAGGTAAAAACAAGATGCTAATTAAGAAAGAAAAAGAAATGACAAAGGTTACAAAGTAGATACGATGCAGACAAAGAACTTTCACAGGTGACAACCAAGAATTGAAACCAGTCTTACATTTTCATATTCTCAAAAACTTATTTAATGATTGAAACCATAAAAATTCATTTTTAAAAGTAGAGAAAATAGCGAAACTTCCATCAATCCTGGAGACCTAATTGCAATCACTGTCGTACGAATATGCAGTCAACATAAGAGGAGATAGCCAACCTACAAACTTTAGAACTGAGCTAAAATACTACTTCTGCAACCAATGCTTCTATGTGATATTAATCCAAAACAAGCACAAATTAGCTTTTGAGAAATTTCTAAACCTAAATGCTTCAACTTCCTTTTGATGGGAGAATTTATATCATTCTTCCTATTAAGTCCAGAAAATCACTTCAAGGCTACTTACATTTACGATTTTTTCATAACTTACAAAGAGCAAGTGAAAGAAAAGGGAAGAGAAGGGCAAGAAAATGAATTGTAAGAAAATACTGGAGCTGTGCAGTGGCGAAGCCAGGATTAGTTAGCAGTAGGGTCAATAATTAGAGGCTTTGATGGTTCACGGTTTGGCTTTTGCTTTTTGCGATTTGGCTTTTCTCCTTCTCTCTCTGTTTTGTGGCTGAAGTGCTGAACATATATTGATGTATGAGATTTAGGGCTGAGGCTTGGCCGCTTGGGTATCTCTAATTAAAAAAAATAAATTTGAGTGGGGTCAAAAATTAAGCGGGGGTCAAAAATTGAGTGGGATAAAAAAATCTTTTTTAAGTGATTTCAAAAATTGAGTGGGGTCAATTGACCCCACATTTTAACCATAGCTTCGCCACCGGCTGTGTCAACATTCCATTACATTAGTTTTTAGACTGACCATTTATTAAAGAATGCAGTTTGATAGCCTAAACCACATTTCTATGCGGAACTTTAACTGAAAAACAGGTTTAAAAGAAAAATGTACTCCATATATAGCAAAATAAAAAAGACTAGCAAAAAATCCCTCAATCCTAAAGCTAGCAAGAACTAAAGAGTGTTTTAGTAAGGCTCTCTAAAGAAATACTTACAAATTAGAAACATATATGCTTACGACTGCATAAATGATACTTCACCAGATTTAGCAATTTGAGGTCAAGTTAAAAGTTTACCTTAACACAAAATCTTCTTCCACTTGGTCCAAAACCTGAAACTGAAACAAGAGAAGAATGCGCAGTGCTAGCAAGAAAGCCAGTTAATGCCCTAGGAGCTTTCCACGCACATGAGGTGGTGCTACAGTCGTATTTTCCATTTCCCTCTCCTTTCGGAAACTTACAAATATTCACACATTCAACTGAAACTGCAAAATTCACATTAAACACAATCATAAAAAGAAAATAAACACCCTAAATGTCAAATCAAAAACAAAACAACAAGAATCGGAGATTAAAACAAAGCAAAACGTACCTGACATTGCCATTTCTACTGGAAAGCATCGGAACAGAGTCGTCTCATTTCATCAAAACAAGCATCGAACAACAAACAAAGAGCTAAACAATAATCAAATAAACCGAATCTAGAGATTCAGTCATACAAGTATATACGCATGTATGTATAGACGGCGAAATTAGAGAGATGAAGTACAAGTGCGGCAGAGAATCAAAAGATTCCCATTCGTCTTCAAATGGAGAAGAAGCGTTATGATTGTCTCTGAATTGGAATTGTGGAGAAATTAGGGTATATCGAAGATAGCGAGCGATGGATTCAGCGAAGATGGTGAAGAGATAATTTAGAGAGAGAAAGATTGTTTGGAGATGACAGGGAAGATAGATAGGTAGATAGAATTTAGCCGAGGCCACATAAAAACCTTTTTGATCAAAATACAGATATATATATATATATATATATATATATATATATATATATATATATATATTTATTTTTTCAATCTGCGGATTTTACAATTGAAATTGTTATTTAATGGGCTGCGACGCTGCGTTATGGTACACGGCAAGTGAATGTACCAAGGAGTGACACATAAACAGTAAATTTGGAACAATTTTTAAACATATATTTTTGATATTTTAATATAATTTTTTCTCACGAACATATCACTATTTATGTTTCTTATATTTATTTTCATTTAATAGATGACAAAATGATAAATAAAATTTATTTTTCTTGAAAAATTATTATTCTTTATTTATTAAGGTGTGTACACTAGTCATGGAAGTGTATCCGTTCACAATAATATTTTTCAATAGAATTTTGTCAACAAATGATCATGAAATCTCAAGTTTTTTGATTGGACGGTGGAGAGTGAAGATAAAATCATGAAGCCATGTAAGACTAAAAAAAATTAAAACTTCATATTTCTAGACAAGATAACTAATTTTTTGTATACAAAATTGTGAAAAAGATTATTAAAAAATATCATCTCATTGAGCAAAAAAGGAAATAAAAGGTTGAGGTTGCAGCTGAAATTTTGAAGTTTAAATAACTAGGGAATTGTCCAATACAAAAATAATAAACTGGCCGGCCTAGGAAAAGGAGAAAGATTCTATGTTGGAATAAGGATCAATGCCTCCTGAGTATCTTCTCTTTGCTGCCTACATATAGAATATACCTCTATCAGAATAAGCATATTTCAAACTTTGAATTACACCCCTAATATGTTCACTTTTTTAAAATGTAGTTGAAAAAATTAAGAGATTTTCACATTCATTTGAATATTATGTAATTATGCCTTTTAATTTTTAGGTAGTTACTTAATTTGATTTGTTTTCCTTTTTTTACTCTTCAAACTTATTTATACATTGTTCATATCAATAAGAAGCTATGTTATAATTCTTCAATTTTTCACTGACATATTAATGATTTCTCCAAAACAGTGGTATAGTATAAATGATTTCATTTGATATTTGAATATAGCATAAGTCAATATGATAGTTGTGTGTACTTCAGCAAATTTAAGGATGACTCATTTATTTATTTTTTGTTTTATGTTGATGATATGTTGATTACAACAAAAGATACTTTAAAATTGAAATCATAATTGGGCACTAAGTTTGAGATAAAAGATTTAGGGGCCGCTAAGAAGATTCTTGGCATGGAGATTCAGTGAGATCGTCGAATTAAGAAATTGTACTTATCTAGAAAAACTATATATATCGTGAATATGCTAGATCGTTTTAGTATGAAGAATGTCAAACCAACAAGTGCTCCTCTTGCTACTCACTTCAAATTATCAAGTGTTCCCTACTCTAGTGCAGTTGGTAACCTTATGTACGTTATGACTTGTATTCATCCAGGTATTTTCACATGCAATTAATGTGGTAAGTGTATACTTATCACGTCTAGATAAAAATTCATTGGCAAGTCGTGAAATGAATTTTAAGATGCTTGCGAGGTACCTTCTATAAGACCCCGAATTTTATGAAATAAAAGTATTCAATTTTTCGTATAATTACAATTCAGTAAATGGTTAAATTGATAAAAAGTTAAAGTTAAGGGTGATATATGAATTTTTTTCAAAAATACGCAAGTGGTTACAAAAAATTCATTGTTGTCGAGGAATATTCGTTTGGTCGTGGAATATTCTTTCTGTCGGAGAATATTCGTACGACGGCGCAGCCTATTATGGGTCCCATAACAGAATAACTGTCGGATGAAGAAAGCGACAAATTAAAGTTTTTATAAATAACGGCGTAGTGGTTACCGTTAACACTGTTGGAATACCCGGTGGGTAAAGTAAAGTAATACGCGTTGTTACACAAAGAAGACATAGCAGTATTGCATTGTGATATTTTGAATTATTGATTCTTACGTAAAAAGCCTTCTTGAATAATTATTCACGATAATTCTTTGGTCGGTATTATATTTTATTGATTCAATAATTCTTTGCTTTGATATTTTATATTTCGTTGTTTCAATAATTGTCACTACAAAGTATTTTCCATTATCGAGCAATAATTCATATTATCCGAATAATATTATTAGATAACATTATTAGCAATGTCTAGAAAGTTCTGTCTAAGGAGAGGTTTGGTCACCTAATTGTGCGCCAATAAGGAGAAATTCTTATTGGAAAGCCCCATCTTTCCTGGAAACTGCATGGTTGTCATTATTGTGATTCTGTAATATTATTTGTGAATAATTAATTATTGATTTATATAATAAGGAAAATATTCATTTTATGTGGATATAGATGGAGAAAATTTTTAAAGTGACAATTGTTGAAAATCGATATTTTATCCTTTATGATAAAATAATATTTTATTATATTATTATAATATAATAATGATGATATTTTTATAATAAATGTGGGATATATGAGTATATGAGGAGAAAGAGTATTTTTGTTACAAAAGTTGTTTAAAACATGTTAAACATGTCTGTGGGCCCATTTCTTGACTGAAATTTGATTATAGCCTGTAAAATCGTCCGTTTATGGATTTCGGTCAATTTCTGTTTGGAATTTGGAAAAACTTTCTTCTGCAAAGTTGTAGAGAATTGAATTTCCTATTAAAAGTTGCGAGGTTCGAATTTTCTGATAAAAGGGTTATTTATTATTAATTATTATTATTTTGAGTTTTAAATAAATTAATTGAGAAAAACGTTTTTTTTTTTGTTTTGGTTGTTGGAATGTGCTGAAATCAGTTGTCAAGAGGTTGGCGTGAAAATTTTATAATAATAATAATATTTTATTAAATTTTCTGCTTTGGTGTTCTAAGGATTTTCCTATAAATAGGGTGCTTAGGTTAGAATTGAAAATCACACCAGAAACTAAAGATTTCTCTCTCTTTCTCTCTCTATTATATCGAGTGTGATGCTCCCAAAATTAGGTATACATCACCCATCTTGGGTTGTCAGATACATGGTACAAAATTCAAATACAACTTACTAACACAACTGTCGTGTACAATACGACAAAACATAACTGTGAGTTTGAATACAATTATTGTCTACTAGAGATTATACAAACTCAAAAGGAGTCCTCATTATAATTATTATCACACTATTTCACAGAATAGTGAGGACTACTAATGCTCCTCTTGTGACACCCCCAAAATAGGTATACATCACCCATTCTGAGTTGTCAATACATGGTACAGAAACAACTACAACTTTATTATTACAACAAGAAAAGCTGAGTTTGAATACAAATATTATCTTCAGACAATATCTATACCCAAATAAATCCTCATCACATTTATTGATACATTATTTTACAAAATGGTGAGGACCTACTAAACAACTTTTTCTATAACCATCATTCCATACCCCAGGCTAAATGCTACTCGCTACATTCTCGCCTCCTGAGAAAAAAATGGAACAAAAAGGAAAAGGGTGAGCTCGACTAACCCAGTAAAGAATAGTATGACTAAGATAATATACAACAAAATTATCGTTAGTCTTCAACAGGGAAAAATATAATAGAATACAATAGACAACAAGTTTTAAATCAATATTCGCAGCGGAAAATATTAATTCATAGAAGAGTTACGTAGAGGATGAAATCTACTAATATCTATGAATTTAACGATCCATCGTCAATATTTTTATCCACGTAACATCAATCAATATATATCCGAATCATATATTCATCCTTCGCACTCTGTGCCAAGGACATCCACCGATTGGTCATGTTCATCTAAATACTGTTCATCTTTGACCTACGGCCAAAGATATTCATCGAAATCATTCATGCACTACAAAGCCAAAGATATTCATCGAAATCATTCATCTTTTGACTACTGGGCCAAAGATATTCCATAATATCATCATTTAAGACCGAGGATGATGAAAATATTTTTAAAAAGCGAATCGGTGAAACAAAATGACAAGGATTAAGGATTAAGGATTCGTATTTTGTTTTATCCACGTCAAAAAAAATACCTCAAAAATAATCATAGTGGTGTAAAATTCAAGAATGATCAAAACATGGATACAATCAAAGCTAGTATCCGAATAGATATTTTTAGACGAAAAAGAAAAATTTCATTTTTCGATGAATAAGGCCGTATTCGTGAATAAGATCAGATATCGTGAATAGTCGGTATATCGTTGATAGTAACCCCGACACTAAAAGTTTCAAATTTGATTAAAAACTTCAGATCAATATTTCAGCATAATGATATTGAAGAAATAATATCATTACGAAAAAAATAATATCCTTACCTCGAAAAAAGAAAAGATTTTAGCTGGAATTTGGATATAGGTTATAACTCGAACTTGCACCAGTATAGCAATACTCAAAGTATACTCAAAATACTCACAAGAATACGCTTGATAATATAGAGAGAGAACACTTCAGTTTCTGGTGTAATTTTCAATTCTAACCTAAGCACCCTATTTTATAGGAAAATACTTAAAACACCAAAACAGAAAATTTAATATAATAATATTATATATATTACAATTTCCTACGCACACTTTGAATCATCTGAATTCAGCCACTTGCATGTGTTTAATGAGGCTAATCAACACAAAAAACGTTTTTTCCTATTTTAAATATTTTAAACTTCCAAAAATCAATTATTTCGGTTCTTCGGAACTTAAATAATTCATAATAAATAGCTATTTTGTCAGAAAAATCGAATCTTGCAAGTTCTTATAGGAAATTCAATTCTCTACAACTTTATAGAAGAAAGTTTTTCCAAATTCCCAACAGAAAATGACCGAAATCCATAAACGAGCGATTTTTCAGGCTATAATCAAATTTCAGTCAATAAATGGGTCCACAGACATGTTTTAAACATTTATTGTAACAAAAATACTATTTCTCCTCGTATACTCGTATATCACACATTCATTGTAAAAATATGACCATTATTATATTATTAAAAATATAATAATATATTTAAATGAATTATTTTATCAGAAAAAGATAAAATTTTAATTTTCAATAATTGTCATATTAAAAATTTTCTTCATCTATATCCATATAAAATCAATATTTTCCTCATCATATGAATCAATAATTAATTATTCACAAATAATATTACAGAATTATAATATTGACAACCAAACAGTTCCCAGGAAAGAGGGAGCTTTCCAATAAGAATTTCTCCTTACTAGCGCGCAATTAGGTGACCAAACCTCTCCTTAGACAAAATTTTCTAGACATTGCCAATAATGTTATCTAATAATATTATTCAGATAATATGAATTATTGCTTCGATAATGAAAAATACTGTGTAATGACAATTATTGAAACAACAACAATATAAAATATCAACGCAAAGAATTATTGAATCAATAAAATAAAATCTTTGAGCGGTAATTATCTGTAACCATTATTGAGTAGTGCCTTCTTACGTAAGAATCAATAATTGGTGCAATACCGCATGCCATCTTCTTTGCAACAACGCGTATTCTTATGTTTTAACCAAGGGTATTCCAACAAATTAAAGCAGAACAACTACTGTAGTTATTTTTAAACAACTTATTTTTGTCGTTTTCTTCCTCCAATCGCTTTTTCGTTATTGGGCCCATACATGCATCGCTACCGCCGCATTTAAAAAAAATTCGAGACGATCTGAATATTCCACGACCAAACGAATATTCCCTGACAATAATGAATATTTTATAACCATTTGCTTTATTTTGAAATACTTGCGTATTTTACCCATAACTATCCACATTAATCAAATCAACCCTTACTATTTCAAAATAATAAATAGAGGAAATTTCATTTTATTAATAAAAAGTCGGGGTCTTACGCTCTGGACCATCACTCCGCGTTCCCGACTCGTCCCAAATTTATATTCTCATTTCACGAAAGAAGCAGTGAAAGGAAGGGTGAGCTCAACTAGCCCAAGAAGAAGTATTATGACTAAGATAATGCGAGAATAAATTATCATTAGTCTCCAACAATGTTAAACCGATAAAATTTAATAGACATCAAGTTTAAGCTGCAATGAACAAGCAATCCATTAAAAAAGTCAAGTAGAAAATAAAATCTACTATCTTTTATGATTAAAAGGTTTTTCATCTTTGTTATCATTTGGGACTCGACTTAATAAATAATCCACATCATCGAATCACCCCTTGCTACTACTGCCGAGGATATTCTTTAGTATCACGACCACAATTATCCATGCACTACTGCGGGCCGAGAATATTTGTGTATTCATTAATGGTCATGATCATGCCAACAATCATCCATCAATGCACTACTGGCCAATGAGAACTTTTACCACATCATTTGTAACATTATGGTCATGATTACACCGAATAATCCTCAGTCGTCATAATCATACCAAGTCCATCTATACACTACTGAGCCCTGAGATGACTTTCAACAAAATATAAACATGAGGATGATGACAATGATATAAGAATTCAATAAAACAAGTTCAAGAATTATTTTATCCAGAATTATTAACATCCAAATTGTTAACATGATCTTTGTTTTGTAGAGTAAAATTCAAGAATGATCGGAAGAATATTTCCATGAAAAGATCTTAGATGAAGCCTTAAATATCAAGGATATTCTACTAATTTCATGGAGTATAAGTCAAAACTTTAACCAATTTGAGTATAATAAAGAATGGAATAACAAAAGAAATCACCGTGCATGCGAGTCTTGGCGTAGACGAGTTATTCCAACAGAATAATAATAACGGAACGGGTCGGACAAAATTTTTGCACCGATAGGATGTTCCAACGAGAATAATAAAGACGGAACCAGTCCGGTGTAAAAACACATGACGAGGATGTTCCAACAGAATAATAATAAGACGGAACCGGTCCGATGTAAAACACATGAGATGAGGATGTTCCAACGGAATAATAATAAAGAGCGGAACCAGTCAAGGTGTAAAACACATACGATAAGATGTTCCAATGAATAATAGAAGAATGTCACCAAGTATAGGGTAGATCAGCGTATCTGAGTTATTCCAATGAGAATAATAAGAAATGAAATAACAATGATTCTCTTCATGAATAAGAAAGAATAACACCCTTACCGTAAAAAAAGCTGAATATAAAAGTAGTTAAGTAGCGAATACTTTTCTTCTATCTCTATAGTTTTCTCTGCAGAGTTCAAATGAATTCGTAAAGAAAATAATGAAGGAATGAGCTTCTATTTATAGGAAAATGGAATACATAAGTAACTAATCCATGAGCGGTCGCATTGATTTACTTTAATCGACAAATCCATATTTAAAGCAAAATCTTTTAAATAAAATATAATATATTCTATTTATAATCTAATAAAACGAATAACTTTATAAAAGATTTTACTATGCAAATACTATCGCAAAAGACTATGCATAATAAAATATAATATATTCTAATTATTATACAATAAAGCAGATAGCTTTATAAAAGTATTTACATTTTTATATAAAAAGTTTTTACTATACAAAACACTATCGCGTACACTACGCAACACTATGCATAATAGAATATAATATATTCTATTTATAAAATAACTTTATAAAAGTATTACATTTTATATAAAAGATTTTTCGTATTATTACATTAATAATACCAACAAAAGCTGAGTGACTTATCACGTAAGCATCAATAATCAATACCGTAGTGCTACTATGCAACCACGCCAGACATCAGATTTCTTTAACGCTTTGTTTCAAGGGTGTTTAATTAACAGTAAAACTTCCGCCGTTATTTTCATAAAAGTATTTTTGTCGTTTTTCAATCCGGCAATAATTACATTGTAGGGTCCACCAATGATTGTCTTAGTTGTACTAATATTCCTGTTAAAACGAATATTCCCAGACCAATCGAATATTATATAACAACTTGCGTATTTTGCAAAATTTATAAATATTACCCACAACTATTATATCAATTTCATCCATAATATTCTAAAATAATATTTATAGAAAATTCATCTTTATTCAAAAAGTTGGGGTTTTATAATTTTCCTTCTTATGAAATTTAAGCCCTCGAAATTAGGGTGCGATACTGGTATGTCGAAGAGGTAAGGATACCTTGATTTCATTTTGATTCTAACTCCCAAGTCATTTCTCAACATCGTGGTTTCTCCACAAAACTTTGACTTGAGGTATAACCTTGGTGCGTAGAATATGTTCCTTCTTATCCAATATTTGAATAGGAACCTCTTCATACGTCAAATCTTCTGCTATTTCGTCCGATTCCAACTCAATAATGTGGTTCAGGTCTTCTACATATTTACGTAACATGGATATGTGAAAAACGTTATAAACACGAGACATACTTGACGGTAAAGCGAGTCTATAGGCCACAGTTCCTACTCGATCAAGGATTAAAAATGGGTCGATGAATTGAGGATTGAGTTTTCCTCTGTTTCTAGATCTCGTAACTCCTTTCCATGGAGCAACACGTAACAACACATGATCTTCTATATCGAATTCCACATCCTTTCGATGAAGATCAAGATAACTCTCTTTTATCGATCTTGTGAGGTTTTTATATCGTTCTTGGGATCGTTTGAATCTTTTCTGTAGTCATACGTACTCAACTCTGGTCCCAACAACGTTGCTTCACCCACCTCATCCCAAAGATATCTTTGAAGAACGACACTTTCTTCCATACAACGCTCGAATGGAGCCATGCCAATATTTAACGATAAGCTGTTGTTGTAGGAAAACTCCACCAATGGTAAGAACTTGTCCCAACTTCCCTTGAAATCAAGGACACGAGTCTTAATAGATCTTCAAGAGTTTGAATAGTCCTCTTCGATCGTCGTCGTCTCGAGGATGATATGCCGAGCTAAATCGTAAATCTGTGCCCATAGCTTTTTGCAAACTAACCCAAAATCGCGAAGTGAATCTTGGGTTTCGATTAGAAACTATGGATACTAGCATATCATGCAATCTTACAACCTCGTTTATGTACATACGAGCAAGACGTTCAAGTGTATAAGTTTTTCAGATCGGTAAGAAATGAGCGAGACTTAGTCAATCTATCAACAATGACCCAAATCGCATCTATGCCTTGAGAAACTTTGGGAAGACCGAGAACTTGAAATCCATGGTAATGTGCTCCCACTTCCATTCTGAAATTTCAAGTGGTTGCAATGGACCTTTTGGTACTTGATACTCGCCTTGACTCGTTGACACGTTAGACACCTTGAGATAAACAAATATTATCTCTCTCTTCGTATTGCCCCACCAAAATGTATGTCAAGATCATGATACATTTTGGTACTCCTAGATGGATTGCAAACGGTGTGTTGCGCTTCCATCATGATTTTATACTTTAAATCGTGGTCGTTAGGAACACAAAGTCCGGAGTTGACTCAAGTATTCCTTCTTCATCGATTCTTGCTTCCCAAGATCGCACATTCTTGCACTTTCTTCCTCATACGCATCAGCTCCGGATCTGTAATTTGAGTAGCTTTAATTTTATCAATTAAAATCGGTTCTACTCGTATATTTGCCATCATCACGTGGGTCCCTGAGTCTTTATCTTTATCTCCATCCTTTCGCAAGTCATAGAAAATGGGCCTTTCGTTGACAATATTGCACTTTCATGCCGCGTATGATCTTCTACTCAACGATCGTCCACTACCACGCTCGCTTTTCCAGGATGGTATTGGATGGTATGATCATAATCTTTCAGCAGTTTAAGCCAACGTCGTTGTCGCATGTTGAGTTCCTTTTGAGTGAAGAAATATTTGAGGCTTTTATGATCCGTAAAGATCTCCACTTTCTCCCCATACAAGTAATGCCTCCAAATCTTTAGTGCGAAGATAACAACTGCCAACTCTAGATCATGAGTAGGATAATTTCTCTCATATTCTTTGAGTTGTCGTGAGGCATAGGCTATAACTTTCCCATGTTGCATGAGAACACATCCTAACCTTTGCTCAAGCATCATCAGAGATGACAAATCCCTCCGAATCGGATGGTATTGTCGTAGCAGTCTTTGAAATGAGTCTCCTCTTGAGTTCTTGAAAACTCTTCTCACATTCCTCGCTCCAACCGAACTTTGTATCTTTCCGAGTTAGTTGAGTTAGTGGAGTAGCGATTCGAGAAAACCCTTCTACGAATCTCCGATAATAACCAAATAAGCGAGAAAGCTACGACTTGATCGATCATCGATTTTAAGTTGCTCCACTTTGAATAGCTTCAATCTTTCTTTGGGTCAACAGATATTCCATGACTTGATACCACGTGCCCAAGGAATGCTACTTCCTCGCCGAACTCGTATTTCTTCAACTTGGCATAAAGCTTGTATTCACGAAGCTTTTGGAGTATCGGCCTCAAGTATTGCTTTCATGATCTTCACGGGTTTTGGAATAAATGAGGATGTCATCAATAAAGACGACCACAAAGTGATCCAAATATTCCTTGTGACGCCCCCAAAATAGGTCCATTCCATCCAACCCATTCTGAGTCGCCAAATACATGGTACAGAAATAACTACAACTTTATTAATACATTTGTCGTGCAAAATACGACAACATATATCTTGTGAGTTTAAATACAATTATTGTCTTCAGATAATATACATACCCAAATAAATCCTCATCACAATTATTTATACATTATTTTACAAAATGGTGAGGACTACTAAACAACTCTCTCTATAACCATCATTCCATACCCCCGACTCAGACTTGTTACATTCTCGCCTCCCGAGAAGAAAAATGGAAAAAAAGGAAAAGGTGAGCTCAACTAGCCAAAGAAGAATATTATGACTAAGATAATATACAACAAATTATCGTTAGTCTCCAACAGGAAAAATCTAATAGAATACAATAGACAAACCGGTTTTAAATTAATCTTCGCAATGAAATAATAATTCATTAGAAGAGTTAAGTAGAGAATGCAAACTACTATCTTCTATATATGAATTTAAAAGTTCATCATCGATATTTTATCCTGTAACATCAATCAATATATATCCGGAATCAAATATTTATCTTTGCACTTCTGAGCCAAAGATATTCATCATAAGTCATGTTCATCTAAACACTGCTCATCTTTGCACTACGGGCCAAAGATATTAATCGATCATCATGTTCATCTCAACACTGTTCATCTTTCAGACTACGGGCCAAAGATATTCATCAAGAAATCATTCATCTTTGCACTACAGCCAAAGGTATTCAGTAATATCATCATTTAGGACTGAGGATGATGAAAAATATTTTAAAGGAAACGAATTCAGTGAAACAAAAGAACAAATATTAAGGATTCGTATTTTAAACAATCCAAGTTCAAAAATACTTCATAAGTAATCAGATTGGGGTAAAATTCAAGAATGATCAAAACATGGATACAATCAAAGCTAGTATCCAGAATAGATATTTTGGACAAAAAGAAGAAATTTCATTTTTTAAATTGAATAGTCTTAGTATTCGTGAATAATCTGTAGTATCACGTGAATAAGAACTCAAACACTAAAAGATAGAAATTTCATAAAATACATCATAACGCTTCGTGAATAGTACTCGTGAATAGTAACTCGTGAATAGTAACCCCGACATGAAAAAGTTCTAAATTTGATAAAAAGTTCCAACCAATATTTCTAAGATAATGATATTGAAGAAGATAATATCATTTAAGAAAAAACAACATCCCTACCTCGAAAGAATAAGACTTTAGTTAAACACAGGATATAGGCTATGACTTGAACTTACATCAGATATAGCAATACTCAAAATACTCACAAGAATACCGATAATATAGAAAGAGAAAACTTGATTCAGAGGCGATTTTACTGGTGCTAGAATCAAATTTCGATCAAGAAATGGGGTCCACCAACACATAAAACATGCTTTAAATATTTTTGGTAACAAAATACTCCTCCACATATACTCATATATCCCACATTCATCATAAAAATATCATCATTATTATATTATTAAAATATAATAATATATTTAAATGAATTATTTTATCGAGAAAAAGATTAAATTTCAATTTTCAACAATTGTCACATTAAAAATTTTCTCCATCTATATCCACATAAAATCAATATTTTCCTCATCAAATGAATCAATAATTAATTATTCATAAATAATATTACTGAGAATCACAATATTGACAACGTGTAGTTCCGGGAAAGGAGAACTTTCCGATAAGGATCTCTCCTTCTTGGTGCCATGATTAGGTGACCAAACCTCTTAGCAAAGCATGTAACTTTCTACATTGCCAATAATGTTATCCAATAATATTATTCAGATAATATGAATTATTGCTCAGATAATGGGAAAAAATACGTGTAATGACAATTTATTGAAACAACGGTAATATAAAATATCAATGCAAAGAATTATTGAATAAATAAAATAAAATCTTGAGCAATAATTCATGTAACAATTATTGAGTAGTGCCTTCTTACGTAAGAATCAATAATTGGTGCAATACCGATGTCTTCTTTGTTCAACAACGCAGCGCGTATTAGTGTGTTTTAACCAAAGGTATTCCAACAAGATTACTTGTAATAACTACGCCGTTCTTTATAAATAACTTATATTTGTCGTTTTCATCATCCAATCGGGTTTCCATTATGGGGCCCATAAAGATTTTGCTGCAGTAAATACGAATATTCCCAAACAATACTAATATTCCACGACCAAACGAATATTCCCAAACAATAATGAATATTTTATAACCACTCTTTATTCGAAATATTTGCGTATTTTACCCATAACTATCCACATTAATCAAATCAACCCTTACTATTTCAAAATAATAAATAGAGAAAATAAATTTCATTTATTAATAATTTGGGGTCTTACAACCTCCCTCCTTATGAAATTTCGTCCTCGAAATTCGACGTGACGACTGGTGTTTGAAAAGATGAGAATACATCGCTTTCAATTCCGTTTCCAACTCCCGTGTCATTTCCTCAATAAAGATGGTTTCTCCACAAAACTTTAACTTGTGGTATAACATCTAAGACATGGACATGTTCTTTCCTATCCAAGATCTTGACAGTACCACCTCGTGACGTTAAGTCTTTGGCTATCTCGTCCGGTTTAACTCAATGACGTGGTTCGTCGTCCACATATTTACGTAACATCGATACGTGAAAAATGTTATGAACACACGTCATACTTCTGACAGAAACGAAGTCTATAGGCCACAGTTCTATTCGATCGAGAATTTCAAATGGATTAATAAATCGAAGGTTTAAGCTTTCTCACCTCACCGATTCTCACTTTTGAAATAACAACTTCTTGACCTCCTTCTTCAAATTCATCACTCAAATTGTGTAAATTTTGGTGTAAGACCAAACTTTTTATTAATAAAATGAAATTTTCTATTTATTATTTTGAAATAGTAAGGGTTGATTTGATTAATGTGGATAGTTATGGGTAAAATACGCAAATATTTCAAAATAAGCAAATGGTTATAAAATATTTATTATTGTCTGGGAATATTCATTTGGTCGTGGAATATTTGTCTTTGTTGGGAATATTCGCAATGACTGCCAAGCCGTATGTGGGCCCCATAAATGAAAGCGATTGGAGGAAGAAAACGACAAAAATAAGTTGTTTAAAAATAACTAGGCGTAGTTATTACTGCTATTCATCGTTGGAATACCCTACGTGGTTAAAAACACATGAATACGCCATTGTTACACAAGAAGAGACACCAGATTGCACCAATTATTGATTCTTACGTAAGAAGGCACTACTCAATAATGGTTACGTGAATTATCGCTCAAAGATTTTTTTTATTGATTCAATAATTCTTTGCGTTGATATTTTATATCATTGTTGTTTCAATAATTGTCATTACACAAGATTTTTCATTATCAAGTAATAATTCATATTATCCGAATAATATTATTAGATAACATTATTGGCAATGTCTAGAAAGTTTTGTCTAAGGAGAGGTTTGTCACCTAATCAATTGCTACCAATAAGGAGAAATTTTATTGAAAAGCCCTTCCTTTCCTAGAATCGCGCGGTTGTCAATATTGTAATTTCGTAATATTATTTGTGAATAATTAATTATTGATTCATATGATGAGGAAAATATTGATTTTATATGGATATAGATGGAGAAAATTTTAATGTGACAATTGTTGAAAATTAAAATTTTATCTTTTTCTCGATAAAATAATTCATTTAAATATATTATTATATTTTTAATAATATAATAATGGTGATATTTTTACAATGAATGTGTGATATACGAGTATACGAGGAGAAAAAGTACTTTTGTTGCAATAAATGTTTAAAACATGTTAAACATGTCTGTGGACCCATTTATTGATCGAAATTTGATTATAACTTTGAAAAATCGCTTCGTTTATGGATTTCGGTCATTTTCTGTTGGGAATTTGGAAAAACTTTCTTCTGCAAAGTTGTAGAGAATTGAATTTCCTATAAGAACTCTCAAGATTCAATTTTTATGACAAAAGAGCTATTTATTATGAATTATTGAAGTTCCGAAGAACCGAAATAATTGATTTTTGAAAGTTTAAAATATTTAAAATAGGAAAAACGTTTTTTGTGTTGATTAGCCTCATTAAACACATGCAAGTGGCTGAATTCAGATGATTCAACGTGTGCGTAGGAAATTGTAATATATATAATATTATTATATTAAATTTTCTGTTTTGGTGTTCTAAGTATTTTCCTATAAATAGGGTGCTTAGGTTAGAATTGAAAAGTACACCAGAAACTGAAGTTTTCTCTCTCTCTCTATATTATCGAGCGTATTCTTGTGAGTATTTTGGGTATACTTTGAGTATTGCTATACGGTGCAAGTTCAAGTTATAACCTATATCCGAAGATTCCAGGTTAAATCTTGTCTTTTCCGAGGTAAGGGATATTATTTTTTTCAGTAATGATATTATTTCTTCAATATCATTATGTTGAAATATTGATCCAAGTTTTAATCAAATTTGAAACTTTTAGTGTCGGGAGTTATTTATTCACGATATCTGACCTTTATTCACGATATCTGATCTTATTCACGAATACGATAATTATTCATCGAAAAATGAAAAATTTTCTTTTCGTCTCAAAATATCTATTCGGATACTAGCTTTGATTGTATCCATGTTTTGATCATTCTTGAATTTTACACCACTATGATTATTTTTGAGGTATTTTTTTGACGCGTGGATAAAACAAAGTACGAATCCTTAATCCTTAATCCTTGTCATTTTGTTTCATTGGATTCGCTTTCTTTAAAATATTTTTCATCATCCTCGGCCTTAAATGATGATATTATGGAATATCTTTGGCACGTAGCAGCAAAGATGAATGATTTTCGATGAAGATCTTTGGCCTGTAGTGCAAGAAAGATGAATGATTTCGATGAATATCTTTCGCCCGTAGTCTAAAGATGAGCAGTGTTTAGATGAACATGATTAATGGTGGATGTCCTTGGGATCAGTAGTGCGAGGATGAATATATGATTCAGATATATATTGATTGATGTTACGAGGATAAAAATATTGATGATGGATCGTTAAATTCATAGATATTAGTAGATTTCATCATCTACGTAACTTTCTATGAATTAATATTTTTCATTGCTAATATTGATTTAAAACTTGTTGTCTATTGTATTCTATTATATTTTTCCTGTTGAAGACTAACGATAATTTTGTTGTATATTATCTTAGTCATACTATTCTTTACTCGGGCTAATGAGCTCACCTTTTTCCTTTTTGTTCCATTTTTCTTCTCGGGAGGCGAGAATGTAAATGAAAGATTTAGTCGGGGTATGGAATGATGGTTATAGAGAAAGTTGTTTAGTAGGTCCTCACCATTTTTATAAAATAATGTATCAATAAATGTGATGAGGATTTATTTGGGTATAGATATTGTCTGTAAGATAATATTTGTATTCAAACTCACAGCTTTTATCGTTGTAATAATAAAGTTGTAGTTGTTTCGCATCATGTATTGACAACTTAGAATGGGTGATGTATACCTATTTTGGGGGTGTCACGGTTGGTATCGAGCTTAGGGATATGATCTCTGGCATGAGATCGGGGAATAGAACTAGGAGGGGAGAGCGAGTAAATCCTATGCTTAGTGTCCTACTAAGCTTATTTGTTAGTTGGTCAAGATATAAGGATATTATGTGATATATTGATTTGCTTAATTAACCCTTGTTTTATGTACCGTATTTGAGAATGTCGATCGAGAATATTACATGTGGAAATGAGACCGTGGAGACGCATGTACTCACCAATGAGGAGAAACGTGCAACAGTCGGGTAATCTTCCTCCCGTGAACAACACCAATCGGAAGAGATGATGAACGAGGGATGTTTAGAAGCTTTTTGCGATTCATGCAAAAATCGCACGAGGAGACTCGTGTTCAAAATACAGGAGAAATGATAGAATTCACGGGTTGTCACACCAAGTTAGTTCAAAGAGTTGGGACCACCGTAATTTAAAGGAAAGTCGAGATCCGATCATGGCGGAAACATGGGTCAAGAAAATTACCAAGATATTCGATGTCTTGGGATGCACGGAGAATGAAGGTTCCATTCGCCACCTTTATGTTTCGTGGCGAAGCAGTACTCATGGTGGGAATCGTGAAGCGTACCCATCCATCAAGGCCAAAGCGTCTTGGGAGACGTTTCAGAACTATTTAATGACAAATACTTTCCGAAAGTGTTCATCGTATGAAGGAAGTGGAGTTTATTAGATCGGGAGAACAACATACGACGGTGTCAAAGATGAGGCGAAGTTTGCAGAGTTATCTGTTTGCACCTCATTTGGTGGAGAATGAGGAACGATGACGCGGATGTTTCGAGAGGATTAAAACTCTAAGATACGTCAAGATCTCATCTCTCATAAATTTTTTCTTTATTCAGATGTTGTTAATAGGGCTCAATTGTTAGAAAGCGAGATAACGAAAGTACTGGCCAACCGAGGTCCCACAATCAGGATCATACCTAGGAGATAGCGATCCAACAAAACAACAATAACCCGGTGGAGAAAGAAAAAGGCGGACAAAAATGGTAACCACTCTGGTGGTAATCATGGCCATGAAAATAGAAGAAGCAAGTCAGAGGAGATTTTAAAAAGAGAAGATTCAATAATGACCTCGAATGACGCAGCGGTCGGGCAAAGAATCGGTTCTAAGGAGGAGAGAACGACCACCGGTCATACGCTTATACATCTTTGGAAAGAAGGACATATCGATCAAACCGCCCACAGATTCAAGGTATGCTTATAATTGTGGAAAGGAAGGACATATAAATTCGAGATTAGACGCAGTAAGAAACCTAGTTCAATGGGGATTCAGAACTCAAAAGATCGTCCCGTAAAAGTCAAAGTCAACCAGTCCTTGGAAGAGCGTTTGTTGTGGATTTGGTCAAAATGCGAGAACCCAAACGAGGTGATCACGGGTAAAGTTTATTTATAAATTCTTGAGAAGTTTATACCTTATTTGATACCGGTCTTTACCCATTCATTTATCTCTCCCGCCTTGTGCTCAACGTTTAAACTTGACTCAAAAAAATTAGACTTTGACCTATTTGTGGAAACTCCGTTAGAGAAACTTTCATCACATCCAATGTTTATAAATCTTGTTTGATTCAAGTTGGCACCATCACCTTACCGTTGACCTTATCTCTTTAAAGATACTTGTTTTTGATGTGATTTTGGGATTGATTGGTTAACTACTCATCACGCCAAAATTGATTGTTTTCGTAAGGTTGTTAGTTTTCATATTCCTAAACCAACCTGTTATATTTAATTCAAGTAACTAGACCATTAAAATCAATCACTGTCATATCTAATCATAAAGCTATTCGTTTATTGAAAAACGGATGTCAAGCTCCGGTGTGTAGCTTGTGTAAGACCCCGACTTTTTATTAATAAAATGAAATTTTCTCTATTTATTATTTTGAAATAGTAAGGGTTAATTTGATTAATGTGGATAGTTATGGGTAAAATACGCAAGTATTTCAAAATAAGCAAATGGTTATAAAATATTCATTATTGTTAGGGAATATTCGTTTGGTCGTGGAATATTAAATGCTGTCGGGGAATATTAAACGACGAAGTAAATGACCATGTGGGCCCCATAACGGAAAAGATTGGAGGAAGAAAACGACAAAAAATAAGTTGTTTAAAAATAACGGCAGTAGTTATTACTGATTTATTAATTGTTGAAATACCCGGTGGTTTAAAACACGATGTAATGGCGTTGTTCAGACAAGAAGATACGTGGTATTGCACCAATTATTGATTCTTGCGTAATAAGGCACTACTCAATAATGGTTATGATAATTCTTATTCAAAGATTTTATTTTATTGATTCAATAATTCTTTGCGTTGATATTTTATATTATTGTTGTTTCAATAATTGTCATTTACAAGATTTTCATTATCTAAGTAATAATTCATATTATCTAAATAATATTATTAGATAACATTATTGGCAATGTCTAGAAAGTTTTGTCTAAGGAGAGGTTTGGTCACCTAATTGCTAGGTAAGAGAAATTCTTATTGGAAAGCCCCCTCTTCCTGCAAGAAGGCTCTGGTTGTCAATATTGTAATTACGTAATATTATTTGTGAATAATTAATTATTGATTCATATGATGAGGAAAATATTGATTTTATATGGATATAGATGGAGAAATTTTTTAATGTGACAATTTTTGAAAATTAAAATTTTATGTTTTTCGATAAAATAATTCATTTAAATATATTATTATATTTTTAATAATATAATAATGGTGATATTTTTATAATGAATGTGATATATCTGAGTATGAGAGAGAAGAGTACTTTTGTTGCAATAAATGTTAAAAACATGTTAAACATGTCTGAGGACCCATTTATTGACTGAAATTTGATTATAGCTTGAAAAATCGCTCGTTTATAGATTTCGGTCATTTTCTGTTGAGAATTTGGAAAAACTTTCTCCTGTAAAGTTGTAGAGAATTGAATTTTCTATAAAACCACGAGAGATTCGATTTTTCTGACAAAAGAGCTATTTATTATGAATTATTGAAGTTCTGAAGAACCGAAATAATTGATTTTTGAAAGTTTAAAATATTTAAAATAGGAAAAACATTTTTGTGTTGATTAGCCTCATTAAACACATGCAAGTGGCTGAATTCAGATGATTCAAAGTGTGCGTAGGAAATTGTAATATATATAATATTATTATATTAATTTTTTCGCTTTGGTGTTCTAAGCATTTTCCTATAAATAGGGTCTTAGGTTAGAATTGAAAATTACACCGTAAATCAAGTTTTCTCTCTATATTATCGATCGTATTATTGTGAGTATTTTGGGTATACTTTTAGTATTGCTATATCGATGCAAGTTCAAGTTATAACCTATATCCAAAGATTCCAGGTTAAAAATCTTGTCTTTCCGAGGTAAGGGATATTATTTTTTTTGTAATGATATTATTTCTTCAATATCATTATCTTTGAAATATTGATCTGAAGTTTTAATCAAATTTAGAACTTTTTAGTGTCGGGGTTCTTATTCACGATATCTGACTTTATTCACGATATCTGAGATTATTCACTTAATACTAAAGACTATTCATCGAGAAATGAAAATTTTTCTTTTCGTCCAAAATATCTATTCTGGATACTAGCTTTGATTGTATCTATGTTTTGATCATTCTTGAATTTTACACCACTATGATTATTTTTGAGGTATTTTTTTTGGACGTGGATAAAACAAAGTACGAATCCTTAATCCTTAATCCTTGTCATTTTGTTTCACTGGATTCGTTTCTTTAAAAATATTTTTCATCATCCTCAGTCTTAAATGATGATATTATGGAATATCTTTGGCCTGTAGTGCAAAGATGAATGATTTCTGATGAATATCTTTGGCCTGTAGTGCAAAGATGAATGATTTCTGATGAATATCTTTGGCCCGTAGTGCAAAGATGAACAGGTGTTTAGATGAACATGACCAACTTGTGGATGTCCTTGGCCTGTAGTGCAAGGATGAATATATGATTCCAGATGTATATTGATTGATGTTACAGGGATAAAAATATTGATGATGGACTGTTAAATTCATAGATATTAGTAGATTTCATCCTCTACGTAACTCTTCTATGAATTAATATTTTCCGCTGCGAATATTGACTTTATTGATTAAAGTCGATTATACTCGTATATCATCACGTGGGTACCTAGAGTTTTCATCTCCATCTCTATTATTTATAAATTATACGAAATGAGTCTTTGATAATATCGTACTCAGACTTGATACGATCTTCTCCTCAACACGTCACTACCACGTTCGCTTTTTCCAGGATGGCATGGTCGTAATATGTCTTTGAAATGAGTCTCTCTTGAGTTCTTCAAGCTCTTCCCACATTCCTTGCTCCATTCAAATTTTGTATCTCTACGAGTCAATGCGTTAATGGAATAGCGATTCGAGAATATCCTTCAACGAATCTCGGATAATAACCAACTAAGCTGAAAGCTACGTATTTCGATTATCGAATTTAGGTTGTTCTCAATCGTGACTCATATCCCAACCTTGGATAGACGTTACAATGTCACCTATCGGTTTACTATCGCACGAATATGGTGTCCCTACGAGAAGTAAAGCCGCTTTGCATTCCACAAAGGAAGTCACCGGATAAAGGCTCAAGTACGAAATTCTATAGTTGAATTTGTAACTCCTGAAGTTCAATAGGAGCCATTCGATATGAGATTTTAGAAATGAGTTTTGTACCGGGTTCAAAGTCGATACAAAATTTAATATCAGGCTTTGGGAGTAAGCCAAGGAATTCTTCAGGAAATACGTCAGGAAAAATCAATAACAACAGGAATATTATTCAAATCTGACGTGTCTTTATTCAAATCCATAACATGGACTAAGAAAACTTGACATCCGTAATAAACGAATGACTTCATGGCTTGATATGAAAATGTTTGACTACAATGGTTTGATTGCTTGAATTCGAATAACAGGTTGCTTAGGAATATGAAAACTAACAACCTTACGAAAGTAATCAATTTCGGCATGATGAGTAGTTAACCTTAAAATCACATCAAAAGCAAATATCTCTATAGAAATAAGGTTAATTGTGTAATGTGATAGTGCCTAAACTGAATCAAGCAAGATTTCTAAACAACGGATGTAATGAAAGTTTCTCCTAACGAAGTCTCCATAAATAGGTCAAAGTCTAATTTCTCCGTAGTCAAGTTCAAACGTTGAGCGCAAGTAAAGAGAGATAAAATAATGGGTAGAAACCCAGATCTAGTAAGGTATAAGCAAGAATTTATAATTAACTAACCGTCTTAACTTCGTTCGGGTTCCTCGCATTTTGACCGGTCACGACACAAAACTTCTTCCAGAACCGATTGACTTTGACTTTTCCGGGACATCCTTTTGAGTCACCATTCCTCATTGGATTGGGTTTCGATACCGCATAATCTCGAGTGATATGTCCTTCTTTCCATAATTATAGATACCTTAAACTGTTGTAGGCGGCCAATGATATATCCCTCTTTCCCGCATTTGTAACATACGATCGGTGGTCTTTCTCCTCCTTTGGAACCGATTACATCTGTACCGACGTCTTCACATGGTCGTTGTTGAATCTCTCTTTTAAAATCTCCTCCCACTCGCTTCTTCTATTTTCATGGCTACGATTACCACCAGAGTGGTTACCGCCTTTGTCCGTATTCTTCTTTCTCCGCTGGTTATTGTTATTCTGATGACTACTCATCAAGTTTTCATATTCCTAAGCAACCTGTTATTCGAATTCAAGCAACCAAACCATTGAAGTCAAACACTTTCATATCAAGTCATAAAGCTATTCGTTTATTGAAAAACGGATGTCACGTTTTCTTAGTCCATGTTATAGATTTGAATAAAGACACGTCAGATTTGAATAATATTCCTATTGTTATTGACTTTCCTAACGTATTTCCTGAAGAATTTCTTGGCTTACTCCCAAAGTGTGATATTGAATTTTTATCGACTTTGAACCCTAAGACAAAACCCATTTCTAAAAATCTCATGGCTCTATTGAACTTCGTGGAGTTAAAATTCAACTATAGAATTTGGTACCGAGCCTTTTTATCCGGTGACTTCTTTGTGGAATACAAAACCGCCGCTCTCTCGTAGGGACGCCATATTCGTCGTGCAGTAGTAAATTGATAGGTGTCATTGTGACGTCTTATCCAAGATTGGGATATGAGTCACGAGTTGAGAGCAACCTAAGTCGAGAATCGAAATACGTAGCTTTTAGGCTTAGTTGGTTATTATCGGAGATTCGTTGAAGGATATTCTCGAATCGCTATTCCATTAACGCAAGTTGACTCGTAGAGATACAAAATTCGAATGGAGCAAGGAATGTGGAAAGAGCTTCGAAGAACTCAAGATGAGACTCATTTCAAAGACATGTTCGACCATGCCATCCTCGAAAAGCGAGCGTGGTAGGCGATGTGTTGAGTAGAAGATCGATATAAGACTGAGTACGATATTGTCAAAGACTAATTTCGTATAATTTATAAATAATAGAGATGGAGATGAAAACTCTAGGTACCCACATGATGATATACGAGTATAATTGACTTTAATCGATAAAGTTAAAGTTGTTCAAGCTACACACCGGAGCTGATGAATTTAAAGAAGGAGGTGCAAGAAGTTGTTATTTCAAAAGCGAGAATCGGTGAGGTGAGGAAAGCTCAAACCTTCGATTTATTAATCCATTTGAAATTCTCGATCGAATCAGAATCGTGGCCTATAGACTCGCTTTTACCTCCAAGTATGACTCGTGTTCATAGCGTTTTTTCACGATCGATCGAGTTACGTAAATATGTGGACGATTCGAACCACTTCATTAAGTTAGAACAGGACAAGATAATAGAAGACTTAACGACGAGGAGGTGCACTGTCAAGATCTTAGATAGAAAGAACATGTCCTATGTACCGAGGTTATACCACAAGTTAAAGTTTTGTGGAGAAACCATGCTATTGAGGAAATGACCTGGAAGTTGAAAACGGAAATGAAAGTGAGGTATTCTCATCTTTTCAAAACACCATATATGTACGTCAATTTCGAAGACGAAATTTCATAAGGAGGGGAGGTTGTAAGACCCCAACTTATTATTAATGAAATTTAATTTTTTCTATTTATTATTTTGAAATAGTAAAGGTTGATTTGATTAATGTGGATAGTTATGGGTAAAATACGTAAATATTTCAAAATAATAAAGTGGATATAAAATATTCATTGTTTGTCGGGGAATATTCGTTTGGTCGTGGAATATTCAGATTGTTTGGGAATATTCATAATACGGCCAATGTAAATGTATGTATGGGCCTCATAACGGAAAAGCGATTGGATGAAGAAAACGACAAATATAAGTTGTTTAAAAATAACAACAGTAGTTATTATCAATTAATCTTGTTAAAATACTCTATTGGTTAAAACATAAGAAGACACCAGTATTGCACCAATTATTGATTCTTACGTAAGAAGACACTACTCAATAATGGTTACGATGAATTATCGCTCAAAGATATTTTATTTTATTGATTTAATAATTCTTTGCGTTGATATTTTATATTGCTATTGTTTCAATAATTGTCATTACACGTATTTTTCATTATCGAAGCAATAATTCATATTATCGTAATAATATTATTAGATAACATAATTGGCAATGTCTAGAAATTTACGCCTCAGGAGAGGTTTGGCCACCTAATTCAAGGCCAAGAGTGAGGAGAAATTCTTATTGGAAAGCCCCTCTTTTCAGGAACTACCTGGTTGCCAGATTGTGATTCTGTAATATTATTTGTGAATAATTAATTATTGATTTATATGATGAGGAAAATATTGATTTTATGTGGATATAGATGGAGAAAATTTTTAAAGTGACAATTGTTGAAAATTGAAATTTTATCTTTTTGTGATAAAATAATTCATTTAAATATATTATTATATTTTAATAATATAATAATGGTGATATTTTTACAATGAATGTGGGATATATGAGTATACGAGAAAAAAGAGTATTTTGTTGCAATAAATATTAAAAACAAATTTTGTGTGTCGGTAGACCCATTTCTTGACTGAAATTTGATTATAGCCTGTAAAATTGCCCGTTTGTGGATTTCGGTATATTTCTGTTTGGAATTTGAAAAACCTTTCTTCTGCAAAGTTGTAGAGAATTGAATTTCCTATAAAAATTCGCAAGATTCGAATTTTATGATAAAAAGTCTATTTATTATGAATTATTGAAGTTCCGAAACTCCGAAATAATTGATTTTTGGAAGTTTAAAATATTTAAAATAGGAAAAACATTTTTTTTGTTTTGTGGGCAGCCCTAGCAAGATGTGCAAGATAAATTTGAAATCGGTTGTCAAAATATGCGTAGAGAATTTGTAATATATATAATATTATTATATTAAATTTTCTACTTTTGGTGTTCTAAGCATTTTCCTATAAATAGGTGCTTAGATTAGAATTGAAAATCACACCGTAAACTAAAGTTTTCTCTCTATATTATCGAGCGTATTCTTGTGAGTATTTTGAGTATACTTTGAGTATTGCTATATACGGTCTTAGTTCAAGTCATAGCCTATATCCAGGTGTTTTAACTGTAAATCTTGTCTTTTCGAGGTAAGGGATGTTATTTTATTGAAAATGATATTATTTATTCAATATCATTATGCCGAAATATTGGTGGAAACTTTTATCAAATTTAGAACTTTTTCATGCTTCGGAGTTCTTATTCATGAGTTCTTATTCACAAGTTCTTATTCATGAGTTACTTATTCACGAGTTCTTATTCATGAGTTCTTATTTACGAGTACTTATTCACTAAGCGTGAAGATTTTTTTTTGTGAAATTTCTATCTTTTGGTATCGAGAGTTCTTATTCACGATATCGACATTATTCACGATATCTACATATTTATTCACGAATCAAGACTATTCAATAGAAAAATAAAATTTCTTCTTTTTGTCAAAATATCTACTATGGATACTAGCTTTGATTGTATCCATGTTTTGATCATTCTTGAATTTTACTCCACTCGATTACTTATGAAGTATTTTTGAACTTGGATTTGTTTAAAATACTTAATCCTTAATATTTGTTCTTTTGTTTCTTTGGATTCGTTTCCTTTAAAATATTTTTCATCATCCTCGGTCCCTAAATGATGATATTACTTGAATATCTTTGGCCAGTAGTAAAAGATGAATGATTTCTTGATGAATATCTTTGGTCCAGTAGTGCAGAAGATGAGCAGTGTTGAGATGAACATGACCGATCGATTAATATCTTTGGCCCGTAGTGCAAAGATGAGCAGTGTTTAGATGAATATGATTAATCGATGAATATCTTTGGCTGTGGTGCAAAGATGAATATTTGATTCGGATATATATTGATTGATGTTACTGAGGATAAAATATCGACGATGAACTTTTAAATTCATATATAGAAGATAGTAGTTTGCATTCTCTACTTAACTCTTCTAATGAATTATTATTTTCACTGCGAAGATTGATTTAAAACCGGTTGTCTATTGTATTCTATTAGATTTTTCCTCGTTGGAGACTAACGATAATTTGTTGTATATTATCTTAGTCATAATATTCTTTTCATCGGGCTAGTTGAGCTCACCCTTTTCCTTTTTGTTCCATTTTTCTTCTCGGGAGGCGAGAATGTAGCGAAAGATTGCAGTGGGGTATGGAATGATGGTTATAGAGAGTTGTTTAGTAGTCCTCACCATTTTGTAAAATAATGTATAAATAATTGTGATGAGGATTTATTTGGGTATGTATATTATCTGAAGACAATAATTGTATTTAAACTCACAATTATATATATGTTGTCGTATTTTGCACGACAAATGTATTAATAAAGTTGTAGTTATTTCTGTACCATGTATTTGGCGACTCAGAATGGGTTGGATGGAATGGACCTATTTTGGGGGCGTCACAAGGAATATTTGGATCACTTTGTGGTCGTCTTTATTGATGACATCCTCATTTATTCCAAAACCCGTGAAGATCATGAGCAATACTTGAGGCTGATACTCCAAAAGCTTCGTGAATACAAGCTTTATGCCAAGTTGAAGAAATGCGAGTTCTGGCTTGAGGAAGTAGCATTCCTTGGGCACGTGGTATCAAGTCATGGAATATCTGTTGACCCAACAAAGATGAATATTTGATTCCAGATATATATTGATTGATGTTACAGGGATAAAATATCGACGATGAACTTTTAAATTCATATATAGAAGATAGTAGTTTGCATTCTCTACTTAACTCTTCTAATGAATTGTTGTTTCATTGCAGATTGTTGATTTTAAACCGGTTGTCTATTCAGATTCTATTAGATTTTTCCTGTTGAAGACTAACGATAATTTGTTGTATATTATCTTAGTCATAATATTCTTTTATTGGGCTAGTTGAGCTCACCCTTTTCCTTTTGTTCATTTTTTCTTCGGGGGAAAAAGAATGTAGCGAAGTACTTAGTCGGGGTATGGAATGAAAGTTCTAGAGAGAGTTGTTTAGTAGTCCTCACCATTTTTGTAAAATAATATATCAATAATTATGATGGGGATTTATTTGCATGTGGATATTGTCTAGATGGCAATATCTGTATTTAAACTCACAGTTTATATGTTGTAATAATAAAGTTGTAGTTATTTCTGTACCATGTATTTGGCGACTCATAATGGGTTGGATGGAATGGTCCTATTTTGGGGGCGTCACATTTTGTACCAGGTTCAAGGTCGATACAAAATTCAATTTCACACTCTGGGGGTAGGCCAGGAAGTTCTTCAGGGAATACGTCAGAAATTCATTAACAATAGAAATATTATTCAAAACCCGGCGTATTTTTGTTTAGATCCGTGACATGAGCTAAGAAAGCTTGACATCCGCTTTTCAATAAACGAATAGCTTTATGGCTTGAGATGATGATGATTGATTTTAATGGTTTGGTTGCTTGAATTCGCATAATAGGTCGATTAGAATATGAAAGCTAACAACCTTATTTAAAACAATCAATTTTTGCATGATGAGTAGTTAACCAATCAATCCCTAGAATTACATCAAATGCAAGTATTTTTAATGCAATAAGATCGACAGATAATGTGTGGGTACCAACTTGAACCAAACAAGACTTAAAAACCGTGGATGTAATGAAGGTTTCTCCCAACTGAGTTTCTACAGATAAGTCAAAGTCTAATTTCTCCGAGTCAAATTTAATCATTGAACGCAAAGTAGAGAAATAAAAGAATGGGTAGAATCCCAGTATCAAATAAAGTGTAGACTTATTTAGAGTTTATGATAAGCTTACCCATGATGACCTCATTCGGGTTCCTCGCTTTACGGGAGGTCACAACAAACGCTCTCCTCAGACCACCGGCTTTGACTTTTCTAGATGACCTTTGGTGCCTCTATCCTAATTGAATTTGTCTTGATGAACGATAAAATCGGGTTAAGTGACCCTCTCTTCCATAATTATAACACGCTTTGGACGACATCGCTAATTTGGACCGATGTGTCCTCCCTCCGCATTTAAAGCATATGATAGAAGTGGTCTTTCTCCTTCCTTAACAACGGGTGTTGGTGCCGACGCGTCTTTCCATCATTGTTGAATCTCTCTTCTTGAAATGTCCATTCTTATTGTTTTGGCCCCGATTACCACCAAGTGGTTACCATTTCGCCCTTTGTTGATTCCTCCACGCTTGTTGTCACCGCTTCGATGATCGCTATCATCGGTATTATCATTTTTTAAATTACCGCTTCTTTTAGTCATACGTTGACTCGTTATCGCTACTTCCACCAATCGAGCCCTATTTACAACATCGAATACAAACACGGTTTATGAGAAATAAGATGTTGACGTATCTCCCGCTTCAAACCTCATAAAAACATTCGCGCCATTCTCTTCATTATCCACCAAGTGGGACGAAACCGAGATAACTCGCAAATTTTGCCTCAGTATACACGACTACACGGCCATATTGTTTTGCTCCAATTTGATAAACTCCACCTCCTTCATGTGATGAATACTTTCGGGAAAGTATTTGTCGTTGAACGACTCTTGGAACTTCTCCCCAAGACATCTTGAAGACGACAGTCGAAAGATACGTTTTACCGATTCCCACCAAGAATCCGCTTCTCCACGCAACATAAAGCGTGAAAGGAACCTTTTGCTCCTCAAGCATCCCAAGACATCAAATATCTTGGTGATCTGCTTTATCCATGCTTCCGTCATAAGTGGTTTTGGCTCTCCCTTAAACTCTAGTGGTCCCAGCTCCTAGAACTGTTTAGTGGTGACTGCTCGAGAGTTTCCTGTGTTTCCACCTACATTTTGGACAGGAGCCGCTCTCGCCTGCTGTTGCATGAATTTCATAAAGCCTCTGAACAATCCATCATTCATCATTTGGTCAGTGTTGGTGTTTGCATGAGGATTGTCGCCTTCCTGATGCATATTCTCCTGATTATTGATATGTGGAGACTCAACGGTCACTTGTGCTCCATTGCTATTCTCAACATTTTCGGATGTCAATTTCAGATACTGCCACAAAACAAAGGTTAATTGACATGTAACATAATATCTCTAAACTCTGACCAACCACTTTAAATACAAAATAAATTTAAGTAGTCATACTAAATGAAGAATTCCCGTCTCTCCCCTCCTAGTTCTAGTCTCACATCTTAGCCAGAGATCATATTCCTAAGCTTTGATACCAACTGTGACGCCCCAAAAATTAGTTATACATCACCCATCTTGGGTTGTTAGATACATGGTACAAAATTCAAATACAACTTACTAACACAAGTGTCGTGTACAATACGACAAAACATAACTGTGAGTTTGAATACAATTATTGTCTACTAGAGATTATACAAACTCAAAAGGAGTCCTCATTACATATATTATCACACTATTTCACAGAATAGTGAGGACTACTAATGCTATCCTCTGGACCATCACTCCGTTCCCCGACTCGTCCCAGCTATATTCTCATTTCCTGAAGAGAACAGTGAAAGGAAGGGTGAGCTCAACTAGCCCAGTAAAAAGTATTATGACTAAGATAATGTAGAATAAATTATCATTAGTCTCCAACAATGTTAAACTGATAAAATTTAATAGACATCAAGTTTAACTGCAGCGGAACAAGCAATCTATTAAAAGAGTCAAGTAGAAAATAAAATCTACTATCTTTTATGATTAAAATGGTTTTTCATTACTGTCATCGCTGGGACTCAGCTTAATAAATAATCCACATCATCGAATCACCCCTGCACTACGGCCAAGGATATTCTTTAGTATCACGACCACAATTATCCATGCACTACAGGCCAAGAATATTTGTGTATTCATTAATGGTCATGATCATGCCAACAACTGTCCATCAATGCACTACGGGCCAATGAGAACTTTTACCACATCATTTGTAACATTACGATCATGATTACAATCGAATAATCCTCGGTCATAATCATACCAAGTCCATCTATGCACTACTGAGCCATGAGATGACTTTCAACAAAATATAAACATGAGGATGATGACAATGATATAAGAATTCAATAAAACAAGTTCAAGAATTATTTTATTCAGGAATTATTAACGTCTAAATTGTCAACATGATACTGTTTTGTAGAATAAAATTCAAGAATGATCAGAAGAATATTTCCATGAAAAGATATTGGATGAAGAGCAAATATCAAGGATATTCTACTAATTTCATGGAGTATAGAAGTCAAAACTTTAACCAACTGAGTATAATAAAGAATGGAATAACAAAAGAAATCACCATGCATACGGTGATTGTGATAGATAAGTTATTCCAACAGAATAATAATAACGGAACCAGTGAGTGCAAAATTTGCAAGCAACTGTGATGTTCCAGAATAATAATAAAGGCGGAACCAGTCCGTGTAAAATACATGCATGAGGATATTCCAACATAATAATAATAAGACGGAACCAGTGCCGTGTAAAACACACGCATGGATGTTCCAACGGAATAATAATAAAGACGCGGAACCAGTTAGGTGTAAAACACATGAGATAGGATGTTCCAATGTAATAATAGAAGAATGTCATCAAGTATAGGGTAGATCACAGTATACGAGGTTATGTGACGCCCCCAAAATAGGTATACAACACCCATTATGAGTCGCCAAATACATAGTACAGAAACAACTACAACTTTATTAATACAACATAAAAAGCGTGAGTTTAAATACAAATATTGTCATCTGACAATATCCACACTCAAATAAGTCCTCATTACAATTATTAATACACTATTTTACGAATAGTGAGGACTACTAGAACAACTTCTAGAACCATCATTCCATTAACCCGATTAGTACTCGCTACATTCTCGCCTCCCGAAATGAAAAATGGAACAACAAGGAAAAGGGTGAGCTCAATTAGCCCAATAAAGAACATTATGACTAAGATAATATAGAACAAATTATCGTTAGTCCTCAACAGGAAAAATCTAATAGAATACAATAGACAACCAATTTTAAATCAATCTTCAGCAATGAAATAATAATTCATTAGAAGAGTTAAGTAGAGAAT
Source organism: Panax ginseng (assembly GCA_020205605.1). NCBI lineage: Eukaryota > Viridiplantae > Streptophyta > Magnoliopsida > Apiales > Araliaceae > Panax > Panax ginseng. The sequence goes on along the minus strand of CM035136.1, from coordinate 6,242,442 downwards.
GCAAACTAATATCTTATATATATGAATTTAAAAGTTCATCGTCGATATTTTATCCTCGTAACATCAATCAATATATATACGAATCAAATATTTATCTTTGCACTACAGCCAAAGATATTCATCGATTGGTCATGTTCATCTAAACACTGCTCATCTTTGCACTACGGCCAAAGATATTAATCGATCGATCGTATTTATGTTCATCTCAACACTGCTCATCTTTGCACTACGGGCCAAAGATATTCATCAAGAAATCATTTATCTTTGCACTACGGGCCAAAGATATTCAGTTATATCATCATTTAGGACTGAGGATGATGAAAAATATTTTAAAAAAAACGAATCCAGTGAAACAAAAGAACAAGTATTAAGGATTCGTACTTTAAATAATCCAAGTTCAAAAATACTTCATAAATAACCAGATTGGAGTGAAATTCAAGAATGAAGATCAAAACATAGATCCAATCAAAGATATGAATCATAACCGACAATCTTGGACACAGAAAAGAAAATTTCATTTTTCGGTGAATAGTATCGTATTCGTGAATAGTGCCGTATACGTGAATAGTAACTCCAACCTCAAAAGATAGAAATTTTACAAAAAACATCATCACGCTTCGTGAATAGTACTACTCGTGAAAAGAATCTAACTCATGAATAGTAACTCGTGAATAAGAACTTCGTGAATAAGAACTCATGAATAAGAAACCCTATATGAAAAAGTTCCAAATTTGATAAAAAGTTTCAACCAAAATTTTGGCATAATGATATTGAAGAAATAATATCATTTACGAAGAAAATAACATCCCTTACCTCAGAAAGAATAATACTTCGATTTGGAATCTTTGGATATAGTCTTTGAAAGAACTTGCACCAGATAAAGAATACTCAAAGTACTAAAATACTCACAAATACGCTCGATATTATAGAGAGAGAGAAAAAGAGAGAAATCTTTAGTTTCTAGTGTGATTTTCAATTCTAACCTAAACACCCTATTTATAGGAAAATGCTTAGAACACCAAAGCAGAAAATTTAATATAATATTAATATATATATATATATATATATATATATATATTAAAATCCTACGCACACCAAATCAGATCCAAATATCAGCCACCAATAGTCAACTAAATCAAAAAAACGTTTTTCTTAATTAAAATAATTAAAACTTCCAAAAATCAATTATTTTGGAATTTTAGAACTTCAATAATTCATAATAAATAGCCCTTTTATCAGAAAATTCAAATCTCGCGACTTTTTATAGGAAATTCAATTCTCTACAACTTTATAGAAGAAAGTTTTTCCAAATTCTAAACAGAAATTGACCGAAATCCATAAACGGACGATTTTACAGGCTATAATCAAATTTCAGTCAAGAAATGGGGTCCACCGACACACAAAACATGTGTTAAACAATTTTTACAATAAAAATACTCTTTTCCTCATATACTCATATATCCCACATTCATTGTAAAAATATCACCATTATTATATAATAATAATATAATAAAATATTATTTTATCAGAAAAGATAAAATATTAATTTTTAACAATTGTCACTTTAAAAATTTTCTCCATCTATATCCACATAAAATCAATATTTCTCTCATCATATAAATTAATAATTAATTATTCACAAATAATATTACAGAATCACAAGATCTTGGCAACTGTGTAGCTCCAGAGAAAAGAGGGCTTTCCAATAAGAATTTCTCCTTCTGGCCGCAATTAGGTGACCAAACCTCTCCTTAGATGTAACTTTCTAGACATTGCCAATAATGCTATCTAATAATATTATTCAAATAATATGAATTATTGATTTAATAATGGAAAATCTCATCGTGCGTGTGACAATTATTAAAACAACAATAATATAAAATATCAACGCAACAATTATTGAATCAAAAATAAAATATTGAACAGTAATTACTGTAACAATTATTGAGTAGTGCTTTCTTACGTAAGAATCAATAATTGGTGCAATACCATGTCTTCTTGTGCAACAACGGCGTAGACATCGGGTTTTAACCACCGGGTATTCCAACAAAGATAATTGGCAAATAACTACGCTATTTATAAACAACTTATACTTGTCGTTTTCTTCATCCAAGGCCCACATTAAAGGTCGCTACCGTCGTCATTTAATATTCTCGACAATGCAAGAATATTCCATGACCACCAAACGAATATTCTCCAAACAACAATGAGTATTTTATAACCACTTGTTTATTTGAAATATTTACACATTTTATCCATAACTAACCACATTAATCAAATCAACCCTTACTATTTCAAAATGATAAATAGAGGAAATTAAATTTCATTTATTAATAATTTGGGTCTTACAAAGTTATTCCAATGTAATAATAAGAAATGGAATAACAACAGCTTCTCTTGAATGAATAAGAAAGAATAACACCCCTTACTAGTAAAAGAAACTAAATATAAAAGTAGTTAAGTAGCGATAATACTTTTCTTCTATTTCTCTATAGTCTCTCTCTATAGTTTTCTCTCTATAGTTCAAATTGAATTTAAAGAAAATAATGAAGGAATGAGCTTCTATTTATAGGAAAATGGAATGCATAAGAACTAATCCATTAACTATCCGATTGATTTACTTTAATCGACGGTCCATACTTAAAGCAAAATCTTTTAAATAAAATATAATATATTCTATTTATAATCTAATAAAACGAATAACTTTATAAAAGATTTTACTACGCAAAATACTATGCAAAGACTATACAAACATTATGCATAATAAAAATATAATATATTCTAATTATTGTCTAATAAAATGATATAGCTTTATAAAAGTATTCATTTTAATATAAAAAGTTTTTACTATGCAAAACACTACGCAGTATACTCATGCAACACTATGCATAATATAATATAATATATTTTATTTATAGAATAACTTTATAAAAGTATTCATTTTTATATAAAAAGATTTATGTATTATTACATTAATAATACCAACAAAATCTGAGTGACTTATCACGTAAGATCAATAATCAATACCGTAGTGCGCTACTACGCAACCACGCCAGATTATCATCTTTTTTAACACCGGGTGTTTCAACAGATTAACAGTAAAACTTCCGCCGTTATTTTCATAAAGTATTTTTGTCGCTTTTTTCAATCCGACAATAATTCCGTTAAGGGTCCACCAATGATTGTCTTTGTTGTCTTAATATTCCCAGTTAAAACGAATATTCCCTAACCAATCGAATATTATATAACAACTTGCGTATTTTGCAAAATTTATAAATATTACCCACAACTATTATATCAATTTCACTCCATAATATTCAAAAATAATATTTATAGAAAATTCATCTTTATTCAAAAAGTTGGGGTTTCACATTGAGCGTATTTTGTGAGTATTTTAGTACTTTGAGTATCTGCTATACTCGGTGCAAGTTCTTTCAAAGACTATATCCAAAGATTTCAAATCGTAAAGATTATTCTTTCCGAGGTAAGTGGATTGTAAGGGAGATTATTTTTTCATAAATGATATTATTTCTTCAATAACATTATGCTAAAATATTGGTTTGAACTTTTTATCAAATTTAGAACTTTTTCACGTTTGGGGTTCTTATTTATGAGTTACTTATTAATGAGTTACTATTCATGAGTTCTTATTCACGAGTTACTATTCACGAGTTACTATTCACAAAGTACTATTCACGAAGCATGATGATGTTTTTGTGAAATTTTTATCTTTTGGTGTCTGAGTTACTATTCACGATACTCAAGACTATTCAATTTTAAAAATGAAATTTCTTCTTTTTGTCCAAAATATCTATTCGGACACTAGCTTTTTGATTGTATCCATGTTTTGATCATTCTTGAATTTTACCCCACTCTCTGGTTATTTATGAAGTATTTTGAATGAGAATTGTTTAAAGTACTAATCCTTAATATTTGTTCTTTTCGCTTTCATGGATTCGTTTTTTTAAAATATTTTCATCATCCTCATCCTAAATGATGATATAACGGAATATCTTTGGCCCGTAGTGCAAAAGATGAATGCTTTTCGATGAATATCTTTGGGCCGTAGTCTGTAAAGATGAGCAGTGTTTAGATGAACATGACTAATCGATGAATATCTTTGGCTTTCAGAAAAGCAAAGAGGACTTTGTTGATAAATATCTTTGGGCCGTGAAGTGCAAAGATGACTTGTTGATGTATATCTTTGGCCCGTAGTGCAAAGATGAATTTATCAGTATGATTATGAACAGGAACTGTGATTTGATATAACCATGATCTTTGATATTTCAGGTGATGAAAATTATCTTTGTCCTTGATGAGGAAAGGAATTTAGAACAACAATTACGATTATGAGTTATACATGTGATTGTGGACAGGAATTTTTGATTGATATTACAGGGATAAAACATTGTTGGTGGACTTTTAACATGGAGAAGATAATAGATTTTATGGTCTATTCGACTCTTCTAATGGATTCTTCGTTCACCGCAACTATGGTTGAAAAGTTTTATCATCTACCATATGTTCTAAATCTCTAATTTATTACCGTTGAAGGCTATTGATAATTTATTTATCTTTAGTCATGATATTCTTTTATCGAAGTTAGTTATGCTTTCACCCTTTTGCTTCACAATTCCTTTTCGTAATAAAAGTGTAAATTTGGGTCGAGCTGGAAATAACAAGGGACTGTAATCGGTGGTCTATAGATGTTGAGGTGGGGTGAATTTAACTTGGAAGGGTGTTTTGCCACTATTATACAAGATGTCTAATGACATACAACCTCGTGTCATCATAAGATGGGGTTGTGTTTCATCCACTCTTTGAGTATATCTACCAAAGACTATATATATGATCTTGGAGTCTATTTGAAATATAACTCTCAATTAGAGACAGTGGAACTAATGATATGTCAAGAGAAGACTCTCCATTGGGAAGAATATGATAGTAATCTTCTCATTTTTCTTTGGGGTCTATTGGGTCAACCAAGGATAATTCTGTGGCCATATGATATCTATAATAACCTGACGCACGGCCTCCCACGTACGAAGGTTTCTTGAGCACTTCCCAAAGATTCTAATTTCTAAAACAGTTTTTGACTATACCTTTATGTAAGGTGTCATTGTGACGTGCTATCCAAGGTTGGGATGAGAGTCACAGTTGGTATATATCTGTATCCAAACTCACAACATATGTGTTGTTGTATTTTGCACGACAATTGTTGTAATAAAGTTGTAGTTATTTTCCGTACCATGTATTTGGCGACTCAGAATGGGTTGGATGAATGGACCTATTTTGGGGTCGTTACACCTTCGATGTTTGTTTAAAGTTTGGAAGGAATGACGATACCCTTATAGGGTGTGTTGATTAGGATTATGTTGGTGATCTCTTAATAGAAGGAGATCATTGACTAGTTATGTATTTACCCTTGGAGGTTGTGCAATTAGTTGGAGAGTTACTTTACAACATATGGTTGCTCTCTCTACTTCAAAGAAAATATATGGCTATTACAGAGGCTGCTAAGGAAACTATTTGGTTGCGAGGCTTGTTTTGAGTGATTAAATAGATCATGGAGTTATTGTTGTCCGTTGTGATAGTTAGAGTGTTATACACTTGACTAAGGATCTGATGTATCATGAGAGGATGAAGCATATTGGTGTCAGATATCATTTTGTTCGAGACATTATTGAAGATAATGACATTAAAATCTTGAAAATTGGTATTGTAAACCAACTGAAATGTTAGTGAAGCCGTTACCATGTACCAAATTCGAACATTACTTGTACTTGGTTAATGTTCGTTAAACTTGAGTTGTGCATTTTTTCTGTGACTTATAAATATAGGTGTTGAGTTTTTGGAGAAAAGACATTCAAAAACATTTTAATATTTCTCATAGTTATCTCTTTATCTTGTATTTTTTAGATTTTATTTAGTGAATTCTCCATAGTTTTTTTTCGATTTGAATTTTCACATAAAATCTTGTGTTATTGTTTCTATCTTTCTGTATTAATTTATTATATTTGTCACAAGAATAAGAGCAAGGGGATACCAAACTCCTAGATAGATAAGATAAGAGTGACATGGGGATAAATAAGTTAGGTGCATTCACCCTTCAAAAATATTAGTATTATATTAGATGAATAAAGAAGTTGCCAAGTTGGCAACCTTATAGAGATGGGTTGGTATTAACCGAAAAGCAAATGTAGAGGCTTTTGCTTACAACTCTTATATTCTATCTTCCTTGTATCAAATGCAATGAAAAAGAATATTTACTACATTCTTTATCTTGTTCTTCTCCTTTAGTCTATAGACATGTTTTGACAAGTTAAAGCATGTATCAACATCTAATGATTGAGCACATGTTCCTCAAATCCATATCTGGGCTACTGCTATCAGATAACACGGGGGATGCTTGAGCATTATAAGTAGTTTCTCCTTTCAGAAAACAAATTACCTGAAAAGAAAACAATAGAGATCAATATCACCTAGAAATCTAAAAAAGAAGAGTAGTTTTGCTATATATATCCTTTGACAAAAAATTGATGACTCATGTTACGAGTAGACTCAATGACATGTTTTTGTTGCAAGATAAATCATTTTTGAAAAAGAAAGGTTCTATATAGATTAATTAAGTCAGAGCTAAAGCATCACCTCATTCATGGAGGGTCTTGCAGTGTGCCTAGCCTTTATGCATTGAGCTGCAGCACACATTACCCTGAAGATTCCATACATGTCCGGATATTCCTCTTCTTCATCCAACATCTCATGATATGCACGGTCCAACAGCAATGGTTGAGCCTGCAAGTAAAAATCGCGCAATCAGGCATTTCTAAATCCAAAATCGCGGAGAGTGAAAATTGGACCATGTCCTATAAGAAAAGATTGTCCACTAACCCATTTTATCAGCATTCTGTTATGTTGTGGGATGGATTTTTTGCAGACTAGCCTCAAAAGCAATATCCCAAAGGAAAGAACGTCTTCTTTTATTAATTTCAGCGATTCAGGGTCTGAATGATACTTGTGCCAGTACCTTTAATTTTAACACAAATTATCCTCTTAAAGCCAAAGTATATCAAATTTTAGGTTGTAAACTCGGTAACGTCAGTATTGAGACGTGGCATAATATGTATATGTAAACCTGTTATTGAAGCTTGGCGTTGATTGCTCTCGCTGCAACCATATAGCGTGGCCAAAACTAGTGATCTATATGACAATGTACAATGTTAGAGGAGAGGACAATCATTTATATTGTATAGTATTTTCTTAATTAACATATGTTTGGGATTTTTACCTGTGGTTGTAAATTATATTTGAGAAAAATGTTGGATATTCTCAAATTTCCATGAATTACAGGGCATTGGGGACACTCTTCATGCATGTAACGAAGGCCTTGACCGATACCAATTGCTATCTTCACTTTCTCACGAAATGTCAATTGCCATTGCTGTCCTCTCGGGCCTGCACCAATTAAAAATAAAAAACAGATCAGAAAAAGATTACAGATGATTATAGTGATTTGAATCAAATATAAACTCACCATAAAGAAATCTTTCCAATGTTCCTTTTGTTGTATAGGGGAAGACTAGAGATATAGCATCTGCATTCTGGTGGTAACCAATCAGCCCCAATATATTTTTATGATGCATAGAGGATGCTACTTTCTTTTCGGCTTCAAGAATACCATTAAAATCACCAGTAAATGTTTTTACAAGAACTTCAGATTGAAGAGCAGGTAAATAACCTTTGAACAATTCGAAACTCTCATTCTGGTCATCGCAAATTATATTTTTAAACTCTTGTGTTATCTCCGAAATCACTTCCCATGAGCTTAATTCCAATGACAATCCTAGTGCATCATTGACCTTAGAAAACTCCATGTAGGCAGAATTATCGATCACCATCATTTCACTAATCTCGCTGTCCTGTAATGCCTCTGGCCTTGTTAGATTTTCGCTTTGACTGCTTGTACTCGCACGATCAGATGGTAAAAAGGGTTGATATTCGGCTTCAAAATTTGGCAATCTACAGTAAACATTTGGCTCATCTTTCCCTTTAAGCTTTGAACAGTTTTGACTGCATTCAGCTTCCCTAACAATTGAAGGTTCTGGTTGATTGTTTGGAGGCACAAAATTGTGTGACACAAATCCTTCAGCATCACTCACCAAAACCAAAGATGTAGTGTCACAATTTATTCCACTTAATTGGAAACTATTGTCATCAGCAAAGCACCTGCAATAATGGGGAAAAAATTCCTATGAGGCTCATGCTAAGTTAGAGTTCTTTAGCCCGTGCGCACATACACACAGAGATTAGAAAGAGACCGATCCATGACTATCCATTTAGCTCCAGCATAATTTGCCTCATCAACAATTATGGCCTTGGGTTGGTAGCCTGCAGCAATCTTCACCAGAAACTTCACCTGATCAAAGAGTCCATAGGTATGATGGAAACTCCAAAGCAACAAAAGTACAAGGCCTAATCTAATTATTAGGGAAAAAACTTGAGGAAATGTTTCGACGTGGGACTGGGGGTACTATAATATGTATCAGTGACCTTAGGGAAATGTTATGATGTAGGACTAGGATACTACAATATTGATAATTGTTGGAAATATTTATGACATGGTTAACAGACTTACACTGTTGCTTTTGCACTCGTTGTAAAAAGGCCTAAAAATATTCATGTAAGCTTGAGTTTTCCGATTAATTTCTCCATACAAGAACTTGATATAAGTATCTCCATGATCAGCAGCTAATGAAGGACAAGTTTTGTTCTCCCTTAAACAACAATAACCAGCATTCATATTAGGTGATGGTGATGGTGATGGTGTTGATGCTTGCGCATTAAAAATGGCGAGAACAAGAACCTCATCTTTTTGTATCACCACATCACGCAGAGCGTAACGCAGCGGTCCAATTCCACCATTTTTTTCTGTTGAAACCTTGACACCATCTAACACAACCATTACTATTTTCCCACCATTTTTTCCCTTTTCTAACAACATTTTCTGGGCTTTCATTTCATTGCCTAAAGACCAATCATTTAGTATTGCTATTAACAATATAATCTTTGAATTTGTAAGTTGTTTCTTGTTTCTACCATAGAGACTAACGTTTAACTTTGAAATCTCCGGTTATACTCTGTTTTTTACATCGTACGTATTAGGGAACTTGGTTGTTTTCAAAGATGTTAAAAATGATCATATATAGAATTATGCATGGGACATCCAAGAACTAGATTTTACATATCCCTCCAATCTTATTAATCCCGCCCACCACATGATCATACACAACAATGAACAATGTGATTAATTGGCCCCGCCCCAAGGTGTTGGCTTAACATCAGATTATTATTTGAAAATGCTATTGCCAAACCAAATTATCGATCGTATTATTAACAGAACAAAAGAGTATTCTTGTTTTATATTCAACACTTATTGGGTTTGCTGTTGTTAGTCAAAATATTCCTCACCTACCCACTCAAAAAGTATTCTTCACCTACCCACTCATCACCCACCCACTACACTTTGTTTGCCATTTGTTTGAATTGTTTGCCCAACTCATGATTACTCTTCTCCTCCATTGCACTATAAAAGGGAAGCTAAGCTTGAGGATCAAATACACCAAAAAAAAACCAACTCTCTCTCAAGTCTCATCCGAGAGCAATCCAAGAGTTGGAAGAAATAGAGAGTGAAAGAAAGAAGCTTATGTGAAGCTTTAGAAAATAGAGAGGAGAAAGATAGTTCAAATAGAAGGGTGTTTTATTTGGGTTCCATCACATAGTTATTGTGGTGAAGTAATTTGAGTTTGTCAGACTCAAATTAAGATATCTTTGTATTCTCTCATATTATTCTAGTGGATTTTTTAGGAGAGATCGTCCGTGGTTTTTACCTCTTAGTTTTAGAGGTTTTCCACGTAAAAATTCTTGGTGTCTCGTGGTTTGATAATCTTGGTGTCTCTTTGTTTATTTTTCTTACTTATTATTCATTTAATTTATCAACAACAACGGTCTTTGGGTGGTGTTTTTCCCAACAATGGTATCGAGCTAAGGTTATTTGCTTGGTTGTTTTTTGATAAATTTTATGGAGGAATCGATGAGCCGTGATTAAATTGACCTCTTCAAATTTTTCGATCTGGAAGCCCGAATGGAGGATATCCTTTATTGCAAGGATTTATATGATCCGTTGGAGCTCAAGGAAAGAGCGTTCGTGGATAAACTGGAGGTGATTGGAATAAAATGAATAGGAAGACTATTGGTCACATCCGTGAGTGGATTGATCAAAGTGTGTTCCATCGTGTTTAAAGTAGGAGATGGATGCTCTGATTTATGGACAACACTGTAGTCTATATGACGAGAAGAAGAATGCAAAATAAAATTTTTGTCATTCGAAAAATTGTGAATCTAAAAGTCTGAGGGCCGGAGCAGCGAGTGTGTCGAGGATATGAGTGAGTTCAAGGTTTTAGTGAACAAATTTGTCCACCATGAAGTTGAATCTTGATGATGAGATTCGAAGCTCTTTTGCTTCTCGATTCGTTGCCAAACAACTGGGAGACTTTAAGTGGTGTCTACAAGTAATTCGACGAGAAGGAAAAATGACTATCACAGATGGTCGAGGATAGTCTTCATAATGAGGAGACAAAGCGAAAGGAGCAAGGCGTAAATTTTGAGACTCATGCTCTTGTCACAGGAAGCGAGGCAAAAGCAATTTTAAAGGATCTCACAAAGGAGATACAAGTCGCAGTGACAAAAGCAAAAGCTACGAGGAGCAAGTCAAAGACGAGATAAGGTGAAACGATAGATGCTTCCATTGTAATAAGGAAGGTCATTACAAAAGAAATTGCGAGAATCTGGTTAGATGCGAGAAAAATGGTGAAGCGAGGGAAAGGTTGAGGAGAGAAGAACACTGCGCAGCCCGCGGGCCATCAAGATGTTATTCTTTCATTTGGGGAAGAAGAATGCTTTGCGTTGATGATCGAAAGTTGATTGGATGGTTGATCTTTGGTGCCTCGATCATGCTACACCTAAGAGAGAATTTTCACAACTTACAAAATTTGGAGACTTTGGGTACGTGAGAATGGGAAATCTTGATCACCCAAGATTATTGGAATTGGTGATGTTTGCGTTCAGACGGTGTTGGTTGTGTTTTGTTACTCGAGGGATGTTAGACACGCCCAGAGTTGCGTCTCAACTTGATTTCGGTATGGCCTTGGACGAGAGAAAGGCTATGAGAATCACTTTGGCGGTGGAAAGTGGAAGCTTACCAAGAGGCTCTATGGTAATTGCAAGAGGCGTTGCTTGTTGTTCGTTGTATAAGACTCATGTGAAGATGTGTTCTAGTGAATTGAATGCGATTGAGGATGACTCTTCACCAAACTTGTGGCATAAGAGGCAGCCACATGAGTGAGAAAGGGTTGCGATTATTAGCAAAAAGGTCACTCATTCCTTCCGCTAAAGGTCTTGTTTTAAGCCCTTGTGATTATTGTTTGTTTGGGAAACAACATAGAGTCTCTTTTAGTAGTTCAAATTTAAAAGAAAATCGAACTACTAGAGATTATATTCCGATGTATGTGGACCCATTGAGGTTGAGTCTTTGGGTGGAAATAGGTACTTCGTTACCTTTATTGATGATCTTGTGGAAGGTGTGGGTATTTTTGTTGAGAACAAAAGACCGGGTATTCCAAAGATTTCGAGTCTTCATGCTTTATGGTTGAAAGGAGATCGGAAAATCATTGAAGTGTCTTAATGGCGACGGCGAGGGAAATACATCAAAGGAGTTTGTTGAATATTGCGAGCATGGCATTGGCATGAGCAGACCGTTTCGGTACCCCACAAAGATAATGGTGTGGGAGAGAATGAACCGCACTATTATTGAGAGAGTGCGATACATGTTGAGAATGGCTAAAATTTGCCTAAGTCATTCTGGGGTGAAGTATTCGTCATCGCTTGTTACGATTAATAGATCTCCATCAAGACCGTTGGATTTTGATTCGAGAAAAGATTTGGAGTGGTAAGGATTTGTCTTATTCTTATTTGAGGGTATTTGGGTGCAAGGCTTTTGCACATATCCCCAAGGAACAAAGATCGAAACTTGATGACAAATCTACTCCATGTGTATTTGTTGGTTATGGAGATCACGAGTTTGGATCTAGGTTATGGGATCCGGTCTGAGAGAAAAATTATTCAGAAGCGAGATGTGGTGTTTCATGAGCACGTGAATTATGAGCATTACGATAATGCTACCTGACCCGAGAGATAATAGAGTTCCGGACCTCGGTGAAGTTCCTCCTCCGAGTCTGAGAATGCCACCATTGGAGAAGGATGTCAGAATGAAGATATGACTGATACAGACTTGCACAATGGTGATGGGTCAGATGCAGAGAGTGTTTATCAGGGGGAGCAACCTGATATTGAAGAACCTCGACTAAGAAGATCCACTAGAGAAGCGTGTGTCATCAATCGGATATCCTTCATCCGAATATCTTTTAGTTTCGAGGAGGGGAGCGGAGGATTTTCAAGAAGTCAAGACTCATAAGGACAAAGGCAATTCATCGAGAGCTATGCAAGATGAGATGGATTCTTTGCACAAGAATCACACCTATGAGTTGACTACACTTAGAAGGCAAGAAAACATTGAAGAACAAATGGGTGTTTAAGCTTAAGAAGGATGGCGATAAACTAGTAAAAGTCAAGGCTCGACTAGTTGTCAAGGGTTTTGCTCAAAAGCAAGGTATTGACTTCGATGAGATTTTTCTCGGTCGTAAAGATGACTTCTATTCGAGTAGTCTTTGGGATTAGTTGCTAGTATGGATCTTGAGCTTGAGCGGTTGGATGTTAAGACCGCTTTTCTTCATGGTGATTTGAAGGAAGAAATCTACATGGAATGACCGAGAGGATTTGAAGTTAAAGGAAAGAACACTTGGTCCGCAAGTTGAAGAAAAGTTTATGACTGACTGAAACAAGCCCCAAGCGGTGGTACATGAAATTTGATTCATTTATGGTGGATCAAGGTTTGTAGTAGAACAATTGCATATCATTGTGTGTATGTCAAGAGGTTCCCGGATGGTAACCGTTATTACCGTTGTTATATGTAGATGATATGTTGATAGTTAGGCGGGGATGTTGATATGATTCATGAGCTCAAGGGTGAGTTGTTCAAGCCCTTTGATATGAAGGACTTGGGTCCAATTAAATGCAGATTTTGGGTATGAAGATTGTTCGTGACGAGGAAAGCCAAGAGGTTGTGGTTGTCACAAGAGAAGTATGTTGGCGGGTGCTTGCAAGGTTCAACATGGTGATGCTTAAACCGGTTAAGACACCACTTTGGCTAGTCATATTAAGTTGACAAAGTGCATGTGTCCTTCTACCAAGGAAAGGAGAGATGATATGGAAGCAGTTCCCTACTTCTCATTGTAGGGAGTCTTATGTGTCTGCAATGGTTTGACGCTGCGACGGATATTGCTCATGCAATTGGCGTTGTGAAGCAGTATTTGTCAAATCCTGGCAGAGAACATTGGGAAGCAGTTAAGTGGATTCTCAGATACTTGAAAGCTACTTCCAGTTTATGTTTGGTTTTTGGTAGTACGAGTCCAGTCTTGGAGGGTTTTACGATCTTGAAGCATGGCGGAGTTACGAAGAAGAAAGTCTACTTGGGGTATTTGTTTACTTTTGCAGGGGGAGCAGTATCATGGCAGTCAAATTTCAAAAGGGTGTTGCTTTGGCTCAAATGAGTCGAATACATCATCATGCTTCTTTCAAGCGGTGAGGAGATGTTGTGGTTAAAACGGTTTCTCCAAGAGTTGGGTTTGAAACAAGATGAGTACGTGGTTTATTGTGATAGTCAGAGTGCAATTGACTTGACCAAGAATGCCACGTATCATAATCGGACCAAACATATTGATGTTCGTTATCACTGGCTTCGAGAAGTGATGGAAAAGGAATTGATGAAAGTGAAGAAAGTTCATACTAACGAGAATCCCTCAGACGTGTTAACAAAAGTTGTTACTCGTGACAAGCAGGGATTTTGCAAGGAATTGGTCGGGATGGACTCCAAGTGACGGGGTCACTGAGATTGGGTTCGGAGGGGGAGATTGTTAGTCAAAATATTCCTCACCCACCCACTCAAAAAGTATTCTTCACCTACCCACTCATCACCCACCCACTACACTTTGTTTGCCATTTGTTTGAATTGTTTGCCCAACTCATGATTACTCTTCTCCTCCATTGCACTATAAAAGGGAAGCTAAGCTTGAGGATCAAATACACCAAAAAAAAACCAACTCTCTCTCAAGTCTCATCCGAGAACAATCCAAGAGTTGGAAGAAATAGAGAGTGAGAGAAAAGAAGCACGTGAAGCTTTAGAAAATAGAGAGGAGAAAGATAGTTCAAATAGAAGGGTGTTTTATTTGGGTTCCATCACATAGTTATTGTGGTGAAGTAATTTGAGTTTGTACTCAAATTAAGATATCTTTGTATTCTCTCATATTATTCTAGTGGATTTTTTTGGAGAGATCGTCCGTGGTTTTTACCTCTTAGTTTTAGAGGGTTTTCCACGTAAAAATTCTTGGTGTCTCGTGGTTTGATAATCTTGGTGTCTCTTTGTTTGTTTTTCTTACTTATTATTCATTTAATTTATCAACAACAACATGATCTTTGGGTTGTGTTTTTCCCAACAAATTGTTCATGGTCCCAAGCAAATCTGATTTCTCCTGTCAAAATGTCCTATGACAACTGTACCCCTTGCAGTCAAGCTACTTAGAAGGCCCTTAATTGAGATTACAGCTAAAGCTAATTAAAACAAAAATAACTTTCAGCTTATATCTCTCGGTGAAGGCGTGAAGCCCAGGGCCATGGGAGAGCAGATCCTCTGTCCCTAAATTCCTGTCACCCTTGTGTCCTTCCACTTAAATCTTGACACATGTCCTTTTATTTAATTTTAGAATTAATTAATGTTAAGTAAGAGACTAGGTGTCAAGATTTAACTAGAAGGACACAAAGGGACAGAGAATTTAGGGACAGAGGATCTGCTCTTAGGCCATGGGCCTGAACTTGGTACACTTTTTTTGTCAACGAAAGCAAATATTGGAGTATATTAATTAGATAAAAGAAAAAAGGTGAAATGAAAATGCCTAACTAACATTTAATTTAAAGGGTGTTGCAAATCTAATTTTAGGTAGTAGTAGTACAAATTAATTGAAGTTGGTGCGCCTATCTAGGGGTGTTCATTTTTTCGGTTTTAGGGTTTTCGAATCCGAATAAAACCAGAATCGATTCGGTAGATAAAAAAGAGTTTGATTCGATACAAAAAAGCTGGTATATCTAGTTTTTGGTTCAACGTTTTTATGGTTCTAAGAAAAGCAAGATTAATTTAAGTATATCTGGATTTTTCTAATTTTTTATTATTATTAATAATAATAATAATAATAAATAATGATTATAATAATAATAATAATAATAAAATAATGATAATAATAATAATAATAATAATAATAAAATAATGATTATAATAATAAAAATAATAATTATATTAATTTTTGATAAAAATGATCGAACCTAGAGGCAGAATCTGCATGGGATTCAGATATCTTAGGGTTCAACCGGTATCGGTATTAAGATTTGGACGGTTTTGGTACCGGTCCGGTTCGATCCGGTAAAAACCGATTGAACACCCCTACGCCTATCCTTAAATTTGGCTTCGTTTAACAGCAATATCGAGAAAACCTCAAGTTAATGTACTAGTACTAGTACTAGTATAAAATTGGAGCTAGGAAATGATCGGGAGTGGTTAACAATTTAGTATGAAACTCATTTTTGAATAAATTGATCAATTGGTCAATAGAGTGCGTGTTGACACTATTCGTTGAAGCAAGAAAATATTTAACATTTCTTCGGGTTGAGTAGTATTATTTTGTACTAGCAAAGTACTTCATGCACTAAGTAGTGATTTATTTTTTTTATTTTTTTTAAACAATTAATTATTCATTATATATATATATATATATGATAATTATATTTTTTTATAATTTCACAAAATAACTTATTATTTATATTATTTATAATTTTACGAACTCTACTAAAAAACAAGTGAATAAAAACTACATATTAAGTGTTAGTAGCATGATTGTCGTTTGTAATTAATATTCAATTTTACATAGTTTTTAAATTTAATATAAATTTTATATTTAAACTTTCTAATGTACAATATATAGTTTTAAAATTTAAAGTTGAGTAAAACTTAAAAGTCAACTTTAGTTTTTAAGTAAAACTTTATTGTATGATTATGTAGCTAAAAGAGGGTAGACATTATTATAATAAAAAAGTATCATCATGATTTTTAAATTTTAATTATTAATATACAAATCATACTTTCTTTTCACTGTCATTTTGCTAAGGATACGTTTGTGTTATAAATATGATGGATAATATATGATTATTTTTATTAATTTCACACCACATCAGATTATTTTATGTCACGACTAGTTCGTTATTTAATATCATGCATCCACCACTTATTAAGATCATTTTATGCCTCAAAAGGTAAACTATATAATATTAATTTTTCATTTGCGATTAACATTAGAAGTAACAAATATAATACACAATATTAAATAATGGACTAGTTATAAAATAAAATTATTTGAAATTATAATAAATTAGTACAAATAATTCAATCTCACATCATTTTTGTAAACAATTAACATAACCTAAAGTTCTTTTATATGAAATAAAATTAGTAACTAAAGTTTAATTAGTAATATATTTGGTTGCGTGTGTTTATACATTATATATTTTTCAATATTAATTATTATTTACTCATAATATATTTACTATATTTATAAAACAATTATTTAGCTAGTGCGTTTCTCTTAGCATCTAAAAATTGTGTTAGAGGTTGTTTGATAAAAATTGAATAAATTTGAATTTGAATGAGTTGAATCTGAATTAAAATGAAAAAAGTTGTTTGATAATTGACATGTCTGAAACATCTGAATGATAAAAATTTATTATTTTACCCCTCTAAAAAAAATCAAAATCGTTGTAAATTTATTTAATATTACTAAATATAATAGTTAATATTTTTTAAATTCTTTTACTTTATTCAACTGTTCATTCAACCATTCAGCTAAAAAAATCTGACTTAGCCATTCAGATCGTCCATCTTACCGATTCAGCTATTTAGACCAAAACAAACGCACTGACCAATTCAACCATTCAGCTCTAAATAAACACTCCTTTATTGTTATACTCCAACATTTAGTATATGAAAAAGTATCCGGCAACGTCTCTGTTATGGACAACTTACATATATCAAGTTATTATTATTTTTTATTTAAACAAAAATAGATTAACCTTATTGTTAGAATTTAGGATCACACACTCGCACACAAACGATAGAGAATTAAGAATCACATACTGTAAGACCCCGAATTTTATGAAATAAAATTATTCAATTTTTTCTTATAATTATTATTCAGTAAATGGTTAAATTGATAAAAGTTTAAAGTTATGGGTGAATTATGCAAATTTTACAAAAACGCAAGCGATTTATAAAATACTTATTGTTGTCGGGGAATATTCGTTTGGTCGATGCAATATTCTTTCCGTAGGGAATAATAACGTATTTGCCAAGTAGCGACCATTTCAGGGCCCCATAATGAGAATAATTATCGGATGAAGAAAAGCGACAAAATTAAGTTTTTATAAATAACAGGCGTAATCGTTCACTGAATTAACTTTGTTGGATTACGGTGGTTAAAATACGATGTCTGGCGTTGTTTGCGACAAAGAAAGCGCACCGGTATTACGCAGTATTTTTGAATTATTGATTCTTACGTAAAGAAGGCGCACTACTCAATAATTATTCTGATAATTCTTATTCAATATTTTATTTTATTGATTCAATAATTCTTTGCGTTGATATTATATATTATTATTGTTTTGATAATTGTCATTGCCGCGATATTTTCTATTATCGGATCAATAATTCAAATTATTTGAATAATATTATCGAGATAACATTATTGGCAATGTCTAGAAAGTTACATCAAGGAGAGGTTTTGTCACCTAATCACGGCGGCAAGTAAGGAGAAATCCTTATTGGAAAGCCCCTCTATCCTGGAGCGCACGGTTGTCGATCTTTGTGAGTCTGTAATATTATTTATGAATAATTAATTATTGATTATTATGATAAAGAAAATATTTATTACGGATATAGATGGAGAAAATTTTTAATGTGACAACTATTGAAAATTAATATTTTATCTTTTTGATAAAATAATTCATTTAAATATATTATTTTAATAATATATTAGCTTGGTAATATTTTTTACAATGAATGTGGGATATATGAGTATATGAGGAGGAAGAGTATTTTGTGGCATTAAATATTTAACATATATTTTTGGGTGTCGGTGGACACAATTCTTAATAGAAAATTTATTATGTATCGTAAAATCGCTTCGTTTATTGATTTTGGTCAATTTCATTTGGAATTTGGAAAAATTTTCCTTACGCAAAGTTGTAGATAATGGAATTTTCCACGGAAAGTCATGAGTTTTAATTTTTACGATAAGCAGGCTATTTTACATGAATTATTGAAGTTTGAAAATAAAATGATTTTTATTAAATTATATGGGTGGGACCCACTTTGGTTGGTGTTAATAACATGTGGGTGCTATATTTTTTCGAATTGGCATGCTTGGATGGTTTGGTCTTGGATGGTTGGTGTGTAGAAAAGAAAAATAATATTTTATTATTTTTTAGTCTCTTTAGCATGTTCTAAAGCATTTTCCTATAAATAAAGCTTAAGTTAGAATTGAAAATCACACGTAAACTGAAGTTTTTCTCTATTTCTCTCTCTATATTATCAAGTGTATTCTTGTATCTTGAGTGTTGCTATATCGTTGCAAGTTCGTTCGGCGTTATTCCAAATGTAAATCTTTGCTTTCTTTTGAGGTAAAGGGATTTTAAGGGTTGTTGTGTTTTCGGGTTTTCAGTAACTTTTAGACCTTCAAAAATTCGGAAAAATTTGAAATGATAATTTGATGAGTTTGTTGATTGTGTCCAAAATGGCGATTTTGGATGTATAAGTTAAGAGTTATGAATTTTCTGGGAAAAACTATTTTAAAAGTAACCGCTTATAACTTCTTGTGGTTAACTCCAAAATTGATGAAATTTTATTGGGAGTACATATATATAACATGAGTATATTCGTAAATTTCAGAATTTTTGGATAAAAGTACAATTTATGATAAATGTTTAAATATTAAGGTGGTTTTGGTATGTGAAAAATAGTAAATGACTTTTAAAATTCTGAGAAAAATATATGTTCAATATAGGACTATATTCTGCTAAATCTCAGAAAAGAAATATTTTTGGAACTGATTTGTTATTTTTTTCATGAAAATGGACTAAGTTATTAGTAAATGAATTAAATATGTTATGTGAGGTAAGAAAATTAGAAAATAGGATTTTATGGCTTGAGAATCCTACATGAGGTATATGCAGATTTTTGATGAGGATTTTGGTTATTGGTGATGAAATCTTATGAGTTTGGCATTTTAGAATGATTAAATGCATTATTTAGTAAAGTGTAAACAATTAAAATAAATTGTTTATAAGCTAAAAAAATATTATTCTTCAATATCATTATACTAGAAATATTGGTATGGATTTTATTGTGGAATTTCTACCTTTTGAGTCGGTTTTTATTATTCATGAGATCTTTATTCACGAGTTCTTATTCATGAGATTCTTATTCACGAGTTCTTATTCATGGTTCTTATTCACGACAAAATTGGTTTTTTTTCTAACCAAATTATAGTTGATTTATGAATATTACTCTCAAGATTAAAACTATATATTCATTATATTGATTTTATTATCATATATAACATTTTTATAACCACGATGTTGAAATTCTCTTTCTTTGGAGTGTAAAGATGGGTAGATTATTGGTATGATCATGACTAGGGTTCTCTTTGGCCGATGGTGAAAAGTTGAATTGTGGTGGTATGATCATAACCATTGAATTTATAATTGAATATCTTTTAGCTTAAGTCTGAAAGGTGAATTGATCAACATGGTTATAATTATTGTTATCTGACTTCCGAAATGATTATGTATTTCTTTAAGATAAAGATGAGCAGTGTTGAGGTGAACATGACTTGATGAATATCTTTGCTTTGTAGTGCAAAGATGAATTATTGATGAATATCTTGCTTTGTAGTCTGAAGATGAATTATTGATGAATATATTAGCACATCAGTAGTGCAAAGATGAGTTATTGATGAATATCTTTGGTGCGTAGTGCGAGAGATGACTGTTGTTGAATATCTTTGGCCCGTAGTGCAAAGATGACTTGTTGTTGAATATCTTTGGCATGTGGTACAAAGATGAATGATTGATGAATATCTTGGTCGTGGGTGCAAAGATGAATTTATAAGTATGATTATGAACAAGAAGCGTGATTTGGTATAACCATGATCTTTGATGTTTTGGTAAAGACGGTGATGAAAATTATTTTCGTCTTGGATGCGAAGAGAATTTAGAATCTCAATTACGATTATGAGTTATACATGTGATTGTGGGATGAGAATTGTTGATTGATGTTACTGAGGATAAAACATTGTTGATAGACTTTTAACATGGAGAAGATAATAGACTTTATAGTCTATTTGACTCTTCTTAATGGATTCTTTCGTTCATTATGACTATGGTTGAAAAGTTTTATCATCTACCATATGTTCTAAATCTACGATTTATTCTTGATGAAGGCTATTGATAATTTATTTATCTTTAGTCATGATATTCTTCTTCGGGCTATTTTTTGGTTTCACCATTTTGCTTCACAATTCCTTTCACGTAATGAGAGTGTAGTATTGGGTTGACGGGGATAACATGGGAATAGAGCGGTGGTCTATAGTTGTCGAGGTTCTCCCAAAGAGTATGGAAATGATTTTATTGAGGACTTTAGATAAGTGTATTTGTATTTTATATCGTCATTTAATAGTTATATTTGGTGAATCAAATAGGGGTGAGGTGAACCCAACTTTGGAAGGGTGTTTTGTCACTATCATACAAGATGTACAATGATATCTGACCTCGTGTTATCATAAAAGACATGGATTGTCTTCATCCACTTCTTTGAGTATATATCTGAAACACTACCTATATAATCTTGGTGTTTGTTTGAAGTATAATTCTCAATTTGAGATAGTGGAGATAATGATAAATCGAAGAAGACTCACCATTGGGAAGAATATGATAGTAATCTTCTCGTTTTTCTTTTGGGGTCTATTAGTCAACCGAGGATAATTCTCAGACATATGATATCTATCATAACCTGACGCGTGGCCTCCCATGTATGAAGGTTTCTTGAAAGACTTCCCAAAGATTTTAGTTTCTAAAAGCAGTCTTTGACTATACCTTTATGTAAGGTGTCATTTGTGAGGTGTTGTCCACGGTTGGGACATATGTCATATTTGGTATATATTTATATCCAAACTCACAAATATATGTGTTGTTGTATTTTGCACGACAATTGTTGTAATAAAGTTGTAGTTGTATTCTGTACCATGTATTTGGCGACTCAGAATGGGTTGGATTGAATGGACCTATTTTGGGGTCGTTACACATACATACAGAGATTTATGTGGTTCCCCAATTTGAGTACTCTACAAGCAGCTTGTTGTTTATTGATAATTCGTTGGTTACATATGGTTTTAAAATATATAGTATTTAAAATTATTAATCTTATTCTAACCCTACTTCATATTATGTCTCTAATAATGACTTTTCTAAAATAACTCAGAAAATCTATGAGTATCACGACCGGTCGGCCATCGCCTCCATGAGCTCCACTTGGCGCCTTCAAGGCTTCTTGGTGTGTAAACTTCTCAAACTTTGGCGCGCCCCACGCCACTCCTAGCTTGCACACGACGTGCTCTGCGCCACCTCAACAGAAACTCATGTACAGTCCCTCGTTACGCTCCACAGTAATCTTTTTCAATAATTTTTATATTATGAATGACAAGTTGCAATACTTATTAATGGTAGTATTTACTTCTAGAAAGCACTAGACAATTTAAGATTTAAATATTTGAAGAAGACGGAGGATGTGACATGAATACAAAGAGATAGTCAGCCTTTTGTCTTCGTCTTTATGGTGTCGTATCTCATGACTGTCCGAATTTCCAGTTTTATTATTCACTCTCCAGTCTCCTCCATAAACCATAATCCGCCACCTATCTTTTCTTTCTCTCTCCTCTTTCGGTAGGAATCGCGTCATAGGGGGAGTACCCTGCCACATAAGGGATGGAGAAGATATTTTGGCCACTTGGTAGTCTTGCATATTTCCAAGGTTTGGCTAGGCTATAAATGAGAAAAATAATTTTAAGGAACTGTAATGGCGACTTCTAAGTTTGAAAGACAACCCAGTATCAGAGAAAGGGTTGAAGATACTCTCGGTGCTCACCGCAATGAACTCGTCTCTCTCCTCTCCAGGTAATAAGTAACATGGAAAATGATTTCTTTTTTCTTTTTATTTTTTTTTGGATTGATTTTAAGATTGTACTCTTCCTTAGGTTTTTATTTTTCTGTTTTTTTGGTGTCTGTTTTTGTGTGTTTTGAAAGGTATGTAGCACAGGGGAAGGGGATATTGCAACCCCATGATTTGATTGACGAGCTGGACAATATCATAGGCGATGAAATTGGAAGGCAAAATCTCAGAGATGGACCCTTTAGCGAAGTCCTCAAGTCTGCTCAGGTAAATCCATATTTATTTATTTAAATTTTAAAAACTTTACATTTTTGTATGTCGGTAAAAACTATAAACAAAAAGAATTTTTCTCAATCTTGTTACTATTATTTTATTTTGTTTTTTTTGTTTCCATGAAAGTAGACAATAGCATCTATTCTGGCTCTCGTGGTTTGATCTTGCTAAATCAGTACTGAGTGTCTACTTTCACAATCATATAGTGCAACACAATGGTCAATATCACAACTTCTTTAAATATAATGCTAGTTCTTGATTTTGGAAGTGGGTTCTCATTCTTTGGAACAATGGAGTATAGAAACTTCTTACCTTTTCTTAGAAATTACACAGAACATCACCCTCTCAAATCTGTAAATAAACTGCACGTATGTATATAAACTACTTACTTCGCTGTACGTAGTACACTCCGGTTGTAGTTCCAATTTTCTGTTGGTTAAGATATTGAATTTTCTTATAATTGAAGTCCATCTAATAAGTTTCTGCATATCATTCCTGGTTTGCTTTCCTTGTTTCATTAAGGTTTTGTTACAAAAGTAGAAAAAACAGGGAATTTAAAATGCCCGCCTCAACCCTCTCTTTTTTATAGGTCCCTGCTACCCTTTTTATAATCTCTTCTTATTTTTTGCATTCTCTCATTTTTTGTCATTTATGCTTTATCATTTGGTAATAGGAAGCTATAGTTCTGCCTCCGTTTGTAGCAATGGCAGTTCGTCCAAGGCCTGGTGTTTGGGAATATGTTCGTGTTAATGTATTTGAGCTCAGTGTGGAGCAGTTAAGTGTTGCTGAATATCTTCACTTCAAGGAAGAACTTGCTGATGGGCAGTAAGAAACTATCAATTTTTGTGCTATATTGTGATTTTTGAAATACATATCATTGGTTTTGCATCATTTAGCTTCATGCAGATAAGGATCTTTTGAATACTGATAGTTTTTTCCTGCTAAAATATCTGCCAGGGTCAATGACTATTACATGCTTGAGCTTGATTTTGAGCCATTCAATGCTACATTTCCACGACCCACCAGGTCCTCTTATATTGGCAATGGGGTTCAATTCCTCAACCGTCACCTCTCTTCAATCATGTTCCGAAACAAAGATTGTTTTGATCCGTTACTTGATTTCCTTCGACAACACAAGTATAAAGGGCATGTGAGTTTGTTTTTATGAGCCACCTTGAGTGATCAACATGCTAATTAGGAGCTTAACTATAACTTAAGCTATCATTTTAATTATGTGGCTACATTTAATTTTAAATAATATGATACTATAGTTCATTTCTTTTGCTAGATATCAGTTTGTAAGATTGGTTTCCTTAGATAGTAGTTTAAGTACCATCCAGTGTACCTCTAATATCTAGGTCCTGGATTTGAAGAATAGTAATATTAGTATTTCTTTAAGCATGTTGACACTATAGGAATAATTATTAGTCAGATATGTTGTGTGTAGGTGATGATGTTGAATGATCGCATACACACCATATCCAGATTTGAGTCTTCTTTGGGAAAGGCGGAAGATTATGTTTCTAAGCTACCACCAGATACACCCTTTTCTGAGTTTGAATATGCGTAAGCTTCTATATATTTTTTAATTTTTTTGATAAGCTTCTAGTTCTTGATCTTCACAGAGTAATTAGACGCTTGTTCTATCATATTGATTATCACTGGCTTGCAGTTTGCAAGGCATGGGGTTTGAGAGAGGTTGGGGTGATACTGCCAAACGTGTTCTGGAAATGATGCATCTTCTCTCGGACATCCTTCAAGCTCCTGATCCCTCTAGCTTAGAGAAATTTCTTGGTAGAGTTCCAATGGTATTTAATGTTGTCATTTTATCTGTACATGGATACTTCGGCCAAGCAAATGTCTTAGGCTTGCCTGACACGGGTGGCCAGGTATTAATTATTTAATATTGTTAATAGCAAATTTCAAATGAAAAGTGTTTTTATGCCAATGCTTTACCAGATGTGTTCGTTCCCCAAGGGGTGGAGGGTGCTTATATTATACATATGGATATAATCCCTTTAATGGTTACAATTTATTAGGTATGTTGATACTTGCTAGTAGTAAAACACTTCTAATTGAAGTGTATGATATTATTTTAATCCCCAGATTGTTTACATACTTGATCAAGTGCGTGCTTTAGAGAATGAAATGCTTCTCAAACTGAAGCAGCAAGGGCTGAATGTAACTCCTAGAATTCTAATCGTAAGTGTTATGTGCTCGGTCTAGTCAGTGTAGTTTACACACACACGCACACGCACACACACACACACACACACACACACACACATATATATATATATATATATATATATATAAACTTTGGCAGTTCTTTTTCTTCACCCCATTTTTTTACTTTTGTTCAAAAGGGAATTTGTTTTTGTAGTTTTCCCTTTTTTTGTTGTATATATTTCTTACTATACATGTGACTCATTGCCCAAGGTCACCCGGTTAATACCTGATGCAAAAGGTACCACATGCAACCAGCGGTTGGAAAGAGTTAGTGGAACAGAACATACACATATTTTACGTGTTCCTTTCAGAACGAAGCATGGAATTCTTCGTAAGTGGATCTCAAGATTTGATGTATGGCCCTATCTGGAGAAGTTTACAGAGGTAATACCTAGAAATTTTCAGTTTTAGCAAATTACTTCTCTGTTAGGTTGGAAGTGAATTTGATATAATCAATCGCTAGTGGGGCTTCAGAATGAATACTAGTACACGCATGGTCTGTCCGTGAAGGCTATACAACTATAGGTTGTACTTGCATTTTAAAAGTAGGGTAAAGAACACATTGTTATTATGAATGAAGAGCTGTCAGTAAACGATGCTAGTAATGCAATATTAGTTGTACTATAATTTATTTTAGCATATATGGTTATAATATTTCAATGAACCAGCTTTAATTTTGTAAATTGTGATACAAGTACACAACTGAATAAACATGCGACTTCACAAACTAGATGGAACTCAAAGGTAGAAGCAGCTGTCTCTTCTTGATTTTCTACTTGTTTTAAGAATCCTACTGACTTGTTTCTTTCTTCTACCACGTAATGATGCAAGTGATAGCTAATGGCATGTTAACAAATTGTCAATTCAAATATGAGATCATGAAACATATTAAGAATAGTTTTAGAACATTGTATCTACACTGCTAAGCTTCTCCTAATTACCAGATCAGTTACCATTGCACAATCCCGTCAAGTTCATTCAGGCCACCTTTACAGAAGCAGAACTACCCTTTTGTCGGCAGATTGTCCTGCCACTGCGTTTAACTCTCATATGATATTTTTTGCGCACAAGGATATAATAGGTTCCATGATTAGGATCACTTTTGATTTTAACTGTACTTTGTGAAACATAGGGAACCTACAATCCCAAATTGACTAACTTTTGTTTTTATGATTTGTTCTCCAAGGTTCAGTGACTGCATAATTCTTATTTTTCTTGTGTAACATCTCATCTACATATGGGTATTTATCAGGATGCGGCAAGCGAAATTTCTGCTGAGTTACAAGGTGTTCCAGATCTGATCATTGGCAACTACAGTGACGGGAATCTCGTTGCTTCCTTGTTATCTTATAAGATGGGAGTTACACAGGTACAAAAGATATTAAGGTTTCCTCATCTTACAAATGCAATGCTCATCAAATTAGCTGATGTTTATGCATTTTCATTTTACGTTTTGATTATTGCAGTGTACCATTGCCCATGCCTTGGAAAAGACAAAATATCCAGAATCAGACATATTTTGGAAAAAGTTTGAGGAAAAATATCACTTCTCGTGTCAATTTACTGCTGACCTACTAGCCATGAATAATGCAGATTTTATCATCACTAGTACATATCAAGAGATTGCAGGAACGTAAGTCTTTTTACACTATTGATCTTTACGGGATGTGTAGTTTAATATATTTTATATCTTGAGCTAGTATGCTAGATGTGTCTTGACACCCTGATATAGAACATAGTTGAAAGGATAAAAATAGGAGAAAAGAAAAACTGGTGGAAGAAATATTAGGGATAGAAGGTGTCGGAGGAGTACACCTCCATGGACTGATACTTGAAACAAGATCTGGTCCTGAAAATTCATCTATCAAATCTGTAATAAACCACTGAAGTAAACATAAACTGAATCCATTCAAATATGCCTCCAAAAGAGCACATGAAACCCTTTATATAGATCTACTACATTTGGATTATTATATTGACCATGGAACTAATCTTTGAAGAGACTAATAATGTATATACAATTAAAGAAACAACAACTAAACTTAAGGACAACTAAAAAGCTTTGTGTTGACGTTGATCCCACTTTGAAGTTGAACAACCACCAAATTTTCTCTGTTTAATCTCTTTCCTTCACCTTTCCACTTATAAGTTTTGAGGTTCTATGAATTTATAATCTAATTGCATATTATGGGATCAATGGGTGATTTTGAGTTGCTAACTGTATTTGATTTGAATGCTTCAACATGGTATCAGAGCAGGAAATTCAATCATGTGCAAGGCCCAGCAGCCTATGTGCTCCGCTATTTAATTTAAATCATTCCATATGTTTGGCTCAAAAGGGCGTGATCTGCACATTAAGCGATAACATGGTGCTATTTCATTCATAGACAATTGGTTTTGAGTTGGATTGTTCAATATAATATTAGAGCAGTCAATTCGATCACATGAAAGGCCCAAATGTGCTTTACACCACCCAATTGAAATTGTTCACATGTTTGGCTCAAAATGAGTTAGTCACTAAGGCTAGTCACTAGAGCGATCGACTTACTGGACCCGCCACATGTGAATAACCAAAGTCTTGGTGTGTGACCACATTAAGCCTGAGACTCAATATATAACGAAGATGGTACTTCACTAATAGCCAATTGATTTTGAGTTGAATGTTTTAACGTTTGAGAGAGTTACGTTCATTAGGTTTTTATTCCATGTTTTACTGTGATTTATAGCTTCTGATTACATCCTTTTCATATCTAGGCGTTTTTCTGACTTGCTCTTGTATTTTGTTGTATCTTGTATTTCTCTTGTCAACATGTGCGACTATTTCCTTAATTTTCCTGTTTTCTACTAACTTAACAAGTCTGTTTACTGATTAGGCAATTGGTGTTGATCAATACCAGTGCTACCATGTTATTAAAGTTTTTTGTGAATTTAATCTTGGTTTTAATTTAGGTTAGATGCCTATCAAATCACCTCTAATTCATCTATTATTTCAGGAAGAATACTGTTGGTCAGTACGAGAGCCATGCGGCATTCACTCTTCCAGGCTTGTACAGAGTTGTTCATGGGATTGATGTTTTTGATCCCAAGTTCAATATTGTTTCCCCTGGGTCAGATATGTGCATTTACTTTCCGTACTCTGAAAAGGAAAAACGACTTACATCTCTGCATGGTTCAATTGAAAAGTTGTTGTATGATCCAGAGCAAAATGATGAGCATATGTGAGTTACTTCTCAATTCTTAATTTTTCTATACCTTTTAAAGCACTTGCACAAAAGATGGACTTACTGGCAATAATTCCTTCGGTCAACATTATCATCTCAAACTTGCCGTTTTAGCTTTTATAGCATGCATGAATTTTGTGAGCGCAAGTGTCAATATATGTTAAAATTCCAGAATCAGAGGAAACGATTACAAATTTAGACTATATAGATAATATTTATTTGGCATATGATGTTTTCAAGGGTTCTTATTTTATTTTGGGTTAATGCAGTGGTTTACTGAGTGATCATTCAAAGCCTATAATATTTTCGATGGCAAGGCTTGATAGGGTGAAAAACATCACAGGGCTGATGGAGTGCTATGGTAAAAATACAAAGCTGAGGGAACTGGCAAACCTTGTTCTGGTTTCTGGCTTCAATGATGTTAAGAAGTCCAATGACAGGGAAGAAGTTGTAGAAATCGAAAAAAAAAATGCATGAGCTTATTGAGCAATACAAATTGCATGGCCAAATGCGGTGGATATCAAGCCAAACAAATAGAGCACATAATGGCGAGCTCTCTATCGCTATATAGCTGACAAGAGGGTATCTTCGTACAGGTATATAGTGCTTGCTCAAGATCCTTTATCACATTTATTATTAATTCGTCATGCTAATTTGCTCTCTATTTTTTATTTCAGCCTGCATTTTATGAAGCATTTGGACTTACAGTGGTGGAGGCCATGATCTGTGGCCTCCCAACATTTGCCACTTGCCATGGTGGCCCAATGGAAATTATTGAAGATGGTGTTTCCGGATTCCATATTGATCCATATCACCCTGACAAGGCTGCTGATCTCATGGTAGAATTTTTTCTGCAGTGCAAGAAGGACCCAAGTTACTGGGAGAAGATATCTCAAGGAGGGATTCAAAGGATATTGGAAAGGTTCGTCTTTCTTGGCGGAAGTTAAAATATTTATCAAGTAATGGGGCTCACTCGTTTGCTTGTGACACTGTAGGTATACATGGAAGATCTACTCTGAAAGGCTAATGACTCTAGCTGGAGTTTACAGTTTCTGGAAGTATGTTTCCAAACTTGAGAGGCGTGAAACAAGACGATATCTTGAAATGTTTTACATTCTCAAGTTCCGTGATTTGGTGAGCTTCAACCATTTGAATTTGCAATGTATTTGATGCAAGTAACTTTCAAAATATAATGAAAACATCAATTGATAAGAAGAAGAAGAAAAAAGAGCACTTCTAATACTATCAATACATCAGAGATCATATTGAGCTTGCCTTGCATGTTTCAACAATTAATAGTCCTGTTAAATGGAGTTCTTTTCTAAGTCTTGTTACGCTTCATTGTGTCAGGCAAAGTCTGTTCCTCTCGCAGTTGATGATGAACAGTAGCATGCTGGCGCTGCAGGAATAATAGTCTATATCTGAGTGGCTATTATGGTATCGGTCAATTTAAATAAAGTTCAGTTAATGTATCTGAATGTAGAATGTCTTCCTTAGGAGCGACAAAGAAATTGAGCTAAACACCTTAGCAGTGTTATAATTTACCTCTGCAAAATTTGTGAACTTCTATGAAACGCTGTGTTGTGTGTATTATTAATTTTCCACGAGGTTGGCTTGGATTATACCTCTTATTTATTTATGTTATAAAAAAAAGTAGATACTAAATGAATGTATCAAGACGATGTGTAATAATAGTCTAATCTTGCCCATGGTATTCAACTATATTAGACACCATGGGTGCTTACTTATTATTATTATTATTTTGATAATATGAAGTATCCGACCCTCAGGTCGCGATTAATATTCCCAGCTCGGACCAGTGCAGATTTGGTAACGTGCTTACGCAAGGCAGTCTGTGAGCTCAATTGTTGACTGGTTCATTTGGGTTGGTGTTGGATTATTTGATGTATACAGAAGGGTATTTAAGAGTATATATGAGTTATATGTATATACACGTATACAATCGTTTATGGCGACGATTTTTTTAGATTATAACGATGAGTGCCTGTCGTTATAGATCAGAATAGCGGTGAACTGTTGTTATAGTTTAAAAAAATCGTCGTTATATTCTGCCACTTTGATGCATCCTGCCACACAGTTAAATTGATATATTATTATATCTTATTGTTTAGGGTCAAAGTTAATCGCAATTTAAATATAACATAAATAAATAAAAATATAATTTATTTGGCTTGCTAAAGTTAAATTGATTAATAACAAATGATTTTTTTCATATAAATAAACAGGTATAGAAAGAGTAGAAGGAGAACATAGAAACAGCATATTGTGCAGCTTTTTCTCACCACGTGACGAGCACCATCCTCCCGCATCTCACATGTATCATAGGCTGTCTTCTTCTTCATCGTCATCATCATTTTCCAGTTTACTTGTGTTCAACGGTCAAATATAAGGGTCCCCTCCCCCTCTCCAACGGTATAATAATTAACCTTATCCAAATAAAAGTATCCTAATTCCTAACCATTGCCAAGTTTGTAGATAGACACCCCACCCCACCCCACCCCACCCCACCCCACCCCACGATGTGGTGTGAGTAAAAATTAAAAAATCTCAGATTTTTGTTGCGAATAGTCATATAAATTAATTACCTATTTGTTTGTATATTACTTTACGGATTATGTCATCTTGTTTATATGCAAATAAAATCTATATATCACATTTTTTTTAATACACATCTAGCGACACAATTCTTTGTAATAAGTTGTATTGTGATGTTAACTATTTGCGACCATTTTGTTGTCTCTAAATGTGATATTTTTATCGCTAATTATGTATTGAGAGAAATTATAAAATGTGTAATGAAGAGATAATATGTAAAATGTCTCTTCATTGTTTCTTTCCATGTTTGAGGAGTTCGTGTCATTTTTTTTGTGTTTTTATTTAAATTTAAGACGTGTTAAAATGATATTAAAGTTGCGATGACCGCGTATCTGTACAGTTTTCATTTATTTTATTAAGGGTCATCATATCATTTTAGTTCTTGATTATATTTGATACATATAAAATGTCGAGTATTTATATTTTTACAAATAAAAGTGTTAATTTAATTTTTAAAATATAATATATTTTAGACAATCACAAGGACACGAACATGAGAAAAACTAGTTAGACTTTATTTGACACGACAGTAGTTGGTAGTACTTTCTTTCTTTCTTTGAGGCGTTAAGCCGAAAAAAGACGCATTACATTACTAGTTTTATTTATAGTTCCAAAGTCGCACTGAACTGAAATGTTAAATAAGTAATACTCCTACTCCTACTCCATTACAACTTGAGAATCTGTTCTGTTCTGTTCTATATCCATATGCAGTACACTACTATAAATAAAACTAAAGCTGTGTTTATAACCTTGGCAACTGCGCCACCAGGTTTTGGGCTCGAACCTTTTTTAGGTCCTCTTACCTCAACACACAAGGGAAATACTACTACTACAACTACTTCAAAGAAAATAAGCTCAAAACTAGAGCTTAACAGAAGTACTTAATTTTAAGTGCTTATAAAATGCTTAAAGTTGGCCAAAAGAGTGAGCAAGATAAGCCAATGATCCAACGAGGGGTGCGTTAATATACGTAGATGGCTCCGACTGGAAGTAATCTGACCGCTGATCTGGGAACCGATCATGCTCGTCGGGCCCTCCAACCACAGCACCAACCAAGATGTTAGGATTAGGGGACTGGGATTTCATCACACTGAAGCCTGCGGAGCACTGGATCTTTGCCGGGTGTGAAGCAATGGACGGCAGGGATGATCCCCTGTGGTGTATCCTCCTTGGGTACCTTGGACCATAACCTACCATGTATGACATCTTCAATGGATTGTCACCTAGAAGATAATCCACCTGTTTGTCCATTTGATAGTGTCACATTTCATTTCATTAATTAATCAAAAACTATGTTATGCGGGTCGGGATCGTATTATGTATGTACCTGTTGTCTGGCAAGGTTTCTTAGTTTCTTAGGGGTGACAATGGCTCCACCACAATTGACCACCTTGTGTGCAGAGGTTAAGTACTTGGCATAGGTTACTAGGAGGAAAGACGTGGAGGTCACATACTGCATGTTACTGTCATCCATCTTGAATAGAAGCCCACCTGTGTACCAAAATATATAATAGTCAAGTCACTCCTCCATTACCATTTACCAATCACATTACTATGCACATATGTTTTTAGACTCCATCGGTCCAGTTACTGAATTAATAAAGTTTTAAAACATCTATGCACTACACTACAATACAAATGAAAGAATACATATACATATTGAGAGAGAGAGAGTGAGTGAGTGAGGACCTGGAGTGTACTGGGATTGAGGAATGAGAGAACAGATGAAATTATCTGCATGACCTTTGTAATCATGGAGGGACTGAATCTTTTGGACTAGAAATGCCTGAACTTGGAATGAACTTTTTTTAGTTTAGTATAATGTTAGTAAAAGCTAGCTTGAAGGGAAGTGAAGGGACTCTGTAACTAATTAATAAAAACAGTGAAGAAAGATGTGACCTTGGAGAGAAGAATCCTGGCTCCAACATGCTTGTTATCCCACCCAAATGTATTGTCACCTTCATCAGCTCCAAGGGTCTGCCCATTTACTCGAATGTAGTTGAGATAATTTGGGTTTCCGGTGGCTTTATGCAACCAAGCAGCACCCCACAGTAGCTCATCCTTCATTTATTCAGCATATCAATCATTAGTTTTAGCTAGCTCCCTTCAACCAAGAAAAATGGGAAAGCTTTAAGAAGAGCACATTTTTACCTGATATCCAGAGTAATCACAATAAAAGGGGCACACCCATCTTTTCAGCCCATTGCTGTAGGCACCTCTGTATTTGTCAGCAAATGCAAACACCTGTCGGTTTTCATGTTTAGCCTAGTTCTTTCTCTATTAGTAAAATACTTGAGAGTTTTTAAGTTAAAAATAAAAAAAATAAAAAAAAATACCCTAATGGCCCTAATGGCAAGGAGCTTGGAGTAAGTGGGGTCCGTTCTTCTGAAGACCAATGAAGCAGCAGCAAGAGCAGCAGCAGTTTCAGCAGCTACTTCAGTACCAGGGTTGTTTTTGTCAATCTTTATCACAGTTCTTGGAGTGTCCATGTCTTCTGGTCTCTCCCAACAAGCATGGTCCGTGTTTGCATCCCCCACCTACATATAAAAAAACAATAAAAAATTCAGAAACTTATTACAATTTTCAAGCCAAATAGTGAAATGGGGTAAAATGTTTGCCAAGAACAGCGGAAAACAAGAAGGTAACCTGAACATAAATGGTGTTTGGTTGGGCAGTAGCTTTGAGAAGGTAATCAGTAGCCCAACGAATGGCCTCTCTTGCATTCTGCAGCTCACCTTTCATCAACCCACCAAACTCAATCACACTCCATGAAAGCATTGTGGTGGTAAACGCCATGGGAAACCCAAACTTCACATTATCCCCCGCATCATAATACCCTCCAACTAAATCAACCTGCATTGTCAAATTCCCACCAAAATCAGCAAAATCCAGTTCAAATCTTTCATATCTTAAACCAAAAAAAGCACTAAAACAGCAAAATGAGAAAGAAAAACTAAAACTTTACATGCACTGCTGAGCCATCTGAAAGACCAGAGTCTTTCCTCCAAGTGACCCGCTGGTTATGAGGGAGCTTCCCTGACCTCTGTCCTTCAAAGAAAAGAATGGATTTTGTGAGGGCGTCTTTGTAATTATGAGAGGCGAAGCGACGGTGGGCGTGGCGGTGGAGTTGGGCCGGAATGGCAAAGGCACTGTTGAGAAGAGGAAAGAAAGTGAAGGAAAACAGG
This sequence comes from Panax ginseng, assembly GCA_020205605.1. Classification (NCBI taxonomy): domain Eukaryota; kingdom Viridiplantae; phylum Streptophyta; class Magnoliopsida; order Apiales; family Araliaceae; genus Panax; species Panax ginseng. The sequence goes on along the minus strand of CM035136.1, from coordinate 6,208,426 downwards.
GCAAGAAAAAGGAGAGGAGAGAAAACAGAGGAACCCATTTTTTTTTTGGGACTGACCAAAGTGGCAAAGTGTGAAAAGAGACCCAAAACCAAACCCAAGACAAAGAAAACAAACAAACCAACCAACCAACCTGCAAGCTGCAGAAACACCAGAGGGTTTCTGGGTATATTTATAAAGGAAAAAGCTGCCTCTTTAACGTCATGCTCGGCTAGTTTCATTATTAATCCAATCTCCCATATGCTATAAGTGCTTTTGTTTTAATTAATTCAAATTTTGGTGGGTAATTAATTACATTTAGTAATTTTGAGTATGGATAGATACTCCCTCGGTCCCTCTATCTTTTTAATTAAAGTTTTAAGAAAAAATATAAAATTAAAAGTATAATTAATGTTTTGTTTGATCAATTAAAATGGATATAACATCTTAATATTATTCTTATAAAATTTATTAAAAAAATCAATATTTAATATAAAAGTAGTATAAAAAATTAAGTCATTAATATTTTTTTAGAAATTTACATTGTACAAATAACAAATAAAAAAAGAACATATTTTGGTCGCTAAAAAGAAGGATAAAAAGAAACGGATGGAGTATTTGTCATATGGGTTGATAAATTTTATTTTTTTTTTAATGTGGAGTTTTCCGAATGAGTCAGACTAATTTCTCTACACCGGACCGGTCGCAACAAATGTCGAAGTTCGTTTAAAATTTCAAGTAAACATTAAATGTTTAGTTTTCAATATGAAAAACAAATTAATATGAAAAACAAGATAATCCATAATAATCACTACTACTACAAGAAACATAAATGATGTGTTAAAATTTTATTTATGGTGAGTTATTAAAATCTCTTTGATTACTATAATTAAGTCCACGACTTTATTTATATTTAGTTTGACATATGTAATAGTAATTCCTAACGTATTATTACTATTGTAATTAATGCTTATGACACCGGGCTCTTACCAACATGAACTACTAACCTTATGAATTGGTGTTTTGTGAAATTTAGTCTGGACTCTAGATATATTACTAGTACATTTTCAATCAAGGATTAAAAGAAGTAGGGACACTAGTAATGGAACATCGTGTATGTATTCCTATTTGTGTGGAAGAGCAAGTATACAAAGGTTCTTCCATATGGATCATGTCGGATAAAGATGATGGGAATGAACATGGCATGGACTTGATTCCTTGAAACTTTGAGTTCAGACAGAAAGTCACATATGCTTATGCATGTGGAATACTTTTGAATCACCAAAAACTCAATGGATAATAATACTAATAGAATAGGCCAGGTGAGGTGAGGTCAAGCAAGTTCCGGTTCACAGTTCACACCCTTTCTTCCCAAATAATACCAAGGAAACCCCATTCCCTCTAATTAATTCCATAACATAAATATCCATTCCAAGCTTCATATCCACTTCCCAATTCCTTTATGCTCTCTTGTTTAACATTAATTATGTGGTAAATCACATATTAAAAATTGTTTATGAAAATATCAAATTAGTATAACTCTCATATATAACCGGATGGAAGGAGTATATCTGGTTTCAATGTTTTTGGTCAAAAGTTAAGGTTGACTGAATTAAATAAGTGCTTTGATAACATAAATAGCATTCCATTCTCTATTGTAATCCTTGGTTCCTTGTTAGTACTCCGTTATTAGATTAACTAGATTTAAATCCTGCAATTAATGAATTAAAATATAAAAAAAATATGATAAATTATTGTGCGATAATCAAATTTTGATAGCATATATTATATAGAGTTAATTAAAAAATTTGTGCACAAATACCATATTCAAGTATATAATTAATCTGGTCACTAAATCTGATGACATTATATAACAGTTGTGTGTGTGTATATATTAATTTCTTGATAAAAATATTTATAATATAACCAATAGGGTTAAAAATGGGTACCTCTTTCATTCTAAAGCACTAACAAATACTCTCTCCATCCCAGGATAAAAGTCCTGGTGGACTTTTCACGCATATTAAGAATATGAATGAAATGACAAAATTGCCCATAATAATATGTCATTAATTATTTTCAATATAGGTGAGAGAGTGACTTTCTAGCTATTCAATTCAAAATATTTTCTGTTCATACTTATTAAATATGGAGAGAGAATTAGAATAAGAAAAGTATGAGATATTTAATGTTAAAGGAAAGTGAACATTTAATATAGGATTACCCAAAATAGTAATAAGGACTTTTATCATGGGACGGGAGGAATATTTAGAAAGTGTAATGCACAATGTCATAAAGTTGTTATATTGATATGATTGCTAATGATATATTTGAAGTCTGTTACACATTACACAAACCTCACCAAGCCTCAAATATCTGACACATGCACTTGATGCATTTTGAAGAGTCCATGTCTCATATACGCTTACTTGCACTAGAATTTTAACATCCAAACGAAAGGGGAAACAACAGAATAATGTCCCAGTTTCGGTCCTCAGACCTGAAGGGAAAACACATGTTACATGCGAAAACTGAAAAGCACGAGCATTAATAATTATGTTGGATCTTCATGTCAAACAAACACTATGTTCAAAAACATAGCAGTATAGTACCGTGTCATACATAACACAATGTTATAGTTAAAGAACGAATACATTGCCTCATTAATTTTTTTATCCATTTTTGACAATTGTGTAGGCACTCACAGTATTATCATAATGCCAACAATACTATTAATGATGATGAAAATAATTTACCGGATGCTAGTACTTAACAAATCATGCAAATCCACAATCCAAATAATATAATGCAATAAATGAAGAAGTCATAAATATAAACACCGTGAGATATAGTCCACAAAATGAAGTCATAGCCTCTTCCATTAAATGCATTGTCACCATAATCTGAAGGTCTCCATATAACTCTTTTGTACTTTCAACAGTATTTAGAATCGCAGGGCGCAAAATCAAAGCAAAATAAAATCCATGATGCACCTAAAAAAATGCAAGAAACATGACAACAAAAATTTAACTGTCAAGAACTGCATACACCAAATTCATTGCTACATTATCATTGAACCATAGGTACTAGAATTATCACAATTAAGTTACTACCAATTTAGGTCTTCAATCCAATTATGTTTATTGAATGTGCAATATATCTACGTTGTATTAATCAATTAATTAAAATTAACTTCATGTTAATCACTTTCGTAAAGAGAGGTCAGTTACAAGTTGGGACTTGAGCACTAGTGTGAACAGCACTGGATACTCAATAGCTTTCTCCGTTTACAAAGAAACATGCACATTATTTCTCTTTTGCCTCCAATTAATTTTATGTGACCATTTTTCTAATTTGGAATGCTGAAAAATGTTGATCACTTTTTAGCAACCAATGTAGTGTTGCCAGCCTCTGATTTCCTCATACAAAATGATTCAGTAGAAAAATACCTGAAAAGATCCATTTTTTATACATTAAAAAAAATTATTCAACATTTTTCTCCTAAAAACATACAACCATATGCAAGGGAGACGTATATAAAATTGAAAAAAGTTGAAAACTAGAACAAGAGAAAAACAAGAAGTAGCCAAAATATAATGTAGTAACTTGTAAAAGCATGGATAATAAGCATATTCTCGAGTTTATTTATGTGTCAATCCAAATTAAATTCCTCTGGAATAATCTTAAGATGTTTGTAATGATTTTAAAACATTTTTTTAAATAATCTAATATTCTTATGTAAAAAGATCATCAATTCGATCCTTGTTCGGATTTTATTATAAATTTCTGACCACACCCTCAAAAGGTCTTATCACCTCCACCACTGAGCAAACTCTGATCTTCATATTTATAAAATCTTTCTTGGAGCAAAGATTTGAGAGAGAGAGATGATTAAGTGATCAATAATTCTGGGGCGACAGGGGTTTGGGGACATTATTAGTGACCGGCTGATGTGGCTGTGCAGAGAGGAAAAGAAACAAAAAAAAAAGTCAATACACGGAACTTTTCATGCTCTTTTCACTTTGCCAAACACTCCATCTCTAGCATCAATATTCTCTCTCAAACGCCAAATGCAGACGCCGAACTCTGGCTTCGCTGAACAAGGTATCATCGGCTTTCAAGGTATCATCTTCCTATTTAGTATCATCCTCCTCCTACCATTACTCTCTCATACGCCTAAATTACCAAAACCCTAAAATTTGTACATACTCTTATTTTGGGTGAAAATTTTGTGAAGGGATTACTCTAATTGGGAGAGGCAGGTAGATGTCTTACTGTAGTTTCTTTGCATGTTGTTTTATTTGATGTATATTCTAGTGTGTATAGGCAGTAAGATTGTTGTTATAGAGAACGTGGATGCTACTGAGGTGAGTTCATTAAACTTCCCCCATTGATTTTTTCTTTTATTTTTTGGGCTTTTCAAGTCTTTAATAGTTGTTGTAGCTTTGCAATGCTTCTAATCTGTTGATTTCATTTGCAAAGAGTTGAGCATTATGGAATAATGTACTGTTCCTTTGCAGGATCAATTTGACTGCATTGATTTGTCTGACAATGAGATAGGTAAGCTTGAAAATTTTCCCTATCTAAATCGACTTGGTACTTTGTTGCTAAACAACAATAGAATTACCCGTATCAATCCTAGCATTTGGGTTAAAATTTTGTGCAAACTCTTTGAGAATTGAAAAGGAAGGGATTACTCTAATTAGGAGATGCAAGTAGATGTCTTAATTTGGTTCAACTGTACAAATTTGATCTGTCTACTTCCATTATTTTAGAAAATAGAAAAGCACTCTTTTTTGTTTTCTGTGTGTTTTTTATTTATTAATTTTTTTTTGTTGCTAATTATGTTTTTTTTATTTTGTCTTTCGTTTCTCTTTTTTAACTGAGTTAAATCAAAACAAGAAAAGAAATTTCGAGCCGACTTTTCAATCACCACCTAGAAACTGCAATTGAGATCATGATTGTTATATAATTTAATTCGAACTCTGATAGTGGTATATGTCTGATGGATCAGTTTCTCTTGTAGGGACTTACTGAGAAGTTCAAGGAGAAGGACATTGCATACTTGTTCAAGGCTTTATTCGTTCAAGATTCTAGCACTCGTCTGTTTGATGCTTTGGAACATTGTGGACTTGCATTTGGATATACTATAAGGTTGCATAAGGATTCTGTTTTTGCAGAAGCTCCTACTTGGGAATTATTCCTTGATTTTGCTACTTTGGAATTTCTTTGTAACCATCTCCGTGCAAGAAGATGCTTAAATAGGAAAAATTTGTAATTATAATTTGGAAGATGTAATGAAGCAAAGATATTAGCGCAATATTTGTTTGATGCATTTCTATCTCATTTTGGTACATATTGGCATGTGCTCTTGTATTGAAAATCCCTCTTCACTGAAACATCACCCTGGTCCATATAAAATGAAAGCAAATATACTAGTTTTATATATCACGCTAGCATTTTGCACATCACTGTCGAATTTGGAGATGGGGTATGTCGAGCCTCTGATCATGTAATAGATAACTTGTGTTAAGCTTATTAAGTACCATCCGAAGCAAAGATCTAGACCTTAGAGGCGACTTTTGTTTCAACACTTAAAAAAAGGTAAAAGAAAAACCTATAAACAAACATAATGAAACTATTGAAAGTCCAAATTCTTTGTCCGACAAAAAGATGGAAATAGTTGAATATTTTAGGCAAAAATTCAAATTTCCACTTCACTATTATTAAAGTTCGTAAAAGTTTGAAAAGTTCAAGAAGTGGAATTCTCCACATCAAACAAAAACTAAAGATCTATCCCATAACAAGGATGTGAGAAAGCAATAGAAAATGACTATTCACCATAACAAGGATCCTCCTGAAAACAATCGAAAGATCTATCCCAAACCGCAAAATTAAAATTTTGCATCATTGTTACTTATGCATGTACTAAATACCAAACCAAAACTAAGAATCTTCTCAGTCGCCAAACTAGTACTTCAGTGACCACCATGACGGATGGCTTGAAAATAGTGACAAAATAAGACAAGACTATCAGTGACCACCGATCTTGCAGCCTCACGCTTCATCTCAGCAGCTTTGCCACTGCCTCAGAAATGCATATAAACTTGCTGCACACCACAGGAAGAACAAAGAGGCTCATAAAAAAACTAGAAACACAAAGGAGGAGCAGGGGATAAAAACATGAACAAACTAAATAGTAAGAATCCTCTACCTGAATAACCCAGATGCTGATCAATGATTCAAGGGCAAAAAATCCAAATCCAATAAAGTAAAAAATTTGCAAGTGAAAACAATTGTCAATATAACAATTGTCATTTAGTTCTAGGAATTCACTTTCTTAATTAGAATAAAAGGAACATAAAGGAACAAACTGAAGCTACATTGGGAAAAAAAAACATTAGTACATTTAGTCTTTGCTACTTTTATCTGAAAATCCAGGCCACTTCCTTGCTATTTGACAAGATTTGGTACATTGTTTTTCAAAATTGAAAGTGGACTCCCATTTTGGGGACAAAGGGAGTATTAGTTTCAAATGTTGAGGAAGTATGGTCATCCAAAAGAGGCAATGTAAATATTACGATACTACCAAACTGAAGAAAGAGAAAACTAATCAAAGTGTGGACACATAACTTTTAACTTTTAACAATAACTGCAATATAGAAAATATAGTTTATATAATCTATTATTTCAAGAATTTATGTACCTGTAATATAGAAAATATTATACTTTCACAGTTAGGAAACACCTCTATTTTTATCCGCTCCTATTGTTTTTGTCAGTTTTGCTAACAGGGCGTAAGTTGAAGGCATTCTTTGACTTGCTTATTGAACATCCTGACCGTGCAAGAACCACAAATTTAGTCTCTCCATTTTCTCCTTTTTCTGTAGATCTTATTTTCACCGGAAATCCATTTTGATTACCATAATTAGTGAAATATTCCGTGTATAAATTAACGGAATCAAATTCCATTCCAACTTCCGGATCTCTAATCACTTCATCAACTTCTTCACTTTCTACTAAATCCTCCGCCATAACACATTCCTTAATATCATTAATTCTCATACTTGATTGAAACTCATCACTACATGCCATTTCTGCAAATTTATAAAAATATATTAACTACATGCCATAGATATATAAAAAAAGTTCCCTCTTTTTCATTTTTTTAATGTAGCCTTATCAATCAAAAATGATGGTTAATATTGCTTAAAAATGATGTTTTTACCCCGACTGTTGATATTTGTACGCATTTCTAGTTCTAAAAAATACTTATTATTTTGTAAAGAAAATTCTCATATTTTGCCCATTCACAGTAGTACGAGTATATATCAACATGAAGATTGAAAAGTTACCTCGAAATTTCTTTTCTTGTTTTGATTTAACAGAAACGAAAGACAAAATAATAAAAAAACATAATTAGCAACAAAAAAATTAATAAACCTTAGCATTAGAGAAAACAACTATCATTGTAGTCCAGGACATAACATTTCTTTCACGCATTTTATCAAACAGTTCTTGAGCATCATGTAAAAGTTGATGAGAAAAAAGTATTTACAAAATATGAGCTTGGCAATTAAATCCCTTCCTTTCAATTCTCAAAGAGTTTGCACAAAATTTTCACCCAAAATAAGAGTATGCCCAAATTAATTTTAGGGTTTTGGGAATTTAGGCGCATGAGAGAGTAATGGTAGGAAGAGGAGGATGCGAAATAGGAAGATGATACCTTGAAAGCCAATGTTATTTCACGAGGAAGCTTGTTCAGCGAAGCTTGGAGTTCAGTTTGGCGACTGGCATGAGAGAGGAAGGAAGATAATATTGAGATACATCGCTGTTTGGCAAAGTGAGAAGAGGAGCTTCCTCTGTTCCGGACTCTTACTTCTTTTTTTTTCCACTTCCTCTCTCATACTGATGTGGCACAGCCACATCAGCCGGTCATTAGAAATGTCCCTAAACCCCGGTCCCCCTAGAATTATTGTTAAGTGATTGTTGGCAAGAGGAGATTGGTCCTTTGAAATAAACACTGACACAAAAAAGAGAAAGGGCCCATGAATACTGAAAAGAGATGAAAGGGCAGGAAAAAAAAAATAGTCAAGGGGGGACGTGAAAGATTGAAGAAGCTTTATGGTCAGAAAGGTAATTGGCCCATAGGCCCCATGCACGTTTGCCTCTTCTGTTGTTCATAATCTCCATGTGCTTTCTGAATATGTATATATTTCTCTCACATGCTGAAAGCATATTTTCATAAGCTGTCATTCTCTCAATTCCCTGCGAATTCAACTTGCCCACACACAAAGGGTAGATGAAGGTTATATTTATTAGGTAATATATATGTAAGAAAATTTATATTTTTATGCAAAAATATTAGTTTTTTACTTACCAATTCAACCATAAGAACAAATAACTTGCAAAAATATTGTAACATGTAAATTTTTATTTAATTTAAAATTGTGAATAACCACTATTATTATTCTACTAAATAAATATGATTTAGACAGATCTAAAAATGATATAATTTTTATTATTATAATGATAAGACAGCCATAAATAAAAATAACAAATTTAAATCATTAATAAAATCTCGAAACTAACCTTATTATCCTCATATATATATATATATAGGGTTTACATCCGCAAAGAACTGTTTTCTAAGAAAGACTGCCAAAAGAACCTAGTTGATAATCGTTGATCTGTGCGATGAGCGGTTGAGATTTAATTGAAGTTACACCCTGCCGCAAGAGCCTGTAGCGGCAGGCATATCATTCCAAAAACCAGGCGTAATTACCAACGTGCCCCTGTGATGTAAACGTTAAATTTTTTTTACTCCCGTCATTTGGAGCTCAGTAGCGCAGGTCTACCTTTTTTCGATCGTTTGATCACCGATTCATTGTTGATCGCTTGACGTAGATAATAATAATTGTCGCTTATATATATAGCAGAAATTTACTTTGCCTTTTAAAACCCCAAATTGCTTTCCTCCGGTTTTAAACACAGATCTCACCTACATCAAGTTTTTCTCGATTTTTCTCCTCCGCTATTATAGCTCTTTTCCTTTGGTTGATATTGTTCGTTTTTCAACAAAGACTTCGATCAGGAGATTTTTCCTTCTTATATCAAAGATGGGAGACAACATACCCACTCATAAAAGGTTTTGAATAAGTTCTTGATTCTATTCAGAGAGTTTAGATATTTATGAAAATGCATCCGAATTTGCAAGTGAAGTTGAAAGTAATAAATGAAATGATGCCACGACGTTGGTCAATTATTTTCTAAGTTGGAAGAAATTGAATTTTTTATAGGTCAGATGCTAAAAAAATAGGTTTGAGATTCGAATCGCAACTAGTCATAAACACGTTGGTACTAATGATGTGTCGTCCCAGTCAGATGTTTATAAAAAGTTTGGTACACCAACTTCAGAAAGAGTTTACCGATGATGAAGATGATAGTAAAAAATAACTAGTAATCGAGACTCTATAGATTTACATTATGCAAAGCTAGAATATATGTTGTTCATAATAAGAAAGAAGATAATTGGGCGATTTCTACTTTGTTCAATTAGAAGCACAATCATCACCTAAAGTGACCTCTACCAAGGTAGATTTGATCGAGACACATAGAAATATTACTCCGGTTAAAAAATTTAATCGACACTTTAAATAAGTTTGGTATTGGTCCTAGTAAGATGATGAACGTTTTTTGAGCACAATGGGTGGCGGGTTACAAAATGTTCCTTTTCTAATGTTAATGTTCGTAATGGTGAGAGAGAATTAAGCGTGATTCTGCAGATGAAAATGATGCACAAGTCAGAGATTATTTGAAAAACTTGGATCCTAAGTTTAAGTAATTTTTTCTATCGTGTCAAACCGCACGAAGAAAATCGATAAAGATGTATTTTGTGGGTTGACGTCCGATCAAGATTGATGTATCAACATTTTGGAGATGTTGTGACATTTGACAAGACGCATGAGACAAATAAGTATGGCACGCCGTTTGTTCCATTTACCGAGGTCAACCACCATTTTCGATCTATATTGTTTGGATTTGCATTGTTAGGGATGAGACAGAGGACACTTTTATGTGGGTATTAGAGACATGGCTCAAGCCATGGACTACAAGACACCTATAACCATCATCACCGACTCAAGACAAAGCCATGAAGTAATGCTATTGCTAAGGTACTCCCTTCTACTCATCACTTATTGTGTTCTCGCATATTAGCAACAAGTTTCCGAGAAATCAGATCATGTTTATTCCGAGCACCCATCCTTCAAAGACCATTTTAACAATTGTGTGTATAATTCAACGTCCATCGGGGAGTTTCAAGAGCGTTAAGCGATTCTAGTGAGGAATTATGAATTGTATAACAATAAGTGGATTAGAAGTTTGTATGATGTACGAGAGAGAAATGGATTTGGCAGATACAAAGAGATATTTTGTCATGGGAATGACAACCACTGGAAGAAACGAGAGCATGAATCATTTTTTTGATGAGTTTGTCAATGCTTCAACGGGCATGAAAGAATTTGTAGTGCAGAGTCAGAAGGCTATAGAAAAATAATTTATCAGAGAGAGGAAGGCCGACTACATAACACAACATCGAAAAAGGAATATGGTACTCGGGTCATCTTTGGAAGTGCATGCTGCTCATGTGTACACAAAAGAGCTGTTTAGACGTTTTCAACGTCAATTCGTCGATTCCATGATGTACAATGTTAGTAAAGTGAGTGAGTTGTGTGGTCCTGAAACAAAGGTTTATGCAGTGTATAAGGCAGATGCCGCTGAAAATGGTGGAAGATATAAAGAAATCGTTAACGATCGTCAGCTAGGGTCGATAACATGTAATTGTCAATTATTTTCTCATTCTGGTGAATTATGCAGGCACATCTTGAGGTATTTCTTGGCTAAGAGTATTTTTCAAATTCCGAGCGACATGATTCTTACTCGATGGACCAAAAATGCGAACAAAACCAATGTCGAAGAATTACGCTTTAGCCCAACAACTGCTGACTTTGAACAAGATCAAGCAATGCGTTTTAATCATTTGATGATCGATTACGAGAGCTACCAAGAAAAGCGCTTTGCTTAATTCGAGGTTACAAAACACATCTTAAGTTGAATGCACGAGGAAAAGTGTTGATTGACCAGTGTGATCCGGATGAGAATCTTCATTGAATTGGTCGACGATGACATTGATTCAGACCTTTGTTGGAGTTACACCTCAGGCAATGGGCTATGATAATGACGATGAAGATGCAGAGGAAGACGCGGCTGAAGACGCGTTCTTGCCACTAGTTATTTCTTAAACAAAGGGTCGCAAAAAACAATCAAGATTAAAGAGTGCATTCGAGAAAATTGTGGGTTCTAAGCCTCATCGAAAATGTGTAATTTGTGGCTTTGAAACCGACCATGATAAACGCAATCACTATCGAGTGTTAGGGATTCCTGAGCCCAAAAAATAGCTTCTCAGTTTTTATTTATGCTCGGTTGTATTGTGTAAGCTATGTTTTTTTTATGCGAAGACGTTGTATTATGTAAGCTATGTTATATGATGTTTTTATTCAGGCAATGGGCCAATATGGGTTATTATTATTATTATTATTATTAATAATTAGTAATAGTAATATTAGTAATAATAATAATAATTACTAATAGTAATAATAATAATAAAACAAATCATTATTACTATTAATAATAATAATAATTATTATTATTACACATAATAATTATGAATAAAGTATATTAATAATAATAATAATAATTATTATTATTATTAATTGTTATTGTTATTATAATCATGATAATAATAACACTAATAAGTGGAGAGATAATATTTAATATAGTAATCTTGTACGATATAATGGTTAATGGAGATAAGAATGGAAAGATAAAGAAGCCTCGCATTACAATGTCGTAGCTTGCAAGGATTTATGTATTTTTTCGTGCGATTACCTTTTTCCGTGCCATTACCTTTTCTTTTTCCGTAGGACCCGCAAACCTTTTCAGCTTTTCTTTTTTCGTGCATTTATATTTGTTTAACGACTCGCCGATGAATTTGTGTAGCTAAGTGCCTTGCTATTATTATTATTATTATTATTATTATTATTATTATTATTATAAGCATGATAATAATAAAAATAGATACACTAAAATTATGAAAGTTATTATTATTATTATTATTATTAGTATTATTATTAATATTATTATTATTATTATTATTATTATTATTAAAATTATTATAAGCATGATAATAATAAAAATAAAAATAGATACACTAAAATTATGAAAGTTATTATTATTATTATTATTATTAGTAGTAGTAGTAGTATTATTATTAAAATTATTAAAATTATTATTATTATTATAAGCATGATAATAATAAAATAAAAATAGATACAATAAAATTATGAAAGAAATTGGAAGAAGTCTAGCTTGACATAATTAGTACACCAATAATTAGTGATCTAAATATCATCCGTAGGAAGAAGTCTAGCTTGACATCTAAAGAGTTCTCACGCAATTCGGTGTCAAAATACCATTAAATCTTCTGCGGACCATTTTTTTTTGCGAATATCTACATCGCCTCGACAAAATAATCAACATATTTGCAAACGAAAATACCACACCATAAAAGTTTACTGCACCGCAGTCGTTTCTTTGGTATTAGCACGCGCGGATCCTGTGTTGGTCACTCACGCTGTGGATCACCAATTCGCAAACAAACTGGTATCAATTTGACCTGCGTAAGTGCACAAAGTAATATATTAATAAAGGATATACATACATAAAAGTACAACACTAACAATAAATATATACATACCAAGAATCGTAATAAATTCTCTATACATTTCTTTGGATGGTCATATACTGAGGTATCATCGTGATAGTAGGTCAAAGATGGGTGATCGCCCATTCGGGCATCGAGAATACAAACAAGATAAAATGCTTTGGTATCTTGCGTAAACACCGGCAAATAATATATACGTGCATTCGTGTAATGGCGGGCCCACATCTGGGTGGACATAAGCTTGACAAAAACTCTTTGCCCCATTCGCTGGGTTTGGGGGACACATGATTCTTGCCAAGATGCATGAAGAATGATTCCATGAATCCAAATGTTGCCCACCTTCTAATGCCACGCGTCTGTAATACTCCTCTCTATGCCGCAATAATAAGATATAAGTCGTCAAATGAATGCTCGAAAATCCAAGATGCAGGGCTTAAGGCCTTGAATGCGTCGTGATGCAACGTATACAATTTATGCGGATGTATGACAGGAAATATTGGTGGATGAGAAAGTGTGTTCCCAAACAAGTGAGTATTTATAAAATCTATCTTGTATTCCCTCAGCTTTTTGGTCGGAGACTTTTTCGCACCATAAGAGATATTTCGCTCCAAACAGATCTCGAATGCCTAGTTAAATATATTGATAAACATAAAATATATTAATAATTATTACTAATAATAAAATATTTTTAAGTAATAATATTAAGAGTGATTTCATAATAATAACATGAGAATAATAGTAGCACTGCTTCCACTCCATTTTTATGGGCCGGTCTCGAATGCCTGGGTGGTGGGACTAGAACTTAATACCTGAAAATATTAATAATATTACTAATATTATTAATATTAATTGCCTCTTTACAACATAAAATTAAGAGGAATAATACGTCAGAATCATGCTTTCTTTACGGCCGGACTCGAATGAGTATGATGGCACATAAGCCTGGGTGGTGGGGATGTACTCTTCAGCTAGATCTTGGGCCTGAATAATATTTAGGATTAATCACTATTACTATTATTATTATTATTATTATTATTATTATTATTATTATTATTATTATTAAGTAATAAAATTAATATTAACATTCATACTCCTCGATTACGAACGTTTATTTCTCTCGTGAAGTCACCTCGAATGAATAAGAGGAACGTAAGTTTGGGTCGTGGGATGTAACTCTCTCAGACTGCATCATTACTTGGCTCCTCACCATTGTTCCCTCTGACTTCAAAGTTGTATACACCGTAAAGATGGTCCCATACCTATTTCTCAACTACATAGTCCGAAGGCATCTCAATACAAGCAAAGCACTTATCAAGTAAGGATTTTGCACTCTCAACCTGTTATGTAAGAAAAAAGTACAATATTAGTATTATTAATAAACAAGATAATATGTATTAGTATTTAAGGCCTAAAAAATATGCAAATGTTAGTGTACCATTTGTATAAGATGATGCTGATGGTTGTAAACAGTCCGGGGCTCGTATGTAGGGTCTGGGTCACCTTCCCGTCGAGGGCGATGCAGTTTTCTATGTGTGATCTTCCTATACCAAGCCATGTATGAATCAATTTTCACATAGTTGGCAATTTCATACTGTTGTCCCTTCAAATGTTCCATGTAAGCCTCCCAATGTGCGATGTACACTCGCCTCAAGGCCATGCAATCAACAACGGTAAATCTATCTTCTTTTTTCTTTCTAAGTTATTTATGATTTTCTGTCGGAGATGGTATACCTTGTAAGAACCCATACTGTCTCATCACCCTGTCTGGCATCTGGTATTCTACAATATCAAAATGGATCAAGGGGATTCTACCAGATCCCAACAATCTTCCTTCAAAATTAAATCCATTCATATCATTATCCCACCCCGCCGTAGTGGCGCCAAACTACTTGCCATTTATTTGGACATCTAACTCCCCCAGAAAATTTCAAATGATGATGGGGATTTTGTCGCTCATCGGGGTAGCTGTGATTTTCTGAGTATGCCCACGCTAGGGCCCTAGGTAACCATAACTGTGATTGAGGCCAGGGGTTAGGTCTTCCAATTAATATACGCTCATACGCCTAAATTTGTAAAGGAGTGACACAACCATTAATATATTTCGCCCCTTTCCTAGTGGCAATATATAAAGACCTATACAAATAGCCCAACACAATTGCACCCCAAGAATACGTTACACAATTTTCAAAGATTAGAATAAAATACATATACCGGGTCGAATAGTTGTTTTTATTTCTAGTGGGGAACAATATTGCCCACACAACCAAAGAATATAGGCCTTTGTGCATCATCGACCAACAATTTCCTTACTGCTTTTAGGGGGACAATTATTAAAATGTCGCTGCAACCATAAGAATGAAATAGAAATGGCGCTTTTTGATTCACGAAATTCAAATAAACTACTTCACTACCAAAACATTCTTTAAAATGAGCCAATGGAGTGTCAAATAATGGACAAGTTAAGGGCTTGCCAACTACCGGTAACCCAATAATGAAATGTACATCTTCTAAAGTGATTGTAATTTCCCCACAATTTAGGTGAAAACTATTGGTCTCCGACCGCCATCTCTCCACCAAGGCGGACACGAGCCCAATGTCAGTTTGTGGTACAACTGCGGGATGAAAAAAAATTCCAAACCCACATTTTTGTAAAATTATTTTTTAAGATTTTGTTAATATCCATCGATCGTATTTTTTTTTCGGTTAATCGACACGGTAGTAGTCTTCTCCCTGCCTTCCCCTGGCCATATATATCATCCGATATATGATTTTGTTGATCGTTAATGACACTTGGGTCAATTGGTCCATAAATCCAATCGGCCCATCTAGTACTCTAAAAAATAACATAAAAGGTTTTTCATATTGTTTAATAACTATGTAACACAATTATATCTATATTGCACATTTTCATAATAATTAATCATTATTAGTCACAATATTAACATGCATATTATATCCCACAAAACTCACTATATTTTATCAAAATAAAAATTCATACTAAAACAATACTACATTATAATTTTTAAGCACATAATTTAATAACCAATCAAAAATTATACTAACTACTTCACCACATAGTTATATAATTTACCCAAACACATGAATCTTAAATTTTTCTACAAATTCACACGCATATATGTAGACATAGCAATGATTGACAATTTTTATTAAGAGTTTAAAATTCTATTTTATTATAAATATATTTTAAAAATTAATTATAATATTTATTTATTTTAATTAAATATATGAGAAATAAATCTTACCAAAATAATATTTGAATGTGAATATTTGTTGTCAAGACCAATCCAACTTTCTTTCTCGCGCCCAAATTATTTTTTTGTTCTTTCAGAATTTTTCTTTAGGCGGGGAGAATGTGGGTAGCGGCAGAGGTGAGGCGAAAAGAAGAAAAAAGAAAGCTTTGAGAGGAGAAAGAGGAGGTAGATGGTTTAAATGGAGAGTGCCTCTGGTTTCAGACTGTACGTAGCGAGCAAGGGTCGCTTTAACTTCAAGATGTTCTTGCCGGAATCATCGTTGTGTCGTGGAATCGGCAAATTTCACGTGTTGTCAGTCAACTTTTTGGGCTGCCGCTACCAGCTCTAGCGGTAGGGCTTTTATGTTTCAACTGAAATGAATGTAATTTAACAACCCATTTTGAATTAATGTCCGCCATTGTGCTCTCTTTGCGGCGGGGTTATTTAGAAGACTGCAAAGAACCTAGTTAATCACCGTTGATCGTGACAATGGAAGGCTGTGATTGAACCTAAATAACCCCCTGCCGCAAGAGCCTGTAGCGGCAGACATTAATTCTAAAATGGGTTGCTAAATTACATTGATGCCCCGTGTGAAACATAAAAGCCCTACCGCTAGAAATTTGGTATGACATTTCAAAAAGTTGATCGACAACACGTGACATTGCATCGATTCCACTCAAGACAAAGATCGATTCCACTAAGAACACGGAAGCCAAGGCAGCCTTTGCCTGCCACAAAATGTAGCTGCAGAGGCACTCCTCCATTTAAACCATCTACCGCTCCTCTTTCTCCCTCTCAAAGCTTCTTTTTCTTCTTTTGGTCTCAGCTCTGCCGCTACCCACATTCCCCCTGCCTAAAGAAAAATTCTATGGTGAAAGAGTCAACTTTTTTTCTTTCTTTTTTGAGTCGCATGATATCAAGCTCAACTGATGGGGCTACGTGAGTAGATTGTTGAGTTGGATATGGGCTTTGCTTTTAGGTTTTTTTGTGTGTCTTTTGTGTCTGTATTTCGAGTAGTGGGTTTGGTTTAGCAGTACCACTGTAATTGCAGTTTGTTGTTTATATTTACTATATTTAGTATCTGCTCCTATATTAGATTCGTGATATCCCATTTATTTTTGTGGGCTGGCTACCGCCTGCCAGTCTTATGCACTATGACCAGATCATGTAGAACATTCTAAGCAATGACTTATTTTTAAATGGACATATAAGTTATAAATCATTTTATAAATAAAAATATTTGACATTATTTTTATTTATAAATTAAAATTAAGTTCAAATAAGTTGTGATGGCTAAAATGACTTATAAGTTAAAAATTAGTTGTAAAGATAACTAAAGTAACGGCAAAACAGTCTTTATATTTGGTCAAACTTACTTATTTTAAAATGACTTATAAATCTTTTTTGAGAAGTAAAAAAAATTTTACTTCTCAAAAAGGACTTATAAGTCATTTTATAAGTTTAAAAATAAGTCCCACACAAACACTTGTATAAGTAGGAGCCGAACATGCTCTAAGTCTTAGTTTTTATTGTCCTACCTTTAAAATTTTATATTTCTAATTACAAATTGTATTTTAAATACACTTACACCCATAAATGATACACTTTTATGTGATATATATTTTCAGTTAGAATGCATACATTGGAAAAACATATACTAGCCCTACATTAATTTAGACATGGTTTTAAATCCATGCAATGCAAGACCATCAGTCTTTATGAAAAGCTTGTCGTATTCAATCAAAGAGCTAGGGAGGGAGGGATACAACTAATCTTATTGATACGGCCCAGAATGTCATAATACCCCCGACCAACAATGGCACTCATGGCCACTGCCGTCCCGAAACATGATCATAAACTTTAATTTAATTCGGCCATCAATTTATACTACGCTACTCAATACCTGGTCAGGGCAAGAAATTGGGACAACATAACTCAGCTCAAACCAACAAAATATGGAACCGAAGTAGCATTCAGCCAGTCGCCACTCTGAATAAAATTACCAACAGTAAATTGGGTAGCCTCAGTTGCATTTTGAATGACCCTATAACCGCCCCATTTCACTCTAGCGCTAGTATTCGACCCGGGTCCCCTGTTCAAATACTCCCCATAATAAAGACTACTCAATGCAAAATCACCATCCCATTCTAACCATCCAACAGGCTCAATCAAATCACCAATGTACGATCGCAAAATAACGGTGCGGGAATATAATTTCCACGGTCGGCCAAGGTACGATTTAAATGTCGGCTGCACCGGGATTAAATCCGCGGCTGCAGCAATTTTGGAGTTGATGATTGAAATGCCGGTGTTTTGGTTAGGATCTTCCCTTCCTTGTGCAGTGAAAATGTTTTTTTGGTTTTCGTTCGGTTTTCGAGCATAAAGATTGCAGTTTTGGAGAACGACGGCGGCGTTACCAAAGATGAAATCGACGGTGCCATAAATGTCACATTCACGGTAAAATTGACGAAGGGAATGGACGTAGAGGGTGTCTTGGTAGCCTACGAAGCTGCATTGGTAAAATGCCGAGAGGTCTGACCCACTTCTTACTGCCACTGCTTGGTGTTTGCCAGGTCCAGCGTAGTTTTCGAATGTGATTCCTTTGGCTATAAATCCATTTCCCACCACCGCTGCAGGTTAAGGGAGGACAATATGCACGACTACTCGGTTAGAAATAAAGTCTAGTCTTACACTTTGGACTACATATGGGAATTAAAAGAATTGGAAATGAATTTACATCTCCTAATAGTAAAAATAAAGAAAATCTTATAAGCTGATCGCTTATTTTACGTTTTAATTTGATGATACCAAAGTAAGAGTAATGTTGTATTCTAGCTTCTAATAACACTTGGTACTTTAAGCATTAGTATTATGAACCCTATAGAATTTGTTTGTATTTGCGTATTATATTTTGGGTAAATTTTATTTGACACCTGAAGTTTTACCTTTTTTTAACTTAATCACCTGCTATTTAGAAACTATACTTAAACACCTGAAGCTTTGAGGTGAAGTGAAAAAATATATTTTCCTTCAAAACTAATTGTTCGTGCATGTAACTCGTCTAAAGAGCACGATGCATGGTTTTAACGGTCAAATAAGGTTGGAATTTGTCCAATATACCCCAACCATATACATTGGCTATAAAACCCCCACTTCCTTAATTACATTTGTTCACTCTTAGCATCTCTTTTTTTATCATTTAGAACATGTGTAGTTTCTCTCTAGTTTTGATCAAGGATATTAATTAATCATATTCACAAGTAAAGTATGTAGATCAACTAATTTCTTCTCTAACTTTACTTTATTTTCATAAATTTATTGTTGTTATTCAATTTAAAAGTTGCCCACAAGGTGTTTGTTAAAATGCCTCATCCATTTTTTTTCCTATTTATGTGATTAGGAACCATGTCTTCGTCAAGTAATAATGTAGGATGAAATAATTGTTACTTTCACTACATACCTAGGGTACGTAGATTAGAAAGAAGGCATTTATAAGAATTGTTGACACGAACAAATCATCGAAGGATAAGTTGTATTTTGTATGCAATGACTATGACTTTGGGCGTGATGCTTGCCTTCTATAACAACCTCAAGTGGGACAATGACTGACTAATGAACACAATAAGAAAAAATGGAAGGGACCCAAATTGTATTCCTTAATTATTTTTTCCAACTAGAAGAGTTTTATTGCTTGGGAAATCCTAAATTGAATTGCAATGGGTCTTTGAAAATAGTTGGTTACTTTAGCCTAGGGTTTGCGGCCAGAGAAAGTTAAGGTTGAGTAATGGGAGTTGGGGTTGATTTTATATAAGACAGAGTTGTTTGTGCCGAAACCATATGGTGAAGTTTTTTCTACACAGAAAAAGTGAAATACTGTTTTATTTGTAGTTGGTTGAGCTATTAAGTTATTGTATTAAGATATTTTTTTTCATTACCGGGGGTATGCCCCTTGTAATTTTCTATACAGAAAAATTGAAATATTGTCTTATTTGTAACTGTTTGAGCTATGAAGATATATTGTATGAATGTTTATTTTTTGCATTACCTAGGGTATGCCCTTTGTAAACATGTAAATTATGATTATAATGTTTATGAAATGAAATTCAATTATCGTGTTCATCAATTTAGTTCAGCATAAAAGTTTCTTAAGCCTGACATACTTTCTGAATGTTTGGTAATATTTAATGCCTATTATGAACATGGTTACTGATATGTTTATATTAAGTGCATATATACGATCATGTTTAAGTGCACATTTATTCTTATGAATACAATATCTCATATGTAGAGTAGCTTTGATATATATAGTAAATGTTGAAGTCACTCTAAACTCTAAACTCTACTCCGATCTAAATTATTACTTTACCCTCTACGATCTAAATCATGATTTTACGATCGTTAAATAATTACTATACAATCGTTAAGTCATTAATAAATCATAACTATACAATCTAAGTGCTGATAGCAAGTCATGTACTTTGTGTTAGTTTGTTTTATGAAAAAGCTATACAATGTAGTAATCCTATTTTCTGTTATTTTATCTTTCAATTTTCAACTTGTGTACAAGTGAAAATGATAAATAATTGACTGGGACAAATAAACAACATCAAGTTTCTAAAAATAAAGAAGATACCATTGACAACAAAACTATGGAACTATACGCGAACACGTAAGGCATGTGTACTGAAATTTGAAGAAAACTTGATGGAACCCAAATCATGATGAAATAGCCTAATTTCAATCTCTTTAAAACGACACAACTGAGTCTCATTTCTGTCTTTTTTCAATTTATATAAAGACAAATATGCCTTAAGCCATTTAAAGTCACAACTTTAACACGAAAAACACTTTTTTATTTCACTTCAAAACTTCAAGTGTTTAATTGTAAGTTTTTAAATAACAAGTGATTAAGTAAAAACTATTAAAACCTCATATACTGAAGTGAAATTTAACCTATTATACTTAGCACAACATTTTTACGTTTATATCATCAATATAAAATTCAAATGAAAATACTCGATGCAAGGAGGAGAACGTAAATATAAACTCACCGACGGTAGCCGACCGGAAAGTAGTCCATCCGTCAACAACACTCCGGTTACCCTTCACCAGCGTCTTTCCGATCCCGTCTCCGACGAGCATCAACATACTCTTGTTCTTTACCACCTCCACGTACTCATAATACGCCCCCGCCTTCACATAAATCACGAACCTCTTCTTCCCATTATCCGGCGCTGCCGCCACCGCCTCTCCGATCGTCATAAAACTCCCACTGCCGTCCTTCGCCACCACCACATCGTACTTAACCGTCTCATTCACCGCCGCCTCCACCAACATTTTATCTTCCCTCGAAAGCCACGCCGGATGCCCGCCCACCACTCTCCCATACTCCGGCAACACCTCCTCATCACCACCAAATTTCCCAGACGACGTCGCTTTAATCTTCTGCACCATGGCAAGCGCATTACTCACGTGGCGTGAAATGTCCATTATGGACTCCTCAATGTAGTCACGAATATTCGAATCACTATACGCGAACCCGTCGAGGCATGTGTACTGATTCGTCATTGCACCGCTAAGTAATGTTTCTAAATCGTAGAAATGTTTGGAGGGAGATTTTTGGGGGGAGAGATCGGTAATTGCGGAGTTGAGCTCCGAAACGGTGTAGTTTAGTAGGTCGAGACAGTCTTGGAGTGCGCGCTTGTCACGTTGCCCCATATTTGGGAGTTTGCGGCGGATGCCGGAGCAGTTGGTAGCGGTGGCTTTGACTTCTACGACGGTGTGATTGACGGCGGTGGAGATGATTTGGGGGAGGGATTTGGTGTGGAGATTTGGGAATCTTGTAAGAGTAGAAACGCATAGTTCTCGGTAAAGTGTGCCGGAGCAAGCTGAGTCAGCAATCTGTTGTTGAATATTATGGGAGGTATTTGGAGGGTTTTTTGCTAGTGAGGAAAATGTTAGTAGAAAAAAGAATGTAAATGGGAGGAAAGAGAATATCATTTTTGTGTTGAATGTGTATGCACAGAAAGGAAATTTTGAAAAAGATGATATAGGTGGATAGATGGATTGAAATGGGGATATATATATATATATTAGAGGTACCTAGGTATTTATTGGTAGTACTAAAATGGAGGGATGGGTTGTTGGATCTCGGGCGGAAATAAATTAAGGCAAGTTGAGTATTAAATATCTTCAGATTTGCATGATTCATAAAAATAAATTTTATTAGGTCTAAAATAAGATTTAATTAAATTTTCGTTTAACTACTAATTCGCACACGATCTCGAATCAAATTTTTTGCCGAGCAAATACGAATGAAGTTCAAAACGTTTGGTTATTTTTAGAGCGTTAGTTGAATTTATGATTTATCACAGAAAAAAGCATTGGAAAGGAATTTATGGAGATTGGGGGCCTACTGTTACTTGTAGCAGTAGCTCCATAAATTTGTGGGTTTGAAGATGAGGGAATTACCTAAAGTCCATGAATTCAAAACGGCTTTATAAGGTATATGAATTGATAATTGCATGGTTATAAATGGAGTTGAACCCAGCAGTTAACTCGTGTCACATGAATCACACCTAATTTAAGCATTTCTTGACTGGTGTGAATGATATATATATATATATACATTGCATGCGGATAGTACGTTATAATGATCAGATTATAAATTTACTTGCGAGTTTTTTGCGTTAATTAAGAATGAAAGAAGTTACTCCGTTGGTTCTGTTATAAGTAAATTTTTTATTGGTTTCAAGTGGCATATATATATATATATATATATATATATATATATATATATATATATTAATGTTTATTTAGCATGCAGTAAGATAGTGAAACCAATATTGCATGCCTGCATGCCATCATCATATTGTTTCAATAATTCAAATTTGGAACATTTTGAATGGTTTTTTAAAACAATCATCACAAAGAAAAAGATGAACCGACCGGGAAGATCAGATGGAAGAAGAGTAGTTGCAGACAAACTTTCTATTCTCTTTGACATGCGAAACCTAATGACTTAGTCACGCTAAGTTGACAGCTAGCACATATAACATCCACCTAGGGAGGAGATCGAGAGCCCCTAAATATATTTGTATGAAACCGATAAATCTATAACAAAAAAATAATATTTTTATAATAAAACTGTCGTTATAGATTCTATAACGTCAGGAGGGGTTAATATGAAATTTATTTTTGGGTAAGTTGTTCAATTGGCCAATAGAGTACTGACACACATGCGAGAATATTCTATATGTGTCAACATTTTATTGGTCAATTGACTAATTTACCAAAAATTAAACTTCATATTAACCGGATCTACAATGTCGATTTTTACCATCGTCATACATCTATAACGATATTTTTGTTGCGTAAATATCAAAAAATATTGTAGAATTAAATATCTTTATATATTTGAAAGAGGAAGGTGTTAGGAGTCGGTGGCCGTCGAATTAATTAATGGGTGAATTCCTCCCCATTTTTTATAAGACTATAAAGCTAGTGGCTCTAACAGTTTTATTAGAGCTTGTGGTACTTGATGAAACACTTGTTAATAAAATATATTTCAAAAGACTCATGCCCGCATAGAAAAACTCGTCTCACTTCACTACTAAATCCCATGATATTGATGTTGCATTTACTTATTTTGAAGAATATGAACGTTAGAAATCTATACATTAATCAGTTCAAGATTAAGTTATGTTATAATTTCAAATTTTCAATGCATAAACTTAGGAACAAAGCCATAAATAAGGGGACTAGGATCCATGGTATCAGCCATCAGGTTCTTCTTCCCAGGGTGTAATAATCAGGTGACTAAATTTAATATTTTTGTTACCTGAGGCTGAGGCAACAACGGTAACCTCCTAATGAATACTACTCCGTATTAGTAATTTATAAAGAACAAGTGGTACATTATTCTTGCAAAAAATATTGTTACAACTGTATTTTAGTGTGAATAAATTGACTTTTTTGTTAGGTCCAAAATAAATACAAGCATGTATGATTATTTAACGGTAATATTAACCCTGTTTTGGGCTAAGGAGTTTGGTTTTTTCTAATTGACTCGATTATATTTTTGCTTGCGTCTGATTTTTAATTATGAAAATATGTTTATTTAGAAGAAATTATACATGACATAGTTTTTATACAAGTATCAATATTAGATTAAATTAATTAGAGGACGATTTTCCAATTACCAAACAAGGTTTCAAAAATTGGCCCATTGGATCTACATAGTCGAATTCCAACCTCAGCATTTGTTGTTTGGGCTTTTTGAAAACCATAGTCCGGCTTGCTTTTCTATCCAAATTATGACCGTAAAATGAAACAAACAGTTTGAGTTCGATTCGTACTCGACTTGAAATATAAATAATTAAAATATAAAAAATTTTAAAATTCAATAAAAGTTATATCGAGAAAAACATCCGAAGTATCTTATATATGTACTCTAGTTTATTTATAATAAGGACTTCAACAGTTTAAAAGTTATATTGAGAAAAGATTTTAATACCGGTGTATCTTATATATATAATCTCTAGTTTATTCGTAAAGTAAAATGAGACTATCATTTGATTTAATATGTAAATTAAGGACTTTGCATAAACTTAAAAAGATTAAAAAGTCGGTGATTTGCAAACATCGACAAGCTGTAAACTGAAGGAGTCTGATCTAGCAGCTTCATTGGTATGTCAACCTCACGTTGTGTATACATAAGCCTTTGAATTCTAAGAATTAAAAACTACTTGGAACTTTGACTTTTGTTAAGCAAATACTTCATCCATTTCAAATTATTAAAATTTTATCCTTCGACTTTTAAAAGTTAATTAATACTCTCTCCGTCCCGGGATAAAAGTCCTTATTACTATTTTAGATTGTCCCATGTTAAATGTCCTCTTTCTTTTAATAACTAAACTTTTACACATTTTTTCCTATTATGCTCGTAGCATTAAATATCTCATACTTTTTTTATTCTAATTCTCTCTCCATATTTAATGACATTATTATGTGCAATTTTGTCATTTTATTCCCCTTCTTAATATGCGTAAAAAGTTCACCAAAACTTTTATCCTGTGACGGAGGGAGTAATATTTTCATACTTTACATTGATACGATTCATTAAAAATTATGAAAATATAAATCTTATTATTAGTAATATTTTGAAGGTATTTTACAGTACAAATCATTGTACATATTGACTAAAAGTAATTAATTAAATGAATTTATATTAATTATAAATTTAAAAATATCTAAAAAATCAATAATGATATTTTACTTTGAAATTAATGAAGGAGTATATACTACTAATTATCCCACATACATAATATATAGACCATATAGTATATAGACATATAGTACCATGTGGAAAATATTACTAGTACCATATAGTATATAGACATATAGTAGTAGTAGTATGTATGGAGGAAGCTTCATACATTTTGCAGCACATGCATATTTTAATTAAGTTTTCAACACGTTAGTTCGTTATGTCCAAAAAGACAGGTTAGTTTTAATTATGTCGTCTCTCTGGATGAATGAGAATATGAGATGAGAGTCCCTAATTTTTAAGTTCAGTTTTGCCTCTCTTTTTTTTCTCCCGCCGACACAAGGTTTGCAATATTATATTATATTATAATAAATTTTAGTCTTTAAATTTTAAAATTAGTCAATTATCATCTAAAAAGTTTTGCATCTCTCTTAAGAATTCTGAATTTTAACATATATATATTTTTATTTTACAAATTAACTTGAAAAGTCAATGTATATATCTGCTATTTGAACAAAAAAGAGAGGAATATTTGAAAATACATTCATTTCAAATAAGTTCGGACGGGCTCTTAATCATTAAAACTAGCTATAATTGTAGATAGATTTTATTTATTTATTTATTGTTTGAACAAACATATATAAGAATGAATGTATATTTTGGTCTTGTCTCACTTTAGTAATATTCAATTTGTGGATTATAGAAAAGAAATGGTGAAATTAACAATAGTATACTATTGTTTGAGCGTGCTGACCAAAGCATAAGACCTCCATGGTCATCAGTAGAGAAGGTAAAAAATCCAGTCAAAATCAAATCATGTATCCATATATATATATATATATAACTAATTGAATTAAGGTCTATCTATATGGCATATAAGTCCAAGATTAGGAACTCATAATTCAACATGCAAAATGAGAAGTCAAAATCTAATCAAAATAAAGTGTGTGTGTGTATATATATATATATATATATATATAAAATTCTCTACCTAATTTACTACTTCATCCGTTTTAAAATTAAAGATACATTTTGACTTTTTAGAATCAATTCGTTAAATTTTAAAATTCAAAATTGATATGAAGTTATTTATTTAGTTTTAGTACAAACAGATATAACAATTATAAATCAACTATAAAATACTACTAATCATCATCTTAATTTGTTATTTTCAAAACTTGAATAAAATTATATCAATTTTGAGTTTTAAGATTTAGCAAATTGACTTTAAAAAGTCAAAATGTATTTCTAATTTTGGAACGGAGATAATATTTAATGTGATTCACATCGAAATCTAATAAATTTGATACACATTGACAATAAAGTCATTAATTATAAAATAATTTTAAGAAATGAAGTCTCAAAAAATGATTTTGCAATAATTTTAGTATGTAATTTTGATCTAGGCTTTATTTTTAATATCCCATAAAAAAGATTAAAAGTTAATATTTTTATAAGCTTGAGTATTGATCAGTTAATTAGAAAAAATGAAGGAAGAGTTTGCTTATTTATTTACGGAAAAGGGTCAAATTTGTAAATATCAACAAGTTTTGACGGCAAACCATGAAAACTATATATGTTACCATGAATTCGGATCCATAAAGCAAGATGATGCGAAGGGGGATTGATCATGCTTTAATCAAACTAATAACGTAAATGAATCGTTAACTGCTACATATATGTGTGTGTATATATATATATATATACGGAGAGAGCTTAAAGTCGAATCAGAAAAGCGAATCAAAATTTAACTGTTGCGTCTTTTTGGTGTCATGGCATGGCGGTTAGATCCGCCGCTTAAAGACTATAGCTATGGCGACGGATCAAACCGTCGCCATAGACACCAAAGACGATGGTTCGCTTTTTGGTTCATTTCATGCTCGCTTTAGATTTAACCGTATATATATATATATATATATATATATATAAAGAATCAAGAAAGATTCCTCTTAAATAACATTCCTTCTTAAATAGCACTCCTTTATTAAAACTACGTCGTTTTGGAGTGGCCGCGGGTGGCATTTTCAGCTCATAACTATATATATGTTTAAAGTTTCTCTAGGTGGACATGTAAATCAGACATGAAAATTGGACAGGATGTATTTCAATTTCATCTATTTATATTTTAATTTATTTTTAGAAATCAAAATACAAATAAATAATATTTAAATACACTTATATCTAATTTTTATATTCACATAGAGTTTTTGATATGTTTATTCGTTGACATAAATAGTCTGTAGCAAATTAATTAGAAAAGACAAGCAGCACATATAACTTGACCCATTCTTTCATGCCCAAATTATAAAATTAATTAAGCCAAATGTTAAAATCGACGCGTTTTTGCATGCTTTCTAGAGAGCCATGCAAGTTGACTTCAATTTCAAGGATATTATTTACCTAGGGTTCACATGCATGACAATCAAACAATACCAAATTAATATTCTTTTCCCTATATATACTTCCACTTCCATAGTTATATTTATATCAACTCAGCTAACCATTTTACTACACAAAATTAATTAAGCATTTATTTGTTCTACTTTTTTTAATTAATTCGATCTATCATATATATTTTTTTTGGCTCAAAATTCATGGCTTCTAAGCTCTATTTTTCTTCTTCTTTTAGTACTACAATTCTCACTATCTTTATTCTTTCTTTTTTGTGTTCGTATTCCTTGGCTGATGTTACTCCTTCCAATCCCATTTGCAATTCCACCCCTTATCCTTCCTTATGTAGATCTTCACTTCCAAACACCAATACCACTGCCAATGTCTATGATTACGGTCGATTTTCCGTCCGCAATTCCTTATCCGCTGCTCAAAATTTTTTATTCTTGATTGAAAAATATCTCCGTAGCTCCTCCACTTTAACAACAGGTGCAATTCGAGCTCTCGAAGATTGCCATTTACTTGCCGATCTTAACATGGATTTTCTATCAAGTTCTTTCCAAATTGTTAGTAAAACTCAAACCCTTTCGACATCGCGAGCCGATGATGTTCAAACCCTACTTAGTGCCATTGTAACCAATACACAAACTTGTTTAGATGGACTTCAAGAAATCGCTTCATCTTGGCCTTTTAAAAATGATATTGCCACCCCTCTTGCTAATGACACTAGGCTTTTTAGGGTTTCTTTATCTCTATTCGACAAAGGGTGGGTTCATAAGATGAACAACGGGCCATCTAATCCTTCTAAGAAGCATCTGGGGTTCAAAAATGGACTTTTGCCCTTGAAAATGTCTAATAAAAATAAAGCCATTTTCGAGACGCTAGGCCACAGGAAGCTTCTTCAAACAATTGGCAATGGTACTGATGATCAGGTCGTGGTGAGTAAAATCGTGACGGTCAGTCAAGATGGAACCGGGAACTTCACCACCATCAGTGATGCCGTGGCGGCAGCTCCAAATAATAGTGTTGCTAATGATGGCTACTTTATGATATATGTTACTGCCGGGCTGTATGAAGAATATGTGTCCATCGCCAAGAACAAGAAGTATTTGATGATGGTCGGAGACGGAATTAATCAGACGGTGATCACCGGCAATCGTAGTGTCGAAGATGGCTCGAGCACATTCAATTCTTCAACATTTGGTAAGACATATAAATATTCTTTTTTAATTTGCACCTCATTTTAATATTAAGTTAGTTTTCAGTCCCTTTAGTAGCTAGCTAGGTAGTTTAGGGTTTATATATCTATATATATATATATATATATATATATATATATATATATATATATACTTTCAGGTTTTTGGACACCCAATCACTGGTAACCTTATGGTAAGCTAGCTAGCTGTCTAGGGTTTGCCTAAATTTGGCACAGTTTACTAGTAAAAGTCATTATAATGTTAGGTAATTGGATAAAAATTATGTAATTTATATATCTAGATCAAATATTTGATAGGTATTGTAGGATACATCAATATTAATACTTTGTTTAGGTAAAAATGACAATTTATTACATAATTTTTTTTAAGTCAGTCAGGTCAATAAAATCAGCTCAATAAGTGAGGTAGGTAGTTTGTGAGCTTGGTTGATTACAACTTTGTGCTGATGACTCCTCGAACATGATCAAAATTAATGTCCTTAATTAATTACAAAAAATGGAAAATAAAAAGTTGTATTTCAAGCGTATAAATTAGGCATATTATCATACTTCTTTCATTTTCACATCCAAGTTTTATTTTTTCAACTTGCCAAATTGACAAAAAAATAATTTATAGAAAACATCAACTTTGTTATGGACAACTTTGCCAACTTATTTAAAACCGCCACGGCCTCTTCTTAAACCGGTTCGGAACCGAACCAACTTAAATTTGCTTTAAAAAAATAGACTTCTTGCTTGTTCATCTTAAAAAAAATAAAAAATAAATAAAAACTCAGGTTCAATCCCAAATTGGCCCTGATCCTACCACTAGGGTCACGGATCTCGTTTAGGATGGGGCTGATGGGTCAAAGATATGGACATTCTTGACCCCAATTGTCCCCCTAACTTTTAGCATACAATGTCATTTTCTAATTATGTTACGTACATGTCAACAATGCAGCTGTAGTTGGACAAGGATTTGTGGGGGTGAACTTAACCATCAGAAACACGGCAGGGGCAATCAAACACCAGGCAGTTGCGCTACGGAATGGAGCAGACTTGTCCACATTTTACAGCTGCAGCTTCGAAGGGTACCAAGACACATTATATGTGCATTCCCTAAGACAATTCTACAGAGAGTGTGACATTTATGGCACGGTGGACTTCATATTTGGTAACGCGGCTGCCGTGTTACAAAATTGCAACATCTATCCGCGTCTGCCCCTAGCCAAACAGTTCAATGCCATCACTGCTCAAGGCAGAACAGATCAAAACCAGAACACGGGCATTTCGATACAAAATTGTAACATTAGAGCTGCTGATGATTTGGCTTCCAGCGACGGAACTACGCAGACATATTTGGGGAGGCCTTGGAAAGAGTATTCGAGGACAGTTTACATGCAATCTTTTATGGACAGTTTGATCAATCCTGCTGGTTGGCGCGAATGGTCAGGGGATTTCGCGCTAAATACATCTTATTATGCTGAATTTAGTAACACGGGGCCTGGATCGGATACTAGTAGAAGAGTTACATGGCCTGGATTTCACATAATTAATGCGACGGATGCAGCTAATTTTACTGCGTCTAATTTCATATTAGGGGATAATTGGTTACCTCAGACCGGAACACCATATTCTAGTAACTTATAAGTTTACGTACATTATGTATTTAAATTTGTGTTCCTGCAGTACGTACAATTTTTATTTAGCAATTCATTGTTTTACCAATTAAATTAAGTAATAAACATGTAAATCCAAGCATTGCTAATAAAGAACTGGTCGGGGTTGAATTTTTATTTATTTATTGTAAATGTAATTATAAGATTGTGTGTAGGCGTAACAAACATAAAAAAGAACAATCATTGGAAATGTTCTTGACAGAACTTATATTTTGTAGGAGATTTGCTTGGTGCGTCTTCACGTACGTTGTGTAGACATAAGCGTTTGAATTCAAACATTGTGTTGCTAAAAAATTGATTGGAACATTGACTTTTGTTAAGCAAATAGCATCCACCCCACTTGGTTAATATATATTCTCACAACGATATTATAATAATTGGACCAAATAAATATATGTATTAATTAGCTAGTAAGCTTTATATATTATTTAAAACGAAAAAACAAAAAAACAACAAAAAAGAAAAAGATATATTCTTAACATTTTCTAAAAATTAATATATAATCCCTCCGTCCCGAGATAAAAGTTCGAGTAGACTTTTTACGCATATTAAGAAGAGGAATAAAATGACAAAATTACCCATAATAATGTCATTAAATATGGAGAGAGAATTAGAATAAGAAAAGTATGAGATATTTAATGCTACGGGCATAATATGAAAAAATGTGTAAAAGTTTGGTTATTAAAAGAAAGAGGACATTTAACATGGGACAACTCAAAATAGTAATAAAGACTTTTATCCTGGGATGGAGGGAATATTAATTAATAATGGTGGCATGATAGTATAAATTCGATCAATATATTTATAATACAAGTAATGAGATGTTAGAAAATTCATGTCATTTTAATTATACTCTGAAATATAAATGTATGTTTAATTTTAGGATAGAAGGAGTAATTAGTCAATTATTTAAAAAATAAAAAGAAGCAAGTTGGTAGCTCATAAGTTTTATACTTTTTTGTTGGGTACAAAATACAGTACACTGCAGGTGTACCATGTATCCTGGATATTGGTTGACGGACTTATATGGTCAACGCGTACAATTAATTAATCTAGGCAGCTAAAAATATAATGTGAAGGTTTATGAATCTAGACGTTGATCATATAGCTAGCTAGCTAGGTCGAGAATGTTTACATCGCCATCAATTTTTCAAAAAAGTATGAACAAATTTAGGCCTAACCAAACGAAATTATCCAATATTGGCTATATAAAAAATAACTCATAATTGAACTCATATCAACATCACCAAATTTTCAAAATATGTATATATATATGTATTAATGTGCATGGTTCGCACATTTATATTACCACCTAGTAGTACCTACCTAGCACGTATTAGATCTCATAAATTAAGAATAACATTAATGAAACTAATCGTATTTTTTATTCTTTTAAAACCTAGCTATTTGCATGGCAGACATATATATATAAATTTAATCACTATTAGACAAGTTGACTGCATGTTACGTTCTCATCATTAATTTCCGGCTAAAAATATGTCCAAGATTCCAACTAATATTAGAGTTAATTTGAAAAGAATCTTAAAAATAGAAATATGACATACAAATTATGTTTGTTAATTTGCGGGAATTACAGTTTTGCTCCCTTAAACAATTGTGATATCCCCTAACAAAATTGAAAGAAGTCATAAAACAAGTACAAGATACTGCATGTGAATAGGACCATTTTCTTCAAGAGCCAGTGAAAATAAAGTAAAAAAGTTTTGGCAAATTATAAATTTGAAAAAAGTCTGCTCAAGGATTTAAATTAATTAAAAAAAGTATCATGCATGCTAATTTCATCATGCCAACCACTGAAAGTTTTGTTTTACTTTACATTTTAAAACAAAGAGTGATATATATTTTTTAGTTTGGTATATAAAGAATATGATATTTGTAGCTCCACCAAAACTAGAAAATATCTGATTGCCATATCTGAATTGTGAATATATTATTTAGCACAGAACTTCAATTTAAGGTGATCATTACCAATATTCACCAATTGGATTACCCAATATAAGGATAATAAAATGGAAGAACATATAATAACTTTTGGTACTGCTATATCCAAATTTACTATATGAGTCCTAAATTTTGGGAATTTTGCAAACAGGATAATGTCTACATTGAAAGTTAAGTAACAATTTACGTAAAGGCTTTTACCAGTCACTTTCTGCAAGTTTTGGTCTTTGATTCTTGTTATGGAGCTGAGTTTTTTTTGTTTTTTTTATGTTTATACTTGCTTTTTAATGTCTTATGTGTTGGTTATGTTTCAAAATTTATAATTTTGACGAAGTCATTATTGTTTATTTTGAAAACATTCATTGTGATTTGTGTATATTAATACAGTTGGTATGAGTTTAATAACATGAAGATGGGGGTGCTGATCCGGTCAGATAAGTACTGTATATAACTCCGTTGGTATCGACTGAACATTCTTTGGACGTAGTGGCCAATCGTTTAAAAAATTGTAAATAAAATTAAATGCTATAATTATAGCAATAATGACAAGCAACAAATATGACAACAACTTGTCTCATTAATTTTTTCATGCCAAATAATGATCATAATTATTTGCCATATACACGATTTGGCTTTGTACAACCATGCAAGTTGACTTCATTTCCAAGAAAACATAAAACCTTACCTAATCTTTCCCTCTACGTACTCCATATATATATATATATATATATATATATATATATATATATATATATATATATATATATGAACTTAACTAGCTAGCTAGCTAGCCATAACTATACCTTCAACTAATACATATATACCATTATCAAAATTATACCATGGCTTCTAAGCTCTATTTTTCTTCTTCCTTTACTATGACTCTCATTATCTTAATTCTACTTTCATTTTTGTTTTCTCTCTCCTTCTCAGCTGATGTTTCTCCTTACAATTCCATTTGCAATTCCACACCTTATCCTTCATTATGTAGATCTTCTCTTAATCTAAACAACAGTAAAACCGCCAATGTCTATGATTATGGTCGATTTTCCGTCCGTAAATCATTATCCGCTGCTCGAAAATTCTCCTTGTTGATTGAAAAATATCTCCGCCGCTCCTCCACTTTGACAACCGGTGCAATTCGTGCTCTCGAAGATTGCCATTTGCTTGCCGGTCTTAACATGGATTTTCTATCAAGTTCTTTCCAAATTGTTAATAAAACTCAATTCCTTTCTACAATGCGAGCCGACGACGTTCAAACCCTACTTAGTGCCATTTTAACCAACACACAAACTTGTTTGGATGGCCTTCAAGAAACAGCTTCTTCTTGGAGTCTTAAAAATGGTATTTCCATTCCTCTTGCTAATGACACTAGGCTTTTTAGTGTTTCTTTAGCTCTATTTAGAAAAGGGTGGGTTATTCATAAAAAAATAAGGGGCCATCTCATCCTTCTAAGAAGCAATTAGGGTTTAAAAATGGTAGGTTACCCTTGAAAATGTCTAACAAAAACAAAGCTATTTTCGAGAAGTTAGGCCAGAGAAAGCTTCTTCAAACAACCGATATTAATGGTGGCGGCAAGAGATATGGTGACTGTGAGCCAAGATGGAAAGGGGAATTTCACCACTATAAATGATGCATTGGCTGTGGCTCCGAATAATTCGATTGCTAGTAATGGATATTTTTTGATATATGTGGCTGCCGGGGTTTATGAAGAATATGTGTCCATTCCCAAGAACAAAAAGTACTTGATGATGATTGGTGATGGCATTAATAAGACGGTGATCACCGGCAACCGGAATGTTGTCGATGGATGGACCACATTCAACTCTGCAACGTTTGGTAAGACATAGTTAATTTATGAACTTATTTTCATTATATATTAAAAGTTCTTTCCGTAGCTAATTTTGCATGCATGACCCATTTTGGGACCTTATAATATAGATTTAATAAAGCTACCTCCGTACCTCGTGTTTGCTTCGAATATACTCTATCAGATTCAAAATATAAGAATATGAGTAATAATACAAATTATAAATAAAAAATTATCCACAAAATGACATGACATAAGTATTTGATGGACTCATTTAAGAGAATATTAGGCGCGCGGGTGGCTTCACCAAATATTTATTTACGCATTATTTAAGAGAATTAAGTATTTGATGGACTCATTTAAGAGAATATTAGGAATGCAGCTGTAGTTGGACAAGGATTTGTGGCCGTCAATATAACAATCCGAAACACAGCAGGGCCAATCAAGCACCAGGCGGTTGCGCTACGAAACGGAGCAGATTTATCCACATTCTACAGCTGCAGCTTTGAGGGCTATCAAGACACACTATACATACATTCACAAAGGCAATTCTACACAGAATGTGACATTTATGGCACGGTGGACTTCATATTTGGTAACGCCGCTGCTGTGCTACAAAATTGCAACATTTATCCGCGGCTGCCACTAGCCAACCAGTTCAATGCCATCACTGCTCAAGGAAGATCAGATCCAAACCAGAACACGGGCATCTCGATACAGAATTGTAATATTAGAGCTGCTCATGATTTGGTTTCGAGCAATGGAATTACCGATACATATTTGGGGAGGCCTTGGAAAGAGTATTCCAGGACAATTTACATGAAATCTTATATGGACAGTTTGGTAAATTCGGCTGGTTGGCGCGATTGGACTGGAGATTTCGCCTTAAAAACATTGTACTATGCAGAGTTGAGCAATTCCGGGCCTGGATCAAACACTAGTGGTAGAGTTACATGGCCTGGATTTCATATAATTAGTGCTGCTGATGCTGCTAATTTTACGGTGTCTAATTTCCTATTAGGGGATGATTGGTTACCTCAAACTGGAGTTCCATATTCTGGTGGCTTGTAAGTAAGTATGACCAATATTGTACTTGTGGACTTAGCTATGTATTCTTATGTAATTAATTGTTTTAACCGGCTGGTTTTTTATTCTATTAACTTTTTACTTTAATTTGCTATACTTCTAAGAAAACAAGAAAAAAAAAATCATAGTTTTATTAATAAAGTCCATCAAGCTACCACTTAATTAAATTGATATCCCAAAAAATCATACATCATTTTGAAATTATCAGAAAAATAACTAATAATAATAATATTATCGTTATATTGAGTATTTATTTTTTTATTGACCGGTTCAACGTATCTTATTAACCATGCAAGGTGTACCTAAATTTTACAATCATTTCAATTAGTCTACCTAAAATGATCTCAACCAAAACTCTCATCATCCACAACAATCCATATTTAACCACATTCTCCCCCGAGTAATATAAACCTCACAATTTCTCAATATAAAACCACAGGGCTCCCATTTCCCAATCCGAGCAAGAAAGAAGAACAGAGAAAAGAACACCCACAAAGTAACAAAAATGACTCCCGCCATGTCAACCTCGTTGGTCCTCTTATCTCTCACCTTCTGCCTTGCCCTTGCCTCCGCCCGCCCAATGACAATGACCTCTACTTCAACTTCTTCCCTAATCACAAAGGCTTGCTCCCTTGCCCCTAACAAAAACACCTGCCAAAAAGTCCTAAATTCGGAGCGCATGAGCCCGACAAACAACCTAAATGACCTCACATTTGTAACCCTTGATGTTACTTCCACCACGGCCGCAACCAATATTGAATTCATTTCCCAATCTCTTGCAGAGTCAGCGGACGACACGGTGATGCAGAGCTTTACAGAGTGTGAAAAGCAATACGAAGGCGCTGTGATTGGGATCGATAATTCGATTAGCTATTTAACTGCAGGGCCAGGACAGATTGAGACTTTGTTGAAGGATGCCATTAATGCAGTTGAGATATGCCAAAAGGGTGTTAAGGGACAGACTGGGAAAGGGCTGGAGCTGTTCCGCAAGAATCAGTCTCTTTTGGATTTGTTGCACAATGCTTTGAGCGTTTATCATGTTTATATTCAAAAGTAAAGCTGTGTAATGATCGATGGATGTCTTGATATTGATATTATGGATCTGCCCAAATCTATATATACAAAAGGGATGAATTAAATCTGTTATATAAGTGGGACTATATACGTAATTTAATTCATGCATATTGTTAGCAAGAACGAAATGTTGATCATCTACGTATGAAAATTATATGCATCAAAAATATAAACGAAAATTATAGACATCATATATAAGTATCTACTCACAAGAATCGAAGATGATCACTTGGGGTTTGGACGGTTTTCCATTTAACCACCTGTAGTCAGTAAAGCTACATTTAAACACCCGACCTTTTGAGTTGAAGTGAAAAAATGATTTCTGTCTTAACTCCGTTACTTAATTTGGTTAAAGACTTAATTATCCTCCATGTTTACAGGCAAGAGCAGAGAATACAAAGCTCTGCTCTGCTTTAATCTCAACCAAAAAAAATAATCCAATACAGAATCTACTCTACGAGCAATTGAGCAATTTTACTGCACTTATAGAAATCTATAAGCACATTTTCTCTCTCCACCTACATCCTCTCTCTACGCTTGATCCAATTCGAGCTAAAAGAAATGATGGAAGAATATAGAGAAGAACATTCAGAAGTAGGAGAAGAACATTGCACATGCCCTTTAAATTCAATTTCGTCTTTTAAAGTACACAAAATAATCAAGCATATGAATTTGAATCAAGCATAGAATTCCCACATCCATCCACGCATAACACTCAAATTACAGAAACAATAAAGAAATTAGGCCCAAATCCACCCTTCCTGATTCTGTTTCATCCAAAACAGAGAGGATTTTCTGGTTTATGGTTTATTCCCAAATTGATCTGTTGATCTGGGATGCACTAGCTAGATCACTAGAGAGACGAAAGGAAAGTTCGGCCATACAAGATTTTAACCTGCATATTCCTGAAGTGATACATGTGGAATGGAGATCCAATACAAAAAGACCCAGTACAAAAATCTTTCGAATATCCTCAAAAAGACCCAATACAAAAATCAGGATACCAAGTCACGTTATACTCCCTAGGTTCTAAAAAAGCAGTAACATTTTCTTGATTAAATAGCAATTAGAAAGTTTTATTTAAATTTATTTTGAGCTTAATTCGAAATTGCTCCTACCAAATTAGTTGTATTAAGAGATCAATCAATAAACTTGACAGCGTCGAGAGCGAGTACAGAAGGAAGTTAAGAACATACAGCAGTAACAATTAGGACAGCAAAGGCAGCAAAAACGAGCAATCGATCTTGATTTATGAGCATTCGATTACTTATGGCTCAGATGAAGACATTGGGCCCAGTTCGGGCTCTGAAGACGATGAAAATTTTCGATCCAGGCAGAATAAAAGGGAATAAAGGGGGTTCTAGAAGGGATTTTGGGAGGAGAGCAAGTCACAATTCTGAAGATTTCTCCGGCTCAGAGTCTGATGGTGAAAATTTTCTGGTTTTGGGATGTTTTCCTCTGGGTTTTCTTGTTTTGGGATTTTTTCATCTGGGTTTTCTTGTTTTGGGATTTCTTCAACTGGGTTTTTTGGTTTTGGGATCTCTTCTTCTTTTGAAGCAGAATCAGCAGTAGATTAAAGATGGAGAAGAAATAGTAGATAAAGAGGAAGCCATTTTTTCTTTATGGCCGAAGCTGAGTTCCAGTGATTAAAGAAGGAGAAGAAGTTGAGGGAAAATCAGACGCATGGAGTGAGAAATGAGAGAGGAATGTGGTTCGAGGAAGATGAAGGGTATTTTGGATATTTAGCTATTTTTTTGGACTGTTATAATTTTTTTTCACGCGCTTTTTGGCGTCTGACATACACGTACGGTTAAGTTGAAAGGAAAATATGACTTTTTCACTTCAACTCAAAAGATCGGGTGTTTAAATGTAGCTTTACTGACTACAGGTGGTTAAGTGAAAAACCGTCCAAACTCCAGGTGATCATCTGAACTTAACCCCACAAATATATTACTCCCTCCGTTCTTTAATATAAGTCGTTTTAGAGAAATATTTTTGTTACTTAATATAA
The DNA here is from genome assembly GCA_020205605.1 of Panax ginseng. NCBI lineage: Eukaryota > Viridiplantae > Streptophyta > Magnoliopsida > Apiales > Araliaceae > Panax > Panax ginseng. The sequence goes on along the minus strand of CM035136.1, from coordinate 6,169,936 downwards.
GTCGTTTTAAAATTCCAAGTAAACATTAATTGCTTAGTTTCCAATATTACCCCAAATATTAAATGTAACTTTGATTCTCTCACTATTTTCTGTTCAATAAATAACAATCTCTTCTTTCAATACAAGGGCAAAATAGATAATTGATATTATAGTTAATGGTATACAATTATTTCCTTAGTATTTGATAACTCTAAAACGACCTATATTAAAGAACGGAGGGAGTAATATATCTTCTCGAAACACGGATAGACGACGTTATTTTATTCAAAGATTCATATAGACTTATCTGTCCATTTACACGTGTGGAAAGGAAAAGAAAGTACTCCAGAAACAGTCAAAAATAGTCGGACAATATATATGTTCATTTCCATAATCGGCTGATAGAATCAAATTCACAAGCCTGCCTGCCTGCCTGCCTGCCTTGCTGCCTTTCCTTTAGTACAAAACCCAAAACTCCAATTCTCTACATAGTATAGCGGGGAATGCAAAGCAGCATTATTTATTTAAGTTGTAACGAATGAGGAAAACAAAAGAGAACCAAACTAGCTTATTAGCTTGGAGGGATGGAAAAGATAGAGCATAGATCCATAAAGGCCAATGGCATCAATATACACGTGGCGGAGATAGGTGAAGGCCCGGCAGTGTTGTTCCTCCACGGCTTCCCGGAGCTCTGGTACTCGTGGCGCCACCAGATGCTTTTTCTCTCCTCCCTCGGCTACCGAGCCATCGCGCCGGACCTCCGTGGCTTCGGTGACACTGATGCGCCACCTTCCGCCACCAGCTACACTGCCTTCCACATGGTGGGTGATTTGGTGGGCTTGTTGGATGCCATGGGCCTGGACAAGGTGTTCCTTGTGGCCCATGATTGGGGGGCCTATGTTGCTTGGTTTTTTAGCTTGTTCAGGCCCGATCGGATCAAGGCCTTGGTCAGCTTGAGCGTCTTCGAGCCTAGGGACCCTTTGAGAAAGCCCATAGAGGCCTTTCGAGAGATTTTTGGTGATGATTACTACAGATGCAGATTTCAGGTAATCTTTCTAATAAGTAATTTAAAAAACATACAATTATTCGGGTTTGTGTTGTGGATCCTAATCATTTTTGTATGGAATCATGTAGTATTTTACTTCATACCTGCATTTTGATAGGATTTATCATATTCATAAAACCCCCAGGTCAGGTGTTCCATAAATCTTCAAAAAAGAAGAAGCCAGTTAGTAGTACATTTAACAATCAATATTGCAGGAACCTGGGATGGAAGAGGAGTTTGCTAGTGTTGATACTACAACACTGATGAAATCATTCTTTTCAAATCGTAGTCCTGCCGCTCCTTGTATACCCAAAGGCTTTACCAGCTCTATAACTGATCTTCCTCCATTGCCATCCTGGCTAACAGAGGAGGATATCACTTACTATGCTTCCAAGTTTAAGAAGACAGGATTCACCGGAGGACTTAATTATTATCGCGCTATGGACCAGTAAGTAAGAATTTGATTTCACTTGACTGCTACTACATAACTTATCAACAAACTTTTAATAGAGCTGTTGTACTTTTGAGTTTCCAAGTACAAGAGAGCTTGTGCACTAGATACAAGACCTCCCATTTTTGGAAAGCAATGCATAATTAATATACTTTTAAATTTGATTTGTTTTTGTAGAGATTGGGAGCTCACAGCGGCGTGGACTGGGTCCAAGATTCAAGTGCCTGTAAAATACATAGTGGGTGACCTAGACATAACCTATCATGTGCCCGGTGTCAAGGAATATGTACACTACGGTGAGTTCAAGAATAACTTTCAATATCTGGAGGAAGTGGTTGTAATGGAAGGAGTGGCTCATTTCATCAATCAAGAAAAGCATGAAGAAATCAATGCTCATATTTATGACTTCATTAAAAAGTTCTAATCATGGATAATGTTCCTGCAAATGTCTCTTCAAAGAACATTGAATAATGCCGCCTGCTAATAAATACTAGAAATTTATGCTTGTATAAATGAAATGGGATTCCAATGACATGGGCAATGGATGAACTCATCATTCACTAAATATAACGACTACTTCAACAAACATATTGATCAGTACTTGATGTATTAAAAGACCAGAGTGGAAAAACAGCATATCCATATCCATATCCATAGCATATCCATGGCCACATATTAAACGGAAATCAGAACTTCTTGATGAAATCATAGATATGTGCGTTGATTTCCTCTGGTTTTTCTTCATGGATCAAGTTCACTAATTCCTGCAAAAAAGGCACGTCTCTCTTGAGACCCCCTTTGCTTATATAATCCTGGACTCCTATTATAGGTTATGTCCAGGTCCCCTACAATGAACTTCAGCGGTACTGTTACTTGCACACCAGCTGTGATCTCCCAATTTCTGTAATAGTGACAAGAGAATAAACGTTTGCATGCCTTGTATATATGTAGCCAGAACCAGAAATGCCAACAAATTTCAGACCTAATCACATCATCTCCAAATCAAAACAAGCTAGGAAATGATTGTAAATTCAGATGAAGTTTCATGCAAAACTGACATGTTCAAGTGCTTAGTTGGTACCAGCATATGAAGTGATACATACTAAAAGTAGACGATATATAAGTACATCCCTAGAAACATGTATCTCCATATTTCTTCCTACTCAACATAAATCATTGATTTGTAGCCTCATTCAAGCATCAAGCAAACATATAACATTTAGAGGCATTATAGGAACACCTGCAGGATATAGTGCTCATTTACAAGAGGCATATAATACATATATCATTTTATTTTGATGTGCTTGATAAGTTTTACATTAGTTATATATTTATCATAATATACTTGTTTTGTGAAGTACAAAGGCAAAGCCAACTTACAGGTCCTAAGCTCGATAGTAGTTCAGTCCACCTGTGAAGCCCTTCTGGCTGAATTTGTTTGCCTGATAATTTACATCTTCCTCTGATAACCAAGAGGGAAGTGTTATTGGATTATGAGGGTTACCCCTAAATCCTACTTCTTTAGGTGCAACAAGCAGAGCTGGATTTCGACGTGTGAGAAATTTCTTTATTTTTCTTCCAGTATCAACACGAGCGAGCTCTTCTTCTGCCACTCCAGGTTCCTACATATAGGGTTAGCAAAAATCGGTAAGATATGTAATCAGGAAAAAGAACTACATGCTAGTTATACCCCACCAGCACACGAGTAATCAAGAAAAGCTGATTATTTCATTCAACTATTATGCTATGCGATAGAAACGTAATTCATATATTTAATTATCCCTAATTTTGTCCTTTTAATTATATTAGTTTATTAAATTAATATGTTTTATTTTATTTTGTAGGATTTAATATTTATTACAATAAAGTCAAAATCTTGGTGATCAAGCAATATTTAATGCTCTTATTCATATAAGGAATGTCCAAGAAGAATCCAAAGAGAAGGAAAGAGGTGGAACAATCTTAGTGTGCAATTCAAATCCAAAAACAAGAGAAAGAAAAGTCTATCTAGAAGATCTTTTTGAGAAGTTGATTGCTACTAGAAAATTGAATCCTACATGGAAAGGGAATCAAAGTGTCCAAGTTCAATGAATCTAAATTAGGGTTCAAAGTTATTTTCCCTATAAATAGACCTCTTTTTTTTTAGAGAAAGGCACCACTTGTTATTTTTTTTTCTCGTTTTTTTCACTAGTGTAGCAAGGAGTAAGATATTTAGAGTTTGTCCTTTCTCTTATTCCAATCAGTTGTGATACTACTGTCAGGGAGTATTTGTCACTTTCTTTTATTTATATAATAGAAATTCTCTTTTTAATTATTGTTCTTATTTCATGCGAATAGTAGTACTAATATTATTTGTTTTTGTTTTTAATTTCATGGCTAACTAAATTTCTAATACCTAGGATTATGATGAAACTAAGTATTTCATATAATATTTTCTTTTCGTTCCAAAATTAATGCTTAATTATTCTCACCTTCATATTTTCCTCTGCATAAATTGCATATGATTTTTATATTGATTGCGAGGTTTTGATAAGTTATAGTTAATCTGTGAATTTTTCATAACTTATGCTTGCCCATATTAATTATATGAATCATTATTTTTAAATGGAAGGGAAAATAATTTGGGAATTGATTTAGGAAATAAGAAATTATTTATTATGTTAATGTTTGGTGGATTCTAATTCCTAGGTATCTTTTCTCATTAATAGTTTCCGTCATTAATTAATAATTTGCATAATTTAGTTAAAAAATCTTCTCCACCATTTTTATTTCTAATTTGCCTAAAATATTAATTAAGGATATATTAAAGAATTAATCTAGTCTCGTGGGTTCGAATTGCACTTGCCAGCTTCTTCAATTCGACCTTAATCGCACTTACGATTACATATTTTATCACATCAAGTTTTTGGCGCCGTAATTCTTGGACTAGAATTAATTTTATTTATTCCTTAATTTTTATTTATTCAATTAGTTTTAACTCATTTTTTTTTCAGGATTATTGAAGCGGATCGAAGAAGCGAAAAGATAAAGATTTTGTTGCTGTGTTTTCTTCGGTACTTCGTATCTCCATATTTATTTTTTTTTGAAATAAAAAAAAAATAGTAGTTTAGTTTTTTTTATATATATATATTTTTTTATTTGTCGCATTCATGCATTCACTCACGTAGAGCACATCCTGTTAGGTTTTATTTTTTATTTTTTGTCAAATATAAACTATGGTGATTGCTGGAGGATTGAGGTACGTCAAAATTTCTCCTTCTTTCGTAATTCACATAGTTTTAGGACATTTTATTTGTTTATAGTTTTTTTTTATTTGTGCATTTTCATCTTTAATCTAACATTAAGGGCACAACCTGTAACAAGATAAGGTAGGGATTTCATCACCTTTCCTTGGCCCACAAACAACCCAATTTGCATTTTGCATGACCATGACCTAATAAAATCAAGTAGATGTTGGCCCCTAGAGCTCTCGAGCTCGATTAGGACAAGAAACTCCAAGAGGAGTCTGAATTTTAAATTAATCAAACTACTGGTATCTAGGCAAGTGGTTCAAAAGGTATACGCCTAAAGATTGTGTGGTTATTTAATTAGTCGCCGTATCTATGGAGAGACTCCCGCCTTTCTTACACTTACCTGGCTAGTGGTATGATTAATTTCGAATTTGGTGGACCTTGCGGTGTAACTTGGAACAGTTAGGAGCTATCTAGATTTTATTTAGGTTAACCTTAGAAGTAATTTTTTTTTTTTTTTTGTGCTTATCTGATTATTTGTTAATTAGTGTATGCAAAAAGTGTGGATAAGGGACGAAACATCACGATTAGTGAGAAAACTTGATTTTTCGGATTTCACTTTAAAAGATCTCACTTTAACAAAAATGGAGGAGCCCAAATCTGCTTTTTTTTAAGGGATCGATGTTATCCTTCCGCTTCCCGCCCAACCTTCATGTATTAGTCCACCACCAAGAATTGGTAATAATTTTGAACTTAAGCCACATTTTATAAATATGTTACCTAGGTTTACGGGGATGAAGATGCATATTTATTTATTCAGAATTTGAGGAAGTTTGTGCTTTAATGAAAATCCAACAATTGTCGATGACTCAATTAGGCTAAGATTTATAACATTTGCTTTAAAAGATAATGCTAAAAAGTGGTTATATAAACACCAAATAATTCCATATCAACACAGGGAGGATTTGTCGTTACATTTCTAAAAAATATTTTCCAAATCATAAAATCGCTAAAATTAGGGATCGCAATTCATCAATTTTGCCAACTTGAAAAAGAGTCTTTTGAAAATATTTTGATAGATTTAAAATTTGTTATCCCAAATTGCCCACACCATGGAATTGAGAAATGGAGATTGTGTCAAATTGCCTATGAAGATTTAGACTATCCCACTAAAAAAACAATGTTAGAAAGTCAATGTGTCGAGGGATTTTCGAATAATGATGAGGAGAAGGCTTGGGAGTTTTAGAAGACTTAGCAGAAAAAACCATGCAATGGGAAGCCACCCGAGAGACAGATAAACCTAGTTCATCTAGGGGTGTACATACAATTGACAATTCAATTGCTACAGAAGTTAAGTTGGCTGGTGTACTTAAAAGACTTGAAGATTTAGAAACTAGGGGATCACACGTGAACCAAGTCTCAACACCTACACCTTTGTGTTTAAAGTGTAATTCCCCAAGCCATGTGATTGAGGAATGTCCTAGAGTCGTGCCCCAATTTGAAGAATATGAACAAGTCAATGCAATGTTTCAACGACTCAGAATGACCCATTTGCACCCACTTATAATCCCGGTTGGAGGAATCATCCTAATTTTGCATGGAACCAAGGACCCTACCCAAATAATTCTTCAAATCAGGTCAATCAGTTTCTAAATCAATCTTTTCAACCTTACCAAAAGTCAAATCCTGGTCCGTACCAAAATTTAAATCCAGCACCTCAATATCCACCAGTTTTTTTTAATGAAAGTGAGAGGAGACTTAACACCTTAGAGAAGAGTGTGAGCACCTTAGAGAAGAGTGTGGAAACTTTAATAAAATCTCAGCAAAGCACTAACCAAGCCATTTCTCGCTTAGAGATCCAAATGAGTCAATTGGCCACGCTGCAAGTTAGTGAAAGAGAAGGCGGTAAACTTCCTAGTCAACCCGAGACCAATCCAAAATTTTCATCCTTACTCAAAAACCTTATCATGTTAATTCACTTGAAAACAACCAAGTCAATCATGTGAATTCGTAATTTCTTTAGGGTCCGGAAATTATTTTAACAATCATCTTTGGAATTGATAATGAAAAAGAGAAAAAATTAAATGTTGAATCTAACGATCCATCTTCAAAGTCAACCCAGCCTGAAAATCCCACAAACTCTGAGTCAGTAGGCCCATCCACTAATCAGGTTTCAAAACCTGATTCAACCACACCTTATGAGTCAACTAAAAAAGTCTTCAAACCAAAAGTTTCATTTCCTCAAAGACTTATTTCAAACAAGCGAACAAATTGAGTTGGACAAAATTCTGAAGTGTTCAAATAAGTGAAAATTAACATTCCTCTTCTAGATGCCATTCAACAAGTTCCCTCATATGCTAAATGTCTAAAAGATTTGTGCACACATAAAAGAACCACTCATGTTCCTAAGAAAGCTTTTCTAACAGCCCATGTGAGTTTTATCTTGTCATGTCAAGTCCTTGTGAAATATAAGGACCCCGGTTGTCCTACTATTTCATGCATCATAGGTGACACATTAATTGAAAAGGCTTTGCTTGATTTAAGAGCTAGTGTGAACCTGTTACCATTTTCTGTGTATGAAACCTTAGGCTTAGGAGAGTTGAAAAAGACAAGTGTCACACTCCAACTAGCTGACCGTTCCATTAAAGTGCCAAAATGAATAGTTGAAGATGTACTTATTAAGGTTGGTGATTTTGTCTTTCCTGTTGACTTTGTTGTCCTTGAAACCCAGCCTGTTGTCAATCCCAAGGGTCAAATTCCTCTAATTTTAGGTAGACCATTTTTAGCAACTTCTAATGCGTTAATCAACTGTAGAAATGGACTAATGAAATTAACATTTAGGAATATGACAATTGACTTAAATGTGTTTAATGTGGGAGAGCAACCTAGTGATTTGTTTGATCAGTCCGTTGAAGTGAACATGATTCAGAAAATGTCGGGAAATGAACTTACGGGGGAAGATGAAATTGTTAACTTTTGTCTAAATCATTTTGGTCAAAATTGGGATGAAATTGAATACTTGAATGAGGTCAATGAGATGTTGGACTCAACAGCCCAAAAATCTTACTCTAGATTGGAACCTATAATTGAATCAAGTTTGACGCATTTTGAGCATTTTCAAGAGAATCAAATTGACCTTAAATCCTCTTATGATCATTTTATGTCTACCATGGGTCCATCCAAAGCGTCTTCCGGAAACACTAAATATGATTTAACAAATGAACCAAAGGTTGTGGACAATGATAATCTTCCATGTTTAGATAATGAGATCATATCTCCCATTTCAAATAATGCATGTGATAATCCAGTGGTATCTAAACATCTTGGTATAACAATTATTCAAAAGGATGAAAATATTTTAGTGCCCCTTAGTAACAAATTTAGATGGCAAGTTTGGATAGATTTTATGAAGTTAGAATTTTTCAAAAGGAACTATCATTTTTCGTTATCATTCTGTGACTCAATTTTAAAAGAATCAGTCGGGTATGCTCACAATTGCTCTTCTGTTGCAAATTCTAACTATTTCTAATTACCCAGACCTCCTGAAAATCATACGAAATCCACTTTAGGTTGCTTGTTTGTATCATTGATCATTTACAGTCGCATAGTTTTTAGGATGCATAATATTTGTAGATATGTACATTTGTTTTCTTTCTCACCACATCTTCTTGTAGAACAAATGCCCCGCATACAAGGTAAAATTCTTTCACATCTTTGTTCTCTTTTCTTCATTTGCATACATTGAGGACAATGCATGATTTAGGTATGGGGGGAGTTTGTTTATATTAGATTTTTTTTTCTTTTTAGGAAAAATAATAAAAAAAAACACAAAAAAATTAAAAAATTAAAAAATTAAAAATTTTGTTTGACTTTTTATGAATTGAATTAATTCTAATAAGTGTTTGTGGAGCAAAACGCATGAGTGAGATTGAAAGATTTAGAACTCTTAAATTTTTGATAAGATACGAAATCTTAGTTCAAAATACCATCTGGATTTAAAATTGATTTCACAAGCATTTTTGCACTTCACGTTTGCACTAATTCTTAGTTGTGGGGTATAAATCATGATTCGAGTAATTTCAAAAAAAAAAGAAAAAAAAAGAAGAAAGAATGAAAAAAAATGAAGTTGAGAAAAGTTGAAAAAAAAAAGAAATAAATAACTGCTTCAATGTCCATTAAACGAAATAACTGGGTATCCAAACCTCTGGAAGCATGTCTCAGATTCATATTTGAAAAGTATGATGGATAAAAGCGACTTGACTAGTCTAATTTTGTGGCCTTTGTTACTCGAAAGTTAGTAAATCCTTAGGGGTGTCTCTACACCCTAGTGCCCTAAAGCCATCCGGTTTGGGAGTCATTGGTCCAACGCTTTCATTTCTACATGGGTAACTCGAAAAGCCTAAGAAAATGAGACATCAGACAAGTTAAGAAAAAAAATGGAGAAAAGGAAGGAAAAAAAAAAGAGAAAAAAAAAAAAGGAGTTTGCTTGATTTTCATGATAAAAATCCCTACTAAGAGTTACATCACATACACATGCATGCATCACATGAAATTGATTTAATGAAGGATGGTGTCTAAAATGAAGATCGAGTATTTTTGATAAGGTGAAAGTGTGATTTTGAATTTAATCTTGCTTATGTATAATGCCCATAAATATTTAGAAGTTTTCTTTTAATTTCATAATTTGTTGAACCCAAGAATATTTTTAAATTTTGTGGGTATATTCACTGCAAACCCTCACGAGACACAACTCGTCCACTTGGGGTAACCTTGGGGTTTAAAGGCTTGTTGCACATGCTAAGTGCAATCGTGTTTCCTACGAAAATGCGATAGTGTAATTTTTGTTTTATTTTACTCGAGGACGAGCAAAAGCTAGGTATGGGGGTATTTGATAGAAACGTAATTCATATATTTAATTATCCCTAATTTTTTTCTTTTAATTATATTAGTTTATTAAATTAATATGTTTTTTTATTTTATTTTGTAGGATTTAATATTTATTGCAATAAAGTCAAAATTTTGGTGATCAAGCAATATTTAATGCTCTTATTCATATAAGGAATGTCCAAGAAGAATCCAAGGAGAAGGAAAGAGGTGGAACAATCTTAGTGTGCAATTCAAATCCAACAAGAGAAAGAAAAGTCTATCTAGAAGATCTTTTTGAGAAGTTGATTGCTACTAGAAAATTGAATCCTACATGGAAAGGGAATCAAAGTGTCCAAGTTCAATGAATCTAAATTAGGATTCAAAGTTATTTTCCCTATAAATAGGCCTCTTGTTTTAGAGAAAGGCACCACTTGTTATTTTCTTTTTCTCAATTTTTTACTAGTGTAGGAAGGAGTAAGATATTTAGAGTTTGTCCTTTCTCTTATTCCAATCAGTTGTGGTACTACTGTCAGGGAGTATTTGTCACTTTCTTTTATTTATATAATAGAAATTCTCTTTTTAATTATTGTTCTTATTTCATGCGAATAGTAGTACTAATATTATTTGTTTTTGTTTTTAATTTCATGGCTAACTAAATTTCTAATACCTAGGATTATGATGAAACTAAGTATTTCATATAATATTTTTTTTTCGTTCCAAAATTAATGCCTAATTATTCTCACCTTCATATTTTCCTCTGCATAAATTGCATATGATTTTTATATTGATTGCGAGGTTTTGATAAGTTATAGTTAATCTGTGAATTTTTCATAACTTATGCTTACCCATATTAATTATATGAATCATTATTTTTAAAGGGAAGGGAAAATAATTTGGGAATTGATTTAGGAAATAAGAAATTATTTATTATGTTAATGTTTGGTGGATTCTAATTCCTAAGTATCTTTTCTCATTAATAGTTTCCGTCATTAATTAATAATTTAGTTAAAAAATCTTCTCCACCATTTTTATTTCTAATTTGCCTAAAATATTAATTAAGGATATATTAAAGAATTAATCTAGTCTCTGTGGGTTCGACCTGTACTTGCAAGTTCTTCAATTCGACACTGTGCACTTGCAGTTACATATTTTATCAGATCACTATGTTCCTGCTACATTTTTGATTTTACAGAAATAATGAGAAGATAAACTAACCCTGTCTTACAAACGGAAAATACTTGAACAGATGGAAATGGTGTTTCCACTAACCATCTCATTTGTTACAATGAAACAAAACTGTATAAATAATTGGAAATGACTTCCCTACAGTTTCCACAACATTAAACCTCAGTCTTGGAAAATAACACTTAAATCTAAAATGGCCCTACTGATACTTTGATAAGGGAAGGCAGCAAGCTTTCAGTCTAATTATAAAGCAATATTTAATTCCCCCAAGTCATATAAACCTCACAATTCCACAATATATAACCACAGGACTCCCATTTCCCAATCCAGGCAAGGAAGAAGAACAGAGAAAAGAAGAACACCAAAACACAAAAATGATTCCCACCATGTCAACCTTCTTGTTCCTCTTATCTCTCATCTTCTGCCTTTCCCTTGCCGCCACCCGTCCAATGACCTCTGCTTCAACTTCTCCTCTAATCACAAAGGCTTGCTCCCTTGCCAGTTGCCCCTAACAAAAACCTCTGCCAAAAAGTCCTAAATTCGGGTCCATGAGCTCCAAAAACAACCTCAATGATCTCACATTGAGCGTTTATCATGTGTATATTCAAAAGTAAAGCTGTATGTCTTGGTATTGATGTTATGGATCTGTCCATAGCTATATATGCAAAAGGGCTGAATTAGTTCTTTAATATAATTGAGACTCTGTGTAATTTGATTCATGCATACTGTTAGATAAGGGAAAAAAGAGAGTAAAAAGAGAAGTGATTTTATATCTCAGAAAGAGCATATTATTATGGTTGTAACAAACCTTGCCTTCTTACCTTAATTTATCTGTCAGCATTTCGACTAATTACATATAAGATATATGAGTATGACAATAAACTCAGCCGTCCTGTCCTTAAAAATATTTTATAGAAGCCAAAATATTTTACAAAATTTGCTAATTTATTATTGTGACAATTTAATGCAGTTTCTCTGCATTTATGTGTACAGCGGGAAAGGAAGTTAGAAACCTGGAGAATTTAATTCATAAGCCTGCCTTTCCTTCACTACAAACACAAACTCCAATTCGGGGAAACCAAATACTACAGTAAGTTCCAAGTTCTAACGAGTGGAAGAAAAAAACAAATACACAAACCAAACTAGCTTGGAGATATGGACAAGATAGAGCATATATGATATATAGAACCATAAAGGCCAATGGCATTAATATGCACGTGGCGGAAATAGGTGCAGGCCCGACAGTGTTGTTCCTCCACAGCTTCCCGGAGCTCTGGTACATTTCAAGTGCCTGTAAAATACATAGTGGGTGACCTAGACATAACCTATCATGTGCCCTGTGTCAAGGGATATGTACACAATGGCGAGTTCGAGAAGGAAAAAGAAGGATGTTCCGCATCTGGAAGATGTGGTTGTGAATTGTGATGAAAGGAGGCGCTCATTTCATCAACCAAGAAAAGCCAGAAGAAATCAATGCTCATATTTATGAGTTCATTAAGAAGTTTTAACCATGATTAATGTCCCTGCAAGTGTCTATTTGTTTCACCCGAGGAAGAACATTAAATAATGCTAAATAAATCATACGAATGTATGCTTGTATATAGGAGATGGAGATTCCTTGATGAAAAATTCTCATCAGTTCATCTCAAATCCTTTGTCCTATTTATTTGTAATGACTTGGGCAACTGATGAACTCGTCATTGGCTAAATATTACTACTTCAACAAACTTATTCAGTACATGACGTATTAAAAGACCAGAGGTGGAAAAACAGCATACCCATATCCATACCAATAGAGTAGATGGAGATATTGCAGGAACTTTTAACAATTCCAAATCCTAACACACTTTATTTTGAACAATCTTAATCTAAACATTTCAAGAAACATTATAAACTTGCAGCAAAGTGGCATGACCACATATTAAACGGAAATCAGAACTTCTTGATGAAATCATATATATGCGCGTTGATTTCCTCTGGCTTTTCTTCGTGGAGAAAGTGCGATACACCTTCCATTATCACTAATTCCTGCAAAAAAGGCACATTTCTCTTGAGACCCCCTTTGCGTATAAAATCCTTGACTCCTGGGGTATTATAAGTTATGTCCAGGTCCCCTACAATGAACTTCACCGGCACCTTTACTTGCACACCAGTCCACGGTGCTGTGAGCTCCCAATTTCTGTAACAGTGACAAGAGAATAAACTTTTGCATGCCTTGTATAAATGTAGCCGGAACCAGAAATGGTAACAAATTTTAGACATAATAACATCTTCTCATAATCGAAACAAGCTAGGAAATAATTGGTTGGGATGAAGTTTCATACAAAACTGACATGTTCAATTGCTCAGTTGACCAGCATATGAAGTGATACTACTAAAGGCAGGCGTTATTGAAGTACGTGCCTACAAACATGTATCTCCATATATCTTCCCACTCAATATATGAATCACTGATTTGTAGCCTCATGCAAGCATCAAGCAAACATATAGCATTTAGAGGGATATAGGAACACCTGCTAAATATAGCGCTGATTTACAAGAGGCATATAATGCACATGTTATTTTATTTTATTGTGCTTGACAAGTTTTACATTAGGTATATATTTATCATGTTATACTTTTTTCTATGAATAAAAAGGCAAAGCCAACTTACAGGTCCATAGCTCGATAGTAGTTCAATCCACCTGTGAAGCCCGTCTGGCTGAATTTGCTGGCATAATAGTTTACATCTTCCTCTGATAACCAAGAGGGGAGTGTTATTGGATTATGAGGGTTACCCCCAAATCCAACTTCTTTAGGTACAACAAGTAGAGCTGGATTTCGACGTATGAGAAATTTCTTTATTATTCTTGCAGTATCAACACGAGCAAACTCTTCTTCTGCCACTCCAGGTTCCTACATATAGGGTTAGCAAATTCTGTAACATAAGTACTAAAAAACAAGAACTGCAGGCCAGTTATAACAACCAGAACGAGTAAACAAGAAAATTTGACAATCATATTCAATTATTATGCTATGTTCCTGTTACATTTTACAGAAATAATTAGAAGAAAATCTCCATCCATCCATCCATCAAAATTGGAAGTTTAATTACCTGAAATCGGCAGATGTAATAATCGTCCCCAAACAAAGCACGCATGGATTGTAAGGGTTTTCTAGTAGGGTTCCTGGGAGAAAACAGAACGCTCATATTGACCAAGGCCTTAATCCGGTCGGGGCGCAACAAGCAGAACCACCAGGCCATACTGGCGCCCCAGTCGTGGCCCACGAGGAATACCCTGTCCAGGGCGAGGGAGTCCAGGAGGGCAACCAAGTCGCCGACGATGTGGATGACGGAGTAGCTGGTGGGGGAAGGCGGAGCGTCGGTGTCACCGTAGCCGCGGAGATCGGGGGCGATGGCACGGTAGCCGAGGGAGGAGAGAGAAAGCATCTGGTGACGCCATGAGTACCAGAGCTGAGGGAAGCCGTGAAGAAAGAGGATGGGTGGGCCTTCACCTATCTCTGCTACGTGCATATTGATTCCGTTCACTTGAATGTTTTTGTGCTCTATTTTCTCCATCTTCTTTCTTTCTTTCTTTCTAAGTACTGAATTACTATTAATTTTTTCTCTATCTATAAGCTAAATAGCTTATGAATGAATGCTTCTGTTCTGTTCTCTTCTTTTTTATAGAGAGAAATGACGATTGTAGCTAGAAGAAATATATATTTTTATAAAATATTAAATGTTTGTGTGAAAAAGAGTTCCTCTGTATTTAATGGTTCCTAATTGAATCATTTTAATGTATTTAAATGTGTAATTATGGCTTCACCACACATTTTTTCGGTTTTGGGATTGAGCATATTATACCAAATCCAAATAATAAGTATAATTATATTTGGTATAGTATTATATTTGGTCAATGATTGATAACACATTCTATTTACTATGAATTAAAAATGGAGAAATACTATATCTACCCTCTATTATAATATTACTAGCGATAACCGTGCCTAAAGGCACTGTATAATTCAAAAAAAAAAAATCATGAACACACAAAAATGAAGCATTGAATATGGACACACACTAAATTAAAAGCCTAAATTAATTCTTAACACACCCGCACTTTCCATACATACTCTACAAAGTATTTAAATAAAAATTCTTATGAAGACAAATTTCAATGAATAAATAAATAATATCCAACTTTAATAGTCAAATTCTCATAAATTTAAACTAAGTTTAACTATATTTCAAGATTTATTTTTTATAATTTATAAGCCTTTTTGATTGATTGTAACTTTTTAAATAGTAACTTGATAATTAAAAATTATTGTTTGCTTGTTATAACAACATTTTTTTTTGTCAGACGTAGATGGGTATACTGACTTTGCAGAGTCAGTAACTTGATACAAAAACCGATTGCGGTCATTATATAAATTTAGAATTATCGATGTGAAGTAAGTTTAAAAATGAAGAACCAAGACAAATAAGAGAGAGGGAGAGGTCAAACAAATAAGGTGACGAAAGACTAATGGTTAAGTTATATGGTCAATTTTACAACTTGCTTGCAGGATCAAATCTTTATGAATTTTTATCCATAGATATATGGATGACCCATGTACCTTCCTTCATTAGATCAATCAAATAATGGTAAACAACTATAAAAGGACATGCAAAAACAAAACTTTTTAAAACAACCAAAGAAAAAACACATCCATCCATGCCAAAAGGAAGGCACAAGAGCACATAGTGAGGTCAATAGATGAGGTCACCCACAAAAAACTTTTCCAAATAAGAGAAATGGGAAATAGGAAATAGGAAATAGGATGAGGGAACATAAACTTATATATAGTCTTACTTTGACTATCTAGGCAAAATGACAAGGGCTCCAACAGGGACATGTCAATAAAAACATATAATCTCAAGCCAAATTTTTTTAAAAACAATTGTTCTCCTCCAACCCAGATCAAAAAATACAGAAGATGAAAAACAACAAGAATTTACAATTTCAAATCACATGTATTCAAACAAATTTTAAAAAATGGGTAAATTCCAGCTGGCTCAATTACTTGATATAATTGAAGTAGCAGTAAAATAAGAAACATCAATCAAACATAAATTTTGTTAGCTTAAGAATATGAGCAATAAAAGTAATAACAATATAGAAAAGCTTAAATTTTTTCATGCCTTGAGACACCAGAGAAGACAAACATTCACCCAAGGAGGCATAACATAGCCTTTTGACTCTAAACTATGATTTTGTTTCTTTCATTCTTTCTTGGGAATCGAGAATCAACATAATGACTACACCCAACAATCAATATAGTTTTATTTATTGTTTTAAAAATAAAGAACACCCATAAATCCATTTATCAAAATAAAAAAGCGAACAAAAAAACAATAACCACTAAAAAAGGGAAAAGAAAGGACTCAAAACTTTTCAATCAAATTTCGCTAGTTTATTCTACTTTCTCGATTACAAACATGTCCAAAGTTTCAATTGGTATTTTCGATTAAATACATATAATAAAGTGCATTCAGCAACATGCTATATTTATTAATTTATGATAATTATATCAAAGATATTTGAATTATTATAATAATAATAATTAATTATTACTTGGTAGAAATAAATTAGTGTAGATAATAAACACACAAATGTTTTATATTAACATTGAAATTTAATAAATTGGGTAGTGTAAAGTTGGTTGTAGTTTGGCAAAATTTTCTCTTCATTTTTAATTTTAATTTTAAAATTAAAAATAAAATTTAAATAATATTTTTTAATTAAAAATTTAATAATGATAATGTGATACACTAAAAAGGTTAAGAATTTTACCCTACGTTGTAATATTAAAATAAAAAATTATAATCAAATTTAAAATTCGAGTGACTTGTTCTATCTATCCGTCCGTCTAACTTAGGAAGGCTATAGAATATGGAATATAGAATATGGAATATGGAATATGGAATACGAAATATGAAATAATGGAAGATTGGATTCATCGTGATAGACGTACGTCATTGGAATACATCATACATTATAGTAAGTTAAGTTATGAAAATTGTTACTTTGCACTAATTTCATAATTCCTTATATTTAAATATAATTGCCTATTTTTAAGAATAATAAAAAATTTACGCTACTTTCGTGAATTTATTTTCATCTATTTTAGAGTTTATTATACACTCTTGTCTTGTTTACTTTAAATTTTCTATTAAGGGTTAAAACTCTCCTTTCAAAGTTTCACAAAATTTACTTTTAACTTTAAAGTATCACTTTTCTCAATGTTAATTAATTTTTTTATAAAAACTGATTCATTTTAAGTGTGTGTGTTCAAATAATGGTGTTTTATGGGAAGTGAGAGAGTGAGAGAGAGTAAGATGATGGATGTGAGTTTGAATTTTTGAGAGATAAATTTTTGGTCAGTCGAATGTTGAAGCCCCAAATGATTTTAGATCGTTGGATGTTGAAGTTTAAATTGATTTGAGGTCGTTGGATGTTGAAGCCTTGGGATTTGAGCCATTCTAGATATATATAGTTGGACATGGTACTAAATACTTCCTCATTTCAAGTCATTTTATTATCCCGGATTAATAGTCACATGTCAAGTATAATACTTACAATCAAACATAGCCTAAGGATATAGTTTTATTCTATCTTTACCCTATAAACAATAATTAATTAGTTATTTGATTGGTACGATAAAATGATAATGAAATTAAGATAACAAAGGTTAATTAGTTATGTGACAGAAAGGTTAATAAATAAAATTCTTTTTATTAACAGTGAGAGTACATAATTATATCTTTAATTTTAGACTAACTATAAAAAAAATGTATCTATGATGTTACCACGGAGAGAATTACAATCATTTTCCGCCTCTTTTTTTTTGTATGAGAAAAATACTTATTTAAAAATAAGATTTTTTAAAAATTTCTTCATAAAACATAGTTAATGTATAGTATCAAAATCACTTGGCTTATTTAAGCAATTAATTGATTGTTCAAACTAATCAAATTTCTTCCATAACGACAAATAATAAAAGATCTTGTTAATGACAAAGAGTCGGAAAATCCAATAAAATGGATAATCATTTCATTATATATAAATCATGTGAATTTTACTAATGAGAACAGTTGGACCCACTAATTAATTAGTTAGGGGAATAAGCCTTTCGTTTCAGAGTTATTTATTAATTAATTTAAAAAAGTAACAACAATATTATATTTTATCAAAGTGCAATGACATGTTTACGAATAGGCAGGCATAATAGGCAGCCAATTTATATAATAAATGTGTGTCTTCAAATAATGATGTTTTTTTGGGAAGTGAAAGAGAGAGAGTGGATGTGTGTTTGAATTTTTGAAAGATAAATTATTGGCCGTCGGATGTTGAAGCCTCAAATGATTTGAGATCGTTTGATGTTGAAGCCTTGGGATTGATTTGAGGTCGTTGGATGTTGAAGTCTTGGGATTTGAGTCGCTCTGTTTTATTATATAGATATATAGATACTTCATAATGAACCGTATGGATTAAACAGAATTATTGACGGAGGAGATTAAAAAATTCTCTTGAGAATTATGCCCCCATCCCCATCAGCCTAAAGCCAACAAAATTAATGATAGCGGCGGAGGGAGAGGGTGTTGTTCCTCTTCCAGGGGATGGCCGAGCCTTGTGGTTCAGGTGACCTTTTCTCGCAAACCCCTGTACGGAGTTCTCTGTGCTTGTGGACAGGAATACAGATCCAATTGATCCTCGGGTCATTTCGGATGGTAGTATGTGCAGGGTCAACCATTATATGAACACAGGGAAAACAGAGTGACCAAAGATAACTTTAGTAGTACTTGTTGTACCTCATTTATCCAGAGTACAAACTTTAAGACCACCCAAGTTTCGACCAGCACACTCTCTATAACTGCTCTCTTGCTTCGCTGAAACTTCAGTTGAGTAACACCTTGGTTTGTAGGTTTTACCCTTGGAAACGGGCCTCTTTCGACCACCTCCACAATAACCCTATAAACAGTTTTCAGTACCATTATTTACAAGTCCCAAAAAAAATTAAATTAGTCTCAACTGTTAGCGGATGGCGAAGAAAGTGAACATAAGAAATGAAAAACATATTCAGAAACATAAATTGCTCGTAAGAATGTGATACAACCGAATGATGTTTTATAATATATAATACTTGCCTTTTCTGTTTGTTTGTTTGTTTTTTTGCACGTTCATATGCTTTGTATCTGATTCTGGACTACTTTATTTGGATTTTTTTTCTTTAGTTTATGCTTTAGTAGTATGGTTTTTATTTTTGTAAGTTCCTATGGGCTTTTTATCTTATTCTTGACTACTTTATTTGGACTTTTTCTTTACTTTATGCTTTAGTAGTATGTTTTTTTATGAAATGACAAGCAATTCATTTATTCCATGCCCTGGCTCCCTTTAAATGAGAATATTAGTTTCACAAACAAACTAAAGATTGCACAAAGACCAATATTCAAAATTCTGCACAAACTGTTGTAAAAAATACAAATCAAAACCCAAAATTAAATTAAGTTTACTGATGCTCGCAGTACATAAGTTCTATCTTAAGTGCACAATTTTTTGGTTTAGTTCTTGTCCCGGCGCAAAAATAACAAAATATTACTCCTTCCGTTTCTAAAAGATTGTCGTTTTAGGAGAAAAATTTTGTTCCAAAAAATTTATCGTTTATAACTTTCGAGAAGAATAAATTTACTTTCCTATATTACCCATACCTTCTCTCTTTGTCCTAAGACATTCTCTCACTTATTTTAATAATTTTTAATTTCTCATAAAGGGATAGTGATAAAATTTTAAACAAATTTTACTTGATAAATAACACTTCTGTGCCAAAACTTTAAACGACAATCACGAAGAGAGTATCAGACAAATGTTTTTAAAAAAGATCCTTAAAGCTCATATTTAGTCGATCTAAAACCATAGAGGAATGGATATTTATATACACACTACTTTCACCAACTCAAAACTCAAACTGGGGAGATAATTTTACAAATAGTTACTACCCACAAGAAAGTGATAGTTTAGATCTGAATTCTGGATAATATATTCAAAGATAAAAATTTCCCTGTAAGATTTGTAAAAACCTAAAGAACGTTAACTTTCCTAGATGGCGTACCATTAAACATTTAAAAAATTTCTGTTGATCCTGGTCAGACATGTCGATTCAAGCTGCCCTAACAACTTACCTAACAACTTAATTATCCGGGGCGAAAAGGGTAATGCAAAAGAGTAACTGCTGCAGATAATACCAATATTCAACACAGACAGAAGTAAATCAATAACAAAATAAAGACAACAGAGAACACAAATATGGATAAATCTCTTGCAAAGATTCTAATAATAGCTTAGTCTGCCTTGTATGCATACGATATAACTAAACCCTAAATCCTCTGCTGTTTCTTCTTCCCCTAGCCTTCTCAAATTTCCTTCCCTTCGCTCGCACATAGGGCTTACTGTGGCTGTCTGGCACACCAGGAGCCTTACCAAAGTGCTTCACTGCTTCACGAGCATTCTTTGGACCTCTAAGAAGTACCTGCAACATATTACCAATGAATACACACTTCCACTTCCATATAAATAACATTTCAGAATATTGAGAAAATGTCAACCGGAAACATCTTTTAAGTGGGGATACATTATTATACATATATACATACCCAATATGACAACACAAAAGAAAGCTAGAATCTTTGGCAGTGGCAAAATTCTTTAAGCCATTAAGTATATAACATTTCAGAAATCATTGTCCTCTAATATTACCTACCTAATACTAGTATTTTGAGTCTTGGACAAAACAAAGATAGTTTTGGGGAACAAACCATATAGTCAACGCATAACAAAAGTTAAAGCTTAAAGAAAAACCTCTCCCAAGAGCGTCAATGGGGGAAAAATATATTTACCACATGACAATATACCAAAATATAATATGTTCAGTGCCTTTTTAATCATTCATATACTAACCTATATAAGATTTGATCATAATTATGTTTGCTTATTCGGTACATATCATTCTATAATCTAAAATTTTAGGTTCAAACTAAAAAAAATTACTTATTAAGGAATCACAACTGAAACTAATTAACAATTAATATCATAACAATTCAGCAGATATCAGATGTTGTACATAACACTACATGCCTTGAACCATGGAAAAGCCCCCTTAAGCGCAAAAATTTCCAACCCTCGTTGCAATTCACCAAACAACTCTAGGCCCCCCAACATTTTTAAATGTCCTAAAGTGAGATACCACTGCTCATGATAAAATAAAAAACTAACAAATGGCAATAATGCAGCATACATACGTAACATACCGTATTCTGTCCAAGAGGAGCTCTAAGAGCCAGCTGGTCAAATGTTAAACATTCACCACCAGCCTTCTCAATCCTTGCCCTTGCAGTCTCTGTGAACCTCAAAGCAGTAACCTTCAAACAAGGAACTTCATGCACCCTAATATCATCGGTAATAGTACCAACAATCACCGCAATCTTGTCCTCCTAATGTAACAATATTAATCAGCAAAGAAATTAGTATGTCCGTCCAGAAACAGGAAAAAAATTATACACTCCCTAACCCAAGTCAGAGAGTCCAACCTCCCTTTTTAGTAACATCCTAGAGAAAGACTCCATTTAGGAAATTAAAGTAATATAAGAATCTTTAGGTCAATTCTTATTAAAAATGTAAATGTCATTGTAGCTCCATTTAGTTCATAATGAAGCAATGGACACTGAAAACAGATTAGTATTATTGTGACAGGGAAAACGTGAAAGCAAAGGAATTAAATTCATGCAAGAATCTGAACATTAAAGCATTTGAGATCATACTTATTATATTTGTATTAATTCTTTTGATGATTTATACAAACAGGGAACACAATACTAAATGAGTAAACCCACTAATGGTTTTAAATAACATGAAAAAAATCACATTTCAGAAATGAAATAAACACAAAAGGAATATCAATGAATTATCCAAAAGTACCCCTTATCAAGGTGTCCTCTTCAGAAATGAAAGAAGCGTGTACCTTTCCGGTCATGAAACGAATTAAACGGGAAAGAGAAATGGGAGGCTTGTTGATTTTGCTCATAAAGAGCCGCTTCAGAATCACCGCATTGAACTTACTTCCAGTCCTCCTTACCAGAAATCGGTACAGCTGCGTAAACAAATACATAAATGATTTTCAGAATAACGATCTACATATATAAACAATATACATACTCATAGACAAGAAGAAGAGAAACCTTGACAATGAGCTTCAAGTAAATATCATCGGATCTGGGAGCAGTTCTCTTTGTCCTCTTGCTCTTCCCACCAGCTTCTAGATCGATACCCTATCACGCCAAATTAATCAAACACAAAAACCCATAGCTTTTAGTTAATTATAGATACATACATCATAGATTATTATGAAAATTATTAGGGCTTAAGAAGAAACCATGGCTGCTTCTGCGTCTTCTTCTTCCCACCGCGCCTCCTGAAAATGATTTCACCGTAATAGAAGAGCAGGCTTAGGGTATTTTTTCCAATTGCTGCCGTTTTATCTTGGGCGAGAAAGAATCTATGGACCTAATAAAAATTTTCTGGGCCTATTGGGTGGGGGAGTTGGATATATTGGGCAATGTTCGATATCATGACCCAACTAAACTGTGGCCCAAAGACAATAGTCAATACGATTATACAAAATATGGGAGATGGCAAAATTATCTGCACAAGACAATTAATTTTTGCAAATAATGGAGTACTCCATTTGACTTTTAAATATAATTAACATTAATATTGTACAATTAAATATTTCCTGTTGTTTTCTTGTTCTCTGTTTTCTCTACTAACCTTAACCAACAATATTACACATTATTATTAAAATATTTAATGTCATGTCATTTTAGGCCAAAAATTTGAGACCCTTAACATTACTTTTTAATAAATATTGTACTTTATTTGATACAAATTACTCCTAAAATCCACATTAATTCGCTTCAATTTTGACCTTTTTAAGTCAAATTGACTATTTTTAGAATTAATAATTAAGCATATATACATATATTTCTAAAATTATAAAAATTGGGATTAGTAAGAAATTGTATATACTTTCTTTTGGTTATAATCTCTTCACCTATATTTTAGCAAAAATAGTAAAAAGATTAAATTTAAAAACGATCAATTTAATTTTAAAAAAATCAAAACTAAACAATTAATTTGGGACGGAGGGAGTAATTTTTTTTGATATAACAACTTCTTATAAGAATAAGTTGTATAAATACACACAAAATGTTAAATAAACTATAAGTGGAAATAAGGACCTACGAAATTAAAGTACCACTTTTGTGTATTAGATATTTTTAATTATTAATAAACTAAAAGAAATGTTTGTAATCCATTTGTAAATAAATTATAGTACTCCATAAACTAAAACAAACAAAAGCACAACCGAGATATCCTAACAGATCGATAGAGTTAAATTGTACTCCATAAAGTAAGTCCCTGTCCGAGAGAGCAAAAGGAGATGATTTCTTTATAAACACATAAAAAAATGCTCACAATAAATGCATATTTGTGACTATTTGGGAGAAGTTAAGAGATCCTTCTGAGCGGCTGTTTGGAACCTTTGGATCAAGGAATTACAAGCAAAATCCAAAGAAAAAGTCTCTTGATTCCTTGATAAAAAAAACTCAAGGATGTTAACTGATTTCATATACGGAACACAACAAGCATCCCAAGTCCCTGGTATCTTTTCCTTAAAATCTGTTCATTGATTGTCGTAGTATAATCTTATCACGGTTCATTGCAAATTTGATTACTTGCCATTTTTTGCCGCACAATGTTGCTGTCTGATTGTATCATTAGAGATGCAAATTCATTTTGTATGTTTTGCTCTCATAATTCTACGTTAGTAGCTGTATTCAATAGCCATGTGAATGGATATTCTGTTATTTCTTTTTCTATGTCCTCGTGCAATTAATCTAACTGAGAGATTGAACTCCCTTTTCATTAGACAAGCTTAAGTACTGATCTGTCGGAAAACTTAAACCCAACTGTCTTTCAGGTGCCAATTTGATGCCCTATTCAGCTTATACTTGAAATAGGATAGGACATGTTAGTATATATGGCTAATAGGTTTGACTTCTGACCGACCACCACTCAAATTACATGTAACATCTAGTTTCTGCCCTTTTCTTCTTTTACTGGTACAAATATCCATATTGGCATTAGAGAGCTCTCATTGGATGTTTGCTCAGGAGAGAGATGTGTTATTGCCAGCGCAAGTACTTTAATACCTTTGTGCCCTTCACCGGTTGAGATGTACGATGGACTGTGTATTCTGCATATTATGGGAGATGGTTCTACTTCTAACCCCCCCCCTCTTGTTTACATGGACCCACATGACAAATCTATGCTATAGAAAAGTAAGTTGTAAAATGCCGACAGGCTTACATACTTATAATTAATATAAGTTCTGGTAGCATTTAATTGTCTGGGATACCTGGGTTTACATAAATTTGAATGGATTGTGGGTCTCGACATGCAAAGTTGCACAAAGGTAGTTCTAGGCCTAATCTACAAGAACATAGGTTGTGGCAGGGAAAGTGACCTTGCTAAGATATTTGTTGATGAGACATATTGAATTTCTTAATCATCCATTAATTTGTCAAGATCGGCCTTGACTTTTGTTGTCGTGCAAAGTTGATTATATATACATCCTTCTTTGTCAACTTAGTTTTTTTTTATGGTTTATGCAAATATAAGTCTATCATTGTAATGAATTAGGTATCAATGAATATGAAAAATCAATTTCCTGTCAAGCAGGACTATCTAAACTACTACATTGGTGCTTTCATTGAGAGTGTTCCAATGGCCTATCCCAATTCTATTGAGGAAATTTTTGCCAAATTTGCATAGCAGTTTTGTGCTACCATGGCCACGGTCGTACAAGAGGTTATGCAACAAGCTCGTAACCCTCCTACAGAGCATGCTGATAATCAGGTGAAGAATCAAGTTCAACCCAAACTTGACACAGGGCAGCATCAATTGCAGATCCGCGTAGCTGATGAACGATGGCTAAAGATGAAAACTGATGGTCCTCACTATGCTGGTAGTGCCCTAACAACGTTGCCAACCCAATTTAGCTCTTCATCATATTAGGATCCAGGCACACAATTCTCTAAGCTCGTACAAACTACATCTGTAGCTGATTATGAGGTACAATTCCAACTGTTAGCCACAAGGATATATGGGTTAAGTGAAAATTTTCTGATGGAATGTTTCATTAATGGTCTAAAAGATGAAATTCAGTGTGAAGTTCTTACTGCCCAACCCTATAATTTACATCATGCGATTGGTTTAGCTAAGTTCTATGAGGAAAAGTTATTAGTGGCAAAAACAACTCAACTCTGTCCCATACAACACCATTCCGCCTCAATTCATGACCATAAACACATTCAAACTACCACTCAAGTAACACCAACAAAACCTCTGGATGTTGCTTATTGTGTGTTTGATGAAATGCCTATAAGAGATAAATTGTCGAGGAATGTTCTGATTTCTGGGTTTTGTGAGGATGAGGATTGTTTATGTTTTGTGACAAATCAAAATCAATTGATGTACTGTGATGGCAGAAGTGAAACCATGGATATGGAAATTATGGCTTGGAATGCTGATGATAAGATAGATAATGATCAAAATAATCATGAGCTTTCAATGGGTATTGAAATGATTCAAAGTGCAGTTGTAGGCAAAACATTTAGCACAAAATCTGACTTAAAAGAAAAACACTGGAAAACTTCATATTTGGTGCCACCAGAAGATTTCTTAGAATCATTGCAAGTTGAAAATGTTCAATCCCTCACAATTTTTGGTACGGAGTCTGCAAAAAGGGATGATGCTATGGTGTTTGAAGAAATTCCTGAAAAGAATGCTATAACTTCCTCTCAGTTGTCTAAATTTAATTTAGCAGACAATACTTTGAGAACTTTAGTTTCTGAAAAAGAGAAGTCTAGTAATTGGGGATTCGTGATAGCCATTAATGAGGGTACAATTAAGGATTCTACAGTAAAGTTCGAGTACAAACTTCAGCCCCATATTTTTTCGAGTGAGGTTACAGACCATTCCTTTATGTGGTTTCATAAAGTGAAGGATAACGAGGAATACTCTAAAATAAATGGAGTACTTTTTGTCCTAGCTGGTTTGTGAGAAGTTGTTGTATTATAAAAGAATTGGAGTATCATGTAGTTTTTCGTGGTGGATTAGTTTTGATCAAGGAGAAATATTTTATATCACTAGTGCTGCAGAATACAAAAATGCTCCAAAATTCCTCCTTGTGGACAAATTGTTTTTTAAAGGACAGGAAAATGATGCAGAAAATATAATTAGACATGCGGTAAACTTTGATGCTATTATGGAAACTAGAGCATTTGGGTGTGAGGGACTAAAGGTATTATCAAGTTGGAATTTGAATAATTTTCTTCATCTCCTAGTTTTCAGTATTTGTTTCAATGATTACACATCTTGTGATGTTGCATTTTACATGTCAAATGGAGAGGACAAATTTTTGAGGAAAAAGGTTAATTCTCATTTTTGCAGAAACGATAGAAGAAAAAAGGAATTCGTTTTATGAGAGAAAGTATTGGGCAGGGCTTGAACTTTTGGTAATCTTGGTGCAAAAAGAGTTGGTATCTTGCACTTCAGTGGAGCATTTTAAAATTTCATTTGGGTCTGGAATGTTTCGGAGCATGTTTTCATCATCGTTTAGGAAGTTTGTAGATACAAATGGTGAACTCACCAAGGAATTGATGCCTGGAAGTGTAAATTTCCCTGTCTGTGCATTTAAATCAGTTGGTGGACAGCTTATTGTAATTGATTCTGTCAAAGGCTCTCACATGTGCGACATCGATTGGAATAACTACACTGACTGCGTTCGTTCATGGGGACCAGCAATCATTGGTCTTGCAGAAGATGAGGTACTCAAAGCTCTGGATGATACAATGAAAAAAGGAACCAGCGTTGGTGCTCCATGTCTTCTGGAGAATGTACTGGTTGAGATGGTCATCTCAGTTGTACCTAGTATAGAAATGGCAATGAGTTTCTGTGCCCAATTATTCGCTAAAACATATGTTGAAATTGCTAAAACAAGAAGGATATTGACTTGAGTCGTTATATGGTATGTACACTAAATGTTCTAGTATGCTGGGTTGATAGGAACAGTAAATTTCTGAATTTTGCACAAATTTTTTTAAGTTGGTGTAGAGACCGGATCAAAGAATTCGATGGTACTATTAAGCATGGTTTGGCTCTATTAGAGTTAATAAATGGTTTGCTGGCTTGCTTGTTTAAAACAGAGAAACAAGAGTTCAATGACACGCCTCAAGTAAAGCTTTTTAAGAAGACTGAACTTTCAGTTGCGGAAGGAGTATGGCGAGAACATGTTGATAATGCAGAGATACATTGATGAGACATTTTATTTTCATGAACTCCTCTTTCTGCAGTTTTTTTTTACTGGTATAATTTCAAAGGTAAAAATGATTTGGTTAATTTCATCAAGTGGGTTGCTCATTCTGCTTTATATGCTCATGATTTACGAATGGATTTTTATGTTGATGCTAAGTGGAATCATCGTGGTGTTTCACCTTGGCTGCAATTCATACATGGAATTCAGTTTCGAACAGAGATGAAGAGTTTAAATCTCACTATTAATGATGAAATGTCACCAAGAGACTCGTCACAAGAGTTGCAGGAACAAGCTCTTTTTGGCAGCATGTATGATTCTGTAGACACGATGTTATATATGGGTATTCTCAATATAGATATTGACATGGTTGTTTGTGATGATCTACTTGATCCGTTAAGATTTGTGCACTCCTTTATTGTTGATGGGTTTGTGTTGGGCTGCTGGTCAGACAAAGTTGAAGCTCATGCTCTACCAGAATATAACAGAGAAGGCTGCAAACAACTATTTCAGGTTGATGAAAGTGGAGGAAATTTTGGTATGATGACTCAAATTCTACTCCTTCGATGTGTGGCAGAAATTGTTCATGGTAATCCTCAACTTTGTTCTAGGGATAAAGAAAGAAAATGTAACTTTGAATGCATCACATGGGGTCTATCCGAGGACAGAGTTTTAAGATACCAAACTGCAAAGCACTTCGCTCTTGATAATGGTACAACCAAAAGTACATCCGAGAACAATATTTGGTTTAACACTCTTGAAATGCTTAGCTACACAAGTATAACTACCATGCAGTTTTCAATAGAATCTCAAGTTCATGCTATGTTGTTTGAAGTTAGTTATGGTAATTTCATTTACAGGAGCAGGACACAATCCCACCTTGAGGACAAGGTGATTTTTGAAGGGCAGAGTATTGTTATGTATCATGGGTCTTGCTAGTAGCCAAGTTAAAAAAATGAGCTATATATTAGAGTGATCCAAGGGTGGATATTAGTTTTTATATATCAATGGGTAGGATTAATTTTCATCTTTGTAAGTCTTGTAATGAATTAGGTATCAATGAATATGAAAAATCAATTTCCAATCACTTTCTGATCTTCTGGAGTCTAGCAGGACTATCTTAGTTAGACCAATGATGAACGCAGCTTGTGTAGCTTCCTTGCATAAATTAGTCATTAGTTTACAGACGCCTCCAAGAATTATACAACTGGTTACTCCAGCGATAGGCACCATCGATTCTTAATCTCAAATAATTGTTAACTATTAATAGTATGTTATTTCGTGATCCTTTAAAGCAGATTATACTGGAACAGCAGTGGCTTCCTATGTTTGTGACACAAGTGTATTTTGGATTATTTTTTTACCGGCAAGTAAGGGTTTAGCACTTGTGTGGCGGGTTAAAGGAACATACACATATATGTGCAACAAAGGGTTCATTAGCTGATCAGTTCTAGCATTGTTTTAGTACTGCCCTACACAGCTTTCATGCTATCTCCTGCATCAAAGTAAAAGCTAAGTTAAGATGTGGTAAACTTCATGGAGTTTACGATTTTATATATTTGTAAATATGACCTATTAGCTACTGTTTTGAGCTAGCATAGTTAAATATTTGTAGTCCCAACTGTTTTTTGTTGAATCTACATTGACCTGTAAGTCCTCCCCACTTCGCTATCTTGACACGCTTGATGGTTATGGAAAGACTGAACAATTTGCTGATGTGAAACAGTTCGTTCTTATATAGATGAGATTTTATTCTATTAAATTGTTGGGAAATTGATTCTTTACCACTTACTAATTGATATCCTCGTACAAAATGAATACGTACGAAATTAACCAATTGCCCTTCGTTCGTTGCCATCCTCCTCCTCCTCTAGATATTTCTTGTAGATTTGGTTATTGCAAATTCCAGTCTCTGCTCATTTTCCTTGTTGACTAAGTATTTTGGATCAATTCATATCATGCACGGCTTTTTACATTTCTAAAGGTTTCCAGGTCTCACCTATCAGTGTATTTGGTAGAACAGAACAACCATGATAATGGTAAAGGAAGGAATCTGGAGTTTGATTTGGTTTTATTATTACTTTTTATTTAATGAAGCAGTTGCATTTATTTTTACCCAGAAGGATGCTGCTGCTGCTGCTGCTGCTGCATACGAGTGAGTGAAAACCATAGGACCTTCCCCCTTGCATGTGATACGTGGAGAGGGAGGTACGCCTCTTAATAACAAATTGCTGATCATGAACTAGTTAATTTACCAATAAGTTAGGTAGGTAGGTACCTTCCTTTTTTACATGGGCTTAATTATGTATTTACGTGCGACTGTGCAGCTTGTAAGTTTTACACTAATCACACCAAAAATGAGACACTTGAGCTTCAAGTTTAAAAACAAAACTAAGTTTCCTTTACATGAAATTTCTCTAAAAGTTCTGAAACCTAACATGCACTTAACAATCACTATTTTATCTCTTAATTAGTTATTTAAATAATTTTACGGATTATATAATTTTATTATTTTTAGAGTATAGATTTTAATCCAACTATATATAGAAGAGGTATTATGATGTTCCCCTTTTTTAGATATTAAATGACATCATAAATGATAATAAATTATTTGAAATTGAATAAAGAATAAATTATGGGATAAGATAGTCTCTAATGATGTTAAATTTTTACAAATAGTAATATCTCATTCATCATTTGTACAAACAAATATAATTATAAAGTATTAATTTATCAACACTTAAAATTAGTATTTTTTTTTTTTTAATTTTGATAAAAACAGAAATTTCCATACAAAACATATATATATTATATTATATACAACAACACTAATACAAAACATACATAGGAGCAAATAAAAAATACAAATTGATGTAATTGTAAAATATTTATGTTTAATTTTTTTGTTCGCATTAAGATCAGAAAAATGAAAAAAAACGATTGGAAATTACCGATTCGTAAAAGTTCGATTTGAACTCGCTTCAAAATATAAATGATTCAAATATGAACAAATTTTAAAGTTTGATAAATTACTTGAATCTACTCAAATTGTAATTTTTTATTGATATTTAAATTGTATCCGTTCAAAAAATATTAAACTGTTCGGACTCGACTTGAGATCGTGCTCGATCAATCAAACTTTATTTTACACTGAATAAATTTTATAAACTAAATTTAAATAATTTAATACTCGACGCTTACCAGTACAAATATTTCAATATATATAGATAGAGAGATTCAGAGGGAGAAGATGCTCAGTAGAAAGAAAAAAAATAGTGGAGTGATTTCGCTTAGACTAATAATTCATTCATCAAACACCATGTATTTACCGACAACTACTCTTTGCTTCTACCTTCTCTCTCTAACCCTTTTCTCAACGTCACCTGCGATCGGCGACGACTCGCCAACAGCGTACGAAGTGCTGCAGGAATACAACTTTCCGGTGGGTCTCCTTCCGAAGGGAGTGATCAAGTACGAGCTGGACAGAAGCAGCGGAAAATTCAAGGTGTATTTGAACGGATCGTGCGAGTTTTGGATCGATGACTATAAGCTAAAGTACAAGTCAACGATTACAGGGGTAATATCGAAAAACGAGCTCAAGAACTTGAAGGGTATTAGCGTAAAAGTGCTGTTTGTGTGGTTGAACATCGGAGAGGTGAGCCGTGAGGGCGGCGATCTGGAATTCTCGGTGGGTATTTTGTCAGCTGACTTTGAGATTGACAATTTTGTGGATAGCCCACAGTGTGGTTGTGGGTTCGATTGTAACAATGTTGGTGTTGGAGATCAGAGGAAAGAGAAAGATGGGGAATGGTATTTGAATCGTTTTTTGTTTTCTTATTGATTAGTAAGTGGTGGGCGGTGGTTGGGTGTAATTTTGGTGAGTTAATTAAGGGAATGGAAAATGATAGTAGCCCATGATATCAGCTAAAATAATTTATACTCCATTAAACTTTTACCCAATGTCTTGTTCTTCCTTCTGATCCCTTCCTCTCTCTTAATATTTTGTACAAAGATGAAAGACCTCTTTCTTTCTACTCCATCAGCTAGATGCTAATATAAACAAGGGGCAAGTAATGAAGATGAAAACAAACCCTTTCGTTTCTTCAGTTTAGGGCTTTAAAAAATTTACTTAAATGTGAATTTTGTGTTTTGTTAATTTTTATTTTGGTTTAAATTGACAATGGATTTGATTTTTTGTTTGAATGTTGATTTTTTTTTTTTCTTCGGGTCTAATTTTCTTAACTGAACTGATTCTTTACGTCTTTAGTTGTACTAGGTGATAGCCCGTGTGATATACGGGCTAATTTGAATAACGGATTGAATAAATTCTGGTGCTAAGTGCACGGGCTAATTTGAATAATAATGGATTAAATAAATTCTAGAGTGCTAAGTGAAAGCCTTGAGGAGTACATGAAAAATACCATGAGATGACAATCTGTTTAAAAGAAATACTCAGTAAATTGTGCATATTCAAAAAATTAGGAACCCAGTGGTGGCAAAAAATAGACATGAATTCAACATATACAAGGAAAAAGGCATGCTACGAAAAGATGAAGAAACAAAAAAAAAATTGAAGGTTAAGAGTAACTGAACATAGAGTATGTTATCTGAAGCATGATCATTTATAAGGTAGTCAGTTATCCACTTGAGCGAACCTTGAGCATGCTCCAATAGATCCACTGCTTGCATCTGATCCTCATACTCAAGGATGCTCCATGACAGGGCAGTCGTAGTAAAAGTCATAGGGAATCCAAACTTCATATGATCCCCAGCATCTTACATTCCTTTTAAAAAATCTACCTTTACCTCATTTCCATCATCAAGACCTGAATTCCCAGAATTACATATTTAGCAAATCAACTTTATTCTTCTCTGTTCTTCATTTTCTTGGAACCCCCTGTTTTTCCCTCTTCTTTCCTCTCCTCTGTTTTCTCTATCCTCCATTACCATCACATCACATCACAGCAGGACTCTACATCTTCATGCCCCATTTGTTGACAGATAAACAACACTTTCCCTTAGCTGCTCGATTGCACTGTTGAGAGATATTACTATTGCTTCATTTATTGTTTATTTGGTCTCTAAACCTTACAAAATTAAAAAAAAAATATTCTTCCAAAGAATTAATCATCAAACTCTTGTTTCCCCAAATCATTAAATAATCCCACGTAAACAACATCAATACTCCTGTCCCTCAAGTCATTATATCATCTCACATGAACAACATTAAAGCACATAAGTGTGTACTTGGAGAAATCAAAACCAAACCCCTTGGACAACTCTATTATCCGCAATCAATTTGTGCGGCTGCAAAAAAAATGTGAATTTCAATAGGCACTATAGTTCTGCTCACAAAATACCTTCTCATCAAATATATAAAAAATTCAATAAATACTAATCCATATATATAAATATACATGCTTAATTTAATACTATATTATTTTAATTAAAAAGGCATAACTTTCAAAAGATTTGCTCATAAGGTATATACCTCCAGCTCCAGTGCCAACTCTTTGCCTTAGAAACTCCCACATGTTGTCAAAATCTCAACCACAATTAGACTGAAGTAGAAAAATAATAATCTGGGAGTCACAAATTTTAACTTTGATGTGGAGAGCAAATGGCTATTTAGTTAATGCATGAAATTTTCTAAAAAAAATATATGAACCTGCCAATGGTTATAGTTATGATTATATCTCTGGTATTTCAATTTAGCAAGGATTTTTACAATTAATAAGAAGCAATAGAAGATATGGAGATGTCAGTAGGCGTGATTTGAGGAGGAGGAGCTTTAGTGGATGATTGATTCTGTCGAAAATTTCCAAATATGTAAAGAATTATGAAATTAAATTAGGATACATGTAAAGTAGCAGTAAATATACATACTTGATTTCTACTATATTCTCCTTCATTTATTTCTTTGCAATTCCAAAAAAACCATTATCACAACCATAACTGAAAACTTCCTCAGAGATTCAAAGATGGATAAACACATCACCCAAAGAATTTATGTAAAAAGAACCCATTTTCATATTTGTACTCTGCTCTTCTTCAAAGTTCAAACCAATCAACCTGCAGGCCTATGAAACTCAAAAAAACTCAACTCTTTTTGTGAAGCTAAAGTGACTTTCTTTCACAAATCTATGTTCCAATAGACTCAAAACACCACTGAACTGGAAGCCTCTAGGCTATAGAGCTCTTTCTCTATCTGCCAAATCTTTTTAGAATACCCATCATCAAAAGAATCATTTTTCTTTCTTTTAGCAACCTTTTTGGAAAACTGCAGGAACCGAGAAAATAACCAACCTCTTCAATCAAATTTTCAGATCATTTGGTTGAATCATGACATCAAAACTTTGCAATGCATATGACTTGTCAGACATTATTGGCACTACATGCAAAATCTGCTATTTAAGGCCTTATAATTTGGGACATAAGATCAAGCATCTAACATAGATGAAACTAATACTTTGTCATTTTTGGTGCATTATCACATATTTATCAGCCACAATGAACTAATTTTAAGGATCAAACAAATTAGATATACAATTATGTTTGATAGATAAGTATCACCAAAGTTGTAATTGAGATATTTCAAGAGAAAAGAAAAAACAAAAAAAGAAAAGAGGAAAGCAAAAATAAAAAAATTAAAACCAAAAACCTATTGTCACTGTTATAATTCGCCTTCATATGATTATCTATTTCAAACTATTCACCCGTTGAAACAGATTAGATATATGAACAATAACCAACAAACTCTAACTCAAGTAATGCATGAACCACCCATACATGAGAGCTTCAGTGAAGATATTATTTAAAAAATTGTTTGTAGCTGATATGGCCATATTTCGATGTAAATTGTGATGTTCTTCAAGAAAGCAAAAATACATATAAAAGTTTTTCTGGTACTAAACTTTTCGTCCCCTGGTATAAAGTTCATAACCACCCTCATTTTTTTAAACTTACAATCATCCATGGGTTTTAACCCTTCTTTTTGGATTGGCAAAATGGGAATATTCGTTGCAATATAGCTACACGGTTTCCTTTTAAACTACTTGCATTTGCAAACAGAATATAAGGATAAATGCAGAACAAATTAGAGATTCATCAAAATGATTAACTTAATAGATGATAAAATAAAATTCCTGACAAACAAACATATACGCCAATTCTAATTTAAAGTTTTACCTGTGTGGCAACAGATCTTCCCCATGCAGATGACATATTGACAATGACCCCTTGTTTGCTCTCAATCTTGATGGATCGACTTATTTTACTGTACAAATAGGCGAGATAAATACAAACTCAACACACGAAATTGTTGGGTATGTAAAAAATGAATACCATGAAGCTAAGAAACCTTGCGAATATCTGATATTTTTTCTCTTTGGCATTTTATCAAACAGGTAACTTGCATATGGCAGATACATCAATAAAATTGGAACAAATCAAATTTTCATATGTAAAAGTAAATAGGGAGAAATACAATAATTGGAGAGGCTTAAGGAAATCGGGATATATATATATATATATATATATATATATATATATATATATATATATATATAGATTATATACATGATGTAAGCTCGGCAACGAATTGAAAACAAATTGTTGATAATGAACACACCTAAGCTTGTTACAATTCATGCGAGAAAGGGGTTGCTGCTACTCCTGAAGAATTAGGAGCCACTGATTGTGGAATTTGAAGTTTCTTAAACCCTTCGAGGAGTCGATTGAATTTATTAAGCGAGAAGGAAACGAAGAGGAAGCGACGAAGCCGAGAAGGGTTGAGAGGAAAAGAATTGATCGAGAAGAAGAGAAGGAGTCGGCCGAATGAAGGATGGACTCGTTTGTGAGTTTTTCAATTGAGCGAGTTAATGTTTAATTGACTCAGTGAGTTTTTCAATTTAAAAGATCGCTTTTGCTGCCTTTATATATAAGGTATTGATGTGTATTCGTCATTGCTTTTTGCTTGCATACTGCTTGGCATGGAATTATGTATCTGCTATATGTGCATAGATGAAGGCATAAATACCTACATTGGACATAAATTATATGGTATGGTATGTATTACGAGAGGATTGAGTTTAGTATCTAATTTGTAATGTGTGATTGAAATATTGAATCTTTGATGCAAATGTTAATTTTGTTTAGTCGGATTACATGTAAAGCTGGGTAGATTTTTACATGAGATGGGGGAACAAGTGATTTTGGGAAGAGACCCTTTTATGGTTTGTAGGATTTTGAAGAATACCAGCTGGGTAATTGTAGTAGTCTTATCAACTGTTGTTCCTCCTTACCCAAAATGGTGTTGGTTTATTGATTTACTAGGCTTTTTAGTAGTATTTCTGTTTGTGATTCTATGTCATTGAACGAACCTCTTCCATGTAACTTCTATACTGGTGTTGCACATCCTGTGTTACTTAATTGTATGATTAACTCACTTACCTGATACCTTTGTTTACCCAAAAGTGTCACTGATCTTAAGGGATGGGTTTCAGGTCATTAAGAATTTGACTAATTACTGTATGTAATTTGTGCAGTATATTTAGCTTTGAGATAAATAAGTAGAAAAACTTTGGGTTGAATCTCTATGACGTGACAAAGGCAAGGTAAATATCTGGCGTTGACCAATCTAGACTGTCTGAAAAGAAGATACAACCATCTAAAGCTTGATTGAACATACTAATATAAAGTTTGATGATCATGAGACTACTTTCTTTTGTGAGAAAGTTGTGGATTGGATTGACTTTGGCAAGATACTTGTGCTAATTACATCAAGGTAAAGGCTTGGTTTAAAACTAGTCTCCATATACAACAAAAATAATCTAGAATAAAATAATCCTTGGTCGTTGAGACTTGAGACTCACTTAAGCTTTTTGACCTGTGACGCTGAAGTTGAAATCTCCTGGCTTATAGGTCATTGGTGCCAAGAAGAATTAATGTCTTGAAGCTAGAGTTTGCTTACTTCCTTATAGGGAATATATTTACTGGAAATATTATAGAATGGCATTCTACAAACATGGTTGGCCATTTCTCATAAAGATCATATTTGTTGCAAATTTGAAGAAGTCCATGCTCATAAAAAGAATGACAATCTTCCACATCAAATTTGATGGGTAAGGCATTGTATCGAAGTGACAGTTGAAATCTCCAGAGTTCAAAGATTTGGAATAGTGTCCTAAGGGTTATCATGTCAGATTGGTAGACACTGTTTAGAGTTCACTCCTTTTGGATCATATTTCATGGAGCTGCGAGTAGCATCCTGTGCTGAATGAACTACTTTATTTCATCCTGTAAAATGGCAGTTGCAAGCGTAACAAATCAAGGATTGAGATTTGACAGTTTATGCTAATCGCTAGGTTATCAGTGTCATATGCAGAGCACTTGGATTATTTGTTCTTGTGGAATAAAAAGAAGCTACTTCTTTACTGTTGATTGAACCCAGGGGGGATTTAGTTCACTTTAAAGATGTGAAGAGGGATTGAACTGTTTGAAACTTGCAATAGGCCTTCCTTATTTTTTTCTTTTTGGTTGTGGGAAATTTGGAAAAACCTCAGGGAATGAACCAGTGCCCAGAGGCAGGCCCAATTTACGGTAGAAAAAGCTCCATTTAGCAACTTAGGTAGTCTAAAAATTTAATCACTAGGACCAGAGGCAAGGTTGGAGAGCAAGCAGGAGACAAGGAAACCAAAGATGACAAGATTCAAGACATGAGGTAGCTTCTATATATTTGTGGATAATCTTTGGTAGCTAGCTTAGATGGGGTTGAATAGTTTCAAGCC
Organism: Panax ginseng; assembly: GCA_020205605.1. Lineage (NCBI taxonomy): Eukaryota > Viridiplantae > Streptophyta > Magnoliopsida > Apiales > Araliaceae > Panax > Panax ginseng. The sequence goes on along the minus strand of CM035136.1, from coordinate 6,132,937 downwards.
TGGGGCTGTGACTTTTTACAGTAGAGGATCAAACCATGAAGTCCACCGTTTTGTTGGCTGATCTTTTCACCCATACAAATTGGACCATTCTTGCAGAATCCCAGAGATGTCTTAACAAATCATAGTCATTCATATATTGGGTGAAGAATAATGGCTTATTAGCTTTGGTGAGGAATGGATTACTTAATCTGATTCCAGAATTAGTCGATCAATTACCATGTCTAGATTCCAGTTTGTCATTCGTACCAGTATGTAAAAAGTAAAAAATCATGCAGCCATGTTCTGAGTCGGGCAAAAGTGGGGTTTGGGTTTTGCTGTCTAATATGGTTATTTCAGGGGGCACTACATTGTTGCAATTATTAATAATGTTGAGACAAAATTCAGTGAAACTGCAACTTAATATTTTTATAGTATGTTAAGTTCTTTATTTAAATAGTCTCAGAAATTTGGTTTTTGCTATATGATGGGTGGGTGTTACCTGAATACAATCAAGTGATACGAGGGAATATAAACATCATACAATGATTGTTAATGTTTTTTAGTTAATTTTTATTAGACAGTTTGTTTAGTTCACAGATGGAACAATGTCATGTTCTGTGGTATGTGTATTGTTAGGCATGGCATGCTGCATGTTATGCGTTGAGCTGCCAAACTTCTTGTGTTTATGTTTCTGTATTTGCAGAAAACGACTCGTAGCATTTGGAATTCTCGGTGTATTATTATGGATTTTGATGCCAAATAGATTCATTTAATATGTGTCCCAAAAACAAAGGCCGGCCTGGCCTCTTGTGGATGTAGTTTGAGAGGAATCTTAATGTGTTTTATGGTCTATCTTGGGATTTTGGAACAGTCACAACCATTCATAGTAGTGGTACACAAAAGGTAGGTATATCTAACTTCTTCAAACTTATTAGGTATATATACCAAGTCCGGTTCTCCAATGAAATGGATAAGAATAAAGAATCAAGTATAGTATAGTGACGATTTTTTCATTCTTATAACATAAAAATTGATTTTCTACATGTTATAATGACGGAAAAAAAAAATCGTCGCTATATACTTGATTCGTTTTAATAATTCTTCCTTCCAGCCGGTTGGAGAAGCGGACTGTATATAGTAATAAGTTGACTGACCAACTAAGTTGCATAAATTGTTGACAGCCTAATCCAAGTTGACTGACCAAGTAAGTTACATGCACAACTTCATATATTAGTTTGAACTCCAATTTTTTTTTAACTTTCTTTTTATACCTTAATTGTTTTGTGACTGACTTTTGGGGTTTAATATAAAATATCAGCTCTGCAAGTGGCAAGAGTATTATTATCTCCAATAATAAGGGTAGAATAAAGTTGTCTCGTCTCCATCACGTATAATTGAAACATAATTGAATTTGTGTGGAGCATATTTAAAAATACATTTATTTGATTTATATACTGAGAAAACAAACATTGTATGTCTGTTGTTACTGTACATAACTTAATTTAGGGTGTAAAATTAAATTGAAGATATAATTATTCGAATTCGAATTCGAATTGAAAAGATAAATTCATATTCAGATTCGAATTGTATTTAAAAAATTCTACTCTAATTCGACTCGAATATTCATTACTCGAATTCGATCCGAGTAAATATAAAATCACAATTAAAAGTAAAAACAAAATAAAAAAATAATAACTAATTATCCTTATTTTATTTAATTTTATATATATTATAAGAGAATGTATGGAGTATCTATTCAAATATATATCGAATCACAATCAAGAATTCGAGTAGTATGAATCATAAACGAGTTGAGTATAACATTGCTCAAATTCTATTCATATTTTTATTCAAACTACTTTTTGTGCCCAAATTTGGATTATATTATTAACAAATTCAAGTATTACTCGTATTTTTTTAAATCGAGCCCGAACAATTTTATTGAATTTACAACCTTAAACTTGGTCTTATTTCGGTGTATCCTATCCGCCGCACCGATAGCCTAACAAATCGTCGGCATAGCAGACTGTGTACTACACAGTTGTGTACATACATTATATATGAATTTTGGATTCGGTTATCATGAAGTTAAGTAAATTGGTCAATTGACAATAAAATACTGACATGCAAAGAGAGATCATCTCTCGACCTGCGTATCGATATTATATTGATCAATTGACCAAAGTTAACTACATACTAATTACTCACATTAATTCTTATACCGTCTTGTTTGGCACTTATCCTTTTCCTTTTTTTTAGATTATCTTCCTTTCTCTTCCTTTCCATTTTCCAAATTCAAAGAAAGAACGCATCATGTGAGCCTTGCATGGTTTTTCGCCTGATGGAAGGTCAGGCTTTAACGGTTTAACCTAAACCACACAATATATTTTTTAATGAGAAATAATACTATTTATTATATAAATAAAACATTAAAAATTAAAAATTATTTTATTGTTCTAATTAATTATTATTTTACAAATGGTAGGTAATGATTTTGAGAATGATATGTGGGAGTAGTCTAGACGGACCACAATTAATCATGTATGTCCACCAGTAAAAGCCTTACTAAAAAAACATTAGTCTACTCACGTAGCATTTTATTTTATTAAATTAAGATGCTACCCATATACAACGTGACATTGTTGTTACTTTAAACTTTAAAGTAAGCAGCATCAAAGGTTCTACTTACTTTATTTCAAAATACTCCGGGCCATGAATAATCAGAATAGAACAGAATTTTTCAACTTAAATTCAACTGCAATCTTCATTAATACTTTGCAAGTGCCATTAGGAATAAAATTTTCCCACACACTCTTTTAATTTTTCTCTTAAAAAAAATCAAAAAAAAAATCTTGTATGTAATCAAGGTTGTACAATGAACAATTCAGGCTCTTCATACTCGTTCAACTCAAAATATAAATGATTCAAATATGATCAAATTTTAAAATTCGATAAATTACTCTAACTTTCTCAAATTATAATTTTTTATTAATAATCGGATTAAATTCGTTCGAAAAGGGCTCGTTTGAGATCGTACTTGACTTGGTAGCTTAATCAAACTTTATTTTATACTCGATAAATTTTATGAATCAAATTTAAACAATTCAATACTCACTCGACTCGATTCATTTACAATCTTACTTGTAATACTTTAAAAAAATCTGACGCAAACAATTAGGTTAACTAATTGAACTTTTCTGTACACGCAGTCAAACACCCCTCGTGTTCAATCTATAATACACACGTTTGGTTGCTTTTGGTCAATTAGGCATTATTTTGTAGGGAAAGGAAATTCAAAGTTTTATTTTCCCTTCTCTATACAGAAGTAAAAACATTTCTTTGCCAAACATCATATGCGGTAAATTACTGTCTCTAAACTTACTCTCAATAAACGAAAAACAAAAGAAATGAATAAAAAAACTTAGTCATTTTTATTTGGACGAAAAAAAAATTATAATAAATAATATTTTTATAATTTTCATATTATACTTAAATTTTAATATAATAAATTTAAAATTACACTCATTTCTTCAATTTTAAATTTTTTTTATCTTTTTCTATTAAAAATTCAAAAACTTTTAGAGATGGAAAAACAAAGATAAACATTAAAAAACAAATAACAACAGAATAAAGATTTTTGTATTTTTAACAAAGGAGGAACCTTATGAAATAGTATAAACATTAAAAAGAATAAGGATAGAAGCACAAATATGTAATAACCCAATATACTACTAGTGATGTTATTTCTGAATTCATAAATGACGATAACAGACAATAATTCTTTAAAGAACATGGAAAGAATTTAAAGCCCAAATAATAATCTTCAGTCTCAATAGAGACTAAAACATGCAAATTTGAGATATTCTAGTTTTTTTGCTTCAAGAGCATCTCCCGCAGCTCAGCCGCATCAACCTCATTAGCATGACTCTCCGGTCGGTAGTAACCGGTGACGGGATCTGGCACCCACGAATTAGACTTGGACGCCGCCTCTTCACCTCCTTTCTTCGACATCACTCCGCCCCTTGCACCTCCTCCTACTCCACCAGCTTGAGAAGCATATCCCCTCCTGTTTCACATACAAATAAATCTCAGAAAATAAATCATGCTAGCTTATTCTTTTTTATTTTTTTTTAAAAAAAACTAAAAATCATAGATTAAGAAGGAGAAGGAAAAAGGCAGAGTACGTACCGGCTAGCAATAGAGATTTGTTCAGCGACAAAAGCAGAGACAAGCTTAGCGGAAGAGAGAGATGGAGCCATTTTTAAGCTTGGTTAATTATCGACAAATTGGAGCGACGCTACTGCAGAAGAAATTAAGAGAAGTTTTTATCCTGCAGCGGCGAAGAAAGGTTGTTATTAGGGTTTTGAAAAGAGGGAGATTAGATGGTCTCTATCTAATACGAGGGGGGTTGGCGGGGTTTTATATAGGAGAGAGGATACTTCTTCTTTTTTCTCTCTCCTCTCTTGAAGCCAGACACTAGGGGATATTATTGGGGGCCGCGTCAATATTTCGTTGCCAACTGGCGGTTAGCCACATACTAATACTACTAGTATATATTTTTATTCCAGGTGTAAATAAATAAATATCTTTAATAGTTGTCGTGAGTTCACACGTCAATTGCCGGGTCACCGCCGAATATGATCGGACGGACATTAGTTTTGGCAGGTGTAAGTGGAGTATTTTAACACGTGTCAGTTAAACAGTGGAAGTATGAGGGCGGCGCGGCGGAGGTTCTGTTCTTGTTCGTATTGGATTCCAGGAATCTAGACCTACAAAACATGTTGCCTCTCTTCTTCCTATTAATTTCTTTTTCTCCCTCTTGGTTTCAATTTTTGTGGTGGTGTTTTTATAAATTTTATTTGTAATGGTATTAATAATATTCCTATATTGTAAAGAGCAAATACTTTGATATAAAAACTTATATTTGTTCCTTTTTAAGAAAAAGTAAGAATATTTAGAAATAAAATCAACGCTTTGTCTTATGATATACAATTACTAATTCACAATATACAAGACTTAATTAAAAAAAATTATTAGCCGTCAATCAGAAATTTAGATTAAGCTCTATCGACACAAATTTTACATAAAAATAATGAAAAGAATATAAACATCATTACATCAAAGAAAAATAACAAATTCACACTTGATAAAAATCAAACACGATACTTATGGAAATTATTAATTGTCTTCTAAATACATCTTACTTTAGTTGCTTTTAATGGATTTCATCTCAATTTAATGAGGGTAATTAGTATGGAATTAACTTTGATATCAATTCAGTATTGATACGCAGATTCAGATGTGATATATCTCGTTGCATTGCGTGTTAATCGATTAAATTACTTACTGCTACTCATAAAATTAATTTTATGGCACACCCACACCCACACTCACATCTTCAACAATCGTCACACTATTTCAGCTCCACTTATTTAAAGTTTTCTTTGACCTTTTCTTATGTTTCGAAACTAAAGATATTTATATATATATATATATATATATATATATAATGATTTTTTTAAAAATCTAATTTTCAAACTAAATTTATGTTATTTTTAAAATTTAAATAAAAATATATTAAAATTAAATTTAAAAATTGAATAAGTAAATTTAAAAGTTAAAATGTGTGATCAAGTATTACGACTCTATATTAGCTCTTAAGCTAAAGAAATATTTAACTCCGACTCTTGCATACAACCAAAGAGCCGCACCGCATCTATTCAAGGTGTAAATTAAGTTACCCAATTTGCTCCATCCTTATCCCCAAATGCATATGGGAATAATAATAATAATAATAATATTATGTATCATTATCACCTTTGTAACATATCTTTGTTTTAATTTTAAATTTTCTATATAAAATATAAAGCACGTGGCTTTTCATTGATGTATAGGGTGGTTAGGGTTGGGAGAAAATAATGAGTGAACTGGTCCATGTAGCTAAATTTTTGCTAATAGGGGATAAGTGGGGATAAACCAAGGAGGAGGAGGAATTAAGAGAAGAAAGAACAATATTATGGAGAGTTATGTACGTCTACAATTTTAGTTTGGGATTCAAAGTTTGGTCTGACTCAAATACTAATATTTTTGTGAGATTTAGTGCTTGTAGTGGAGGGTTGACACCAAAATTAAATATACACTTTTAACTTTATTTGATTAATTTGTGAAATTCTAAAATATAAAACTAATAAGAAAAATATATTTTAGTAAAATAAAGTACACTTGTTATAAACTAACTAAAAAAACGTAGTACTACTAATTGTCATACTTCTTGTTTTCAAAAATTAAACAAATTCATATTAAATTTATTAATTCTAATTTTTTTAAATAGATTTTAAAACTAATTTTGGAACCGAGATAGTAGTATGTAATAATTAATAACATATCAGCCTAAGGTGGTATTTGTTTGTGTTTGAATACCTCTTAATTCATGCATTTGATTCGGTCAGAGACAAATTTTGTTTAGTAATTTTTTTTGCCTCTCTTAATACCTCTTAATCGTTAAGACATAAACTCAAATCTTAACTCTTAAGAGTTTATTTAAAATTTATGGACAAAAATAGCCTCAATAAATATTGTGCTCCTCCAAATTTAAATTTTAAGATCATTCAAATAAAATTTTTAAATAACTCAGAGGTTAAAATTATAAAATAGTGTCATTCATGTTTTACACTTTATAGTTATCTAACAATTTTTAAGATTCAGATAATTTAATTTATTAAAATTTAAATTTTAATTACTCAATTTTATTAAACACCATTAAGTCTGTGAATGCGTCTAGCCAGTCCAGTGCTACTCGACCAGAGGTCACCTTTCCGTATTACATCTATTTCTCTCGTAAGACTTTTTATATAAGGGACCATTTGAGCTGCAGCTTGTAATGCTCCTAGAGAGGCATATTTCGAAAAAGCCCAAAGACTACCGTTGAAGTCCATAATAAAAAAGGAGAGAGAAAGCCCATTGACTGTTTTCGTTAACCAACAAAATTCGGCCCAAAAATAAAGGCCCAATAAGAGCGAAAGCTTTGCCTAGTGTGAACGAGGAAGAATTAGCCGGTGGAACTCCAGTTTCAAGCTTCTGCTAGTTTGTTAGTACAATTTAGCTTCCAGAGAAATAGGTGAGACGATGGCCGAAATGACGGTAGGCTCCGAGGGTTCGCCGAATAATACTATATACATCAACAATCTCAACGAAAAAATTAAACTTGAAGGTATTCTTCGTTCTCTCTCTACTTTTATATATGAATGTATATATCTCAATGTGTGTGTGTGGATTTGAAGTTTGAATGATGCCATTTATTGCAGAGCTGAAGAAATCTCTACACGCTGTATTTACACAATTTGGGAAGATAATGGAGATATTAGCCTTCAAATCCCTAAAGCACAAAGGTCAAGCTTGGGTTGTTTTTGAGGACGTTTCTTTCGCTACCAATGCACTTCGCCAGATGCAGGGCTTCCCCTTCTACGATAAGCCCATGGTTTGATTAAAATTCTTCTTATTCTTCTTCTTTTGTTGATATTTTTGCCCCTTCATTACTTTCTGTTTGTAGTTGTTAAGTGTTGTATTTTATTTTATGGACTTGATATGGTAATTAAACATCATGACTAATAACTTTATAGACATTAGTCAAAATTAATTTGTGAGAATCTGGGCTTTCTGGATTTATGCGAATATATCTTTTAATTGCTATAGAGCTCTCACTGCTCTTTTATTGCCTTACATGTGTGAAATAATTACTTAAAGGGATTATTCTTATCCTGTTAGTAATAGTGTCTAACATAAGGTTCTGGCGGCTCTTTATGAGTCAAACAACCACATTAAAGAAAATGTCCATTGCAGTATCTAACGAATGAATCTAAATATTTTAAATAAAATTGTTAGGGAGTTGGAGTATAGGGTTGCAAATTTTCGATCAAGTGATCTTTTCTTTGAAACTGGAGGAATTTGTACCCCCTCCGTCTTGGTATTCAGAATTTTATTTCTGGTTTTTGACTATAAAGCTGCAAAATGTTAAGACTTCAGACACTTCACAAAAACAAATAAGGCACTTGCATGCAATAATGTTCCTTTTGTTGTTGGTAAATTGGTTTTAAATGATATACAAGATGTTTGTTTTCTCGGTATATTATGATTTCTAACTAATGGAAAAGTGTTCCTAATCATAACCTCAAAATCCTTCTACTTTCTTTGTGATCATATTTTTGTTATTGCATTAATCATTATTATATGTATTTAATACAGAGGATACAATATGCAAAGTCAAAATCGGATATCATAGCAAAGGCAGATGGTACTTTTGTGCCACGTGAAAGAAGAAAGAGGCACGAGGATAAAGGTAACATATTCCTTTAATGTGTACAATTTATGTCCAATAATACTTTTTTGAGATGTGAGACAATTATTTTGAACTTTGTTAATAGCTTTGGAATCTTTCGGTATTAAGTATTGTTAGGTACTTCATTTATATAAAGAAAAAAAAATTGTACCATGTTATTGACATATTTTTAGTTGATGAGCTTTGAACTTAGTAAGACAGCATAATAGTTTGATCACATACTTGATTGATGATAGGATTAAAAAGTTGTTAGAAACATCGACTACTTAAAAAATGCAGAATACTGGACAATAATTACCAAATTGCTGAAAAGATATATGATTACCACTTAGTGAGTGTAATAACTCGCCGATTACGCACACTTGTGTATTTTTATAGTAAACTATGACCCCCAAGAAAATTATTGCCTTTGGGGAGTATTGAACTCGTGATCTGTAATTTGAAGAACACTTATTTCTAGGCTCATTACTATTTGATCTAAACCAAAGATTGTATGAATATTCACCCGAAAATCATTTATGTAACTCTTGAGTTTAGAGTTTTTTGAGAACTAATATAAAAGAGGTCGATTTTGATGATGAATGTTACGTAATTTCAACGTGCAAAAGTTTAATTGTGAAATGTGGTGTTATGTTCGCATTAAGTGCATAAGTTGAGTTTCCCTATAACTAATAACAGATCCCTAGGAGATATTTGAAAATTGTAGTTGTCTGAGAACTAGTTTCGTGAATCTGTAAATGAATAATTTGCCTTATAGTCTTCTTTCTTAAGTTATATAGTTCATTGTATCTGGTTAAAGATTTCGGCAACAATTTCTATTTAATGATGTAACTTAGGAAAATGCTATTTTCACAAGCTTTTTTCATAAATAGTTTCACAAGATCCTGTCTCATATGAGTAGGTTGAGTCCCACTTTTAGGGGTGAGGGGTCCTCGTGGAACTATCAAAATTACTAGTTGAAAATACATTCCCTAGTACAATTTAATATGAGTAATGGTTAAAAGGTTTCCACAACCACTATAGGAAATTGAATTTACAACTGTCTAGTTTCTTGTTAGAGAAAGAGTTGAATCATAATGAGTATAAGAAGATTTATTAAAAAAAAAAAATCGTTTTCCAAATATTGATAGAATGACTTAATTGTAGGGGGGAAAAATTTAGGATGTAGCTATGTAAGGTAATTGTGTATGTATGTAGTTTAACTTTCTTTGTTTACAGGGTATTTTTTCACATTTTCTTTATGATATTTAATTTCTCCCTCGTGCTATAGGAAGGAAGCGAAAGGAGCAGCATGATGCTAATCAAGCTGCAATGGGTCTGAATCCTCCTTACCCTGGTGCCTATGGCGCAACACCTCAGGTGAGCAGGTCTTTTAGGACTACCTCTTTTGACTCCTTATGATACTTCGGTTTAGAATTGACTTTTTTGAAGTTGTATAAGAGATGGGATGATTCCTGACCATTTCTATCATTGATCCGATTCTGAATACCATGAGCAAGTATACAAATTTTAAGGAGTTAAATTATCGACTAACATGCTTAGTGTTGAAAATTTACAAAATACAACTCAAAAGCAGGAAGCATATAAAATAAAGCTAACAAAACTGGAATTAGAATACGTAACAAAGTAACTATATGTGCTCAACTAAAATTTCTTACATTTACTTATAGAATTACTTATTATGGCAAAGCACCCTTCAAAATATATGCTCTGGATGTACAAGTATGATTACTATTTTACAAGTATGACGCCTGTTAGCATTCCAGCTTTCAATGTGGTAGTATATACCATCTATGCTTTTGGTTTCGAAATGTATCTCCATGATCATTCCTTTCTTGTTACCTTATACTCCCGTACTATATGAAACAATCTTTTGCCTCTCATCTTTAAAGGAAGCATATTCTTTTAAGTAGTGTATCTCTTAGTATAATATCCTTTAAGAGTTTTATCATCTGGTTCTGTCACATTGAAAATTTTAAGCTATCACAGATACCATACATGGGTGGTGCCAAATCAGTTGTTCCCAATGCTCCAGCTCCACCAAATAGCATATTATTCATTCAGAATCTTCCTCATCAAACAACTCCAATGATGCTTCAAATGCTCTTCTGCCAGTACACTGGATTTAAGGAAGTCAGGATGGTGGAAGCAAAACCAGGGATATCCTTTGTAGAGTATGAGAACGAGATGCAATCAACTGTTGCAATGCAGGGACTCCAAGGATTCAAGATAACACCCGAGAACCCAATGTTGATTACCTATGCAAAGAAGTAGATAGATGAGCATTTGTTTCTGCTGTTTGTAACGGGGAGAAATAAAAGGCTGAGCATTAACATGATTGTTGTCATTCTAATGAGATGTAATATTCATTCTTTGGCCTCTCTTTTTTACTTTGTTGCATAATAGTTTTGTAGAATTACTTGTATAATTGTAGCTCGACTATGCTGGGATTGTTTTCTAGTTAAAAATTGACCATATTTTTTTCTTTACTTTTAAGCTGGCTCATGTAGCCAGATGATCTGCAGAATTATCATAACTGTAACTAAAACCTAAACCTGAAAGTATTATTTAGGCGCCCTCCCCATTACTGTTTAAACCCATGGAAGTCCAACTGGCTTGATAGATCCAGGGCACAGAGGTTAACAGAACATGGGCAATTGATTAAACATCACAAAGTGTTCAAGGATATAGTACAACTATTAGCAGGGCAATCCAGGCCCGAGCGAACATGGCAACTCCTGGCTACCACCTAATGTTTGGTTTATGTGTATGTGCCGGAGCGGAGACGTTAGCTAAGAAATGCAGATATTCAAACATCTAGACTTCTGCTTGAACTAAATTGAGAGGATTCAAATACGAAGCAAGTAACTCTGTTATGCTTTGGGGATTGAATCAAAATATAGGATACAGGTTTCTTACTTATGGTACAGTCGACCAATAGTTAAAATACCACCATTATATTCTGATTGTTAGTCTAGCATTACATTGCTTCGGTGACTAAGATCACAACTTTCACTTGACCTCCATTTATATTCTGATTGTTAGTCTAGCATTACATTGCTTTCGTGACTAAGATCACAACTTTCTCTTGATCTCCTGTGAGCACCTCCTACCCAGGCATGCCAGTGCATTGTGATTTATAGCAGCAAATTGTCCTCACAGTTGCCAAGGATATAGAAAAGTAAGAAATCGAAGCAAAAATACATTGCCAGGGCAGTTATAATGAAATGAGTAAGAAATAGGGGATTGGGGTATATAGTCCAGCTGACTAAGATAAAGCTCCAAGCAAGCTTGTTGAATAATTATGGAGAATCAAGAGTCTTTGGGTGGCATTAAGAGGTGTTTGCTAATTGCTATGACATCTACCGTCATATAAATGATGTGCCAAGTTGGTACAAATATAATTCCCACGTCTATTATACCCTCTCTAACTCGGTTTTGTGTTTCTCTAATTGGTCTTTTAACTCCTTCCTCCATCCTTGGATAAGCCTTTCTTTTTTCTTGATAAGTTCGGTCTTTGTCTTCAACTCTTCTTCCATCATAGCAATATCCTTTAAAGGCCAGTGAAACAAACTTGATCAGTATTTGAAACATCTAAGTTGATAAAAAACAACCACAATTTGATCCATAGGCTACCTTATGGAGAAGTTCTGCCTTGGTTGGCTGATCCTCGCGTTGCAGACCGGTAAAATATAGTTGAAGATTTTTAGCAGCCTCCATAAAGTCTGGCATGTCTCTCCACATCAACTGATTTTTTTTAAAAATTAGAAAGAAGAGGCATTCTGTTAATCAAGTGTGTCAAACGAAATAATGACATCCTAAGTTCACTCTATAGAATAATCACCTATGTTTTTAAAAGAGGGTCTAAAGAAACACTTGCGTTAAAATGATCACTACTTTTTTCTTTTTTTGATTACAAATAAATAGAAAAGCACTAGTTTTTTTATTGTACTCAGGTGCCATTACAACGTTAAAAGAGAAGATATATAAGACAGATCTGTAAACAATGCACCAAGTTTAAATACAGTTACGGTCATTGCGCACAACTTATGCTGCGGATTCCAGCTGTTAACTTTGACTTTTGTTCCAAATTTAACGGTCAACATCTGTTGATAATTTTGACTTAACATTTCAGTGTAAAAAATGTACCAAAATAGCGAAGCAGTTCCCATTTGTACGAGGAGTGAAGGTCATTTTGGTATTTTTACACTGAAACTTGGGTAAAATTGTCAAGTCAAATGTTGACCGTTAACTTTTGGATGGAAACAGACAAAATTATGGGATTGAAAGTGTTACAGGAACTTGGATATTTAAAATAAAATAAAGTGTTCAATTATCAAACTGAATGTGCCTGGTATGGGAAAAGTTCAATACCGGAGGTATATTTAACCAACATAAGTTCCAATAAATAATTGATTTCCAAAATGTGCTTATTCACTGCCCCTTAAAAGGACAAGTCTTGCACTCTTTCAGAGATAGATATAGCCTTCACTAGTTCAGGTGGGCATAAGCAAATTCAGATCACAAATTACCCATGCAACAAATCACTAATTGTCTATCTGCCCTAAAAAGTGGTGAGGCCTGTGAAGAAATTAGGGATCAGCATCATGTGCAAATTTGAGGGATGTTTGTGCCTTAATTAAGAAAAATAATCAAAACCAACCCTCATACCAGAAGTTTCGCACTGATTGGTGAGCAAATCTAGAGAATACAGGTTTTGTATACAAAATGTATACAAGAAAAGGACAGAGACAGAGATGCTCACTCTGATGCGAAGGGTGGGGAGAACGGTCAATTGCTTGGAGCTCTCTTGCGGGCAAGCATGGAAGCAAAGCAGCCTCCAGTGCCATCACACAGGCAATCATATCCTCCCTTGGGGAAGGAAGCTGCAGCTGTGAATCAACAGTAGGCTGTTGATCCAATACCTGTCTCTCAGCCATATTTGTGGCTCGCTATTAACTAGCAAATGTGGAGGCACAGTGCAACTGCTCTCTCAGCGGAGATCGCCCAAACTCCAAATTCTGCAAGTAAAAAGGACCAATATGAATTACAGATGATCACTAAATTTGGGATGCATTATGATTGTGAACTACAGGAATCTCCAGATACATTATCGAAACAGAGGGGGGGGGGGGAATCGTCTGGATAAGTTTGGTACACAAAATATTTTTACCAGAAATTATTCATTCTTTTTTAGCTTGAAGAAGCAAGAACAATTCTAACATGGGCAGCTACTTGGTCACAAAGGAGAGAATGTTAGGTTGTTATCGAAGAATTGTAAACTAGAAATTTCCCCCCTTAAAGTTTTGAACATTTGAACATCAATATCGAATTATGCCCTCTTAATGAGATGTTCTAACAAAATCAATAGAAAATCATGATAATCAAATCGGTTTTTAACTAAAACATCTCAAAATGTATATGCTGAAATATATATATATATATGGGACCGATCCATAGCAAACGTTGTAAAAAAGAGTATAGCCTTGCAACATATCGCGACCCTCCATCCGAAAATCTAAGGGTTTAATAGAGTTCCCGTCCACAGTTTAGTTTTTAGTATTCCGCAGTTTAATACTGCGGACGGGACAAATGTCCAAAATACCCTCCTTATAAAAATCTCTTGTCCGCAATATTAAACTGCGTACGCTAAGTATTTTTCGTTTCTTCTTCTGGGTACCCACCCTTTTGAAAGTATTGCAAAGGGCAATCCCAATATCATTGTCACCATCGTCACTCTCCAAAATTTCTGCGTCCCTCCCTTTTTGTTGGTTCTGATACAAATCAATTAAAAACTCCATAATTGCTCATACAAACAAACAATTACTGCCCTAAATTAAATTTACTTGTACTAAATTCAAAATACAAATTAACACATATGAGATCAATATTAACACTATCCGCAAAACAAAAAATTGAAAACTGATAAAATTAAGGAAATAAAAACTTAGAGAAATATTCTTCCTCGATACGGAGCGGAGTTGAGGATTAGGATTTTTCCAGACTCTCATCAAACACAATTTCTAAGAGGGTTTTAATGCTTTATGTTCCGAGAGCCTGAAGACGTAATATATATATATATATATATATATATATATATATATATATATATTATTGGCCAAGTAGAGGTAAGAGAAAGAAACGTCTTTATAGTGTTGTGCCTTGACGCCGAGTATGCAGAGAGGAGAACGAGGATGAGCCACACAAAAAGCAGGCGATGTTAGCGGTGCGGAGACTCGTTGAGTCCGATCACGTCGAAATAGGATTCGTAAGGAAGATTTAAGGCGGAGGTGGATAGTCCGCGAGGATGTCGGCGAGGACGTTGCTGTAATCGGCAAGAAGAGAGAGGTAATTCATCACGACAATGGTTACCTTTTCTGTGCAGCCACCTTAATTGTTGCTTCGACTGTCTCCGTGGCACTCCTAGTTGGGCTCCGAGCAAGAGCCTCGGGCGAATCCCGGGCCCAATCACACACAATGCCAAGCCAAGCCATGTCCCGGGCCTGCAACAAAACTCGTTACCCGACTCTCTGTGTCAACACTCCTCGACTTCCCCGGCTCCAAATCCGCCTCTGTCGCTGACCTCGTCCACATTTCCGTCAACATGACGCTCCAGCACTTCGGCCGCTCCCTCGACGTGTCCTCCGAAATCAGCAACCTCCAGATGGACACGCTGGTTTACCAGGTCCTCGACATGAGCGACACGATGAGATCCGAGACTCGAGCGATGCCGTTCATTCTCTCCTTCAATAATCTCACCTACAACGTGAAAATCCCCCGAAAAATGAAGTTCCCGACTTTGTTCGGTAACCGGACCGGCCTCGGAGCTCCGGCGACCACGGCGGAGCCAGTTGTAGCTGAGAGCCTATTCTCAAATACAAAAACTCTGCTTAACGACATCTCCAGCGAGGTGCGAGACGGAAGGCAGAACATGAAGCGAAGTAGGCGAAATATAGTTCAAACTCCAAGTCCAACACATGGATTGTCACTAAAAGAAGTAATTAGCGCCAGCATTTCCCGTGGAAAGTTAGTCTCCGGCGCCACTAACGATGTAAATCCAGCATCAATGGTGCCGACATTCGCTAATCCAGTATAGACTGAAATGGCAGTTCTATCGAAGAGATGTGTTCGGGTTCGAGCGACGATAACGAATGTCTTCGAGCTCAAGCAATGATAAGAATGTCTTTGGGTTCGGGAATTTTTGGGAGTTCGGCTTCGAAGCAGATGGCTTCGGCCTTCGGGAGTTCAACGGAAGACACTTCGGAACGAATATGTAATATGTAATAAATCTGATCCCCATATTGAAGGTGTCTCCGCCACTACCCACGGCGTCAATCTTGGCTATCCGACCACCACCTTCTGTCGCCCGACATACCTGTCTTCGTTCAGCCGCATGTCTATCTCACTTGCTCTGTCTTTTTAATCGATTAATTCGTTCAGCTCTTTATCTGTTCACTATTTTGTTTTTTGCAAGTTTCTAATTATCACTCATATAGATACTCTACCTTGGCTTCTTGCCTTCTTCAATCAATTTTTTATGTGAGTATTGCCCTCGGAATTTCGATCTTTAGTGAAACTTACAAATTGATTTTTGGATTTTAATGTGCTTTTGTTCATAAAGCTCTGTATATTTGACTGACATACAATCAAGGATATGTGGTAGTGGGAGATGAGGACTTGCCAAAGGATGCGAAGATTGTTAAAACACTGCTAAAATCAAAGGGACTGAGAGAGGCTTGTGGCTGTGAGAGCACAAAAAGAAAATCAGCTGGAACCCGAACACATCTATATTTCAATAGTCGACGCAACTATGAGAAAATGGAATTTGGCCAAAAATACTTAGAGTCCGCTCATTGTTACAAGGAGAGTATTTTGGATATTTATCCAGTCCGCGGTATTAAATTAAGGAATACTAAAAAGTAAACTGCTAACGGGATAATCCCATACATATGTGAAAACACATGTCATAAAATTGTTGATTTTATTCGATCAGAGAACACAGAATACATACATAAACATATACATTTATATGTGTATATGATTGAAGATGGCGACTCGACGAACGAGTGCAAGAGAATTCGGAAATAGCTAGGGTAGACTCTAACCTATAAAGGAGAAGATCCGGCGGGAAGGTTACCGGAGAATAGCGAGGGGAGAACAAGTCGACGGAGTGCAGGCAGGCGTCGGGATATGAATCAACTCAGCTACACAGAGTTTTCTCTTTTGGACATCAGACAGAGAGAGAGAAAGGGGTTAAAGATCCCCATCCCCGTCTGAATTGGAGTTGGAGATGTCCCAGAAATTGATAATAATAATAATAGTAATAAAATTGCATGATAAATAGTAATACTACTGTCCTTGACTCCTTAGTCCTTCCTACAAAAAGAAGTGATTATTTAATTTAGACTGTTACGTGAATTTAATTTAATTTTTAAAATAATAAATTTATTATGACACCAAAAATAAAATACTTTCCAATTTTGAAAGCACTCCGCGTTTGTTTTTTTTGGTAATACTCTCAAAGTTATTTTAACTATAATGAGATTTAACTATGGGAATATTATTAATGGAGTAATAAACTGCATAATTTCATTTCTCAAATTTTAAACTAGCAATAGTTTTCCGAGAGAGAATCTCTAACCAATCACTCGTATCGAAATTCGAAATAAATACCTTGCTCTCATAATTACTACAATTAATTTCGTGACTGCTATTTTATGGAGGGATTTGGGACTAGTTTCAATCGAAATCACAAACACCCAGATATGAAACTTGATTATCAGCTCTTGTGAACTACTAGTACATACTTACTCCCAATATTAAGTCCTTTTACAATTGTACACAAGTATTAAAAACATAATTATATAACATTAAATATAATATTAATTATTTATATTATTTGATTAAAGAAAGTGTTATTGATTGGACACAGAACTAAAGTTATATTTAATACTTGAAGTAATATTAAACATTAATAAATTAATGCTTACTTCAAATTCTCAAACGATTTATATTAAAAAGACTCTTTAAAACCACTTATATTAAGGGAAGGAGAGAGTACATGTATAGATATAGATACATGTATACATAGATTGATAGATACAAATACACAAGTGAGGAGGGAATCACTAGTATCTCCGTCCCTTGAAGTTGAAATTAACATGGACAACATAACGCATCCTTATCTGATCCACATTGTAGACTATGTATTCATTGTACAACAACCTAGCCTGCAAGCAAAGCAAGAAGCATTTCAATGTTTTATTTAGTGATCTCAATTAAATTATTATGATATATATATATATATATATATATATATATATATATATATATATATATACACACACAATCTCAACAAGTAGTAAGTAAATGTGCATGACACTACACTACTAGATAGAGTAGACCTTGACGACTGAAGATTGTTCTTTTGGCTTTCCTAAGGGAACAACAACACCATCTTCAAGTGTCTCGACCTCGGAAACATCTGGGGCAGTTGCACCAACTCCTTTTGTGCTGAAATGTCAGGTATAACAAACAATATTACTATCCTCCACCGAATCAATCCCTATATGCTAACTATTTTAGCCCCGTATGACTTTAAATTAGATTTGGTCTTCTAGCCTAAAAAACAAGGATTCAAACATGAAACTAAAAGGTACCATGAGCTTCACTTTTTCTAGGTAGGTCCTGGTTATGTTGGATTAGAGTTTCGAGTGGATGACCATACTCTCCAATACATTATATTGCTAAATAAATCTTTGGATTGAAGAAGGGAAAGGAGATTGAGAAGTCAATAGAAAACGAAACCTTAGCTTTCCATCCGGCAACTTGTCTGCATCATATTTTCCAATCAGCAGCTCGGCCATCTCACCCAATGCAACCTAAAACATAGATGACATGGCAATTTAGTAGAAGACATCTCAAGACAATAAATTAATAGGAAGAAAACTAGTTCAACAAAACAAAAAAACCTGAAAAATCGAGAAAATATTGTTTGTGACAGTGGTATCACGTCATCAAATCACAGACTCAACATAATGAATTGAAAGAAATGTGTGGATCCCCACTTGATCAATGATGATAGGAGAGCTAAAGAAATGAAACATTTCTCTCTCATTCATTACGCGAGTGTGTGATACTTAAAGACGTGATACACTGTCACATTCAATATCTTCCGCTGTGACTTCACAAGTTAGAAAAAACACACTAACTTGATCATAAAAGAAAGTGAAACATTTTGTCTTTCACAAAGTATCTCCAATTCTCTCTTTTTCCTCGCATAAAATCATGAAAAGGAAGGATCTTTTCTAACAAGTGAATAATAAATGAATAAGTGATGGCACATGACATTTCCTGAAATTCAATTTAAGCTCTCCGAATTTATTAAAGTAACACGGAGGATTTTTAACATAGAATTTACAAAATCAACTAAGGACAACCTCACATAAAAGCAGCACACCCTCTGTAGCCGTAGGTGTTGAGCAGCAATAGTTTGCACTTTTTGAGAACATGTCGGCAAAATAAACACCTTTTCCAAACATATAACCTGTTACAGGTGCTTCAGGAGGAGCGATGCGCAAACCTGGTGGTTTTTTATGGTACAAATTGCAGTGAGAACATTTGCATATTCATTAACAGAAATAATAATATGAACTGGAAGAAAGGATAACCTTGTTTTAGAATTCCAGTCCAGTTTGTGAGTCGAGAACCATGCCACAATAGCATTCTATTTTTCGTATTGGAGAACTGCTCAAAAGAATAAAAGAAGTTATGCCGGACTAAAAATGATTACAAATAACAACAATCTGAAAGCAACAAGATACAACTTCAGTACAAAGCAAAAGATACCACATAAAAAAAGGAAACTGTTCTATTTACCTTCTTGAATCGCTCAAGTTCACCCTCCCTTGACACACGTAATATCTGGACAATATCCACAGTATAGTTCGAATGTGTCTTTGCATGAGTGTTCTTCATATACTTAACAACCTGAACACGAAAAAAGAATCTACATATAAATATACCAAGGTTGGTATCATCCAATTGGATGCAAAATAATGAACAGCAGAACTTCTACTTCATAATGACTTTTAGGTCATCAAGGAAGGAAGAGCAAAGCAATTGCTAACTTTACGTTTTAAAGTTGCAAGGATTAAGTGATTAACGAGTGAAAAAGTGTTTCTCATACCATATTAAACTCCTTGGAATTGACTTCAAGTGGCATCAAATCACAATTGATGCGTTGATAACAAGAATACAATGGATCTTCCTATTACAACAGCAAAAGTAAAAATTAAAAACCAAAGTTACAAGTCATTCAACAGAGAAGCTAGTATCCAAAAACTGCCAAAGCGAACACAAATTCCACCCGAATGAGATTTAAAAATGAATACGTACGTTGTATTGACAGTTCCAAAGACAAGAAAATCAGTAAAGCCCAACTTAGTTCAATGAATATCTATTTGTACCATGTAAAAGGAGGACAAAGTAACCTGGTCTCAAGAAATGAGGCATTTAGGATTCATAAAATAATAAAAACTGAACTTCAAGTGTGGATTATTGAAGTCTAAATGTAAAACCCAATTTCCACCTCACTAAGGGTGTAAACGAGTCGAACCGAAGTGAACATAGAGCTGCCCGAATTCGACTCGAAACATTAAATTCATACTCTCGTATTTGAAAAATTCTACTCAAATTTGACCCGACTCTAATATTTATTACTCAAATTTGATCCGACTAGGATCAAATTATATTCAAACTACTCGCGAGTTTCAAATTCAAGCTCGAATTCGAGTCTCCACATAATAACTAACTTTATAATAAATATAATTATAAATTGAATTTGTTGTTTTACTTAGAAATGAGAAAATATATTTACTATTACACTTTACAAATATAAAATCACAATTTAAATTAAAAACAAAATAAAAATAATTAATTATCCTAATTTGATTTAATTTTGTATATATTATAAGAGAATGTATCGAGTATGTGATCGAATTTGTATTAATCAAGTATGTATCGAATCACAATCGAGAATTCGAGTAGTTTGAATCTTAAATGAGTGTATAATCTTGGTCACATTCTACTCATATTTTTATTCGAACTATTTTTTATACTCAGATTAGGATCATATTATTAACGAATCCGAGTCTCGCTCGTATTTTTTTGAGTCAAGCCTGAACTGTTTGGTTCATTTACAGCTTTACGGCTCACAACATCATCTTGGTTATAATTATTGCATGAAACTTAAAAGAAATGTCCTAAACAACAAGGGGAAAGTCAAGAATTTGACACACAAAATCAAACAAGTGGTAGAAGACCAAAGGATCAATACCTGCATTCCTGCAACATCCTCCAACAATTTTGTTGCTACCTCAATTTCTCCAAGGGCTTCAACCTTAAATCACATCAAAACTAATCACTGTCAATGATTCAATAAAAGTGACTAAATGCATACACACACAAAATCTCATGGCAACCCAATGCTCGACAAAGAAAATAGGGAAATACCATTTCCAATTTGTATTTTAACTTTTGAGGACTGTCAATGACAAATTCACCTATCAACATAAAATTTTCAATGTTGATTACACATCATTTACAAAGGAAATAAAGAAAAGTACGTAGCAAGTTGCTATATTCCAAGAACTATCTTAATATGATCACCTATAAACACAAGAAGAAATTATATAAGAGGGACCAGGAGAGAGAGAAAGAGAGAACTCACTCATCTTTCTAAACCCAAAATCATGAGGAATAATTGTATAAAATTCTCTGCAAACAAAAGTCATGAGATATTGTCACATATTGGTCATAGGTTGTGAAAATATTCCATAGCAGCAACTACTTGAAACTGCAACATAAGTATGATTATGGAAGAAAAGTAGAACATATATATTTTGATATACTGTGAGAACCTTGTAGTTAATAATGTGAAAAGTAACTCTAAAAATTAGAGAGAGCAGATTTCCAAATTCTCACCCACTTAGCTGCTCAAGCTTTTTCCTATCTGATTGGCCAATCACATCAGCAATCCTCTTCAACACTTCGAAGCCCTATACATGTTCAAATCAAATAACAAGAATGCTTTAAATGAAGGAGTTGATAAACAAATAACACAAAACCATCATATTATCTTTAAAGCCAAACACCTAAAGATTCAATTAGAGAGAGAAAGAAAGAAAATTTACACAAAAAACTTGCAAATCAACTGCCGTCAGTGGACTCTACTTCCAGAGAAAGAACTCAGCAGCTAAGGATATAATAAATTTACACAAAAAGCTTGCAAATCAACTGCTGTTAGTGGACTCTACTTCCACTCACTTATATAATCATGTCGTCTCTGAAGCCAGAGTAAAAGCTGAAATCAGTACATAACCCTAGTTACATTGATCAGTCATGTCATTGGCAATAACCTAAAGTAGATGCTCAAAATGACACCCCACTCCCAAGAAGACTTGATATATACATTGGGCCCCATTCACAAATAGTTTGAGCTCTTGGAGCAACCGGTGGTCTAGCATTACAAGAGAGCTTTCTATGTGGGATGTATTAAGTTAAAAGTTCACCAAAATCCAATCATCCCGCACACTCTGTTATGTCTGTCTAGTTTCTTTTCTTTGAGTTTCTCTTTCCAAGTGCAAGAATGGGATTGAATGTATGAGGAGGTGCAAAAAGTTTAATCTTTGTTGTGTCCTTCTACCACGACTTAAGCTTTTGGAACAATAAGTAGTCATGATAAGCATCACTTGATTTTGAGCTTGGCCCAAGTTTTTTGTACCTTGATATATTTCAAGTATTGCTTGTAACTAACTTCTGATTTGATTAAAATATAAAAATAATACCCTTTATATTTCGGTTTCACTTTCACATAATAAAAAAATTAGAAATGATATTAGTGAATGTTAAGAAAACACGAGCAGAACAGAAAGACCAACCTTTAAAATTGTTGACTTGCTTAGCTTACCAAGTGGCAGCTTTTCAGCATTATATCCTACAATATAATATACAAAACATATTGACAGCAATATGATTGAAACAAAAATATATCATACTTGCGTCCTAGTATCATGATTATAAGTAATAGTGTAATAAACAAACCTATTTCCATCATTTGTTGCTTCATCATGCTAACATTGCAAATAAGATCGATAAACTTTGCTACACGGGCTTCCAGCTTTGTTTCTCGAGGTTGAATTTCGATTGTAGAGTTAGAGTTCGCTTGGACCTGATAATGGTTATTAGGACTTCAGAAGTAGTGGACAATATGACATTCGAAGTTCAAAATGTTAATGTGGAAGATCGTCAGTCCAACAAAGGTTAGACACTCAAATTTTTGGCACATGGGACAACCAACTTCGTTAAGGCATGGAACTTGAAATGTTACCCTTGTAACATCAGTGTCCCCTTTTATATTTTTTCTCATAAATTTTATTTTGGATGTCATTTTCTCGAAAACAGCAAAAATGCAGGTACGTCAAGCATAAAGTTACTACAAGTAAGTATTAGTGTAAGAGGAGAAACAAACTCACCTCTAACTTTTTCTCTGTTACGGTGTAATCCATTTCCAACCATGCATAGCACTTTGGATGACAAACAAACTCTTTCCGGTTGGACCACTGATTCTTAGTCTTGGCATAGAATTTTTGTTCAAACTCCTGGATGGCACTCTCTGGTGATTTGTAGGGGCCATTTAACTTATCTTGACCCTTTACACCAACTCTTCCCCATCTACTGTAAACCATTAATTTGCCACCATCATCAGATTCTGCAATAGGATATGGAAGATAGAAACTAAGAGTAAAAAAAATAAAAAATACTAGTGGAATCTGATAGACACGAGCATGTATGTTCATGACTGTTTTGTAACAAAGCAAATAAAGACTTGTGTATGGGATTCCAATTAGCAACGTGGAAATGACCAATGCTCCATGCTCTTAAAGTAGAGTGAAAATGCCAAATATATGTTTCACTTAGCATGTTCTACTAATTCATTGCCTTGAGGCACATATATTTTCTTTTTAATTTTTCCATTACTTCTCATTAATGAATATATATATATATCCTCAAAGAGAAATAGAAGTTGTTATTTCTAAGGGAATAGAGAAGTAACCTAGAACTTGAATAACATAGAACTTGTTATTGTTATCCCCAACATTTGTCTGGTTCAACATGGCATCATAAATTTCATCCACCTACATACACAGAAACAAAAATAGACTAAGAAAATAGCATGCCTCGCAATCTTCATATCAATCGACAAAGCAAAGACAAAAATCCCCATACTCGTTGCAGTACATGGTACTGAGACTTAATCTCATCCGGAAGCCATTGATCCAATAATGCTGCACCTTTTTTGATAGCTGTTACCAGCTTCTCCTCCTTGCTTTTATTCACATCTTTTTCTTCGTTCCCTAACATCCACCAAAACCATTAGTAATCCGGAAAAGCAAAGGAAAACATACCATTTGTGGTAACAGGCATTAGAACTAATACAAATCAACAGTCGATGACAAATAATTCAGGTAATACATAATAGTAATATGCATTCATATATTAAAAAGTGAGTTGAAGCTTAATTAACTATTACCATCTATAACAATGTCTTTAGACTTGCTCACAAGCCGATCAATAAGCTCCTTCTTGGACCCGCTTGTAGAAATCCCTAAAAGAGTGGCTTCTTGGCGTAATTGTTTAACAGTCGTGATTCTGAACTTGTCAGTATTCGAATCCCTAATTTCAGAATCATCTCCCCTCAATCTTTTCTTGCTAGTTTTTGAATCTTTGCTCATTTCTAGCTGATTTAAGTCTTTGGACCTGCAATATTTTATTAAGACAAGAAGATAGAGAATAATTAAAGAAAATACCAATATATATATGAAGTACTCCATTAAGTAGCAGTAGTTGTATAGCTTCCGGTACAAGCATTGACAAGTTCCAAGTGCCATTATAAAGGTTTGAAAATGTAGCATAAATTAAATTCATATCCAACTTTTAATAAACTTCCGCTGAAAGACTACTCCATGTCCCACGCGCGTATTACTCCATCCCCTCCATTTAAAAATAAAATACTACTAGTAATATTTTTTCCCACTAATAATATTTAAGTAATTTTATTATGATTTTCATGTCTTGTTTTATTCAAAAAAATACTAAAACCTTGGAGCCTTGGAATATAAATCTTTTTTGAAAAATTAATTATTGTCGTTATAATTTCGAAGTATTGGTGAAAAGAAGTAACCAAAGTTTTTAAGATTTAAGGAGGGTAAAGTGGTAATTTAAATTTAATTAGAATTTTTTTTTCAACTCATAAAAAATGTATTAATAGAGTTATAAATTTGAACAAAATTCTTCAACTTAGTTTAATTAAAACGAGTTGAGCTCAATTTATACTATTTTTTATTCGAATTCATCCCATTTAAACTCGATCTAAACTAATTTTAACTCGATAATTTAGCATTTAGTTAATTAAAATATTTATTTTTACATAATGTTTAAAAAAATAATTAATTTAATTTAGTTTAACTCTCGGCTCAACTTATTTATTAATTAGTCAAATTCGAACAAAATATTGAGACTCGTTTGAAAGGACTCGCCTGATTCGTTTAAATGTTTTAATTTATAGTTTTTTTTTCTTCTTTCATTTTTTAAGGTTTGTATCAGTTCTTTTCTTTTTGTCACAAACATAGTGGAACAAAACCTAACGCAGTCTCCAAACACAACCCTACGAGGCTGCCGCTTGATTCAGTCTCTTTCCTTCTCTCTCTGTTCCTTCACAGAGATGGCGGACAAGAAGAGAAAAAGGAGAGACGAAATCACACATAAGAAAGAGAGAGGCAATCAGATGAGGAAAAATAAGCATACAAACTCGAAGAAAGGAGGTCGAGGAGAGAAAACGAAGAGGACTGGTCCCCATTTGCCTAACGCTTTACGGAGAGAGGTCGAGCTCCTAAACCCTAACCATAATCCTTCCCTCAGTGACGAAGAAATTGATTCCGATGATGCTAACGATCTATATGAATACGAGGAAGCTATTCCCGAGGAAGAATCCCGTAAGAATCGCCGTTATGACCCTGTTGATAATTTCGAGTACCAACTTCCCGACGAATTTAAGGTTAGTTCATTTGTACAATTCTAATGTTAGTTCATTTTTAAGTATCGACCATTTCTCCCATCCCTTGGGGTTTAGATGTGCTATATTTGTAGGATGAGAATGTTGAATCTGATGATGAAGACGAGGACGATGATTTTGGTGGTACTAACAGAGACCTAGGAGATAGTATTGAAGAGGAAGACGATGGCAGGCATGCAAGGATGTTGCAAGAAATCACTGGATTGCCCGGTGATGCTTTTGAAGGTAACATTGAGCCTCAAATTACTTACCTTAAAAATGCCAAAAAACATTCTTTAAATTACCATGCTTTTTAAAGTTTAGGATGCATGACATGCTAATAGAAGGAATGTTGCTCCAGTAGCTTGTGCTTGGATTTTTGATTGTCTTTTCAGTTCCATATAGTTTTGGGCATTCTGTTTAAATAATTCTGTAAAAAGTAAGTGACATACTTATTGACTAAAAGTCTGACATACTTATTAGAAAATTTCCCAATAGTCTGTAAATGATATATGACCATCACCTTTTATATCAATCACTATTAGGACTAGCCTGATGTTTTTATTATTTGCCAGGCAAAAAGAGGAAAAAGAATATAGTCGTATCTGAGGCTTATCCAGAGAATGAGTATAATCCTAGTCGTGATGTACTGGATGGTGATGGTTCCATTAGTATTCATGACCTTCTGGACCCACTTCACGGAAAGTCTGGTTTCACCAAACTTAAAAGGAACATGCAACGAATGGAGAGAAAGTCTATGTCCATTCATGTACCCCTTCCAAAACCAGATAGAGAGAAATTGGAAAGAAAGGCAGCTTATGAGCAATCAAAGAAGGACATCACTAAGTGGGAACCGTTGGTCAAGAGGAACAGAGAGGCACCTACGATCTACTTTGACGAAGATACAGACCTGGGTTTTTCCACAGTTGGGGCAATAGCTTCGGAATTTGAACCTAGAACTGCTTTTGAGAAACAAATGGCTGCATTGGTTAATAATAATGAAGTTGCAGAAGCTCACAAAAAAGATGGTGCCAGGCTCCTTGAACTGAACAAGGTAGAAGGGTTGTAAAATTCAACACCATAGATTTAATTCTGCTGTTTCTATCATACATGGTTATAATATTGCACTGTCAATGCAGTTTACTATAAAAACATTTATACAGTGGAAAATGAATATAGTAATTACCTCAAGGTTGCCTGTTGTAATCCCCATACTTGGGGTGAAAATTATCAATGAAAAAAAAACACAAATTAATATGATGGCTTAATAAAAAATTTCTTTTGGGGTTCGTAAATTATGTTTGTCAGATATCGGTGGAAGATGTGAAGGATCGCCAGGACCGTCTTGCCAAAATGCGTAATCTTCTTTTTCGTCATGAAATGAAGGCGAAACGCGTTAAAAAGATAAAGTCCAAAACATACCATCGCTTGTTGAAGAAAGACAGATTGAAAGCAGCAGCGTCTGAAATTGAAATGGACCCTGAAGCTGTTAAAGAACTTGCGATGAAGCAAGAGTTCAAAAGGCTTCAGGTGATTATCTCTAGTCATATTGTTTACATAAAGAGTAAGTTTGTAAAAGTTTCTTGATTGTAAAAAACAAGTTCTGTTTTAATCTGTTAACATGTCCTTTGTCATAGGAACGCTTGACACTGAAGCACAAGAACAATAACAAATGGGCGAGACGCATTTTAGAGCGTGGTTTGAGTGCCCAAGATGATGGAACTCGAGCTGCTATCAATGAACAGCTCCATCAACATGCTCTTTTGACTAGAAAAATGAACTCAATGAGGGATGGTAGTAGCAGTGATGACAGCAGTGATGATGACGACGCTGATGACATTTCAGTTGGTTCAGATCAAGAGGGTGCATTGAAATTGTTAGAGAGAGCGAAAGAGAAGACACTTGAAGTACTAGAAGATGATGAAATGCCTAAATCAGGAGTGCTTTCTTTACCTTTCATGGTAATCTTTGCTATGTTCCCTCGTGTGAACGCTTATATTCCTGGTTTAGTAGTTATTTATCAATTTTTCTTCTGCTGATTGCATTGACATAGGTCCGCAGGTTGAAAAGGAGGAAAGATGCAGCTGATGAAGAAGCTAAGGTTACCCTTCAAGAATATGAATCGTCACTGAATCAATTGGAGGATAAGAGCAACACAGAAAGTCTAAAAACGAGTACTTCCAGTGGCAGGAGGGTATTTGGTGCTCCAAAACAGCAGGTTCAAGAATCAAGTAAAAAGATTAGATCAGATAATTATTATGGTAATACTGATAGTGAAGATGACTTTGAGACCAAAGAAGATGTTGATGTTGGAAGTGCCAGAAGAAACTATATGCATAAAGATATTAATGTTGATCCTAATGTGCTTCGCGAGGAGTCTGAGATTAGTCATGATAATGTGTTCAAGGTGAGGGAATTTCTTTTTTCCTTTCAACAGTTCTTTTTCAGAATGTATCTTGTTTTTAATATGTCAGAGTAACAACAATTTCATCTTTGTGGTGGGTAGAGTTTTGATGAAATTGTTAAGGACCCGGGTCCCAAGACAACATATGAAGTTGCTCTATTTGCGTCTGACTCATGGAAAAAGGTTAGATTTGACTTCAATTATTTCACTTCCGTTCATTGAATGGAATAATTTTTTCCCCTTCCATTCTTACCCTTTTTAAAATCTGAATGATGAACAGAAAAAAAATCTACCACAATTTACCGAGCAGATGAAAAATAAAAATGAAATGGTTGCAAATGGCAAAAACTCTTCACAGCTTATGGAGCCTGCTTTTTATGATGATGAGATAGAGGTACAGCCATTTGGAATATATAAGATGCACCACCATTTTTATTCAATGGTCTCTTATTATTCTTATTTGTGTTCTATTTCTGTATGTTGTGTTTTTACAGGAACTAGAAAATAATAGTGATACAGATGGTGAGGTTGGTATGGTGGATGGGATTTTAACTTCTATAAACAAGTCAACCTATGAACTCCCATCTCAAGCTGATCTTATAAGGCGTGCTTTTGCGGGTGATGACGTGGAGGAAGAGTTTGAGAAGGATAAAGAGGAGATGTTAAATGAGGAAAATCCAGAACCAGAAAAGCCTGTTCTACTCCCTGGCTGGGGGCAGTGGACTCATGTACAAAAAAAGAGAGGCTTACCTTCTTGGATGCTGGAAGAGCATGAGAATGCTAAAAAGAAGAGGGAAGAAACTCTTAAGAAGAGGAAGGATGCACATCTTAAGAATGTGATCATATCTGAGAAGGTGGATAAAAAGGTCAGTCATTTTGGTTATAGGGTTTATTAGGTGCATTACGCTACAATTTAGATGATAGAAACTGAAGTAATCAGGAACAGACGCATTGTACATGTACACAATTCATTAACTCTGTTGGTTACCTAATATGTGGTGTTTGTAATGGTATATGGCAGGCTGAGAAGCTGCACACAAAGACATTGCCTTATCCGTACACATCAAAGGAAGTTTTTGAGCAGAGCATCCGGATGCCTATTGGTCCTGAATTCAACCCTGCAACTGCAATTGGAGCTCTTAATCGCCCAGAAGTGTGTTCCACATTAGACTTTTGCCTCCCTTTGTTATATATTCGTTGTGAATGTTTTGGTTTTCATCCTCACTATGACACAAGGATTAGTGCAATATGGTTGCAAGGCTACTCTGACTTTGTTTGTGATTCATACAGGTGGTGAAGAAATCTGGTGTGATCATAAAACCAATCAAATATGAAGATGTGGATCTCCATGGGAGAGCAGAGGAGCATAAGCGGGGTGGGAAGAAGCAGAAGAGTGGGAATAGACGGAAGAACAAGAATTGAGGCAGAATGTCAAAAAGATTGATACAAAGTGATAAAAGCGGACTGCATAAGCAGAACAAAAGGAGTCTAGGCAAAGCAGTGAAAAAAGATTACTGTTTTTATCCATTTAGAATTTATATGGGTCCTGTTTTTCCCTTTTAGTCAATTATGTATAATATATATATTTCCTTGGCAGTTCTATGAATGCCAAAGGAGAACTCTATATATATTTTTTCATTTTTTGTTCTTTGTCGTTATGTTCTTTTATAGGAGAATTTGTCAAATTGAGAAAAGTGTATTTGTTAATTAGGAGATAAGGTATCAAGAAGAGGCTCTTTGTTAGGTTTGCTGTTAGAAAAAGGAGATACTGAATTCAGCTTATGGCATTTATTTATACGATACAATTTTGTTAGTTAGGACACTGGCCAGCATTTTACCAAATCCTACAGGAACATTTCCTCTTTTTATTTATTTGTATCAAAACAACAAAGGTGTTAATTAGTAGTATTTCATAGTTAATTTGTATTTGTTAGTAGTAGTTCATAGTTATTTTATAATTGTTATATTTAATTGTATTAAAATTAATAATTTTATATTAATTTTAAATTTTAGGATTTCATAGATTGATTTTAAAAAGTAAAAATTTATCTTTAATTTTGAATTTAATTTTAGAACAGAGGGAGTAATATAATGTATGTTAAACTGTCTGTCAGTATTAAGATTCTTTTTCTGTATATAAATGAGATTACGTCTTTGATTATTATTTTATGTTTTGTTATTATTGTGAC
Source organism: Panax ginseng (assembly GCA_020205605.1). Lineage (NCBI taxonomy): Eukaryota > Viridiplantae > Streptophyta > Magnoliopsida > Apiales > Araliaceae > Panax > Panax ginseng. Next base: position 6,102,917 of record CM035136.1, on the reverse strand, counting down.
AAAATCATTGTACATGGTGGAAAAAGTTTAACCTGCGAATGTTGTGATAACAGGAATTTGCTGTTGAATTACTCTGAAATTTAGTGTCTGGTTAGGTCTCATATGTCAATATAAGTCTTATCAAAAAGGCTAAATTGTACAAAATTGTAATATAGACATTAATATTTTAATTTTTACAATGTCATAATTATTTTTTGTAAAAGTGTCTCCTCAAACCAATTTTTGTAGTTTATATTTTGTGATTAAAGAACGTCTACTAAAGATAGTAGTCATAATTTTATTTTATTTTGACTAAAGAACGACTATTAAGTATTAAAGATAAATACTCATTCTGTCACATGATAAAAGTTTTTATTATTATTTCAGAGTATCTATTTATCTTAAATAATTTATTTTTTTATAATAATTTATCTATAATATCTTTATTATTAATTGTTATATTTTTATTTTCTATAATATTTATGTCGCATCACTAATAATATCTGTAAAACTATATAATTAAATAAAAATTTAAATATGTAATTAAATGCGCAGAAAACTATGAATTTAAATATGCACAAAAAATCAATCAGAATTTTTATCTTAAAATAGAGGAAGAACAAAATAAAAAAATTTTATATGAATATGATAATTGAATACGAGTTTTTTATAATTTTATTTATTTATATTTTGACCCTCATAAAAATCACATTAATTTACTGTTTGTTGGGGGAAAATTGAGGGCTCCCGCCACTCTCACTTGCAGAAAACTGAAAACCTAAACGGCAAAATATTTCCTCAATAAAATTAGGATTTGCATTTTCAAATTTCGAAGTCCAAATTTACAGATCGAACTTCAATCACACACACTAATGTGTGTATGTGTGTGAATTGGTTGCTAGCACAATCATGCTTCACGAACTCCTAATCTCACTCTTAGGTTTCACCGGCGATCTCATCATCGACGAAAGAGAACACCAAAATTCTCTCGGTATTCTTCACTTATCTCCCGATGCTCCCATTTCCGGCGGGAAACCTACCTTCAAGCTTGCTCCCGATCTCTCTTTCCTCCAACCTAGTGATAGGTAAATTTTTTGCTAATATTTTACTCAATTGCTTCTATAATTTGACTATTCATACCCTTCATGTATGATTTTGATTTCAGGGATGTTATTGAGAGGATTATCACGTTAGGGTTTTATTACAGAGAGCTTGATAGATTTGCGACCAAGTCCAGAAATTTAAGTTGGATACGGTCGGGGAATGAGTCTCCTTTGTCTCGAACTTCTGAATTGTTGAAACCTAAAAAGGAGAAGCAGAGTGTGTATCGGAGGGCGATTGCTAATGGCGTTGTGGAGGTTCTGTCAGTTTACAGGTCAGCTGTTTTGCACATTGAGCAGAAATTACTGTCTGATACTTTACCCATTTTGGCTACAGTTACTCAAGGCCTCAATAAGGTAGATTTTTGAATTTCAGTTCCTCAATTCTTGTATTACATATTTTCACTGCAACACTTCAATGAGTTGTTATGTAGTTCCTTGGCATGAACACGGGGGAGTAAGCGACCATCTTTCTAGTATTCTTTGTTCAAAAAAGATTGTCCACTTTCTAAGACTAAATGTAGACCAAAAAGTGACAATGTTCCAAAATCACCCACTATGAAAAATGGCTAAGGATATGTTTTATTTAATCATTGATATTACTAATATTTAAATTGCAATAGGGGGTTAAATTGGAAATTGACAACCTTTCTTAAAAAGCATGATCTTTTAAATTAGACTGTCATTCATTTTGAGATGGCCAGAGTTATTCTATTATATTTTATTAATTTATTCTAATAAAATTCTTATTAATGTAGTAATTATTAATTTAATATAATTTATAAATAGAATGAAAAAAATGGGTACTTTTCTGGAAAGAATTACTTCGCCACCATTTACTTTAAAGATCCTCCCGAAACATTTGGGTCGAATTATGAAACTATTCAAGAAGTACAGGAATATCTTTTTGAATTTTAACTGTGGTTTTATAGTCTACCTTACAGTAATTGGATATATGCATGTATACTGGTATAGTTGTCTACTTGTGATGGTCCTTAAAAAAAGCAGATCGACTGGTGGTGAAATTTGTTCAAGCATTTTTCCAACTAGTGAAAAGAAACAGCTAGCTAAAACAAGCTTTGTGTATGTATGATAAGAATATATGATTATTTCACTATAAGGTTACTGTTAAGATTTTATGTTATTCGAAAGATTATGTATACAAATGAATGCAAACTGAGTAGCACTTTTGAAGTAGAGAAACCGTATCTTCTTCGGTAAGTATGTTAATTATGTTGTTCTTTTCCTTTAGTAACATCATCCTTTCATACTTGGGCCAAAATTACCTATTAAAAAAGTAATGTCCTCATTTGCAAGGGCGGAGCCAGAAATTTTTTTCCTCCTGGGCTACCAATTGCCATTTAGATTTCCCAAATAATAACAAACCATTACAGGCCAAACACCCCCCCTAACTTGCTCAAAAACCAACTTTTCCTACTCTCAGAACTTTTATCGAACACCTTGAGGGCTCTGTTTTATAGCCCCTTTCTCTCCCTTGTTTGAATGTTTAATAACCAGTGCACAAGCACCCAACAATCATAATAGATAATAACAAACTTGAATAGACTAAATTAAGCCCCAACTCCCCCAAAACCGTCAAAACCAAACTTTATCCAACTAATTGTAAAAACTAAGAAATTTTACCTTCAATGCAAATTAGCAAGAAATTCATTAAATGGTTCACTTCTTTTTTTTATCAACTATGATGCAAACAAAGTTAAGGCGATCTAACTAATCAGTTCAGTCAAAAAAAATACCATTTATAGTAATATGAAAACGTCAAAAAAGCATACCATTCAATTATCCAGAACACAAAAGTAAAACAAGACTTCAATTCTTTACTGCCAAAATAGTGCAGTTGGCAGTCCCAAATTTGGTGGCTAATTGCACCTTCTCTCTCAATCCCCCCTTCTCCTTCAATGCCTGCAATTAATTTAACCCCCTCAATTCCGTAATGGTCCTTGGCTAGTTGGCCCCTTGCTCGATTGCTCACTTGCTCCTCTTTCTTAGCCCTTGATGTGTTGAGATTACTTGGGCTTTTTTGTTGGCTAAAATATTGGGCTGGGCTAAGATATATAAGTAAAAAAAAAAAAAAAAATTTGAACCGGGCTACAGTCCCTACATGGCTCCGCCCCTGCTCATTTGCATTTAGTACTTCTAATTTGTTTGTGTTTTGACGTTGTTTGGTATATTTGGCCCATGTAATCATCTGCCACACTCTAGTTTCTTTTTTGCTTTGGTTTTACTTTACATCTTGTACAGAACTATATTATATGCTGTTATCAAAATGACTTTGTAATCATCCCTATTTCTTCCTTACTTTTGGTATCATACTTCTACGTTTTTTTGTTTGTATTTTTTTCTTCTTGAGTGATTGATGGATGGTTATCCTAGTTTTTGGTTCTTCTCCCACCTCTTTATGAGCTCATTCTAGAGATTGAGCGTGATGGTATATGTGGAGGACGACTTCTTAACCTTTTGCACAGGCGATGCCACTGTGGGGTGCCTGAATTGCAGAGTTGTATTCAGAGGTGTGAACTTTGTTACTCTTCTATACTTCCTTTTTGATGCTGCCGGACAATTTATTTTCTTCAGGATAAATTTGGAACTTGGAAAGAGTGAGGAAAGGAAAGGAAAGGAAAAGTTGAAAAAGGAGAGGGTATGTGATAAAAAAAACACTCTTAATGAACATATGTCCAATTTTATATGCTATTAAATACTCTGTTGTCAAGGATGGTAAAAAATTATTTATAAAAGACTGTTGACGAAGCTGTTATAGAATTTTATATCTCATTTTCTTCTCCTTTTCCATTCCCTTTCCTTTCCTTTCCTTTCCTTTCCTTTCCTTCGCCTTACTCTTTCTGAGCATATATAGTCTTACTGTATTATTTCAAGTGTTATTCAGAAACTCATGGCAACTGTATGTAGTTATTAGAAAAGCTTTGAGGGTGTCCTTCTGTGCTTTTAGAAAACTTGGGTACTTTATACTTTATACTACCAATATACCTCATTGATAATTATGTAGTTTTCAATCTACTTTAGGTGCGCGGAGTCTCATACAACAAAACTACACATCATTCTCTCAACTTGGAACATAGATATTTATTAACATCTCATAATAGTTTGTACGGATTCAACCGGTTTAGTTCTTCTCCATACAGATATTTCTTACATATGAGGAAAGATTTCACTTTCTATCAGATATTACTTGATAGCTTGGTCATGTGAGCCCTAAAAGATCTTGCAAGTCACGACAAACTTTTTATTTGGCATACTTTCCACACTGGGCCTTCATATGCAGAACATGTTACCCTATGGCTACACCTGGTCATGATATTAATACCTGGAATTCCTAGGTTAATTAATATTTTGGTCACCATACTAGGGGTTGATTTTCATTGTTGTTATCGAATTTTTTTTGTTACAAAATGGTCATTGCTTAATATTCCGTCCAAAAAAAGTGAACGGAAGTGTTGACTAGACTAATGGTCAACATGTGTTAATTATGTGGCATGTGACGTGGATCAGGTTAATTAATGTTTTAGTCATTGTACTGGGGGTCGATTTTTTTCATTTTGGTTACTGAAACTTTTTTTATTACATTCTCATTATCGAAGTATCAAAAATATTACAAATTAGTGATTTTATTACAAAATATTACAAATGTATGAAGAAAAAGTACATCATAGCTAATTTAAATTCATAAAATTTTCAAAATCATATTTAATTTGGAACTTTCTAAACACCAAACCAAACTACAAAATAAAGGACCCCTCAGATCTGCCTACTACTTCAAAATTGGTGTAATAGAAACTATTTCACTCTAATTTCGAAGTGAAACAACTAGCTTTGGACGTCTCCATCATCAATTTGCCGCTCTTCTTTTCTCTTTTTTTTTTCTTTTCCAGCAAGTATACAAAGGTATAAGAGGGACTTATTTTCTAAACTAGATTTTCAACGAGAGGCTATAGTTCCGACTTGGTTCACTGTAAGAGAAAGAGTTGATTTACATAAGGTGTAGAACACCATTTTTATCGATAAGTCCGTCATTCGTGGTTAGAAAAGGAAAATGAACTTTGATTTTTAATTGCTATTGTTTCTTTAAATTATGTTCCTTTTTTCTTAAAACTTTAATTATCTTCTTATAATATTATGGAGTATTAAAATAATTAGTCTGACTTTATCATTTTTCTTTTTTCTAGAAGAGCATTTTATTTTATTTCTACAAGTTGACCCCACACATGCTACCTCATTAGAATATTCCACACCTATATGTCAAATGTTTGCCAAGTAAGTTTTTTCGTTAATATTTTGGACGGAAAATTATAAAATCACTAATTTGTAATATTTTTGGTACTTCGATAACGAGAATATAACAAAAAAAGTTTCAGTAACCAAAATGAAAATAAACCCCTAATACAATGACCAAAACATCAATTAACTCGATCCACGTCACTTGTCACATAATTAACACTTGTTAACCGTTAGTCTAGTTGGCACTTCCGTTCACTTTTTTAGACAAAATGTTAAGCAATGATCTTTGTAACCTTTTTTTAGTATAGTAATGTGTTTGTAACAAAAATAAAAAAACGATTCGGTAACTATAATAAAAATCGGTTATAACCCCTAATACATTTTTGACCAAAACATCAATTAAACCTAAAATTCCTACTATATCAACTAATGTTTGTGCAAAATTCAAATAAAGCCTAATCCCATCTCATTAAATCTAAGAGACGAGGCTTGAGTCAGTCCTATGGCTTCCTTCAAATTTCAATATGGAAAGTGACACTAGCTAAATCTAATTAGATTTTGTACTTTTACACTCCAAAAACAGTAGTAGTGCGAGAACTCTGATTATGCATCTTTTAATAAATAAACTTCCTTCTTTACATTTGATTATGCATCTTTGATGAATAAACTTCTTTATTTACAAAGACCAGTCTTTTATCTTGAAATATTTTTCATTATTTGGTAAAGTATTCTGTATATACGTACACATGTGTGTGCACATTATGTGGTCACATGCGCGTCTGCGCGTGCACACTAATGCTGGTCTGCTTAGTACTGCAACTACAGAATATATTGCTCATTGAAGTACTGCTGGGGCAGTATACATCAGTCATCCAGGAAGATTCATGATAGATGGATTGAGTTAATTATGTTTTAGTTATCTGTCCAATGCGGTGGCAACCAAATATTTACTTGACCACTAACTTTAATATTTTTATGTTTTTCCCTGAAGCTTAGACTCCTTTGGCATGGTCATCAGGTCATGTATAATCAACTAGCGTCTTGGATGGTATATGGGATTCTTCATGATCAATATGGAGAATTTTTCATTAGCAGGTATGACCAATAACTTGTATCTTTGATGACTGATATTCATTTTCACATTTTTGTGGATTGTTAAATCAAGTTTACACTTGTTTATTCCACCGTATAATTTAAGAAATGACAGTAAGCCTTAGTCTAAGCAGAGAAGAATGTTGTTACAGACTGCCTCCCTGCTTCAAGCTCTTAACTTTCTTGCAGTTGCTAATTCCATATATTATTTTGTTAAAAATGAAATTTTGCAGTTTTTAAAAATTTATTTATTCATTGTAGATTTTGTTTGTGCATTGGAGTGGGGGCCAGGGAGGGGAGGGTTAGGAGTAAGCTGCAAGAACTGAACCATGCTAATTAATCTATGTTCTGCGTCTTCTTTGTATTCTGCCTTTAATCTTCTTTGGTCCCTGTCATCATTTTGGTTGAGCTTTTGTATTTTATTTTAATGCATAAGTTCTTTTCTGCCATTCATATGTCTAAAAACTTGTAAATGTAGGAAAGACAAACTACTAGTTTTTTTGTTTCGTACACTTAATGAGGAGCATAATATTGTACTTGATTCTGTGTCCTTTAATGTTTGACACAGAAAACCATGTTCGTACAAAGGACCTTTGAAAATCCCACCCTTGACCCCTCCCCCATAAAACTTATTTATCTTTTAAATGCTGAATGTTTGTACTTCCTGTAATGGCCGTGCCTTTTGTGCTCCTTTATTGTATTTTTTCTTTTTGTGTTAATTTAGAAAAGGGATGCCTCAAACAGGGTATTGATTTTCTAATATTTAGGCAGGAGGACAGGGATGCAGAGCGTGAACCTTCTCATGAAGACATGCTTGAAAAGTTGGCACGCATGTCAATCAATGATGCATCTCTGACAGATTGGCACCTGGGATTCCATATATCTTTGGTAAATCAAACTGTGTTCCTTACACTGCATCTCTCATTCAGATTAACATTCTTTTGTGACTTCATATGTTAGCATTTTGGATAATATATTTGTAATTTTGCTGATATCGGTACTTTAGACTGTTGATATATTCTGCATTTCGGACTGTTCTTGATGTGAACCGACGTTCATGAGCAAGAAGATTTTGTACTTCTTTCAGCTCTCTTTCTTCTTATCTTCTTTTTTATTCGTCTGACAAATTAGCATACTGCTATTGACTGCTATTGCGGCTTTAGTTCTAGTAATATCTGTTGTTTACTTGTTTCCTGTTTTTGGAGTTTCTTTTTCTGCTTTGGCTATAGCACTTGTTGTGAGCTACTATGAGGAACAAATTAGTGCACTACCTTCTAACACTGCTTTCTCTGCAGGATATGCTGCCAGACTATATTCCAATGCGAGTGGCAGAATCCATTCTTTTTGCTGGAAAAGCAGTCAGGGTTCTTCGAAATCCAAGTCCTGCCTTCCGCTTCCATGATGCTCCATCCCACCAGCAAATACCAAGAGGAGCACAAACTACTCAAGGATTTAAGGGTCGCTTCTCTTTCCAGAAGGAACCTTTATTGGACACAAAGTTAATCGGAGAGGAATTAATTCCTCAATCTGAGGCTTATAAGATTGAATCTATGCTTCAAGACTTAAAGGTCTTTCTCAGGTCACATTATCATTATAGTGAAAATTTTACACCATCCTGTTTGATGTAGATACCCATAACATATTTGTTTATTTTACTGCTCGCTGTATGCTTCATTCTTAGAACGTAGCTGCCCACAGCCCCACACTGATTTGTCAGTTTTCTTGTTGTGGAAAACTCTGTTTCTTCCTTTCTGCAATCTTACTTTTAGAATGGATTTTCATCTATTATATTATATACAGGAATCATCTGAGTTCCACAAAAGATCATTTGAGAGTTCTGTTGACTCAATTCGGGCTATTGCGGCCAGTCATCTTTGGCAGGTACCTGATGAGGCAAATTTATTCTTCCTGTCTTTAAAGAAAATCTATTGAAGTTTTATTTTATTTTATTTTGCCACATTTTCAGCTTGTGGTTGTACGTGCGGACTTAGATGGCCACTTGAAGGCCCTCAAAGATTATTTTCTTTTAGCTAAAGGTGACTTTTTCCAGGTACAAGATGAACAGTAAATCAGTTATGCGCCCTTGTGGAGTTTCTTTTATTTTGATCTTATGTTTTTGACTTTTTGTAAGTAAAAACCTTTTATTTTGATATTGTTGTGTGGTTACTTTAAAAAGTTGAGAAGGGAAATTTGAAACCTTAATATGTAGAATAACTGGAACAAAAATCATTAAGTAAATGTGACAGAAGGATCAAAACACTTGATTTGGTCCGAGATAAAGATCAAAAGGCTTGACATTTTTAACCATATTTCTTGTAAAGTTTGCATTAGTCTTTTCATGAACTCATCTAGTGACTCGTCAATGGATTTGTAATCACTATGAGCAGAAGATTTAATAATTAAGATTCTCTTTTTAGTTTAATACTTATGCAAGTTGATATGCTACTTTTAATTGTTAAAGTAATGAACTTGTTGACATGAGTTGTTTGATATGTTAGAGTTTCCTTGAGGAGAGTCGCCAGTTGATGCGCCTACCACCTCGCCAGTCAACTGCAGAAGCTGATCTCATGGTTCCCTTTCAACTGGTATGTTTATTACAGGTCATTTCTTTAGGATATGTATGTTCTTTTTACCTTGTAACTCTATGTGATTTCAATTCTAATTAGACTTGCCTTAAGGCAAAAAAGGCTTAAATATGATTTACTATCCTAAACTATAGGCCATATTCTACTTGGTGATCCACCTTTCAATTTTGTCAATTAGATGACCTGAACTATTAATTTTTTGATCGATTCATTCAATAGATTCCGCCATCGAGAAATGGCCGACGTGACATCCTAATATGCTAAATGAGTGCTTATGTGTAAAAAAGAATATATATATTTTTAATGAGACAAAGGACAAAAAGGTAAAATAACAAATAAAACTATAAAAATTAGACAAACAATATAAATTATAAAATATATAAAATTAACATTAATAATTAAGCAATTTTGAGATATTATATTAATAATATAAAATATATATTTTATAATTTATATAATTTTATATAAATTATAAAATATATAAAATTAACTTATCAAGCGAACAATTTTGAGATATTATATTAATGACATGGCATGTGTGCCCCAATTTTTAGATAAAATATTATCTTCATTTTAAATTATAATATTAATATTAATTGTTTAAAATTAATTTCAATTATTTTTGCCTTTAAAAATAATATTAAAAAATCCCATGCTGTATTTTTAAAGGCATTTCTAAAACCTAGATGTTGATTCTCATCTTTTATATATATGATTATGAGAAATGTTAGCTTGAAAAATATGTTCACTATCAACAAAATACATGTTCCGTTTGAACAAATTGTCTCATTTTTTTTTGACATTGTCATAATAGGTATGACCGTATAACCTTCAATGTATTCTCCCAGAAACAATTGAGTGTTTTAGTATCATATGCCCTTCAAAGCTTAAAAATACTCTATAAGATTTGGATATTTTTTTTCTTGAATGCAAGCTATGGGATATTCAGAATTTGCTTATTGACCATTTTTTAATATGATTTTTTTTAAAAAAAAAAATTGGATAAGAAGAAGTTGGTAATGAATACAAAATATGATAGTGGATTAGAAAGGCTTTAAATAAGCTTGCTTGTTTAATTAACATTAACCCATAACTCCAGTTAAGTTTTTAATAAATATGCGGCTATACACAACTATAATAATATAATATAGAGATCAATATTAAATTCGTGCGTATCTTTGGAAACTCAAGGAGTCAAGGACTGACCTCTGCAGCATATAGATTTCTTAAGAGGCTCTTGTCAAGATATGCCAGAATTTTTTCAGAAGAGATGTCAATTCTTCCAAATTCAACACATCTAGATACCCATGCTTGGTTCAGGATCCTAGAATGACGTCCACTATTAGTTGTTTTCTTTGGAGGATTTCTTGTCCACCCTCCACTCGTTTCTTTCTAATAAATTCCTTCCAAAGAAAAAGTTAGGTCTATCCCTGATCATTATTTATAAGCTATTTGCAGAGATTGCTGAATGCTGATATTGAAGCCAAAAAATTTCATTGTTGCGTTGCAGGCTGCAATAAAGACTATTGGAGATGAAGATAAGTACTTTTCAAGAGTGTCTTTACGGTGAGAATCCAAATTGACTACTTTCAATTTCTGGGTGGACAGGCAGTATTTCTAAGTAGTATTTTACTTCTGTTTATCAGTTATGTCATTGTAGCTTAAAACATGAAATTAAACTTCTTTTTACCATGTCTAGGATGCCTTCTTTTGGAATCACAGTTAAATCTTCTCAAGTTAACTTGCCAAAGGCAAAAGCTTATACCGATGGAGACCTTGGTGCCCTAGCAGATACTTCTTCAGAGACGTCCCTTGATGGATGGGATGGTATTGCTCTTGAATATTCTATTGATTGGCCGTTACAGCTCTTCTTTACACAAGAAGTGCTTTCTAGGTGAAGTTCTCAACTGCATTTCTTGTTATGCTTATCTTGTTTAATGGCTACTTGGCCATTGTACAAAAAATGTCAGTTCATCTTACCTTATAAGTTTTAACATTCCTTCTGGTAAATACATGCACTTGTTTTTTTGTTGGTTGTTGGCTCTACATGGTATCATTAAGAGTTTACGGTCACTAAATTAGTGACTGTTGTTTTATGTCTAATCACATGTATATTCCAGATATCGAAAGATATTCCAATATTTGCTCCGCCTTAAGCGAACTCAAATGGAGTTGGAAAAATCATGGGCTTCTGTGATGCATCAAGATCACTCGGACTTTGCCAAACGTCGTACGGATCGCGTGAACTGCTCAATTTCTCAGCAAAGACGGCAGCGCTTTAGACCAATGTGGCGTGTTAGAGAGCATATGGCATTCTTAATTAGAAATCTTCAGTTTTACATTCAGGTGAGTGGTACCTGACAATTATACCTTCATAAAATGTTAATATTCAACACACTGTTGAAGAGAAGTCATTTTTGTCATACTTTCTAATCAATGATCAAGGGAAATATTCGATGCGTCCGCAAAAACTTATTGGTCAATGATATTTTTAAGATTTCAAATATATGCTGCTCTTTGATCCTTAAGCCAGTGGGCTGAATGTCAAGCATATATTTTGTATTTTTTTTATATCAGTAGTAATATTCATGTTCATATCAACCTGAACCAGTATCGTGCAACTATGCTTTGAGAGTGACATATTTTCAACTCTAGTTAAATGCCGATGGTCATAGGCATATATTGAATTTCCTTAGATTATTTTCCAAGGCTGCAATTGTGTTCTTAGGCACGGTTGCGCTCTTTTATTGTTTCGATGATCCCCATCACACCACCATTATAAGATGGCAGCCCAGCTAGAACTGTGGCATCATACCACATATTGTGTGTTGAAAAATGTCTTCACAGTAAATACTAAATCATAGAAAATGTAGCTAATGTAGCACGAGGTCTTCTCTCTTTATCTAAGGAGGAATTGTTGTGTGTATATAGATCCTTAACTGTCTCTGTTTGCTGTAAATCCGATGCAATGGATATCTTCATAAGAATAATAAATTGAAAGGTGTGAAAAGTTAGATCAGAAAAATAGAACTATGAAAAGTGAAAACGCTAGCTTTTATAACACCATGTTACACATGATGTGCATTATTTGTACTATATTAGTAGTTCTCCCTTAACTGAATGAGTTTTGGAAAGGGAAAAAAAGAGAGAAGTGCAGGTAACTTGCTTGCAAGCTTTGATTCCGCAATCTTTTTTGGATGATGGGATATAATAGGCCTAATAGTGGATGGGCAATACTTAGCTTTGCCATGCTTGAAGATTTTTGATTTCAGGAAATTCAGGACAAATGTGAGCAGGTACAGAAGAGCAGCCTTCTTTTCCTTCATGATTTTGAGTGGTAGGGAGAAAGGTTTAAGGTGTTGATTGTGGGCTTCTAGGGTAGTAGAAATCAACAAAATAGGCTAGGCATCAATTTTGATAATTTGGGTTCTTTTAAGTTGCTCTTGTTGATTTCAGTTCTTCATTCTAGAAGTACCCATGTAATTCTTTGTCCTCTTATTTTTCTTTCCAATTATGATACAGCTCATTAGTCTTACCCAAACACCAACTCCAAAAAGGTACCTAACTATTAGAGTAGTGGTGGGGACTTGTAAAGTAAACTCCCCACCCGCTTCCCGACATGTGGGCCAGAGCAGTATTTATGGAACTAGTAGAATGTAATCTTATATAGAACATAATATATGATTGAACACATCTCAAAGAAAGGCATGGTTGCCAAGAGAGTCAGTTCCATTAAGGTGCACCAATAAGGGTCTTAATGGGTTGCACATGGTTCTAACTTCCAAGCATCACTATTACTCGATAGAATCCTTGTAATTTTACTTCTGTTTTGATAGTTCTGCATTCAGCTTAAAAGTTTCCCTTTCCTCTCCAGGTGGACGTGATAGAATCTCAGTGGAACATATTGCAAGCTCATATTCAGGATTCTCGTGATTTCACTGAATTGGTGGGCTTCCATCAAGAGTAAGTTACAAGTGGAGGGATTATCATTGCATCTGGCTTCTGAGTTAATATATGTTGGATTAAAATGATGATTATGTTAATAATGTTACTCCGTCTTTCCTGAATTGAGTGTCATCTTTCAGAACTATATATGTGACTCGGACTGTATGATGTGCTGATAGCACATTTAGATGTCACACTGTTTTCTTTTTCTTTTTCTTTTTTGAATTACATTTTAGATGCAGAAGAATATGTAAATAACTACATTGAAATATATAATGCCGTGTATCTCCTGTTTATCTTGAATTCCTAGCTAATATCTGGGTTTACAAGATGACAGTCAATTTGGCACGGATTGAGTACTACGTGTAAAAAAATCAGTTACTGTGTTTTACATGATGAAAATCAATCTCACATTTAAGGGAAATCGTTTGAATTTCATTTACATAAGAGATTTTAATAAAGACTAATGGCTCATAACACCTGACACAACCCTTCTTTATACTAGCTTGGGACAGGCTATGCAAGAAGAACAGTGAATCTATGCCTTCAATTATGAGTTCTTGGTGCCAAAGTGCACAGCCTTTTCATTGTTGGATTTAGAGAACATCTTTGTTGAATTTAGTTCATGATTTTATAGCTGTTACTGTATTGTTCTCTATGACATGAGATGAGGCTACCGCATACATTAGTCGATCTTGCATACTTTGCATGGCTACTTTGCCATCATCGGAGTATGATACTCCGTGCTTCTTCGTCATAATTGATGGTATCAAACTTTTTGTGCCCCAGATGATTTTGCTGTTCTGAACATTTATGTAATTTGTTCTTTGTTCTTTATGTTCATCATTCCCCTCAACTTTACTCATCACACGAGGGGATGAACCTTAAACCTCCAAAGGTTTTAGCAAAGGATCCTGGTGGTATTGCATATATGACATCCTATACTATTGCTTACTCTGAATGATGTAAGAAAAATAGCAGATGTTTCTCCTTATCTTCATTGTATTTTTGGATCATCTTTAACTTATACCTTTAGTTAATAACTTGATATTATCAGTTTCATATGGTTGCCATTTCTAGCTCTTCTGATTTTCAAAGCATAATTTTGTTTTTACTTTACTTTGTCAAATAATTATATTATTAATATATCCTGCAGGTACTTATCAGCTTTAATTTCACAATCTTTTTTGGACATTGGTTCTGTTTCGAGAATTCTAGATGGCATAATGAAGCTCTGCCTGCAGTTTTGCTGGAAGATTGAGAACCAAGAAAGTAGTGCAAATACTGTCGAACTGGAGCATATAACTGAGGTAGATTGATTGTGTTTGTCCCGTATAATTACTTGTGTAGTTGAATGCTGCTAATAAATATGGCATGTTGATTCTTCCTAGTAAGCATGTTGCCACTTCTCATGAGCAATATTTTGATATATGATCAACTTGACACAGGCGGGGAATTGTGTACGTTGTAAATCTGTCGAGTATACTACAACGGCATTAACACCTTACTTCTTGTGTGTTCAAGCTTAAGATCAGCATTCATGATCCTTTGTGTCATTGTATATGCTATTATGTAGTAATAACATGCTTTGAGTAATTTTGTTTGTGTATTCAGATTGTGGTCATGCCCAAACATCAAAACACTATCATTACTTTGATTATTATATTTCACCATTAAACTTTTGTTCCTTCAGGAATTTAACAAGAAATCAAACTCCCTATACACAATATTGCGTAGTAGCAGGCTTGCCGGAAGTCAGAGAGCCCCATTTCTTAGGCGTTTCCTGTTACGTCTCAACTTCAATTCCTTCTTTGAGGTAGATCTGTTTAATTGCCTTTTACATATTTCTTCAAGTTGCTTCATGACAATTAAGATTCTTATATATGTTAACTCTGTGTAACAGGCAACTGCTAGAGGTGTGCTAAATGTTGTAAGACCACGCCCAACCCTCCCAGTTTTGCAGTGATAAATTGAATTCATTCCCCCTTATTTTGAAGCTCTCCATACAAATCATTGTAAGGTGGTCCAGCCTTGCTGGTCCATTTTGGCAAAATGGTTACAGACGTCAAAAATAGCGATGTGAATTAATTAGGTGACGAGAACAATTGATCAATTAAGTTCTGTTCTTGCTAAACTTTAAACCAAGCAAGCGTAATTGAGGAGAAAAGCCCAACAAGGTTTATGTTGGCACATTTTGGAAATTTCTCTTTCTTGATTTGCTCACATCTATATATAATATAATAATCATTCATACTTTTTACAGAAATATCTGATTGATGAAATCAGAATTTCATCAAAAATACTAGTATAATATAATATATTTTGAAATCTGATTGAACTTCATCAGAATTTTGTTCTGCACCGTTAGATTAAAAGAAAAAAAAGTTTTACTGGATCTATTTACTACGTTAAGTTGGTCAATTGACTGCTAACACAAAAAGAGATCACTTTTCAGTCTGTTTATCGATATTGTATTGATTTAATTTTATGTTATGTTAACAATTCTCTTTATTTTTTTTATTGTAAAATGCGACAAAACAGAAATAAATGAAGGGAAAAAAAAGACATAAATGAGTACAAAGATGAATTATCATCACATACATAAAAGTGACCCAAAAATAAACATGTTTGGCGGACGCAAGTCTTTCGCTTTCATCACTAAATAAGTTACTCCAAAATTTATGTAGTCAAACATTATTACTAATATAATTCCAGCCCAATTTAAGACGCAATCAACATCTTTAATATGCGTTTAACAAGAAAGGTAATTTACCTAATTTTGATTATAAATTACCATACATTCTTTGCCAAATGTGTATGATGGTAGGTAGCAAGTTTGGTGCAGCTCAGTACCTTTGTCATACACCAAACACTGACTAATCCAAATAACCAAACACTAATAAAGGAGAAAAACAAACAGACAACGGCTTATCATCATCTTCATCCTCGCCTCTTTCATTCTCCCTCCCAACAACCAAAGAAAATGGATTCCAAACCCCAAACTCCAGAAAACCCAGAATCCCAAACACAATCAGAAGACCAAAACCAACTCCCCATTGCCTCAATCTCACTCTCTCTCTCTAAAATACTGCCAACCCATTTCCTTATCCCACCTAAAATCTCTTCCCTTTTCTCCTCTCACCCAAACATTGTGAAAATACCCACCCAAATTTCTTCTCTATCTAACCCTCTCTCTCCTCTCCTTTCTCGCCCTCAAAGACCATTCTTCAAGTCCACCGTCTCTGCGAATCCTCTGCAAAACCCACTTTCTCTAAACCCTCGCCGCCCTTCTGACCCTTCCAACGCCGCTGGACTCCGCCGAGCTTCCATCGTTTGGTTCCGAAATGATCTCCGAGTCAATGATAACGAGTGCCTCACTTCAGCCAATAATGAATCCATGTCTGTTCTTCCGGTTTACTGCTTTGACCCGACAGATTATGGAAAATCTTCTTCTGGGTTTGATAAGACGGGTCCTTATCGGGCCAAATTCCTGATTGAATCTGTTTCAAACTTGAGGAAGAACCTTCAGGCAAAAGGGTCTGACCTTGTGGTGAGAATTGGTAAGCCAAAGTCGGTTTTGGTGGAACTGGCGAAGGCAGTTGGGGCGGAAGCTGTTTATTCTCACAGGGAGGTCTCTCGAGATGAGGTTAAGGCTGAGGAGAAAATTGAGGCAGCAATGAAAGATGAAGGCTTGGAGGTTAAGTACTTTTGGGGAAGTACGTTGTATCATGTTGACGATCTACCCTTTAAATTGGAGGATATGCCAACTAATTATGGTGGATTTAGGGAGAAAGTTCAGGGTTTGGAGGTCAGGAAGACAATTGCAGCATTGGATCAGTTGAGAGGGTTGCCTTGTACAGGAGATGTGGAGCCTGGGGAGGTTCCATCTTTGGTTGATTTGGGTCTTAGCCCAGCTGCAACAACTGCACAGGTATAATTTTCGTTTGCTAAATTGTATATGTTTTAATTCTATGCTATATATGCAGTTGAGCTTTTATTTACTGTAATTATGTGTATAAGCACACCTAGAGGGAGGGTGAATGTGTTTAAACTAAAAGTTAGAAACTATGAAATCTTTTTGAAAGTTTCTGCAACAGGTTTAAATCAGCTATGTCCGTCTGCTTTAGCTTATGTTCTTTGTCAATTATTATCAGACAGCTATGCATGTCTGCTTTAGCTTATGTTCTTTGTCAATTACTATCAGACAGCTATGCATGTCTGCTTTAGTATCTGCTTTAGAATATTTTCAAACGTGAGCAAAGAAAAAAATCCAGAAATAAGAAAACAGAATAGTAAATCACATTAAGATATTTTTGTGGTTCAACTCCAATCTTCTAATTTAGTGGCGTAATCCACGTCCAATACAAAGTAAGCTTTCAATAAACTTTTTATTAAATAAATTTTTTAATAAACAATACAAAAACTTCCCTGTTCAAAATAAGCTTTCCACTGATGGACACAACTGCCCCTTTGCCCCTCTGTAACCTTTTTCACCACTGAGACCTTTGCACCTCTGCAACCTTGAAAGCTCACTTTGTACAAAACCTATCCACCACTGGATCTGTGAAGCCACACGATGCTTGATCTTAGAATTTAATATAAAGGATTTTGAATACAATATTCTGTGATTTTCCAGCCAATAAAGAATTAATAATATAACAAGACTTGCTAGAAAATAAAACTTTTGATAGCTCTCTATGGAAGTAATGTATAAGACTGATATTTGCTTTTGATTTCTGTGAACTGATATATGCTTCCAATGTTGTGTGTCTTCCTGTTTAGCCAATAAGAAGTAATATATATAGAGAAGGAACTTAATGGCTATATTTTGATTAGCAAAAAATACATAACTGATATATCTCTTTTGCCCCTGTTATTGTCCAACGGATATAATAAGAGTTGTTAATAAAAGATTTAATCCAATTGGTAAAACACATAATACTCGCAAGATGTTTAATTCCAACTAATAAATAAATATTCTTCACAACAACTATACAGTTTCCAAAGTAAACTAAAATAGCTTAATTTAAGGAAAGAAAAAATCTCAACAACTTGTATATATACCAACGGATATGAGATAACCATTCTAAGTCAAACTGAGATAGCATGAATAAAGGAGAGAATACGTTTGTGCCAAATCAGCAGCTTAAATAAAAAAGTGAAAGAAGTAATATGATAAGACCAACTCCTGACATTACCTTATAAGACTTCTTTTCAATTTAAGGTAGTATATCAATACATATTCTAGACAGGATATAAAATAAAACTTCCGTTAGAACACATGCCTAGAATTATAAAACTTATGGGTTATGACTTATGAGATACAGATACTTCCATGCAATAGAGAGATTACTAATGGACTGTAAATCCATATTGGGCTAACCAAGAAATCAACATATAATAAATTTAAATCAACCCAAACAATTTAAATCAAATTCATAAACCCAATAATATTGTCATCATTAAAATCATAAAATATATAACTAACATTTTCCTCCTTTTTGATGATGACAATACATAATGTCATTTAATTTATATGCTCCCCCTAACTCTATGACTCCCCCTAAATTTATGCATGTAGAGGTAATCATTCAATCTGTTATGATAGATAATACTATATCAACTTAAAAACCATAACAACCACAACAAATGATGAAGCCAAACTGTAATCAATATGATATCCAAACAAATTATAACCAACAAATGATCAATAGGTATCATATTCAAAAATAATCATCATTTGCATATTCCAGCATAATATAGTATCTCAATACAAATTCAAGCTAATTCAAATATATGCAAATATCTCTCCCCCTTTGTCATTATCAAAAAGAAATAAATCATCAATTTAGTTATATCTCTCCCCCTTTGCCATCATTAAAAGAAATAAGCGCAAGGATAACGAATGACATTGGAGCAAACTTAAAACAAAAACTCATATAGCAATTAAACAAAATAGTCATACTCATACCTTTGAGTTTTGATACTTATATATCAACATTGTTGTTACTAGTAGTAAGCTTGCTAGATGTGCTCCTTAGTGTAGCTTTGGATATTATATTTTCATAATCAAATCTCGTCAATAGCACTTCTTTTGGAGGTCACCTATAATCAGATTTGGTGGATAATTTCTCACTGTTCTAGATGATCTAGGAAGACTAGTTGAAATCATTTGCTCGTCAGGTTCAGGCTTTGGAATATCAAGTTCTGACTGTTTGTCATATTTTTCTTCTAATGCAGACGGGTTGAGCTGTCTGGATTTAGGTGTCTGCATGTCTGAGTTTTCTTCTAAAACAGACGTCTCAGGCTGTCTGATTTTACTTGTCTGTTTTCTTGATTCGCCTGCTTTTCCTTCTGATGCAAACGGCTTAGACTGTCTTGATTGAGCTGTTTTCTTTCTAAATTCCAGATCCTTTAATTGTTTTTATGCAAAGTCTCCATCCTCTCCTTTTGACAGATCAAGGTCAAATTTATCAAATAAAATATGAACATATTCCTCAACCTTTTATCAAGATTATCATGTGTATTAAATATGGAACATTTGACATAATAAAAACTTTAGAATAAATGATATTATGAACCCTTGTGATACGAAATCTATATATCTAATTAAAACTTTATTTAAAAAACAACAACATGAGATACTTATAGATTCCGCTAAATAATTTATAGGTAACTTACTCTCTTAAAGTAAAGTACTATCCATCTCCATTTTTGAACTTATGACATCTACAAAACAAACAAATAGTCTACATTTTTGGTACCCAAATCATTTTGGGTCCTTTTGGGTTGGTAGCATATAAATCACATTTCTTTACCCAAATTTGTTTTATTTTAATTTTATTACAATTAGAATCAAAATGACATTTAAAATCACATTTTTTACAAGTAACAAACGGTGAACAATATAGTAGTTTATGCCTTGATTTACTATTAATCATTCTAATATTATCATTAGTTTTATTTTTCACATTTTTAATAAGATTATACCCAATCCCTTGGTTATCAAGGTTAGACCTTTGTGCACCTAACATCATATTTAAATTCTCTTCTCCTTGAACAAATTTTGTAAGATCCTTTTTCAAATAGATTATTTCTTCCTCATTGTTATTTTGCATGTTTATTATTTTTCCATCATTAAAAGCATCAATACAATTATCTCTCATTTTCAAACTTTTTTTTAAATCATCATTTTTCTTTTTACGACCATTGAATTCTTCATTTAATTTGTTTGCACAACAATTATATAGAATTTTATTATAGTTATCAAGATAATCAATTTTAGCATTTAACTTAGATACTTCACTTGATGTGCAACCTTTAATTATTTTTTGTTTTTCCTCAATCAAAGTTTCAACTTCTTTCATTAAATCATTTATCCAATTTTTTAAATGAGCATTTTTCTCTGTAATACGAATATTTTCATTCTTTAAAACCAGATAATCAGAAATAGTAATATCACCAAGAAATAGTAATATTTACCTCAGATGATTCCTGATTGCTTAATCCAGTGAAGCACAGTTGAATAGTTTCATCTTCTTGCTCTTCATGATCGGACTCATCATCGCTCCATGTCATTAATGCTTTTCCTTTTGAATTGTTTGTTCTGTTCTTCCTTTTCAATTGGAAACAGTCTCTCTTAAAGTGACCTAGTCTTCCACATTCAAAACATGTCTCCTCTTGTGGCTTTTGCTTAAAGTCTTTCTTCTTGTTGAATGTTTTGCCTTGGAACTTTGATTTGTTCTTCTTTCTAATCATCTCTCTCAATTTCTGAGTAATCATAGTTATTTCCTCATCGAAGTCTTCATCATCACCATCCAAGTAACTTTCAGCTTGTAAGGCTAAGGTCTTCCTTTTTGGTCCCTCATCTTCTTCATCATACCTCCTTAGTTGATTCTCAAATTCTTCAAGCTCTCCAAATAAGATGAGAGTTTCCATAGTACTGATTGTTGTTGAGTCTTGAAGAGTAGTAACCTTTGGTGCAAACCGTTTGGGCCTGACTCTAAGTATCTTTCTATTTATTTTCCTTTGATTAATTTTCTGGCCGAGCATACTTAGAGAGTTCATCAAAGTAAGGAATCTAACTTGAGCTTCTTTGTTTGATTCATTCTTTTCTAACTTGAAAAGTTCATATTCTTGCTTCAACATACTTAGCTTGACTTCCTTCACTCTAGTAGTTCCCTCGTGGCTCATGATGATTGTATCCCAAATTTCTTTTGCGGTAGTACATGCAAAAACCTTGTCAATCTAAGCTTGAATCATACCACTCAGCAGCGTGTTCATGGCTTTGGAGTCATAAGATACCATGTATGATTCATTTGGGTCCATTTTCATGAGAGTCTTGGGTTTTCCATCATCATGTCTTGGAATGACAGGTCCATTTTCAACTACCCACCATTGCCATAGGTCTCTCTTAAAATAAATCTTCATTCTGAATTTTCAAAAGTTGAAGTTCTCGCTTTCGAGCAATAGAGGTGGTCGGCTTGTGGATTGACCTTCTTGAAAATTGAGGTGTGTCATAGGATATTTCCCTATGTCCTTCAAAGATCAATATTAGTAGAGTCTTGCTCTGATACCAAATGTAATTCTGTGTATAATCACACCTAGAGGGAGGGTGAATATGTGTTTAAACTAAAAGTGACAAACTATGAAATCTTTTTGAAAGTTTCTGCAACAGCCTTAAATCAGATAACTATGCCTTTCTGCTTTAGTGTCTGCTTTAGCTTATGTTCTTTGTCAATTACTATCAGACAACTATGACTGTCTGCTTTAGAATATCTTCAAACGTGAGCAAAGAAAAATAACCAGAGAAATAAGAAAACAGAATAGTAAATCACGCCAAGATTTTTACGTGTTTCAACCCCTATCATCTAATCTAGTGGCATAATCCACGTCCAATATCAATTGGTATTGGAGACTCTTTTTATTAAATAAACTTTTCAATACACAATACAAAAACTTTCCTGTTCAAAGTAAACTTTCCACTGATGGACACCACTGCCTCATTGCACCTCTGCAACCTTTAAAGCTCACTTTGTACAAAAACCTATCCACCACTGGATCTATGAAGCCACACAATGCTTGATTTTAGAATTTAATGTAAAGGATTTTGAATACAATATTCTGTGATTTTCCAGCCACTAAAGAATTAATAATATAACAAGACTTGCTGGAAAATAAAACTTTTGATAGATCTCTATGGAAGTAATGTATAAGACTGATATTTGCTTTTGATTTCTCTGAATTGATATATGCTTTCAATGTTGTGTCTCCCTGTTTAGCCAAGAAGTAATATATATAGAGAAGGAACTTAACGGCTATATTTTGATTAGCAAAGAATACATAATTGATATACCTCTTTTTCCCCTGTTATTGTCCAACGAATATAGTAAGAGTTGTTAATAAAAGATTTAATCCAATTGGTAAAACACATGATACTCGCAAGATGTTTAATTCCAACAAATAAATAAATATCCTTCACAACAACTATACAGTTTCCAAAGTAAACTAAAATAGCTTAATTTAAGGAAAGAAAAAATCTCAACAGCTTGTATATACCAACGAATATGAGATAACCATTCTAAGTCAAACTGAGATAGCATGAATAGAGAGAATAAATTTGTGCCAAATCAGCAGCTTAAATAAAGGAGTGAAAAGAAGTAATAAGATCAACTCTTGACATTACCTTATTAGACTCCTTTTCAATTTAAGATAGTATATCAATACATATACTAGACAGGATATAAAATAAAACTTCCGTTAGAACACGTCTAGAATTATAAAACTTGTGGGTTATGAGATACAGATACTTCCATGCTATCTTCCATGCAATAGAGAGATTACTAATGGACTATAAATCCATATTGGGCCAACCAAGAAATCAACATATAATAAATTTAAATCAGCCCAAACAATTTAAATCAAATTCGTAAACCCAATAATATTGTCATCATTAAAATCATAAAATATATAACCAACATTTACTATTTCTTTAAATTGTATATGTTTTAATTCTATGCTATATATGCAGTTGAGCTTTTATTTACTATTTTTTTGGGTGCTAGTTGGTTCTTTAAATTACTGTGTATTTTGAGTTCATATGGTCATTTAAACTTCATTTGCTTGCTTTTAAAAAAAACTTCATTTGCTTCACACCATTTTCTGGTTGTTTAGTTCTGACTATGAAAAGCTGCTCAACAAATTTCTGGGTCCATGCACATTTACTCTTACTTTTCCTAAAAATTACTTACACTTTTCAGTCTATAACCAGTTTTCCTTGAATTTGTTTTCCTTGAAACTGAAAGTAAGGATCCTTATCCTTTGACAGTTGTTATCGTGGAATATAGTAGTTTTCTTTGAGTAGTAGTAATTCTTGTTCGACTCTTTTTGTGGCATTCTAAACTTGTTCCTGATGCTTTTTAAAACTGTATTGGAAAAAAAAAAGGAAGGATAAAAAAGTATTGAATCGGTAAATATCTACTTAAAAGTTAAAACTTAAAAGGAGCGGAAAAACAGTACGGATTTTTATATCATCACAAGTCTTAAAAAATAGGTATTTGGACTTTGACAAGTTCTGTGACTCATAACATTAAGGATTCATGAATATCATATCCTCAATTTTTCATTTCATTTTCTTAGTGTCATTCCTTCAATAAGTTATAAGAGGGAATATTGACAAAAAAAGATTATGGTTCTCGGTAATAATGCTGTAAATTCACCAAAAAGTTGCCTTCTAAACATTAAAAGTTAAGTTCCTTTGTTTTACATTCTGAAACAAGTAGCAGAGAATCCAAAGAGAGGCAAACTGCTTCTTAAACTACTTATAGATAAGATCCTAAACTTTAATGGCTAGGCTTTGGGTAAGTCTCAACGGCCGTAGTAGTCTTCTCTGCAAAGCTCAAAAATGGAGACAGAAAGTGATAGAGGGGGTGACACACGGTGTAAAGAAAAGGAACAACCAACTTTACGCCCTTTTTGGCGCTGGGTTTTTATTACTCATAGAAACGAATCACAAGTGAGAACTATACCTTCAATGAAGCTTAAATTAATTGTTTAGTCATATAAGGCCTTTGTTCTTGCATCTAGATTGTTAATCTGGTTAGATGTAAAGTACTAGCAATCACAAAGCTGAAAGCACCCTCAGACATGAGGTTTACCTAGTACAGCTTCAAGGTCTATTTCCTCGTGCGGAATCCATTATTCAAGAGGAAATAACTCACTAGGCTAACAAAATCCAAATACAGAAAATTTCTCAATCTAGTCAGATCACCTGAAGGAGTTGGACCTTGAGTATGACCCATGAATCCTGCTGAAAGCTTGTGGACCCTAAAAAGAACTTCTGTAGATCCACCTAATGCAAGTTGAAAGCACTGAATAGTGGGTAAGAACAGGAAAACAATTTAACATCATTGGCAAGAGAGCTGAATATAATCGGACATCCGGAGATTGTAGCAATTTCCATTAAATATCTTTGGATTATTAAAATACTACCATCTATTGAATATTTTATATTTTGTGTCATGCTTGTGTTGTCTGGTGTGTTGAGCATGTCTGGCTTTCTGACATATAGTTATTAGATGATGAAGGAACCCGCCGCCACTACTTGTGCACTGGGTAAACCACCAGTGCATGCAATATCCCACTAATCACACCGGTGTAAGACCATAGAAAAATGTTTTTGGGTGGCCCAATAGGAGATCGTTGCCATTGCAGAGTATTGGATCCATGACACCTTGAAAAGCACTTATCACTACTGCTCACTATCACTTGAGCTAACCCCTTGTGGTTGCTTTCTGGCCATAAAACTCGACTAAGTGTTGATAATTATACTATTATTTTTTAAAAGTAAAATTTTCAACATATTTTGTCTTGCTTTTGGCCACCAGTATGATGCAGCTGTTTGCTTTTATGTAGGATGGGAAACCGGCTGCTAATGCTTCTCTGGTGGGTGGGGAGACTGAAGCATTGCAGAGACTTACAAAATTTGCTGCTGAATGCCAAGCACAACCACATAAGGGGATCAAGGATGGTAGTAATGATAGCATATATGGTGCAAACTTTTCCTGCAAAATCTCACCATGGCTGGCTATGGGATGCCTTTCTCCACGTTCCATGTTTGATGAGCTTAAGAAGTCTGCTTCCAGGTAAAGTGGATTTGAATTTCTCTGTACACAGGAGATTGTTTAAATCGAGGCTATTCAACATGTCCTCACTTTGGATTATAATATGTGATCTACAGAACAATGTCTGCTGCCTCAAATCGGAAGGATGGTGGTGGTAGTGGCTCATCTGACACTGGGATGAATTGGTTGATGTATGAGCTGTTGTGGAGGGATTTCTTCAGGTAACTTGATCACATATACTCATCTGAGTAGTTTTTTTTTTACCTATATATCAACCCAGATAAACATTTTTGCCAGCCTTGGTTCCACATTGTTCCCATTTTTTAAACTCATGTGATAGCCAGAAAAGTCGTCTGTCGACTTCAATCCTAATAGACAGACTTCAATCCTAATTTATATTAGTAGGTCCCTTTGAATTGTGTGCCTTTTTCCATTATAACTGTACAAGTGAATTGTGCATATTCCATTGCAACTACTCCGCTAATGTTTTCTTCTCATGTTCTTTAGATTCATCACTAAGAAGTATAGTTCAGCAAAACAACAAAATGCTGCTCCAGTTACAGCTTGTATAAGTGCAGTTGCTTGAGGAAGGATTTGTGGTTGAGGTGAAATTTCAAGTGTGGGTGATAATGCTGCTTCTCTCTATGATTATCAAAGCTATAGCTGTTGGTCATTTTTGTGTGCCTCTTTTGAACATACATATTCCTTCAGTTTATGCTTCTTCTCTTGGATTGGTATAGCTTCATGTTGGTTGGAGTAATTTAAGAAAAAAAGAAGAATTTTTCTGTGGACTCCCTTGGTGCAATTAGCCTGAGTTTAGTTAGTATTATGCAATGTTCTAAAAGGAAGGCGGGCGGCCGGCCGGCCAGGATGAGCCTAGCGCCTAGGGCCTAGGCTGAATTTTTTATTATAAGTTAATTTTAATATTTTATTTTATATTTATTGTTAAAGTTCAATCACAAATATGCAATTGTTTAAACTTCATATATATTTTTAATGTATTAATTTTATTCATAAACAAAATTGTTATTAAATAATAAAATTTCAAATTTCAAAATTCAATTCAATATTAAAATTTAATAAACTAAACATAAATTTAAAAATTATATTTAATTAAACTAAATTTTTAAAATGTATCATTATTTATATAATTTGAAGTTTGTATAAGTTTAAAAAATTACGACTACAATAAAATTATCTATTTTGACTTGATATTGTTTATTTTTTGTTGTGATTTGATATGCTACAACTTGTATTATGAATATGGTAAATCATTAAAAAAATAAATATATTTTAGATATTTATTAAAAAAATTCTCTCTGCCTACACCTTGTTTAGGTACTGTCTAATTTTTTAGAAGAATTTTTTTGTCATCTTGAGTCTGGGTAAGGTGTCAGGAAGGCTTAGTGCCTATGCGAGGCGCCAAAGGAGAGCTTAGGCGGAACCTAGGCAAGGATGGTCTTGATCTCGTACTTGTTCAGTTCGCAAGGAAATAACTTTTAGCCTCAGTTTAGGTCTTTTTTTTCTTCTTACTTTTTAAAGTATTCTTTAGGCTAACCTTGGACAGATGTGGTTGGTAGGTCAATAGATATTATGCTGCTATATATATATATATATATATGACTGAGTAATCATTGAAATGTTTGCCAATTGTTTGATAGTAAGATATTAATCTTATTTAGGTCTAATTACAACTGATTAATCATTCATGCCATTCCAAGGAAACTAATGTATTGTGGGTTGGAGAGCATAAGCAGTAGTCACACTATAACTATATTTATGTACAAGATTCATAATAATAAGATGAATGTTAACAACAAATTTTGGGCAGGACTATAAAATGTTTGTTTATTTTGTTTTGAAATTAATTGATAAATTTATGGTTAATATTTGTCGAGATATTGTAGAATATTGTAATGAAAGGCTCCTATAGAAATTAATTTTAAAAAACTATAGTAATAACATATGGATGTGAAAATAAATCAATGTTCAAGGGAGTGATTAAAATTAATTATAGGTCAGCTGATTGAAATTCTAGGGGATGATACTATTACTATGACTTGTTTCTTTTAAAAAATGTGGTTTGTGATATAAAAAAAATGGTCAAAAACTGTCTGTAGTTAAAAAAATCAACCAAAAAGCCAATAATGAGATCAATCCGAATGCTTAGTAGTCAAAACCAAAAACACTGAACCCCACTTTCCCACTTTCAAAGGGTAAATTTGTTAAAAATAAACACAGGACAATTAAACAAAACAAAACATATAACAGAAAACTAAATTGAACAGTGTTAAGTCTTACTCATCCTCTCATAAACATTACGAAATTGAACAGTGTGTTCAGTCTTCCTCCTCTCCCTCATTCTCAGCAATGTTGAAGTAACGTAACTCATAAACATTACGGTCCTTGTTGGATGCAATCACTCGAAGCCAATCCCTCACATTGTTCTTCTTCAAGTACTTCTTTGTTAGGTATTTAAGATACCTGTACGTAACACACCCGCCGAGAACATTACTGAGTAATATGGCATCTGCTAGTTTTAGGACTGTAATAACCAACTAACTCTATCAGCAATACCAATAAATAATACTCCCTCCCTCCAGTTAAAATTTGAGAGACTTTTTAATCTTTTTTGCATATTAAGTTTTTATAGAATTGATTTTTTAGAGCTCAATATTCATGGAAAAAGAAGGTAATCTTGTGAATTATCAATATCAATATCAAGATCTAATTATTAGAAATTTATGTCCAAGTCCGTCTATGGAAACCATAATATGCTATAAGAAAAATAATTCATTAAAAAAAAAAAGGCAGTAGTATTATATAACAACTAGCTAGCCTGCAATTGTGCTAATAACCATCAATGTCTGAATCCTAATAAGTAATTTAGCATTTTGTCCCGCCTTTAGTTGGGTTCTATCTAATCAAACACAAATTATTATTATTTTTTACTTAATTATATAAATCAACTCTAATGTTCTTACCTAGAAATGGGTAAAGAAATCACAATATTAAATTTTCGAATACCTTTTGGAGAAGCTGTTGTCAGAGGTGACGGTGATCTTGCTCTTCTCGCGGACGACGGAGACAGAATCACCCAGAGCTCCGGCCTTGCTGCCGACCTTGATTCTCTCCTGAAGGAACTTTTCCAGTGAAGCAATGTCCATAATTTTGTCCTCCACCGGCTTTCCGCAGTCAATCACGAAGGTCGCTCCCTTCTTCTTCCCCTTGGCTCCGGCCGCTCCTCCTGTCCCTTTACTCATCTTCGCTTTTCTTCTCTGAAATTAAATAAGCAATTTTCAGATACATAACAATAATATATTTCATATAATATGCAGATATATACATATATACGTATGTGAATACAGAGAGAGAAGAGCTCTTACCAGATTGAACTTTAAAACGGCCGACTGCAACTGAATATGGGATGTTTATGAAGAAGAGGGGATGGATATAAGGTGAGCTGAATTTTATTCTAGGGTTTTGTTTGGTACCGCTGAGTTGGATCGGACGAGTCCTTTGTTAGAGCGACAATCAAATGTTGCAGGTTCCATACCTGATTGATTGGGCTGGATGTGCTAAGCGCATTGGGCTGGATGTAAGTTCAAATGTGCATATAATGTTTAATGGGCCAGGCTAAATTGAATTATAATGTTTGCCCAATTTTTTCTCATCCTCAAAACTCTTTTAAGGTTTTAGACTTGACAATTGAAGTTTTCTATTAAAAAAAAATTGAAAAAGTTAACAATTGATTCATACAAACCAAAAGTTGGCATTCAGCATATGTTATACATAATGAGTCTACTTAAAAATGTTAAGATTTTATAGAAAAATGTTTTGTCAACTAAATCAGTTGTTAATGTCACATTTGATTTAAGGGTGATGTTAGGGGTCTCAAATTTTTTATCTCAAATAATGTGATGTCATAATATTAAAATATTTAATGTCATAAATTATTATTAAAATATTTAATATCATATTATTTGTGAGACCCCTATCATTACTCTTAATTTAAATATAATTCGTTATAGGTGTAGCTTATTTTTTATGAAATCCTAAATTAAAAATGTCTAAAATTAAGGAATAACAAATCAATAAAGTCGCAAATGAATTGAGCTTGTGTTGAATTTCACATTTATAGTTTATATAGTATTAAATGTTTTTGAAAGTATTAGTTGATTGAATTAAATCAAAAAATTATAAATAAAATGATAAAGGAAAAAAAATAAAAAGGGTAGCTTGGTCCTTTTGAGTAACTATTAGGGACAGTACTGTCATTCGACCATGTTCCAACCATTATAAACGACGTCACTTGCTAAATTACTGAACGGACCGAGCCGCCGAAGAATGTCCTATCCCTTTCCGCCGCTACAGTCGCTTACAAGAAGAAGATGGATAATACAGAGACCAGCGACGACACCCCCTGCTCCTCAATCACCGTTGATTCCGTCATACGGATTGGATATGTATATATAATTTTCTTTCACTAAATCTAATCTCTTTCTCTCGATATATATATATATATATATATATATATATATATATATATACACACACACACACACATTCATATAGCAAAATTTAAATAAATAAATTGGATTATACTGCAGGTCGGATTGATCTGGGGTATGTGTTCAGGTCCCTATAATGCCAACAAAAGAGGTAAGCTTTATGTTTAATTTCAATTTATAGTCACTAAATTGAATACTTCACTTCTGTCGTCTAAAAATTTGATCTTTAATCCGCTGCATTTTTATTTATTTTTTGCTTTTTAATCGTATATAACAGGGCTTAGTGGTATTCCCCGCGCTTCTTTTGTGGTAAGTATTACTGCATCTGTTGTATGATTAATCCTATTTTTGGTTTTATAATTATTGTTGATGTGTTTTTATCTCAATTGCAGGCTAAGTCGGTGGGTTCATATGGGCTTCAATGCGGTATTTATATTTATTCTTGTTTGAATTTCATATAATATGAGTCATATGATTGTTCCCTGTATTTTCTGCACAACTGTGAACTCAGTCCTTAAAATTGTCGTGCCGTCTTCCCTATAAAGCTAATTTAATTCAATTATCATGAATACATCCCGCAAGTCATTCTTCTGAATTAATTAGAAGGGAAAAAAAGCAAAAAGTGGAACAAAAGAGGAAGATATAATTTTGATTTAGTTTGACCTGGAGGTACTGGTTTTAGAGTCTCTTTACTTTAAATAAGATTTTCATTTGCTAATATCACTGTCTAGTGGCTCTCTGATTTTCTCAATATTGCCAACACTAGTTTCAAGAAATTCCTTGCTAGACATTAATTCTTTGAGAACCTTCCTTCAAAACATCACAAATCTTTATGTGTAGTTTCAATTTATCAGAATTATATTTTGATTTAGATTGGATCTTATGCTTCATCAAATTCTTATTCTTAATCCCTAACCAGGTATTGATTACCTTCTTGTGGAGGTGCTATATATGGATTCTACGAGCATGATAATATAGGCTTGTTCCTTTAATGTTTACCCTACTTTTTGAGCATGGATCATATTTGAAAGCCAAATCAATGAGCTTGATTTTTGTAAGTTGGTGTCAACTGTTACTGTAATGAAATATGTACTACCTTGATAGAGATATGCACGTTCATACATTTTTATCTCATGGATTGTCAAGGAAAATCGTTCATCTAGAAGATGTAGAGGCAGCGTAAATTAACAATATATGTCGCATTATGATTTAATTAGAGCGTACATACTACATAGTGTTGGTGGCATACAGAACTTGCTGCATATAAGAGTGTAATGAGATGCAAAACCTTCAACATTAAGAGTCACTCAGGATTCTCTTCAAATTATGATATGACCCTTGCATGTAAAGGTCTCTACTAACCTCAAGTCTTGTCGTCGTTTTAAAATTTTCATTGACCATTTCAATAAGTAGTTTAATTCTCTTTGCAATATTGATGTTTCCTTCTCAAGCTAATTGTTTTTGTTATTTTAACCAATGGTATATGCGCCTCAACAACTCTTCTGTAATCATAATGAAAACTATGGTCCGTATCACTTAAATGTATTGAATACTTTAGAATTTTTTTATTGACTTCAGACACCAAACTTCTATTCTACAAATTCCCCAATTTTGTTACTTCACTTTATGCCAGATTTCGTTACTTGCTTCACTTGTGGGCTTTTATTGTTATCAATTTATAAACTAAGGAAGTTTTCTGTATTTAAATTCTGCTTCTTTTTTCTCTTCTCAATTTAGGACTATTTGCTGGAATTTTTTCTTTCACAAGTTGTGGGTTGCAAAGATACCGAGGGGAGAAGGATTGGGCAAGTCTCACAATTTCTCTATTAGATTTGGGCAACAGCACTGACACAAATTTCAATATTAACTGTATAACCTTGCAATTCTTTCTATTATAGTTCCCCATTTGCTTCTTGTCTGCAAATACATTTAAGCTCTATCAAATAAACTACTACGAGAGTTTAAGGAATATGCTTCAAATATACAGCCACTCCTCTTAAATGTTGGTAGGCTGAACCTTAGTGGTAGGAACTAATGGATATATCTGACATGGATTAGGCCATTGAGGTAGAATTATCTCTAGTCCTATCTACTATTGGAGTAGAGCTTTCAATTGGTCGATCAAGATCCATTCTGTTACGATCCATTTGCTTCATTTCGATTAAGATTATGATGAAATTAATACAAACTGTGAGACCTGAAGACTAAGTTTTGCGTCTTAGTTGATGTGATAAATACCCAAGTTGATTTGATATTGATGCACATACTCGACGCTTTTCTTTGAGCAGGTGAATGCTTTAATTTCTGGTGCTGTAGCCGGGGCAGCTGTTGGTGCTGGGACCCGAAACTGGAAACAGGTAGCTGGACTGGCTAGTGTTGTATCAGCCGCTCTTTCTGCAGCTGGTGACTAAAGTAATTTGAAGCACCTCCTCTTTAGAAGTCTAAGGTGAATGAGCAAGTCGATCCTGCTAATTCTATTCTTTCTCTTCTCTCAGGACAATGCCACAGACTGATGGAGTTCTGGATTTCAGCATAGGGTAAATGGGTTAGTTAATGCTTTCTTTAGTTGGAAAATAGTTTCATACAAGCTGCTGGAATTATTTATTCGTCTGTCAGAGGTCGGTCAATACACTGAAATAGGAGGAAAAGAACTTATTGAGGTCTGTACAGGTACACTAATTGAATCAAATTAATTTTATCAGTTGGTCTTTTTATTTTTTATTTTTCGTATGAGAATTCAACTTCCAGAAGAAGTAGTATAAATGCAACTTTCAACAGTCAAGAAATTGTTTATAGGTGACCCATAAATGTAAGCCATTGTTAGTTTCAACTACCAACCTATTTATTGTTTCCTTTCTACTTCTGATCGTGTATTAAATCTTAATTTAGGCGTTAATGAAGAAATTGAAAATGACTTGGTTTTAATTGATCGATCCTACTTCCTAGTAGTAATTTCTTTCTCATGGATTGTAAGGGATAGTTTGGTAATTATTTAATCACTTTCACTTATTTTCACGAGTGAGTGAAAGTAAAATTTATTAACTTTGTAAAATCAACTTAAAAAATTTTAATTTGATATAAATTTCTTAATTTTTAATTAATATAATGAAGTCATCAGCGAATATGAATTCTTTTAGAGATTCAAAATGACTTCAATATAAGCCAATTCGGAAGAGAGGAAGGAAGTGCTATAAATAAATAAATGAACACGAAAAACAGTTTTGAGAATAAAATTATTTTAATAAGATTGAACTTCAATGTAAATAGCATACTAATACAAACTTGTATTATGCGCAGTTAAACGTAGGGCCTAGTGGGCCCGACTTACCCAATAAATTTTTACATTATGATATTTTTACTTTAGGCACCCTATGAAAATATATATTATCTGCAAATATTCTTTCAAAAAATATAAGAAAGTATTTTATCTATTACAAATAAAATAGTTAATTTTAAAAAAAAATTAATTTGAATCATGGCAAATTCATTAATATACTCTTGGTACTAGTATCAAATTTTATAATCTCCAATCAATACATAACACATAAAGTAATATAAAAATAATAATCTTACTTCAATCAAAAAATATAAATTTATTTATAAAATTTGGAATTTACTAAATCAAAAAATTTAAGTGGACATAAAATTGAATGAGTATATTTAAATTTTATTTATTTATATTTTGACCTTCTAATAAGAATAAAAATATAAATAAATAAAATATAAATATATTTATTTCTAATTTTGATGTTCAATTTTTATGTCAATCTAAAAGAGTTTTTACTAAATTATTCATGACTTTATATAAAGTAAAAATTAAAGCGCTGAACGTATCCTTCCCAAGCGATATGCACCCACCTAAGAATGTCATTATTATTTATATCTAGAACAAGTTGGTTGTAAGGTTCGGCACATGTCCATTATAATTCAATTATAGTACTCCTTACCTTTCTTAATATAAGTTATTTTAAAATTATGTATAAATATTAAAAAAATAATTATATATTATTAAATATAATATTAATTATTTATATTATTATTGTATTAAAAAAATATTATTTATTAGGTAAAAATTAGTGAGAATCAAATTTATATTTAATATTTTGGATAATATTAAAAATTAAACAATTAATATTTACTTAAAATTCTCAAACAACTTATATTAAAAGGCAAAAATATTTTTTTATAAATCAAGGGACGGATGGAGTAATTAAGAAAGAACCAAAACAATTAAGCAGTTTGAACTTGATTCGTACTCATTAAACAAAATATTCAGTTCGAGCTCGACTCGAAATATGAACGATTCAAATATGAGATAATTTTAAAATTCGATAAATTACTCGAATATCTTTAAATTATAAATTTATATTGATACTCGAATCATATTTGTTAAAAAAGTTCAAACTGTTCGGGTTTAATTTAAGATCGAACTCGACTCAATAAATAAATAAGTCTCAATCAAATTTTATTTTATTTCCGATAAATTTTATAAACCAAAAAATCTCTGATGGCTTTATAATATAGATACTGATTGACTTTATTCATTTACGCTCCTAAAAACAACACACACTAGTGCAAAGCCCGATCTTATTAGTATCTATATTATAGAGCCATCAGAGATTTTTTGGTGTTTGTTTTTTTCATCTTCTACTCTTACTATTTTATTCTTTTTATACTATTTTTTTGTATTTTTTTTATATAATCCTTTAATTTTTTTATATTATCCTATATAGTTTATATACGTGTCACCTAGGTTATTATAATGGATGAGTATTATGGTAGTAGTTATGGGGATTGGTGATATACTCCACTACACACCACTATACAGCGGGGAAAGAAATGGGCGTGTTTGGATGAACCCTGCACTTACGTATTCATCATTTATTTCCTTTGCACAAATCCCATTTCTTTTTCTCTGTCTTTATTATATTATATTAATTAATTAAATACTGTAATAAATAGTGGAGTAGTAACCTCATCACTTCTGGAAGACGGGATGGGCCTCTTGTTCACGTATAAAGTTTGAAACTTTTTCCGCTCTGTCAATCCCAATCCAAATCAAAATCAATATCAACCCAGTTCTTTCATGAATATTCACAAGCTTTTTTCATTATTATTAAAAGGAGAAAAATAAAAGCTTTTTCAAGCCTAGCTAGCTAGTATTGCATTCCCATTTCCCCAAGTTCACATTTTTGTTTTCCATTTTCCATTTTCAATTTTCTACAGTGCCTGTTGATGTGATGAGATGTTACAGTGGGTAATGTGGATTCTCTGATTTGCTTATTTAATTTGTACTCTAGTTTTCTTTGGTGATTATAGAGATGGAGGTTGAATATCATGAGGTGTGTCTTTCTCTTTCTCTATGCTTAATTACTCCAAGGTGGGATATATTAGAGTGAAAAAGATTAATGTCACTTTTGTTGTGTATCATATGCAAATGGTATTTTGATGAGTGTGTGTCAGTGTGTGTGTGTGTTGATTTTTAATTTTGGGTGTGTTTGTCTCTTTAATTAGGAGTATGTAAGGAATTCCAGAGGAGTTCAGCTCTTTACTTGCAGATGGTTGCCTTTCTCTCCTGCAAAGGCCCTTGTTTTCCTTTGCCATGGTACTCTCTCTCTCTCTCTCTTAGAACTTCACACTTCCTTTTGGTCTACTTTTTTCTTTTTATTGGTGCAACATTTTGCTTTATTTGTTAATAAATAAAATGGGGCTGCAGGGTATGGCATGGAATGCAGTGATTTCATGAAAGGTAATACATGTCTTCTCATGGTGGTTTCTTTCTTTTCTGGCCTAGCTTCTCCCCCAATTTACCTTTTTCCTATATTTTATTCAATGCTTGGGATTACTTTCAGGTTTCAGCTAGTTCAGAATGCCCATATTCAATTTACTTGAATATCTTTTGGAAGAAGCTAATATTTAACCAGAAGAACCTCTTAAGTGTGTTTGTTTAAGCATTAAATGTTGGTATTATTTATTTTCCGATCAAATAATGCCAAATATCTTAAGTTTAGTTCTTGGCTTATTATTGCTCTTTAATGGAAATTGGTTCAACCATTAATCTACCACCACTATTAGATATAAGGAAAACCGAAGAAAGAAAAAGATTTTTGCCACCTTTTCTTTTATAAACTATATGGGGTTGAAGTATTTGACTTGGTGACTCTTTTAATTAACTATTGTATATTTTTAGTGATGTAGGATGGGGTAGGAAGAAAGAATAAGAGTACTTATCTTCTCAGAGAATCAGTAAAGAAACACACACAAAAGCACACAGCTTTAATTTCAAATCTATATATTTAATAATCTCCAAAATAATGAAGTATTACAATGCTTAAATACAAAACCCAATACTTGGGGACTAAGTAAAAACCCTAATTTAGAAAGGAAACAATCTCATAACTAAAATTTACTACTATAATAAACTCTTCTAATTGAAATCTACTACTACAATTAAAACTCTCCTAATGAAAAGTTATTACTATAATATCCTACTAAGTAATTTCATTAATAACACATTTATCTCTAAATAACAATACAAAATTAATAATAAACTTAATGAATTTCTTCTTCCGTACCGCAGTACAATAATCTAGAAAGTAAAATTCATTCAAAAAAATTTCTCAATAAAAATTTTTAAGTTTCAATATTAAAAATAATAGGAAAATCATATGCTAGAAAAAGTGAAACAGGTCAAATAAGACTATTATTTTGTGATTGAGGGTCTATATGATAATGCATACTTAAATTTCATACCTTGTTATCTAGGTCCATAAAGGACTTGAAACAAAGAAATTAAATAATGCTGGCTAGAATATGGAGTGTGCGGTCAGTTTGCAGCATGCACATTTCATGTTGCACTTAATTGTCCTCATTCTTTTATGACTTCATAATGGATATAACCAACTCACCGAGCTAGTGGAAAGTAAACCATATGTCATTTATTTCACCATTGCTGTTTTTCCATTTCTTTTATTCAAGTTGCTGTGCTGGTTGGTGTGAGGCTTTTAATTATACCCCATGACAGTAAATTCATCAACCCCCCCCCCCCAATTTCATTTTTCAGTTTCAGCTGATCTCTTGATATTTTGTTAGTTGTGATCTGACATACACTCACATATACATCTACACACACAAAATAAAAATTAGTAGTTGAAAGTAGTTACATTAAAATTATGTCTTTCACTTATAGATTTATATTTACATATCGGATAAAAAGTTGATCATCACTAGTTTGTGTTAAAATAACAAAATTCTGTATACTTAATTTGGTGGCTTCAAAGAAAGTTATTGTATCAAATTGGAAGCAAATGGAGGGGAAGGGAATTGAGTAAGTAGTATACTAAGCTAGATTATCATTTTCGATAATTTTTCTGTCTTTTTCTTTCCTAATTAGTTCTGAAACTAGGAGAAAAATAACTCTAATTTTGTTCTTTTTCTTTAAATTCCTTTCCATTCTTTCTCGAATTGTCAATCAAACTATTAACAAGTTCATGTCCATTTAGTTAGCTGGATAGCATTATAATGTTAGTTGCCTAAACAGAACTAAGTTTCATTGTTTATGTCACATACATACATATCAATTAAAATAGCTACTTTCACTGCAAAAATTTACTTACCGGCCAATTCTGACTGGAAGATATATCTTGAAATAAGTTGGTTGTTTAGGTTAGCAAACAACTAATTTTTGGGACTGGCCCACCACGTGATTTAGATCCTAGAATAAGATACTTTTTATTTGTTGACATTTTGTCACATGTGCAAGATTCAATCTAATTATATCTTGATGTTTTCCTTAAGGTTGTGGGACCAGACTAGCCAACTATGGGTATGCTGTTGTGGGGATTGATTATGAAGGACATGGGCGGTCCATGGGAGCTCGTTGTTACATCAAAAAGTTTGAAAACATTGTAAATGACTGCAGCGACTTCTTCAAATCAATTTGTGGTAAGTTACCTAACTAAACGATTTCTTCTTGCATATTTCTTAATTAGTTTATTACAATAGACACAAAAAATAATCAAAACATTGTCAAGTTATATATTTCTTCTTCTTTTCAATAATGGCAGGTGTGTGGTAGAAAGTTTACCAATCTCAGTTTTAAAAATATTTATAGATGATCCCAGTTTCTTAAATTCAAAACTCTTTTGTAGCTACCTAGTGAGCTACAACCAAAATGTTGGGCAATGGTCCCCTCGACTGAGTCAGTTATTTATATATAATAGGTTGGTATAATTGACACTTGAAGAATTTCTTCAAGCATTATCTTTCTAATAGCGTACCAGTAAACACTTCTCGTAGTTAGTTTGTGTAACAAATTACACCTCTGTCCCAAACTAAGTGACTGGGTTTGATTGACGCATAGTATTCGATCCAAACTAAAACTTTACTCTCATTAATGAAGAAAGAGAATTTCGAATCAAAAGGTTATATACTTCCCATGGTGTCCAACCCACTGACTCACTGAGGTTTTAAATGACAATGGTGAAATAGTCAATGCACATGAACATCTAAATTCAATGAGTCAAGTCACTTAAAGTAAGAGGGAGGGAGTATTACATGCATATGGATGTGTATGTGAATGTGTATGTGTATATACACACGTATTATTTTTTGTTGGTGACGACCAGGTAAAATTGTTTGCATGGACCTCAGGGCAGGAGGAGTATAGGGATAAGAGAAGGTTCTTATATGGAGAATCGATGGGAGGAGCAGTGGCTCTACTTATTCACAGAAAGGACCCTGCTTTCTGGCACGGCTCTGTACTTGTTGCGCCAATGTGCAAGGTGCGTGATGCAATACTTACATGTTACCATAATAATGTAACAGAGACGCAATATAATTAAAGTTACAATAAAAAGGCCCACTCCACCCATGGGTAGTTATATATGCCTCTAACAATTTCTGTCAGATATCTGAGAAGGTGAAGCCACACCCTGTAGTTATAAGTATGCTAACTACAGTTGAAGATATTATACCGAAGTGGAAAATAGTCCCTACAAAGGACGTTATTGACTCAACTTTCAAGGACCCTGTTAAGCGAGAAGAGGTAATAATATTATGATTTCACAACCAAGTTGGTGAATTCTGATAAATGAAGAGTAATTTTATACTTAAAGTGCTCTCTTTCATAAATGTGTAGGTACGTGGAAACAGGTTGATTTACCAAGACAAACCCAGGCTGAAAACAGCTCTAGAAATGCTCAGAACTAGCATGAACCTTGAGGATAGCTTAAGCCAGGTTATTATTATCTCAATTTTTCCACAAGCATATTTTTATCTTCACAACTTTTAGAACAGTCCTCTTCTTTATATATAAACATAGTTTGTAGACAGAAGTCTATACTATATGATGTGCCTAATTCGAATTTTACAGTTCTGACACCATGATTCCTCTATGTTCAATTTGCAATATCCAAGTCGCCATATCTTGTACAGTTGATATGCTTGTGACTAAATTTTTTGCCATCTTCTGAAGTGAAGGGATGAATTAGTCCTTTAAGGAGGTAGAAATGATTTAGGAGGAGTTAAGTTGACAAAACCTGTACTCTATTTGACCGAATGATCCATGCCTATAACTGGTTTAAAGATTCATTTTGGTAAAGATAGGTATTTGTCCAATGCCCATCACTTCAAAATTAAGTAATTTGCTAGTTTCACCTTTTTTTAAGCATTTTGTCAAACTAGATCGGGCTTGGAGGCCGTCACTGTCAAGCAGCTGCTTTTATATTCTCAGTCTTGGCTCTTTACAAAAATAGACACATAGATGCCAATTGCGACATTTTGAATTAAGTGAACCCTCCTCATCACCCCCAGCTCCCTACTAAAAAGGACATACTCCGTCCAAAATGAGTTCACTTTAACTTGTTTAACCTATTTTAGGCATATTAAGAATTAGGACACATTTAAATATAACCCATTGAAGTAGATCAGTAAGAGAGATGTGCAAAGGGGAGGAATATGTTGGCTTGAGGATCAACATCTATCATCTATGTTCCCTGGATATGTTCTTCTAACTTCAAAGATTTCTTACCAGCTTGAATAAAAATTATTAAGGAAAGTAAGCATCGGTCACTTGGTTCATCCCTTGAAACTTCTTTAATAACTATTTTTGAATAACTAATTTTAGTCTTAAATTTTAATATTAAAAAAAAAGGCGTCGAGGTATTATTCTTGTCTACTTAATTGGGTGGTCTGATAGTCTTGTTGTATAGATGCCATGGGAACCTAGCTCTGTTAATAACATGGCTGGATGGTTTGTTGGCAGGTGACAATACCGTTCTTTGTATTGCATGGGGAGGCAGATACAGTGACAGACCCGGAAGTGAGTCGAGCATTGTACGAGCGTGCTAGTAGTGTTGACAAGACCATAAAACTGTATGCGGGGATGTGGCATGGTTTGACATCAGGTGAGCCAGAGAGCAACATTGAGGCAGTATTCGCAGACATTATAGCATGGCTTGATAGGAGGTCCGAAGATGAGAGTACAGTTACTTCTGCCGGGCAACAGCTGCACAATTCAAGCTCTGGCGTTGAGAAAATCAAGACTGTTGCATCCTCGATAATCTTAACTAAAGAAAAGCCACAGATAAAACGTTCACGCGGAAGGTATCTTTGTGGGTGGAAAGGAAGCCGAATGCACCATCACTCGGCAATGTAGACCATGGCTCTCTTTTTTACTTGTTTTTATGCTAAATTCAGAGAGAATCTAAAGTGAAATGGAACTACAAACAGTTCTAATTAAATGGTATTTATGCGTTCTTGGGATTGTTCATGGCGCAGTATTAATCTTGAGATTGTTTATGGTGAGTAATAATTGAGTTATTTTATCATGGTTGTTGATTATCATTTAACCTCACAACAATCGAGTTATTTTATCATTTTACGTCATAAAATTTAGCCCTTTTTGTGTTTGTCACGTTGTAACGAACCACTGACTCATTCAGTCAAAGTATGAATAAGGTAAGTTGATCCAATGGTTGAGATCTATTTTCAAAAAGTTCATGGCTGGTATTAATTGTATAGTTATTAGGAGTAATATAAGGCAATACAATGTACTGATGGAAGCTATCGAATATCAAACAAAACAATTTCCAATCTCCTCTCTTCTCTCCCTTAAAATTTCTTCCAAAGTTTACTCGAGATTATAAATAGGTAACAATCCAAATAAGTCGATAGAAAAGGGAGCATATACTAGTAAATATGATATGAATGGTTCAGATTTAGGGAGCTCTCTATATTTTGGAGTATGCTAAGAACTTCAAATGAGTTAAATCCCTGCCTAATATATGCACAATAATTAATTTGGCTTAATAAATCTTTTTGCATATATATTAAGGCTTTTCTTAGACACATTTAGACATTATCTTTTAAATATTAGTTATTAAATATATATTTAAGTACATTAAAAATAGTTTAGTATTAGTAGAGAAGGTGAAAGAGTATGATGGGACTCTTAATTTTGAATAGGAAGATTATGTCTTAGAACTTGAGAGTTCTATAAAAAGGTTGGGACTTGCTACTAAAAATCTTACATATTAGTACCACTATTTTTACTTATCAAAACTAGTATTCCTACCGAGTCCTGACACTATGTGCGGGGGTTTATTGTAATTGGTGAGAGGAAATGAGTAAGAAAATATAGAAAAGAAATAAGGGGATAATAACACTCCCTCTATTTCAAATTATATAATTATTATTGACATTTAAAAATTAATTTAAAATATTTTTAAATTCAAAATTAAGAGAACTCATTAAATTTTATTAAACAATAAAACTTATAATGACTAATACTTTTTAGATAGTTTACAATATTTATTTGATTAAAATCAAAAGAATCTATGTCAAATTTAACTTTTAAAAATCTATAATATAAAACAGAACGGCTCAAATTCCAAAGCTTCAACATCCAACGACCTCAAATCAATTTAGGCTTTAACATCCAACGATCTAAAATTATTTGGGGCTTCAACATCCGACGACCAAAAATTTATCTCTCAAAAATTCAAACCCACATCCATCATCTCACTCTCCCACTCTCGATTCTCCCTTCTCACCCACGTACGCGAGATTTGTTTTTTAAGAAAATGAACTTTAATTTCTTCTTCTTTTTTTTGCTCTCTTCAACAATATTTCTTTTCATTTTTTCCCCTTTGCCTATTATTTATCTCTCTTCAACATCTCTCTGCATCTCGGTCTACTACAGGTAATCTTCATCTTACACCTTCCACTATCAAAATTCAAATCTTCATTTTCTTTCTCAAGTTTCCTTATAATTAATTTGGTGAAAAAGTTAATTTGGGTTTTAATTTGAATTCAAACTACCTGCACAACTCCCAAAATGTGTTTCTTTAGATCCAACAATCTTTGAAATTCAAATGGGTAAAGATAGATGAATGTATACACACACACGTGTATTATGAAAAAAAGTTATGATTTTTTAGTTTCAGATCTTGGCTATGGAGTTTAGACAGTGGCTAAGGAGAAGATGTTTGCAATGAATCTTTAAAAAATACGGGTGATGATGGTTGAAAAGATCTGGCGGACTAATATATTAGGAAGATGAAAGATGAAGAAGATAAAGTGATAATAGATAGATAAAGAAAAGATAAAAAAGTGACATATATATATATATATATATATATATATATATATATATATATATAAGTATCTCACAAGATTCAACTTAATATCTCACGTGGCTTACTATTTTTTTTCCATATCATTTATTAAGATTTATTATTTTTTATAAAAATGCTAAGTAGACAATAAATAAAACGACATCTAATTAATTTAACAGAATGACTAATTAGTATATTTTTAAAGTTTAATGGCTAAATGATGAAAATGTGACAACTACAATAGAGTATTTACCCTTTTTGTCTTTTAGGATTAGTAATCTTAGAATTTGATTTATTTTTTTAGACATAATGTGAGACATTTTAAACTCAAAACTAATAAGAATTATTAAAATTATAAAATAATAAATCATTATCATTTGGTTTATTTTTAAGTGACATTGGGAGTATATATTTTATTATTAAATGACATTGGGATTAAGAATTTGAAGACATAAATGTTCTTATTTTAATTATTTCATTTATAATTTCTTCTTAAACTAATACCCCTTTCAACATATAATATTAATATTGATTTTTAAAGTTAGTTGGGACATTTTTAAATTCATAATTAACCTATATTCATTTAATTTTAGTTAATGTTAATTATTATAACCTGTTTTAAAGTATTACTAATATGTATGAAATTTATTTTCACAAGTCAGTAATCTATAATTTATACAATGCCTTCAGACATGGGTTATCACTAGTATCAAATAATACGGAACAGATGAATAGAGTATTATTTATATCAAAATAACAATAACAATTATAATAATAGTAATCTTACAGCTACACCAAGAATTATATATATATATATATATATATATATATATATATATATATATATATATCAATTTTGAGAAAGGATTGAAATAAACCATCTAAATAAAGCAATGTTATTATTATTTTTGGCAAGAAAGAAATGTTATTTTGTAATATAGGCGAGTAAAACCTTTAAAGTTTGTTCTACTGTGTTTGTGGGCTTGCTTCAGTATAAATTACAATCGACTAAAGAGCCCACCTAATGAATCTACTAAACCCGCCATTCTACTAATTGGTTCGACGCTCTTCATTGTTCGCGGCGAAGTTCGGGAATATAATTTGAGAGCCAGACAGAGGAGATCGAGAACGAGCTCGCCCAAAAACCCTAGGTACTAAACCCTAATTACTTTTATCTGAATATATCATAATTTTGTTTTCAGATATCTTTCGGATTCACTTCGTTTCTTATATGATTTAAAGTTCCTGAGCTCCTTAAACCCTAGCGTTTTCGAGTGCGAGTACCCTAACTTTGTCTCGTGTTGCAGGTTTTCTACTTTCTATTCATATTTCTTTGATTAAAGATGAGGTATTTTTCAATGCTCTTATACTTTTTTACTCGTCGCTTATTTTTTTTCTTTTGAATTCCTTTCATGTCAGTTTAATTTGGGCGGAGCTCCCATTTTGATATGAAGCATGTTTAAAGTCTCAATGTACCTAAACCAGTTAGTATGATCTGATTAGGGAGTGAATTTTTGTTATTGGATATTGAGGATTTTGATATTTGTTTATTTATTTGAGAAAAGCTGAATCAATTATGTTTAGGATTTAAAGGATCTAGATTTATATTGTTTCTTCGTTATTCAAAGGCATATAGCTAGATATCCACGTATTCATAGACGACACTATTCCTCTAATATTGTGTGTTTATAACTTTTACTAAATTTGAGTCATTTTCTCTTCTCAATGGCATAACTTAAACTTTTGCTATTGAATAACAGACGAGATTATGAAATATAAAAATAGAATATAATGAACTCAAGTTTTCTCAGTAAGTCGGAACAAAATGAGCTAAAGATTCATGCTATTTAATTTTGTGTTTGTCCCAAATTGGAGCTCACTTTTCAAAACCGTATTTTTTAATATTTATCCATTACATTAGTGATTTTATAGATATCTTTTTTTTGCCCATGTCTTTCTTTCTTTTATGATTGGAAGTTACTTAGCTCTTTTTCTCTTTCTGTTCCTTTTTTTTTTTGCAGTCGCCCGATGGACGAGGATGTCCCTGTAAGTTATTTTACTATTTGATGTGTTTTAATCTATATGATATATCACTATGATGAGTATTTCTATTTCATTAAATCTTTGTTTTGTTTCCTTCACATTTTGAAAATATGCAATCACGTACTAATTCTAGTCTGATTGCTGATATAGTGATGTTCTGACCTGGATGTGTGCATACCATGTTATCATCCTACCTGAACTTTGGATTTAAACATTACATCTCTTTTTCTTTTTTTTTTGTAACAATCAATGTGTACGATACTCACCCATAAATGGACTGTCAGAATCTTTTATAACCTCTTGAAAATCTGTTATCATGTAATAGCACACATCTTTGGTCTGGTAAATACTTGCAAAGGGAGGGGGGGGGGGGGGAGAAACATACTGGTGCTAGCTAAGATGATGATGTAAGCCAGGCAAGTGTGTAGTTTTCAATTGTTTTGGATGTTTCTAGCAGTTAGTATATACTGGAATTCTAATTTACCCAGTAATAGTTCCTTATGTTATAAGAATGAATGAGATTTTTTCCTGGTTCCCCCGTTAATAACCTTGTTCATGCTTGTTATTCAACATATTCATA
This sequence comes from Panax ginseng, assembly GCA_020205605.1. Classification (NCBI taxonomy): domain Eukaryota; kingdom Viridiplantae; phylum Streptophyta; class Magnoliopsida; order Apiales; family Araliaceae; genus Panax; species Panax ginseng. The sequence goes on along the minus strand of CM035136.1, from coordinate 6,058,089 downwards.
ACATTCGTGACAATTTTAAGTTTTAAGCAGTAAATGAAAAAAGCTAACTCAATTGTAAATTCTGAAATACCAAATTATCTTCAAAAAGAAAGGATGGAAAATTAGGTAATTTTTTATTTGTACCATGCTACCATCTGCCTTTGTATGATATAACTTTAAAAGTATGTTACATTCTCTTTGTGTACGCTGTACACAATACACATCAAACTTGGATATTCTGTAATTTCATTTACATTGTTCGCTTTTGGTTGTAGGAGGCAAGTTGCTTATGCATCATATTCTTTGATGCCATAGTGCTCTATAATCAGTTTATGTGCTGTATCTTTATGTTTCTAATTTTTTGCATAATATACCTTTCTTATGCTGTTAAGTTAATATATCTAACTGAGCTTGTTCTTGTAGACAAAGAATGAAGAAGAGGAGTTTAACACGGGGCCTCTTTCTGTGTTGATGATGAGTGTAAAAAACAACACACAGGTAATAGAATCTTCTATAATTCTAGGTTAGAGTGCCATAGATCTTGAATCTTGATGATAAATCAAGATTATTTTCTAGTTTTGGCTCATTATACATATTAAGTTATTGACATGGATTGATTAATCGTCTCACTGGCTGTTGATGACCGTGTCTAATTTTGTGGCTGCGTCCAGGTACTTATCAACTGCAGGAACAACAAAAAACTTTTGGGCCGTGTTAGAGCTTTTGATCGACACTGCAACATGGTTCTGGAAAATGTTAGAGAGATGTGGACAGAGGTTGGTTTCAGAATGATCAGGCTTCATTATTATCGTCGTGGTTCTTTTTACACTTTTGTACACAAGATCAGATGTAATTTGTATCATTCTTTGTTCAGGTGCCAAAGACTGGAAAAGGCAAGAAGAAAGCTCTTCCGGTTAACAAAGACAGGTTTATCAGCAAGATGTTCCTTCGAGGAGATTCTGTGATCATTGTCCTTAGGAATCCGAAGTGAGAGGTATGTCTCCCTGTATAAGGATTTGTTTTGATGGGTTTGCAAGTGTCTTTCCATGCTAATGCGTGTAATTTTTTATATAGTCAATCACTCTGCTTTAACATACTTTTCATTGCTCTGCACTGGATTCGGTTCCAATTTTGTTACTTGTGGATGATTTGGGCTCTCCATAAGTGGAATATCGGCAATCTCCTTGTCTTTGATGAAGTACTTCAAAGAAAAAACTTGACGAAGCGTTTGTGTCATTCTCCTATGATATTTGAAATCGTTAGGTGACTCTTGGAAACATCTCCCATATTTTGTGTATGAAGAATGAAGATTAATTATTTGGCACCTATTGTGGATTGCCCATGAAGAATTGGTTCTAAGTTGCCATTTATTTCTTGTGATGCTCTGTCCTCATTTTACGTGCCTTCGCATGAATTAGAACAGAGGGCAAATTTTGGTTTCTAATCGACTCAATCTGTGCCTACCCAAGACTTCTCCACAGTATAATTTTGAAAGTAGGAGGCAATATAAATTCCTTCGTCCTATAAGTAATCTTAATAGAAAATACATAGTGTACCAATTACCCAATTTCACTTGGTGCCAAACTTAATAGGACACGACTTGTTAGTAGAAAATAACCTTAATAGGACTTGTGACTTGTTGACCCATTATTGTAGAATGGATGACGCCGCCTTTGCTGTTAGTACTTGAGTTTTCTACTCGAGTTTTGAGCTTTTGTCTAGCTCACTATGCATGGCCTGGCTGCTTAAATTCCATGTTCGTTTGTTAGTCACGTGCTGAGTGAGTTTGTGGTGAATGGTGAACATTATCTTAATTGACTGTAGAAGAATAACTCATTGTTTTTCATCTATAGTATGATATGTTTTTTTGTACATGTATTACAGTTTGTAAGATGCATCAACTGATATTTTATTCTGTGTATTTGAACTTATTTGTGCATATAGCCAAAAACATTATCACTCTTAAAATAATCCTTTTTTTACTCCTTGTGAAACTAATGGAAGATACCTATTGTTCCAGTTTTAGAGTTGTTATAATGCTTGTCTTAGTTTTAGCTTGTTCTGATTATGTAATATGTACTTTAATCCAGTTTTAAACCTTTTTCCCTTTTGTATTATAATTTTGTTTCGGGTCTAAATTTTAAAAGATTGATGTTTGTTCATTTGCTTCATTTTGTGCTGCTTTACTTTTAAATCTGCTTAACATGATAGCTCTAGTTCCACCAAAATTGTGATAGTACTAATCTAATCTGCAAATATTACTTTGGCCCCTAGTTATGTGGTACAAGGCAGCAGTTTCAGTTGTATATTGATAAGGTTTTCTTTGATGCACAGATAGTTTGTAGATGCATATCTGGAGCTACACCATATGGGGGAAGAGTGTCTCCTGAGTTCCAATTAGCAATTTCTGTTGAAGTATTTGTACTTGAGATATTGTAGGTGTTACTTAATGAAGGCTATTCTGACCCAAATTCTTGGCTACTTGTCTTTTAAGGAGTTTTTAATGAATACATTAAGGCCTCATTAAGAGTAATTCATTATCTGCTGTGATAATTTTTCACACTATTTGTAGTTATGGTGAAGCCCTGGCTTTACATTGTCAAGGAAAAGTATGATTCATAACCTATCTCAGGATTTAATTACCCGGTGAAGCTGCTTTCAAAACAGAGCTTCACTATGCATGTCAGAATTTTGCTTATAATCGTTATGGTAGCATAATTTAAAAATAGCTTATACTCACTTTTTTATGATAATAATCAGAAGTTCCAAATGATTATTTGTTAAATTTAATAATCAAGTTTGACCAAGTATCCTTATTTATTTTAGTAATTCCATCCATTATTTTTCTTTATTTCTTGATAATCAATTTTTTTTATATACTAAATACTTTTTATTTTTTACTAGCTTAAGTACTTTTTATTTATACACAAATTATTTTTTTGTTTGTGTTTGATAAAATTAAATGTGAAGATCTAAAGCATTAAGACATTCTGAATAAAAAAAATATTGTTTGATAATTAATTTTTTTTTAAATGTCTGAATAATATTATTTTATTATTTTAATTTTTGAACTGTTTAAGCAAAACTTGTTAAATAATTAAAAGGTCTGAAAAGTCTTTTAAATATATATTTATAATATTTTGACTATATTAGAATGTCATCCCTTATTAAAAATATTACAATATGTCAATATATATAAATTCACACACATATTTTACCAACAATCAACTGTACAAAAAAAAGAAAGAAAATAATAAGCAACACCAATAGTGTAAAAACTCACCATATAAAACTAATAATAAGCAAATAAATATAATAATTTATTACATCCCAAAACTAAACTCTGATTATTTCTCTTCTTTTTTTTGCTTTATTGAAATTCGTGCAATGATCTCTCTCTCCCCGTCTATTATTTTCTCTCTTCAAAATGAAATGGTTATGCTAACTATGGCGAGCAATAAGAGCAATATCAACCCCAACATTGATGAGGATATGAAAAAACCCACAATTATTCATGATTTTTTGGGTAAAGGGTCCTGTCCAGCTTCCTCGCTAGCGGTAGTTAGGGCCGGCGACGCCAGATCACAGTCGAAGTATGTTGAGTTTCTTCTAGTGGTGGCCGTGAATCCATCTCCATCACGTCTGATATGGGTTCCGGTAATAACATTATAATTATTCATGACTTTTTGGGTAAAGGGTCTGGTTCAGTTTACTTGCCAGCGGCAGCTAGGGCCGACGACGCCAGGCCACGGTCGTAGTTTGTTGGGGTTTCTTCTAGTGGTGGTCGTGAACCCATCTCCAACACTTTTGATATGACTTTCGATAACAACATTACGTTACCCCCATTTTTATTTTTAATTTTTTATTGCTAATTTAGGAGGATTTGAATCTAAGACCTCTTGAGGTCTAGAACTAATCGAGCTAAAAATTTTCGGTTTTTTACTTTTCTGATTCTTAGCTTTGATCTTTAATTTATGTATTTTATTAGAAGGATACAAGAAGAATTGTGTAATATTAAAAAGGTTATTTTTATCCCAAAAAAAAGATATACCTCTAAATTTAAATCTAAGATGTATTAAAAAGTAATTAAACACCATCTTAGTCTCTTGGCTATATAGACAGAACATCGTCTTAGCTGGAAGCTACATAAATCAAAATATTATGGACCACGTTACAAAAGTGGGTAAAAACGAGGGGAAATTTTGCACATACCCCAATGAATTTACTGTTGGTTAATGGTGAGAGTTTTTGCAGGCACATCCTCCGGTTTATGTTGTCTAGGAGATGGAAACCGACACTTGAAAACCCAATAATCCAGCACTTGGATCATATATCAAAGCACAACTATAAGAGTATCTGCTAAAATATAATAAATCAATTCAGAACTATAATAGTACTACTTGTAACATAACATATACTAAAACGTACTGCAAGGTATGGTGGGACATCTAATATTCAGCAACAGTGCAATTATATGATACAACAAGTGTGATTTGGGAAATTCAGTCACGCATATGGAAAGCTAATATCAAAGTTCCCACTGCAGATAATTGGGGGAAAAGTTATTTCTGTGACTGGCGGGCTTGAATCTTAATCTTAAAGGATAAGAGCAATCAAAATACAAGATGACCAAAACTATTGAAAGATCCCAAACTATGCAGAGACAAGTATATGGGGCTGGTGTTTCTGCTGCTGCTGCTGTACTATATGGGAAAAAAAGAGACAAAATTGAACAATTTCTCCTTCCCTAATCAATTTAAACGTTAAACACCTTCCCTAAGCTGAGGTGGTATCATCTTCCTTCTGGTCACCAAAGACACGTTGCCTAAAGTCCTGTACCATTAGAGGCAGACCCTTGCGAAGGGGCACCTTTGGCTCCCAACCAAGTAGATCTTTTGCCTTAGTGATATCAGGCTTCCTCTTGTGTGGGTCATCCTCTGTGTTCGGCCTAAACTCTATCTTTGCATTCGGGTCTATTGTTTCCTGGACCACCTGCATAAATATAGATCCATCAGATTTTCCAAATTGAACAAATAGTTTGTATACAGGTATACACATATTTTCTTTATGTAAGTGATAGTTAAAGTTGCCAGGTGCCCAAGTGAAGGAGTGTCCTTTATATAATTTCTCTCCTGAGCTCAGCAAGCCATGTGCGGCTTAGTAATCTGTTCTAGTGAGGAATCCTTACTTACATATGTCAATGGCAAAACACACTCTGTTGAGGAATCCTTACTCAACACTTCTTTATCTCCACTTCCCTTTTGGATGGTTTCATTCTAAACTAAAGCCTTGCTTCATCTGCCTTTCCTCTTGTTTCATTTGGTAACTAAACATACTTTCAAGTTTTGGCCTTCCCCTCCTTGACACACTTAAACAATTCCTATTTGGTTGGTCTTTATTCCTACTACCCTTCCACACTTCCACAAGATTGTGCTTGTAAACAAAGAGATATGCCTAAATATTCAGTGCATAATTTTAATTGTTTGATAATATTTTTAGGGATATCAAAAAACCTAGTCTTTCAGAAAATGGAAAACAAATTAGATTGATGAATGAACATGATATACCTGAGCAAGTTCAAGCATGGTGAATTCACCAGGATTTCCGAGATTGAAAGGTCCCACATGTTCTCCTTCCATCAGACGCATTAGACCCTCCACCTGTCAATAAAAAGGAAATCAGATAAAGCAGTGTCTATTGTACATTAAAATTCACAAATAAAATGAGTTTTTATTGAAAATGTTATTTCCAAGTACTAAAGATTGTTCCAGTCAACAGAAATGAGAAATTCCTACCCCAAAAAAAAAACAAGAATTAGATATTATATCATAATCATCGTAATTAAATGTGTATTATGACCCAGGATAAGCCTATTCCAGAAAGCCAACCAAATTCACTACAACAAACCTTTTCTAAAAATGTAAATACCAACCAAATTCACACATTTTAGGACCTTCAAAAACCATTTTCCTATGATTGTGGAAGTGCTTCTATTTAAATTTATTGTCCCATCTTTCATTCAACAAAGAGTTGAACTTCTACTTTTCATTTTTCTATCTGAGTCCACTTCAACTAACACTTTTTCTTGCATACACTTCATGGCTTGGAGGATCTAAAATTGAAAGGTCAACAGAAGGAAAGGAGTCTACTCTACTTCAACCTGAATAATATTAATGTGTGAAACAACAAGAACCTAGGTAATAACATCTCAGCTACCTCTGCATCCTAATTATTACTTACACAGACATACATACGAGGTACATGGAGCCCGTTACTGTTAACAACAAGGCACAGATTAATAGTTGGTGGGGCTTCAAGCTTGATTCTACTCAGCCATATGCAGACTTATACGAGTCGTCATCAAAAAATCCACTGACCCATTTATGACTATGCTGAAATATGTTTGATTTCTGCATTGGGCTGGCTCATAAATAAATGCAATTCAAATCGCACTATTCACATGGTAGTATCAATTGATTAAAGTTTGATCTAGAATATTACACTCCAAAAGGAGTGTTGGTTAGTCTTAAAATTAAGCTTGAAATGCTAAAGTCTAAACACATCACACATATAAAATGCATGGTCATTTAATATAATCATTTGCTCAAACACATGATTTAACGCAAATAAGGAATGACACAGAACCAATACACTTGGCAAATAAATCAAAGCAGTCAAAATATTTGAATGCAGAGCATAATCTCACCTATTGGGGTTGACAAAATCAATTTCGAACAATTAAGAGATAGAAAGCAGAATCATAAACAAACAGTAAAGGACAAATCATAAGTAGCCAGTTAGGAAAACAATTTGATGGAGTTAGTTAAATATTTGAATAGAAATCACTTACCAAATCAGAAACATATTGGAAACTTCGTGTTTGCTTCCCATCGCCATAAACTGTCAATGGTTCCTTCCTCAGTGCCTGCAATTTTAATAATAATCATTGACAAAATTAATTGATAATAGTTCTTTTTCTTGCAACAACAAAAAATGGAAGCTAGGCAGCTAGCCAAAACTAAGATTTTTTTTTTAAATAAAGAAAATATCATTAAAAATATGTGAAGAAAGTAGAACCTGAGCAACAAAATTGCTGACCACACGACCATCATCGATGCACATCCTAGGTCCGTATGTGTTAAATATCCTGGCAATCCTCACCTAAACAAATACATTGATAAAGAGGAGACACAAAATGAATTAAAATACTATATAGTATGATTGACCATTTGACTTTTAAATAAAAAAGGTATACTCTTATGGATTATAAATCTGAGAGATTGCAATAATAAGATTATCGTAGCATTCAGTATTAAAAACAAACCTCAACTCCAGCACCTCTATGGTAATCCATGGTCAACGTCTCAGCAGTACGTTTTCCCTCATCGTAACAACTTCGGACACCTGTACAAGCACAACCACATTTTCTATCAGTAACTAATCTCTTGTTCAGATTGTGTCAATCAAACCTTTGCATGTCAATCCTTCTTTGTAAAATATATGAAAATAATTTCAGCAGAAATGCTAGTTCAAAACGCTGCTATCTGCATTCGAATTAATTGACCCAAAAGAGTGCTTGTGGCAATGATTTTCCGATCATCTTAAAATTCAAATAAAAGAAAATCAATTGGACTATATCTTTTTCCGGGACTAGTCAAATAAAAATGTTCATGTTCAAGTGTCACAAAATGGTATTAAATAAGCATACCGATAGGATTGACGTTGCCCCAGTAAGTCTCGACTTGTGGGTGCTGCAGAGGATCTCCGTACACCTCGCTGGTGCTCGTTAGCAAGAACCGCGCACCGATCCTCTTTGCCAGACCAAGCATGTTTAACGTACCCACCACATTTGTCTTGTAAAATCACCAAATCAATAAAAAATTAAGGAGTCTAAAATAAAATTTGAATCATTCTTAATGCTAACACCAAAAAAAGCAATTAAATTTATGAACAAAAAAAACGAAAGGATATAATTGTCTTGACAGGGTTATGCTTGTAATGAACAGGAGAAGCAGGGCAAGCAAGATGGTAGATCTGATCTACTTCCAACAGCAACGGCTCAACGACGTCGTGTCGGATTAGCTCGAACCTAGGGTTTCCAAAATGATGCATCACATTCTCCTTCCTCCCCGTGAAGAAATTATCCACCACGATCACGCTATCCCCTCTCGCAATCAGACGATCCACGAGGTGGCTACCAACAAACCCGGCCCCACCCGTAACAACGATCCTCAATCCCTTCCTTTTCAGACCCAACGGAATCTTCCCACCAGTATTGAATGACCCAAATCTAACCGCACGGTTCTGGTAGGCGGCCCAGTGGGGCTGCTGGGTCGAGGAGAAGTAGGGGTCGGAGATGGAGATTGGGCCGCGGCGGCCGGAGGCATAAGTGGTGGTGGTGATAGAAGAAGAGGGAAGGATGGCGAAGAAGAGGGTGGCGATAGCAATGCCGACGAAGACGAAAATGAGGCGTTGCTCGCGGAGCATGTAGCGAATAGGACGAATGACGGAGAGCCATGGCTTGTTAGGCTTGGGTGAATACTCGTCATTGGCAGGTTGGGACTCGTGGCCCCTGTAGATCAACTCAGACGCCATTGTTTTGGGTTTTTTTTTTCTTTTCTCCCTCTCTGTAAATCTAGTTATGTGTATGTGATTGATAAGGACTCTTAAGAGAGAGAAATAAATCCAAGGAAAAAGAAAGAAATGAAGAAGAAGGGAGAGTTTGTGTGAATGTCTCTCTATCTTTGTGCGAGAGAGAGAGAGATAAATAGAGAGGGAGATGGGGTGTTCGTATATGTAGCTAAAAGCAAAAGCCTCAGGTGGTGGAGGCTTCAACTGGACGGCACGTGAGTATTTCTCGCCGGGCGCGTGCCTTTCGACATACTTTTGTTTTTGCAATTTCAGCCCCTACTTTTGGACACTATTTACTCCCTCCGTCCCTAAAACAAACAAAAAAAAAGCTCCTATATACTTTCAATTTCTACAAATATTAAAATTACAATTTTTAGAAAATTTTGTTAATTTCACAGAAGATATCATTAGTCATGTGAGTAATAAAAGTGTTCAATTTCTTTGTGAAAATAATAATATTTTAAAAAAGTATAACCAAATTTAAATATTTATGTTTTTACATGTCTCAGAATTTTTTTGTAAAAATTAAAATAATAAATTTATATTTTAAGATAATATTTCATATTTCAGATAAAAACACTTGTATGCTATCAAGTATCAATATATACCAATGACACACCTCATAGAAAAAAGAAATTAATATTTACATGTGAGAATTTGATAGTTTTATAATATTAATATAACGACGTGAATAATAAATAAAATTAACGTTCATATGAATTTTATAAAAATATAAAAAAGAATATATATATATATATATATATATATATAAAAGTAACAATTTTTTAAAAAAAAAAAATAGGGGTGACACGCCATTAAATTGAGGACATTGAATACTTAAATTCTAATTTGGTTGAAACAAATTGAGTAGTTTGAACGTTCATTTTCTTGAAAAGTCAAGATCTATAGATGCATCATTTATTTAATTTATTCGGCTATTATAATTTATTTATTTTTTTAAAGCCATTAACACTTTTAAGTAATAAAATGAACAAATAAGACAATCGTGTCCCTAACTATAAAGTAGTGATGTGGAAAATAAAATCTTAAGTTTTTCCCTTAATAATATAGATAATAATTTTATTTAATTTTTTGTTACAAATTTATCTATTCCTGAGTAGTGATAGGATCATATGCGCAACATGTTGAAAGTAAATTTTGTCTAAATACTAATAAAATATTCTTACACTTGATAATAAAACATATTTAAATTTTATTTTAAAACTCATAAAACTTGAAACAGAAAAGAATTGAAGGAGAATATATAAGTTATGAAAAATTAAATCTTTTTATTTGAGTAATGTTAATGAATAACAATAATAGTATTGTTAATAAATTTAAATCACACTCTCTTTCTATTAATACACAATTATCCATCACTTGTCACATTGCTTTTTCTTAGTCGAAAATTGACTAGTGAAGGGCCATAATCTCTCTTTTTTTCTTTTCTTTTTTGGTAATATCAATTACTTAAATTTATATTTTGTTAATACCAATTATATTTTGTTAATATCAATTACTTAAATTTATAGCAATACGTAAATGACTCAAATTCTAATTGTAATTTAGACGTTCATTTTCTTGAAAAGTCAAGATCTATTTTAAAATTTTAAAAAAATATTTCTTATACTTGCCAACGAACATATTTAAATTTTGTTTTGAAACTCAAAAAACTTAAAAATAGAAAAGAATTGAAGGAGAATATAAGAGAAAAAAAAAATAAAATGAAATGAAATATTTTTACTGAGTAATGTTAATAAATAACAATAATAACATTCTTAATAAAATTAAAATCATACCCTCTTTCTTTCCAATTAATACACAAATCTAAATGCAGAGTTCTCCATCACTTGTCACATTGCCTTTTCTCGGTCGAAATCTCATTTTGTTAGGCAAGTAAAGGGTCAGTCCGTCTTTCTTTGGGTTGAAATTTGGACGGTAGGTGGTGAGTCTGAAAAGTCAAAAAGGATAACAGCGACCGTTGGATGCATGCGCATGGATGGGGCCACGACACGGGTAGCGGGGCGACGTCGTTTGCACGTCCTTGATTCGTTCTGAAGCAACGCGACGCACTAGTAGTTTAGGTACATGTGGTTGGTTACATATACTCGCGTACATATTGGTATGACCACATGACTTGTTATGTAATATGTATGTGAGTGTGTGTGTGAGTAGTATGTGCGGAGTTTTTATGTGATAGTAGACTTATTGAATAAAAAACATGGTTAGTACTCCCTGTGGCCCACCCAGATTGTCACATCCTCCACAGTCCACATAGATTTGGGCTCTCATTTTTGAGACTATATAACTAAGGAAATTGATATTTCTACATAGTTTTTTGATATTTTCATACAAAAAGTATTGTTATAGATGTATTGCGACGATAAAAATCGTCATTATAGAATCTATAGCGACGATTTTTATGTAAAAATATCAAAAAAATTATGTGGAAATATTAATTTCCTATAACTAATCTTACAAACTTTTTTTTCTTAATATGTATGGATTGAGGCTTGAATTAAATAGTAGCGGCCCATTTCCATTCAGACATGTAATATCACAAAAGTCTATATTTATTTGTTTTTTTTTTTTTTTTTTATATTTTATTTATGAGTTGGTTTTGAGAGTTTGTAAAATGGACCGTTTTGAAAGAATTAAACTGAACAAAATTTTCAGTCAACTAGTTTCTCCTTTTCAAAGTATGGTATCACTTGTCTTTTTATTTTAAAATATAAAATTATTTATCTCTGTGTTTTACAAAAATCATCTCATATATTACCTTCGTTCCAAAATAGGAAATAGATCACCTTTACTCTTTGAAAGGAAGACCTTATAACCAAATTTTCTTAAAAACCCTCTTTTTTGGGCATTAAGAAAAAGTGTTTTTGCAAGCTTCAAACTCAACCAACCCATTTTTCCAACCATTTTAACGACCAGCTTATATCATATTTTATTATTGTTAGCCCAATTTTGAATTCTAAATACAAGCCCATTTTCAAACCCAACAAATAAATAGCCCACTAACCACCCTACCGAGTTATATTACTACACCTACAAAGCAAGTGGTGGGCGTGGGTCATTTGGGCCTCTAACGGATAGGTTTTGGCATGACAAGAAATGTAAGCCCAAAGTCCATGGTTCACAAAGGTCGAGGTGTTTTATGCCTATTTTTTTAAACATTTTTTGGGCCCAAAGTGAGCAGACCGGTGGTCAAACTTTCAACAGTGCCGAGCCAAAAAGGTCTGAATTTATCTTGAGTCAAAAAATGCGCCTAAAGCCCATTTTTTTTTGGCGGAGTGTAAGTTTACCGATAGACGCCCCAAAATAGGTATACATCACCCATCTTGAAGTCGCCAAATACATGGTACTAAATTCAAATACAACTTGATTATACAACAAATGTCGTAAAAAATCGACAAAATACATCTTTGTGAGTTTTAATACAAATATTGTCATCTAGACAATATCCACACTCAATTTAGTCCTCATTACATTTATTATCACACTATTTAATGTAATAGTGAGGACTACTAAGATAATTATCTCGGACCATCAATCCGCTCCCGATTAGATCCATTGCCACGTTCTCATTTCACGAAAGAAACGGTGAAAAGAAAAGGTGATTTCAACTAGCCCGGTAAAAAATATTATGACTAAGATAATGCAGAATAAATTATCATTAGTCCTCAACGATGTTAAACCGATAAAATACAATAGACATCAAGTTTAAGCTGTGGCGGAACATCGCAATCCATTAAATGAGTCAAGTAGAGAATAAAATCTACTATCTTTTATGATTTAAAAGGTTTTTCATCATTTTTATCGTTGAGACTCAAACTTATAAATAATCCACATCATCCCCCGTATTACTACCGAGGATATTCATTAGGTCACGACCACAAATTATCCAATGCACCACGGCCAAAAAGATATTTGTGTATTCATCAATGGTCATGATCATGCCAACAATTTGTCCATCAATGCACTTCGGCCAATGAAGACTTTTACCACATCATTTGTAACATTACTACCATGATTACACCAAATAATCCTCGGTCATAATCATACCAAGTCCTTCTACGACCATACAGCCACAAATGACTTTCAAAAAATAATATAAACATGAGGATGATGACAATGATATATGAATTCAATAAAACAAGTTCAAGAATTAATTTATTCGTAAACTAATAACGTCCAAATTGTCAACATGATACTTCTTTGTAAAGTAAAATTCAAGAATGCTCGGAAGAATATTTCTATGAAAAGATATTAGATGAAGCCTTAAATATCAAGAATATTCCACTAATTTCATGGAGTGTAGAAGTCAAAACTTTAACCAATGTTGAGTATAATAAAGAATGGAATAACAAAAGAAATCACCATGCATACGATTGACTTGCATAGCAAAGTTATTCCATCATAATAATAAATATAACGAAATCGTGTCAAAGCGAATACGCACCGATAGGATATTCCAATGTAATAATAAAGAATGGAATAACAATGAAATCACCACGCACGCAGATTGTGATATACAAAAGTTATTCCAATGTAATAATAAATAACGGAATCAGTCGTAACAGAAACGCATGTATGAGATAGTATATTCCAATAGAATAATAAAAAACGCGAAACAGTCCCACAGTAAAACGCATATGACGAGGATATTCCAACGATTGTAAGACCCCAAATAATTAATAAATGAAATTTAATTTCCTCTAATTATTATTTTGAAATAGTAAGGGTTGATGTGATTAATGTGGATAGTTATGGGTAAAATACGCAAATATTTCAAAAAATAAAGTGGTTATAAAATATTATTCATTGTTTGGGGAATATTCGTTTGGTCGTGGAATATTCGAATCTGTCGGGGAATATTCGTACTACCAGCAGCGACCATGTGTGGGCAGCATAACTGAAAGTGATTGGATGAAGAAAACGACAAATATAAGTTGTTTAAAAATAACGACGTAGTTATTCACAGATTATCTTGTTAAAATACTAAATTGGTTAAAACACAAGAAGATACGTGGTATTGCACCAATTATTGATTCTTACGTAAGAAGGCACTACTCAATAATGGTTATGTAATTATCTTATTCGATATTTTATTGGTTCAATAATTGTTGCGTTGATATTTTATATTGATGTTGTTTCAATAATTCACATTTACACGTATTTTTCATTATCAAGTAATAATTCATATTATCTCGAATAATATTATTAGATAACATTATTGGCAATGTCTAGAAAGTTCTATCTATGGAGAGGTTTGATCACCTAATCATGCTGTAAGTAAGGAGAAATTCTTATTGGAAAGCCCTCTTTCGAGAAGCGCACGGTCATCAATATTGTGATTGTGTAATATTATTTGTGAATGATTAATTATTGATTTATATGATGAGGAAAATATTGATTTTATGTGGATATAGATGGAGAAAATTTTTAATGTGACAATTGTTGAAAATTAATATTTTATCTTTTTCTGATAAAATAATTCATTTAAATATATTATTATATTTTTAATAATATAATAATGGTGATATTTTTTACAATGAATATGGGATATATGAGTATACGAGGAGAAATAGTATTTTTGTTGCAATAAATGTTTAAAACATGTTAATCATCTCTGTGGACCCATTTATTGACTGAAATTTGATTATAGCCTGTAAAATCGCCCGTTTGTGGATTTCGATCAATTTCTGTTTGGAATTTGAAAAAACTTTCTTCTGTAAAGTTGTAGAGAATTGAATTTCCTATAAAAAATCGCGAGATTCAAATTTTCTGATAAAAGGGCTATTTATTGTGAATTATTGAAGTTTCAAAGCTCCAAAATAATTGATTTTTGGAAGTTTTAATTATTTTAAATAAGAAAAACGTTTTTTTATTTTTTCTAGAAGGTTGGCATGTGTGAATTGCTTTGAAATTCAGATTTCAAGGAATACGTATAATATTTTTATAAATATTAATATTTTATTAAATTTTATGCTTTTGGTGTTTAAAGCATTTTCCTATAAATAAGGTCTTAGGTTAGAATTGAAAATCACAATTTAAGCCCAAGTTTTCTCTCTATATTATCGAGCGTATTCTTGTGAGTATTTTGAGTATACTTTGAGTATTGTTATACGGTGAAAGTTCGAGTTATAGCTTTATATCCGATTATTCAGGTTAAATCTTGTCTTTCCGAGGTAAGGATTTTTTTTAATGATATTATTTATTCTAATATCATTATGTCAAGTATTGATCTGAACTTTTAATCAAATTTAGAACTTTTAGTGTCGGGGTTACTTATTCACGATACGACCTTATTCACGATATCTGATCTATTCACGAATACTCAAGACTATTCATCGAAAAATAAAAATTTTCCTTTTGTCCAAAATATCTATTGTGGATACTAGCTTTGATTGTATCCATGTTTTGATCATTCTTGAATTTTACACCACTATGATTATTTTTGAGGTATTTTTGGACATAGATAAAACAAAGTACTTAATCCTTAATCCTTAATCCTTGTCATTTTGTTTCCTTTGGATTCCTTTTCTTTAAAAATATTTTCATCATCCTCGGCCTTAAATGATGATATTATTGAATATCTTTGACAATAGCAGCAAAGATGAATGATTTCGATGAATATCTTTGGCCCGTAGTGCAAAGATGAGCAGTGTTTAGATGAACATGACCGGTGATGAATATCCTTGGCACATAGTGCAAAGGATGAATATATGATTCGGATATATATTGATTGATGTTACAGGATAAAAATATTGATGATGGATCGTTAAATTCATAGATATTAGTAGATTTCATCCTCTACGTAACTCTTCTATAAATTAATATTTTCCGCTACGAGTATTGATTTAAAACTTGTTGTCTATTTTATTCTATTAGATTTTTCCCTGTTGAAGACTAACGATAATTTGTTACAGTATTATCTTAGTCATAATATTCTTTCTTGGGCTAGTTGAGCTCACCCTTTTCTTTTTGTTCCATTTTTCTTCTCGGAGAGGCGAGAATGTAGCGAAAAGATTTAGTGGGGTATGGAATGATGGTTTTAGAGAGTTATTTAGTAGTCCTCACCATTTTGTAAAATAATGTATCAATAATTATGATGAGGATTTATTTGTATGTAGATATTGTCTAGATGGCAATATCTGTATTTAAACTCACAGTTTATATGTTGTAACAATAAAGTTGTAGTTATTTCTGTACCTTGTATTTGACGACTTAGAATGGGTGATGTATACCTGTTTTGGGGGCGTCACAGTTGGTATTAGAGCTTAGGGATATGATCTCTGACGGAGATCGGGGAATAGAAATAGGAGGGGAGAGACGAGTAAATCCTTCGCTAGTGTGTCCTACCTAAGCTTATTTGTTAGTTGGTCAGTATATAGGGATATTATGTGATATATTGATTTGCTTAATTAATCCTTGTTTTATGACAGTATTTAAGAATGTCGACTGAGAATATTAACAATGGAAATGAGACCGTGGAGACGCCTGTACTCACCAACGAGGAGAACGTGCAACAAGTTGGCAATGTTCTCTTGTGAACAACACCACCGAAGCGAGATGATGAACGAGGGATGTTTAGAAGCTTTTTAGTAGTTCATGCAAAATCGCACGAGGAGACTCGTGTTCAAATCTGAGGAGGAAATGATAGCAATTCACAGGTTGTCAAAGCCAAGCAGTTCAAAGAGTTGGGACCACGAATTTAAGTGGAAAGCCAGATCCGATCGCCAGGAGACGCGTGGGTCAAGCAAATTACCAAGATATTCGATGTCTTGGGATGCACGAGAAGAAGAAGGTTCCATTCGCCACCTTTATGTTCCGTGGCGAGGCGATCATCGGTGGGAATCGTGAAGCGACCCATCCAAATTTCAAGGCCAAAGCATGTCTTGGGAAACATTTCAGAACTATTTAATGACAAATACTTTCACGAAAGTGTTCGTCATATGAAGGAAGTGGAGTTTATTAGACTAGAAGCAGAACAACACGCGATTGTCTCAAAGACGAGGCAAAGTTTGCAGAGTTATCCAGTGTTCAGACCTCATTTGGTGGAGAATGAGGAACGATGACGCGAATGTTTTCGAGAGGTTTCAAACCCGCAGATACGCCAAGATCTCATCTCTCATAAATTTTCTCTCTATTCGGATGTTGTTAACATGACTCAATTGTTAGAAGCGAGATAACGAGTACGGCCAACCGAGGTACCACAATCAGGATCATACCCGAGACAAAGAAATCAACAAAACAACGATAACCAAACGGAGAAAGAAAAGAGCGGACAAAATGGTAACCACTCTGGTGGTAATCATGGCCATGAAAATAGAAGAAGCGAGTGGGAGGAGATTTTAAAAGAGGAGATTCAACAACGACCATGTGAAGACGTCGGCCACCAACAACAACCGGTTCTAAGGAGGAGAACGACCACCGGTCATATATATGCTATAAATGCGAAAAGAGGGACATATCACCAAACCGCGCACAACAGCTCAAGGTATGTTATAATTGTGGAAAGGAAGGACATATTGCTCGAGATCAGACGATAAGCGAAACCAAGTCCACGGGACGGTGACTCAAAAGGTCATTCAGAAAAGTCAAAGTCAATGGTTCATGGAAGAAGCGTTTGTCGATTTGGTCAAAATACGAGGAACCCAAACGAGGTGATCACGGGTAAAGTTTAATCATTAATTCTTGCGAAGTTTATACCTTACTTGATCACGGTGCTACCCATTCATTTATCTCTCGCTTTGTGCTCAACGTTTAAACTTGACTCAGGAGAAATTAGACTTTGATTTATCTCGTGGAGACTCAGATTAGAGAAACCTTCATCAAATCCATCATTTATAAATCTTGTTTGATTTAAGTTGGCACCATCACCTTACCCGTTGACCTTATCTCTTTAAATATACTTGCTTTTGATGTGATTTTAGGGATTGATTGGTTAACTACTCATCATGCCAAAATTGATTGTTTTTCGTAAGGTTGTTAGTTTTCATATTCCTAACCAACCCTATTATATTTAATTCAAGCAACTAAGCCACTAAAATCAATATTTGTCATATCAAGTCATAAAGCTATTCGTTTATTGAAAAACGGATGTCAAGCTTTCTTAGCCCATGTTATGGATTTGAATAAAGACACGCCGATTTGAATAATATTCATGTTGTTAGTAAATTTCCGACGTATTTCTGAATAACTTCCTTGCCTACCCCCGTAACGTGAAGTTGAATTCTTTATTGATCTTGAGCCCAGTACAAAGCCCATTTCTAAACCCCATATCAAATGGCTCTATTGAACTTCGTGGAGTTAAAGGTCCAACTACGAGGAGTTGTTGGACTTCTGCTTCATTAAATCCTAAGACATCTCCTCGGGGTGCCTCATGTTTTATTCAGAAAAAGAAGAAAAGACGGGAGTATGCGATTTTTGTATTGACTATCGGGAATTGAACCATGTTACCATCAAGAATAAGTATCCATTACCTCGTATTGATGACCTGTTTGACCAGTTGCAAGGAGCACAATTCTTTTCAAAGACCGATCTTCGTTCTGGATATCATCAGTTGAAGATTAGAACTGAGGATATTCCAAAGACTGCCTTTAGAACTCGATATGAGCATTATGAATTCTTAGTCATGTCTTTTGGATTGACTAATCCTCCTCTTTCATGTGACGAATACTTTCGGGAAAGTACTTGTCGTTGAACAGTTCTTGGAACTTCTCCCAAGACATCTTCAGTACGGCAGGTTGAGTACGTTTTACAGATTCCCACCAGTAATCTACCTCTACCCGCAACATGAAGGTGGCAAAGGGAACCGTTTGCTCCCCAGAGCATCCCAAGACATCAAATATCTTGTTGATCTGCTTTATCCATGTCTCCGCCTTAAGTGATTTTGGCTCTCCAAAAAACTCCGGTGGTCCCAACTTTTTGGTACTCCCATGATGGATTGCAAACGGTGTGTTGTGCGCCTCCATCATGATTTTATACTTTAAATCGTGGTCGTTAGAACACAAAGTCCGGATTTGACTCAAGTATTCCTTCTTCATCGATTCTTGCTTGGCGTATAAGACCTTCTTGTACTTTCTTCCTCATACGCATCATCTCCGTGTCTATAGCTTGAGTATTTTTAACTTTATCGATTAAAAGCGGTTCTACTACGTATATTCGCCATCATCACATGGGTCCCTGGAGTCTTTAATTCTATCTCCATCCTTTGCAAGTTATACAAGATGGGTGTGACGCCCCCAAAATAGGTATACATCACCTATCTTGAGTCGCCAAATACATGGTACTAAATTCAAATACAACTTGATTAACAACAAATCGTGTAAAATACGACAAAATACATCTTTGTGAGTTTTAATACAAATATTATCATCTAGATAATATCCACACTTAATTTAGTCCTCATTACATTTATTATCACACTATTTAATGTAATAGTGAGGACTACTAAGACACCATCTCGGACCATCACTCCGATTCTCCCGACTAGTCGATTACGTTCTCATTTCTTCAAGAAGAAAACGGTGAAAGAAAGGGTGAGCTCAACTAGCCCGAAAGAAGAAATATTATGACTAAGATAATGCAGAATAAATTATCATTAGTCCTCAACAATGTTAAACCGATAAAATACAATAGACATCAAGTTTAATCAAGCGGGACACGCAATCCATTAAAAGAGTCAAGAGAGAGTAAAATCTACTATCTTTTATGATTTAAAAGGTTTTTCATCACTTTTATCGCCGAGACTCAAATTTTAATAAATAATTCACATCATCCTCAGACTACTGCCAAGGATATTCATTAAGGTCACGACCACAAATTATCCACGTACTACTACCAATGATATTTGTGTATTCATCAATGGTCATGATCATGCCAACAATCGTCCATCAATGCACTTCGGGCCAATGAGGAGTTTTACTACATCATTTGTAACATTACGGTCATGATTACATCGAATAATCCCTGGTCATAATCATACCAAGTCCATCTATGCACTACAGGCCACATATGACTTTCAAAAATAATATAAACATGAGGATGATGACAATGATAGAAGAATTCAATAAAACAAGTTCAAGAATTAATTTATTCAGAACTAATAACGTCAAATTGTCAACATGATACTTCTTTGTAAAGTAAAATTCAAGAATGCTCGTAAGAATATTTCTATGAAAAGATCTTTGGATGAAACGCAAATATCAAGAATATTCCACTAATTTCATGGAGTGTAGAAGTCAAAACTTTAATGTTGAGTATAATAAAGAATAGAATAACAAAAGAAATCACCACGCATGCGGAACTTCAGATAGACAAGTTATTCCATCGTAATAATAAATAATCTGAACCAAAGTTAGGCGTAATACGCACCTACGTGGATATTCCAAATGTAATAATAAAGAATTGAATACAATGTAAATCACCACGCATGCGCAGATTACTTGAAATAGGCAGGTTATTTCAATGTAATACTAAATGACGAAATCAAATCGGTGAAATTCACACCAACAGGATGTTCCAATGTAATAATAAAGACGAAACCAGTGCGGCGCGTGAAACACAAAACATGATATTCCAATGAGAATAATAAAAGCGGAACCGGTCCAACATAAAAAAATGTATGGATATTCCAATGTAATAATAAAGAATGGAATACAAAAGAATTTCACCAAGTATAGGGTAGGCCAGCGTGATACAAAAGTTATTCCAATAGAATAATAAAGAATGGAATAACAGAAGTTCTCTTCATGAATATGAAAAAAAATACCCTTACGAGTACAACAAATAATATCCCTTACCGTAAAAGAAACTTGATATCGGAGTAGTGAAGTAGCAGAATACTTTTCTTCTTTCTCTATATAGTTTCTCTCTCTAGAGTTTCAGTGAATTCGTAAGAAATAATGAAGGAATGAGCTTCTATTTATAGGAGAATGGAAAGATACTATTTCAGGAAAATTATCACGGACCAACAGTAAATTTCAAACGAAATAATTTTGTAGGATCACGGACAAAAGAAAAACTTCAGACTCAACTTATTTCCCTCAATTCAAAAGCAATTTATATATATATATATATATATATATATATAAACACATGGCAATTTATATATATTATATATATATACACCATTTAGTTCCCCCCGTGACTAACATAATTTCCCCACCCCAAAGTCACTTTCATCATATATATATATATATATATATATATATATAACACATTCTCTTACACACACACACATATATATATATATAATACACTCCACCTTTTCCACCATCCTCCACTAACATTATATTATACATATACATACCCACATCACATACAATATATATAAATATATTTTACTTCTCAATATTTTAACAACATTTATCATCATTATTATATTTCACAATATTAATCGACTGTGTCGTTCCCGTAAAAAGAGGGCTTTTCAATAAGGATTTCTCCTATCATGGCGCCTTAATTAGGTGAAAAAAATCTCATCATCAAGCGAACTTCTAAACATCGTTAATATTGCAATTTATAATATTAATAACTCGTCATTTCAATTATTGATTTAATAATATATATAATATCGACAATAATAATGAATCAAATAACGTGAGATATCTTTGCAAAAGAATTATCTTTGTAGCAATAATTGAATAAAATCGAGTAACTTCTCACGTAAAGATCAATAATCAATACCGTGTACTACTATGCAACCACGCCAGACATCAGCATTTTTTACTACCGAAGTAGTTCAACAGTATTAACAATAAAACTTCCGCCGTTATTTTCATAAAATATTTGTGTCGTTTACTCAATCCGACAATAATTCCGTTGTGGGGTCCACCAATGATTGTGTCGTCGTACGAATATTCCCTGTTAAAACGAATATTCCCCGATAAATCGAATATTATATAACAACTTGCGTACTTTACAAAATTTATAATTATTACCCACAACTATAACATTATATCAAATTCATTCCATAATATTAAAAAATGATATTTATAGAAAATTCATTTTTATTCATAAAAGTTGAGGTCTTACACGGCCCGCGGGCTTTGGGCCCGTTTGTCAGGTCTATATATTACCTATTCCACATTTCCAACCATAACCTTTGAGCTTCCTCTTTCCCAACTTTCAAACTTTCAATAATTTAATTTAGGGTCTTTTACAATAATATACAACATTTAAAAAGTAATTACACATAATTAGTGCACTCGTAAAATATTTACACAATGAATACACTTTTTATATTTATTTACAATATTAGTGCAATTGAGATTCCTTAATTTAGAAAATTAGTATAGAATTCAATTCATAATAATAAGGAAACCTAAAATCAAGGAGAAATAATTGTCATAATTAATAATTCAATTATCTTGGTTCTAACAACAAAAATAAATTAAAATTCAAAAATAATAATTCAAATTCAAATATTCAAAGTTTGGCAACGTCATCTTCATCCTCCCCTTCGCCGGTGAGACCCAATTTTATGTCCACCTTCGCCGGTGAGACCCAATTTCATGTTCAAAAGAAAATAAGAACACTACATAGAAAAAAGAGAGATAAGAGAGTGATGTGTAATGTAATGTTGATAACCAAACATTCTTAAAAAATATAACCAAACTTTTATACCAAGGTAACTAAACCTTTATACCAAGGTAACCAATCTACCTCCACATCTGCGGTATTAATTGGTTACCTTGGTCTGAAAGTTTGACAACCAACTGCATGAAGGTTTGACTACCAACTGCATCACATTCAAAATAATTGGTAATTTAATAAAACTGAATTAGTTATATTGGATACCCACTGCAATATGAAAAAACTGAAGGTGTGGAGGTGGATCAATATATTTTCCATTAATTGTTATTCTGCATCAATATATTATCGTCGTGGATGGGGGTGAAGATGACGTCGTCGGAGAAGCGATTGATTATTCTGGCCGACCATCGGAGGGAGACGGAGCGTGGATGAGGACGGTGGAGGAGGAGGAGGAGGTCCGACCCATAATTAATGGTGTTGTTATGTTCTTGTGATTGCTATGTAGTTTTAGAGAGAGAAACTGATATGGGTTTACCTTGGGATTACTCACATTTCCCTAATTGATTGATCAGTACCAGCATAAGTATAACAACAATCATGTTATAAAAATTTATTCAGTTGGTTGACTTATAAACATATATATATATATATATATATATATATATATATATATATATATATACGTTGAATGAATAAGAAAGATGATGACTAACTAATGCAGTTGTTCTAGTTGAGGAGAGAGAGAAAATAGGAGATAAGAAGCTATGTGGACAACTAATCTCCTAAATTAAGGAATCATAATTGCATACTAATTTCCTAAATTAAAAAATTCTAAATGTACTAATATTGTAAATAAATATAAAAATGTATTAATTGTGTAAATATTTTATGAGTATACTATTGTTATAATTATTTTTAAAAATATAATAGAATATGTAATTATTCTTTTAATGTATTACCCCTTTCCCAACTTTCAAAGCCCTAATCTTCGAAGTTCTCTTCGTGACTCCGTCTTTGAATAACAATTAGCTCCCATCAACCTTAGGGGGTGTTTGGGGGTACTAACTTATAAGCTGTTATTTATAATTTGAGTATTCTGAAATGACTTAAATTATGACTTATAAGTCAAAAATAATAAGTTACAATTTGTAACTAATAAAAAAAATGACTTATAAGTTATTCTTAATAAGTAATTTTGACCAAATGTAATATCTATTTTGCCTAACTCTGTTGTACTAAATTACATAAATGCCCCTTCTAACCTAACCTAAAAAGCCTTACTCTGTTTCTTCTCTTCTAACGTAACATTTTCTTCTCAGCGGCCAAGCTCTGATATCTGTGCTCTGCTCTCTCTCTGCGCTCGATCCGTCAAATTTTTGGCTTCTCTTTCCTTCAATCCGCGGCTGTTATTACTGTTACTCATTTTACTCCGTCAATTGCTGTTACTCCTTCGATTGTTGTTAGGTACCAAATCCTAGACCAAGTATTTTATATATATTTATATATATATATATACACACACGTGTGTATTATGTTATGTTTGAATCTTTGACATGTGTTTTTTCTTTCTTCTTTACCTCTTCATTTTTGACTGTAGTTTCAGAGCATATAGGTTTCGATTCAATTCCATTTGTTGTTAATTCTATATATACACAACTTAAAGGTAGCAGATGGGTTTCAAGTTTCAACTACAGAGCTGGGGAGATTAGGAAGAGAACGTTAAGATTTTTATTTACAATGTTAGATTTGCTTCATAGCCTGCATGGGTACTACACTTCTACTAGAAGTGACTAAACAAATAATTTACCCAGTTATAATATTGGTTGAAAGATTTAATCTTGGGATGACTGGATGAGTGGCCATTGTATTTGTTGCTAATTGGGGTTGTAGGATTTTCATATTTGAGATCCTCTTTTATTTAGGAACAATGTTATGCATATGCTATAATAACTTTTCAAGTATAACAAGATTGTTGTTGCTGCTTGTTAAACCAATATTATGTTGGGACACACCACAAATGTGGAGCATAATGAATGGTAATCAGTGGCGAAGCCATAAATCCTTTCCAGTGGGGTCAAAATTATGAAAGCTATAAATAATTTGGCGCCCCCGAGCCAATATTTTTAATACTTTTGTACTTTTGGGTTATACGTATATATATACTATATTACAATGACAATATAATAAGTAATAATATATGGTATATATACACTATATTGACTCATAATATATTTTTTTAATCACAACTGTTCATGTTCATAAGTAATTAATTTATCAAGTATTTTTAAAAATAATATAAATTAGATTATTATTTAGTTTAAAATATTGTAGAGAGATATACATATATTGAGAGGATATGAGTCATATTTGGTTAAAATTTGATTGACAAAGTTATAAATTTTCAATTTGACCCTGTATAATAGAAAATTTATAAAATTTTAGTAGGGTCAATTTATGTATAATACTTAAATTTTTTAAAATTTACCTTACATTATAAAGCAATTATTTTTTTCAGTGGGGTCAATTGACCCCACAATCTCATGCGTAGCTTTGCCAGTGATGGTAATTACCTGATTGTTGGATATTGGGAAATTAAAGTCAATGACAGATGCTTGCGGCCTTATATTGTCCAATAATGACGATATCTCTAAAAGTAAACATTAGACCAAGCCTTGAAGTCCATTGGAGCCTGGAGGAATCAACAAGAATGGGGATTAATACTTCATGGGTAACCTATTAATAATTATTTTCTTAAGCACAACGATAGGTTAGATTGGTCTTGAGCTGATTAGAGTGATGGAAAATGCAGCCAGCTTAGGGATGTGAGAGGAGAACCGAGCACGTATAATGCTTTGAAGGTGAAGTCAGTAAAAGGAATGAGCATGGTAATATTTTCATTCAGAGAATTGTATACATTGATAGCACACTGTAAAATGTAATAAAATCTAATAGTTTTGATGAGATAGTATTGAGCACATGAATTATAATCTATTACAGGACTGACTATGAAGTATGAAGGACATTAGAAAGGCGTAGTCACGAAAAAAAGAGTGTTTCCTCTAATAGGTTTAGACTGAGTTAACTGAAACAATCTTTCCTTAGTAAAACAATTAATTGGATGTTTGAAGTTATCTTCTTCAAAGCAATGGTTGAGGCATTAAGTATTGACTTTTGTATGATCTGGCCTATCATCGTGAGTTGACCTGTTGGCCTAACGATTCATTCCTTTTGAAAATAATAGAATTGATATTGTCAAGTTGAATACCTCTGTTTGCAAAAGTATACAATTTAGCCTCATCAAGCACTGCAAGGAAATTAGGCAAAGGATGTCATTGAATTGAAATGAGTAAACTTTCATGGCCCTCAAGGTTCTCTCTTGTGAGGAGTTAGGCCACCATAATGTAGCGACTCAAAATGTAGGTTTTCTGTATTATTTTACATTTTTTTTATTTATTAAAAGGTCTATATATGAGTTGTGACTGAAAGTTACCGAGGCTATCAAAAAATTTCTTTACTGCATAGATTGGACTTGGCGGACATGGACATTAACTTTGCTGTCCCATGAATTGATAAATCTTGAACATGTGGTGGTATATAACTCAGTGTGTTCCTTCTGATGGTTATTTGGAAATGGTTTAAAAACATGAACTACGTTTAGCAAACGTAGGGAGTTCAAGCTATCAAGATCAAAGAACTAATTTCAAGTCCTATGTGGCACATGAATACATGAATTCCTTGGGCAATCAATACAAAGGCAGAACATAAAATGATACAACATTTGAAACATGATGCTTGTAAGATTTCTGACAATGCAATGTAGTCATTAAAGAAATACATCTAGTCCATACAGTCATGGGCCTCTGCCCTCTGGATTTCAGAATTCTGGTTGAAAAATATTGAATTTCATTTTTATGGGTAGAGTATCTGTCAAGGTAACTCAGTGGGCAGGAAAGGTTAATAGAGATAATTAATGTATCTTCGATGAGATATTGAATCAATGTATCTTTTTATAATGTCCTTTTTAGCAATCTTTATATTTTATTTTAACTTATAAGTCAATATCAGCCGAACACCTTCATAACTTGTTTTAACTTAATTTCCGACTTATAAGTCATTATCAGCCGAACACTTTTACTTATAAGTCACAACTTAAAACAACTTATAAGTCAACTTGTTTTAACTTATAAGTCATTCCCGAGCAGGCCCTAATTCTACTAAGAAATTTGAAAGATCAGTCGTATTTTCTTTACAATTCGTAATTGTAATTTATATTTATTAGATTTATCTTTTTACCCTATCAACGAGCTTTATGTTAGATCCTGAAGGTTTGACTTTTGAAATTTTTATTTGTTTTCCTGTATGTTGGAAAGCTCAGATGTGTCCTATAATCTTGGATTTTGGTTATTATTGACGTCCTTTCAAATTTCTGTTAAACAAACGAGTATCATGTTATTTTTAATTATTTTTGTTCTGTTTTTGGTTTTCCAGGAACAATCTACATAAAAAACATATATATCATATTAGTAAAAAAGGTTACATTTTCAAATTCAAAAGTTTCTTGTGCAGGGTTTAGACGTAAAAGATGAATTGAGAAATAGAGCAAGCAATCGTGTGTACCTAAAGCGTAAAGAGAGGAAGCTCAAAGGTATAAGCTTCCTCTCTCTTACAGCCCAAAAAAGAGAGTTCTTGAGAAAATTTGGTTATAAGGTCTTCTTACAAAGAGTGAAGGTAATCTATTAATATTTTGGAACGAAGGTAAAATATGAGATGATTTTTGTAAAACTCTCTTTTTTGGGCTGTAAGAGAGAGGAAACTGATCCCTTTGAGCTTCCTCTCTTTTTACGCTTTAGGTACGCCGTACGCGCAATTGCTTGCTCTATTTCTCATTCATCTTTTACGTCTAAACCCTGCACAAGAAACTTTTGAATTTGAAAATGTAACCTTTTTTACTAATATGATATATATGTTTTTTATGTAGAGAGTTTATTAACTTGAATTAGCTATCTGGGATTTGTTTTAAAGGGGGGGTTTATTGCTTTTGATGGTGTACTGTATATTTTTTTTTGTTGCTAATATAAACAAGTTTGGATTTGTGAGTTCTTGGATTGTTGTTTGGCTTAGTGGAAGTAGTTATAGTTTGTACAGGTTTCTGTTGTACTTGTATGTTTATATCGATCATTCATGTATATAACAGTGTAAATAATCTGCCTAAAAATGAAGTGATGCTACAAATTTGCTCTTTTTAAGCAATTTCTTTAACATTTTGGGTACCAAGTTCTTGTATATATCAGTGGTGACCTGTGACCATATTGCCAGTTAGCTCTTTATAGAATTTTGGTTAAGAGGTTCCTAAATTTTTTTTCCCGGGGGGGTGGGGGGAGGGAAAGTTTGGGGAAGCTTAATTACTAGCGGTGCCAGGGTAGAATTAGGATAGGTTTCCTTTCCCTACCAGTCCCAGTTATACAGGATTTTTGTAGTAGTCATGATATCATCCATGGAGTTTGGTGTCTCTATCCAACATTGATTCTTTTGCCGCAGTTCATCTCAAGTGCATATATTAATAACTTTTTTCATAACTGATTGCCTATATTCATGCAGTTTGATTCAGAAAAGGTTAAAAAGAAAGAAAAACATACAGCATCAGAGACCTTAATCTCAAGAGATGGCTAGATTCAGAAATGTAAGCAATTATTACCATCTCTTTCGATTCATCTCATTAACTAGATAATTGGCATGAGTTTAGATTTTATTCCTTCTGTCAGTAATTTTTTATATCAATTTTCTGTGTTGTGAGTCGTGACAGAATCACAGAATGACAGAATTGTGATTGTTTTTTGAATTGGAACAGAAAAAGAAAGTCGCATTTGTCAAGCCTGTTGCAAAGAAGCACCAGCAGCAGAGTGTTGATCATATAACTGGAGACAAAATACCAAGGAGCTTCGTGTTCTCAAGAGGGAAGTTACCTGGTCCTCTCAGACAATTGCAAGCGGACTTGAGAAAACTTATGCTTCCCTATACAGCCCTCAAGCTCAAGGTAAATGTGCTATGTGGGGGCTTGATTTTGTTGTAATCATATATATAAATTTATATGTATAACACGAGCACAATCATGCATATATATACAGATTCATCTCACCTGTATTGCCTTACTCAGCAAAATCCTGGCATTAACAACTTGAAAAGAAATGTGATAATAAATATATTTTGCAACTAGTGATTTGGTGGTGTTAATATTAGATTTCTGATGGAACAAATGATAGACTTAATTGGTCAATATGTATATCTGAGCATGACTTTTGTAGTTTTGTTGAACAAAATTACTTGCAAGGGCTGATGTAGCTTTATGTGAAGTTATTTTTAATATATTTTGTTAAGTTTATAAATGAAATCTCTTGTTTTGAGCGGGCTATGTAATATAAGCTGTGGTCACAGTTTCGAGCTGTCATTACCAGAACTAGGCTGAAATCTTATTTTACGATAGTGCCAATGGCTGAAAGTCATTTTTATTCTTAGATTTTTGAATTAAAACATATTGGTTAATTTATATATATTTTGAAACTAAAAGCCTTCTTTCCCAAGCAATTTTACTTTGTATCTTATATTCTTATCTCAAATTTTTTAGCAGTGGATTAATTTATTTTAATGCCAGTCTCTCCTGTTAAATGTTCCAAGTCTAGGAAAAAGCTCGCATGAAGTATACATTATAATGAATTGGTTTAGTCAGTTCTGACCGATTTCGCTAATTGCAGGAAAAGAAGCGTAATAATCTCAAAGACTTCTTGAACGTTGCAGGACCAATGGGTGTCACACATTTTCTCATGTTATCAAAAACTGCAACTGCACCCTACTTGAGGGTTGCCAGGACCCCACAAGGACCCACACTTACATTCAAAATACATGAGTACTCATTAGCTGTTGATATTGCTCGATCCCAGTTGCGTCCAAGATGTCCTAAAGATCTTTTCTCAAATTCACCATTGGTAAGTTTTAGATTAACATCACTGTTCTAAAAATCCCGGCCTACGTCCGCTTAGGCCCCACCTAGGCGCTAGGCCCTCCTTGGCTCCCGAGAGCAGATCCTCTGCCCCCAAATTATTTGTCCCTCTTGTGTCCCTCACTTAAATTTTGACATGTCCTTTTATTTAATTTTAGAATTAATTAGTGTTAAGTAAGAAACTAGGTGTCAAAATTTAAGTATAGGGACACAAGGGGACAGAGAATTTAGGGAGATGATCTACTCTCCTTAGCTCCTCGCCTAGGCGCTAGGCCCCCCTTGGTGCCTCGCCTAGGCGCTAGGCCCCCAGGAGGCTCAAGGTCGCAAAAAAATCTCTCCAGAAAATTAGGTGGGGCCTAGGCGGGGTCTATACAGAGAGATTTTTTTATTTTAATAACTACCCAAACATTTTGATATATTTATTTTTTTAATGATTTACCATATTTATAACATAGGTTGTAACATATTAAATCACAACAAGAAGTGAACAATATCAAGTCAAAATGAATAATTTTATTATAGTCGTAATTTTTTGAACTTGAACCAACTTCAAATTATATAAATGATGATACATTTGTAATATTTAGTTTAATTTAATATAATTCTTAAATTTATATTTAGCCTGGTGTGGATGGCAGGCAGGCCTATATTTCTTGGTTTTAATAGGACTCCTTACAAGCGTTGTTTCTATCCACTATTATCTAAAAATAATCAAGTTATTAATGATTGGGCGAAACCAAGAAATAACCCCTCATTTTTGTATGATTTGATTTCTCGTGCACTCCCCCTTTTAACTTTCAATGGGTTTCGAAGATAAAAATCCTTTATTGGCCCATAAACTCACCCTGGAGTCGAATACCTCATTCAAGAATTGTTTTTGATCCAATCCGTAGGAATCAATAGAAAAGGCAAATCCCTTATGATACACCGGTTTAGCTTCATAAGTTTTAATATGGAATTAAATTCTTGAAATTTTAGATTTTATTATTTAATAACAATCTTGTTTATAAATTTATAAATAAAACTAATACGTTAAAAATATGTTTGAACTTTGAACAATTGCATGTTTGTTTTTGAACTTTGACATTAGCAGCAATATAAATGTGTTTGAACTTTAAGCAAAGGCCTTTATTATCTTTATTATAGATTGTTTTGCTTTATATTATTGTTTTGTTGGATAAATGTAAATTAAAATATTAAAATTGTCTTAAAATAAAAAATCCCGCATCATGCAGTCACAGGGAACATCTACATATTTTCTTTTTCTTTGCTACAATTCTTTATTTATGTGTCGTCTGAATATGTAGCTCTACTGTCTGGGGTGATAAGTTGCACTTAACATTAATCACGAACAACCCGTTGTGGAAAGTGTTTGTTTTCTTGTTATTATGATTAATAGATGGAACTTTGCAGATTGTGCTTTCTGGATTTGGCACCGGGGAGCAACATTTGAAGCTCACAACTATTATGTTTCAGAACATTTTCCCGGCCATTGATATTAACACTGTGAGTGAAGAACAACATCAAGGAAATGCTGGTATTAGCCTTAGTATTGGTTTTCTCTTAATATTTTACTTGTTTTGCAGGTCAAACTTTCTTCCTGCCAGAGAATAGTGCTACTTAATTACAATAAAGAGACAAAACTTATTGATTTTCGGCATTATTCAATTAGATTACAGCCTGTTGGTGTTTCACGAAGAATTAGAAAATTTGTGCAGAATCATCAAGTGCCTGATTTAAGAAATCTTCAGGATGTGAGTGATTTTTTGACAAAGTATGCTCTCTCACTCTCTCTCTCTAACACACACACACACACACACACACTCGCACACTCACACACTCACATTCTTATTTGAGAATATAATGGTAAATCAGAGTTATATTTGAATTACTTAAGTTTTTGGCTTAGCCTGACTGTAATTTTGGCTAGAGTTTATAGATGGAGGGGGATTCGTAGCGATTTTTCAAATTTGTGCTGTCATAGTTTCTAATGGCAAAAGAAACGGAAGCAATTGTTTACTGTTTAAAAATTCTAAGTTGACTTTTTAGTAATTATTCTGTTCCTTATTTTATCTTGAAGAGCTGGCTATGGATCTGAAAGTGAAGCAGATGATGAAGCAGCACATGTAAGTCTACCAACTGATCTTGGTAGAGTTAACCGAGCTTCTACAAAGAGTGCCGTTAAGCTTCAAGAGATTGGACCTAGAATGTCATTGCAGCTTATAAAGATTGAGGAAGGACTGTGTTCTGGTGGAGTCATATTTAGTGAATATGGTATGTTAATCTTTTCCCTTTCAATGTTGTTGGTTATAATGACGTTTAGTTGTGTAGATTTAAAACAATGATATTTTAGATTATATAATTTTCGTTTTCACTTGTAGATGGATCTTAATTTTAGTTTATTTGATACAATATTGTCTCGTTTTATTAATTGATAATCTCATGTGTCATGCCTGAAACTTGACTAGTCATTGAACTGGCATCCTAATTGTTTTTTGCTTTCAATTTCATGTCAGACTTCTAATGTCAGTGTCTGTCATTTTTTTTTTACTGCATGTGTAATCTAAGTTTTTAGGTGCTGGGAATATTTTGGCATTTATTATTGATGTTGTGGTTGATCTGTCAATCTGTAATGGAGAGTTGAGTATGTTGATTATAGTGCTGTCTGTCATATTTGAGTGGCTACCATGAGTTTGATCCTCGATTAACTTTATAAGTGTATACTTTATTTTAATTTTTGTTGACCAGAATTCGGACTCAATTGCTTAAGTAGGCAGGAATGCCTTGTCATGTTATAGTTTCGATTATGTAAACAGAAAATGTAAGATACTTTATGGTATTATAGAATTCATAGTCCTCCATGTGAATCTAAAAAATGTCTAAATCGTTTGCTAGCTGATCTACATTTTTTGCTTTAGCTCATATTTGCCAGTTTTTCCACATTCCTGTGTTCCAGTCAGTTCCTCTGCCCCTTCCCCTCACCCTTTCTCTTTGTATTTAGATTTGTAGCAAGTTTTATTGTGATCCCAGGGAATTGCAATTCAAAAACTCACTGTTGTGCCTAAAATTCATGTTGCCTTTTGGACTGAAGCAATATCTAGAATGTTTTTAACTTTTTGCTCCCTACATAAAGCCCTATGCTCACTTCATGATACCCTCTGCATTTTTCTTCAGGAAATAGTGGAGAGGCCAAATCACAGGAATCCGAGGAAGAAGAAAAGCAGAATAGTGAGGAAAATATGGAGGAAGAGTAACTCTGTGACATGCAATTTGAAGTGGAGCCCTGATGAGATGCTAAACTGTCATTAAATTTTTACTCCCATCCTGTTTGTTTTGTTTTGTTTTTTCCCCCATTGTGAAGAATTGAGATATATATTTTGTAACCAACTGAAGAATCCATATTTCACCCTTTAAATATACTCGGATCTCTTCCTCCCCACAGCAAAATATAATTTGTTAAAGCAATGCACTACTCTTATGATCCCAACCTTCTTTTCTCGTGTCTTCAATTTCCATTTCCTATTTGATATGCAAAAGTTCTTTTGAGCCATTTTTTACTTCCTTGGTTATTATTGGATATGGTGGTGGTGTACTCGCTCATTGGCTTTTAGATTCTGTTCTTTACTTTTGCATCTCTCAATATTTTTGTAAATATGAATAAGAAATAATAATTGTTTGCAAACAAAATATAATGTACATATTTATGTTGTTTTGTTAATGTGGTCATTTTTTGCATTTCGTTATCATCCAAATATTTTTATGTAAATGATTGTATTTTATTTCAATAAACAATAATAATAATAATATTTTAGTTGTCCTTAAAATAATATTGAAAGAGACAAAAATGTAGCACCTGGAATGCAAGGAGTGATGACACCAACTACAATGACCATGGAGTTGACTGTTTTAATTTCATTTCATGGCTCAAATTTAAGCTCTTTTTTTTTCAGAGGAAAAATTGAATTTCATAACTGGAGATCAAAGTTTAGAGTATTATAAATAAACGGAGGGGGAATAGAGTCTCATTCCTGGATATCAGACATAAAATTCGAAGCAAGAGTTAAGAGATATGCAACAGAATTCGCTGACCTCCTAACAAAATAGATGCGACAATCGACTATAGAAGCAACCAAATCCTTTCATTCATTCACTACCAAATTCACATAATTCGGAGAGGAAGATGAAGCCTGAATAGCTTGTATTAACATGGAAGAGTCGGATTCAACAATTACTTGTGAAGCATCAAGTCTTTTAAGCTAATAAAAACAAACTTCGGAGTTTGATTGTTTTAATTTCAAAATGGAAAATGTAATTTCAAAATGGAAAATGTCTTACCCAATAGGTTATGACTGAATGTAGTATTGTGATTAAATTGTGATATGTATTTACTGAAATTTTTTAGATACATATAATATACCGACATGTGCAAGAAACGAATTGATAAACAAATTGACTTTTACAAGGAACAAATAAGTTGTGCTTGTGAGTTAAACATAAGAATAAGTTGTATTTAGATTTTAGACAAATGTCTTTCAACTTCAAAAATCTTATAAACTTCAAAAATCTAAAATAATAAAAAAAAGGAACTGTGCGGTTTATAAGTTCCAAACTGATAGAACTATTTTAGTGCAACGATTTTAAAACTCAAAATTCACATATTTTTTTTAAAAATTTTAGTCAATATAATAATAAATATTGTATATTATTCAAAAGACATTAAATTTATTATTTCATAATCTCAATCTTGATATTATCTCATACTAACTTTCAAAAATTAAGAATGATCTTATAATTTGAAACGAATATAGTATTTAAATAAATAAGACTCTGGAATCAATCGACACCTATATATAATAAGTCAAGAATATATTAGTGATTTTTTTTTTGCTAAATAATGTTAGTGATTTTGGGTTCGACATTTTTTGGAAAATAGAGTTATTACAACAAAGGTGTTTCTAAAATTTTGAGAGGGTGGCCAAGTAAAATGAAGTGATTTCGAAATTGTTAGATATTAATCAAATAAAATTATTTTAAAAGCTAATATGTGTCTCGCACTTGCTGCAAGCTTGTGTCATTTTTAAAAAGTAAGGGATGACATTGAAACAAGATGCAATTTGGAGGGGCCATATAGCCAATTATTATGAGTAGGAGTATCCTAGTACTACTATTGTAGTTGGCGTCTGTCTTGGTACAGCTGAGCTACATGGCACTTCATAGTCTTGCTTGCATATACGATGTGATCTAGACCGCTTCTTTTTCATCAAAATCAACAATGTGTAATATATTACCGTGCATGAAAAAGCACACTAATTTATCTCAATAATTTAATTTATTACCCCTTTCCCAACTTTCAAAACCCTAATCTTCTAAGTTCTCTTTGCGACTCCGTCTTTGAGTAACAGCTAGCTCCCATCAAACCTTTCTCAAGTATTCCAAGGTAAACTCTCTAATTCTACTGTGAAATTTGAAAGATCAGTCGTATTTTCTTTACAATTCTTAATTGTAATTGTAATTGTAATTTATTAGATTTATCTTTTTTTTCCCTTTCAACGAGATTTATGTTAGATCCTAAAGGTTTGACTTTTGAAAATTTTATTTGTTTTCCTGTATGTTGAAAATCTCAGATGTGTCCTATGATCTAGGATTTTGGTTATTATTGATATCCTTTCAAATTTCTGTTAATCACGAGTATCGTGTCATTTTAATTATTTTTGTTCTTCTGTTTTTGGTTTTCCAGGAACAATGAGTCGCTCAAGTAGAACCTTGTATGTTGGTAATCTCCCTGGTGATATCCGTGAGCGGGAAGTAGAAGATCTCTTTTACAAGGTTAACCACATTTTCCACCTTTCATTTTAACCTCGCTACTGTTTTGTTTAGAGCTTAGTATACCGGAGCTGTTAATCAACCAGTTAAATCTATGATAAATTTGAGATGAGGAACTAAGAATTGTCTGCTATTATTTATGCTACTCGAGTAGGCCTTATATTGGCTTGAGTTTGATTATAGATTGGTTTAATTAGTGTCTGTTTGGTCGTCTCAATTAAGGTATTGTGTGAATTTGCAGTTGAGTTTATCTACTCTATTTGATAGTCTGTACCAAATATTACTTTTCTTGTCCATTCATACCAGATATTTGTATTATAGGATTAGTAGATGGTATTGCTATACAACTCAATTAGCTGTTGATGGTGCCTTCCAATGAAAATAACTAGTCTTATGTATTTGTGATTTTTTGACATGGCAGTATGGACCAATTGCTCATATTGATTTGAAAATCCCACCAAGACCCCCTGGCTATGCATTTGTGGAGGTAAGTTTTAGATTTATAAATTGAAATTTATTGATATTCTCAGTCTAATATATTCCCAAAATGTGTTTTAGTTTGAAGAGGCTCGTGATGCTGAAGATGCTATTCGCGGACGTGATGGCTATGATTTTGATGGGCACCGGTTACGGGTTGGTCACACGTACAAGGCAAAGAAATATTTAGCAAGCTCTTACTTGTCAGTAGTTATGACACTCACCGTCTCTTTATTCTACCTTGCTTTAATAGGTGGAGCTTGCACATGGTGGACGCGGTCATTCATCATCTATAGATCGATATAGTAATCATGGCGGTGGTCGTGGTGGGCGTGGAGGTGGAGGTGGAGGTGGAGGTGTGTCTAGGCGCTCTGATTATCGTGGTAAGTATTTCAGCTTATGCATTGTGTGCAAGTCTGCATTGTTGTTCAACTTCTTTTACTTATTTGCATATTGATCTCATTTATCTCTATAATTCAGTGTTAGTGAGCGGATTACCCTCTTCTGCTTCATGGCAAGACCTTAAGGTGATATGGAGCGACTTGAACAGTTCTATGTTACACTGAAACCACACACACATGATCATAGTCATTTACTAGTATTTGTCCTGCTTTATAATTTATGAATATTCTGCAATTCTCTACAGGATCACATGCGTCGAGCAGGGGATGTATGCTTCTCCCAAGTTTTCCGTGAGGGTGGTGGTAAGATGATACGTATTTATACTGTGTATTATTGTCAAATTCAGTTTTGCTTTAGCAAGAGCAACTCTAGCTAGGTTGCGTGCA
The DNA here is from genome assembly GCA_020205605.1 of Panax ginseng. Taxonomy (NCBI): domain Eukaryota; kingdom Viridiplantae; phylum Streptophyta; class Magnoliopsida; order Apiales; family Araliaceae; genus Panax; species Panax ginseng. Next base: position 6,021,849 of record CM035136.1, on the reverse strand, counting down.
TCGGAGATAGTTTTATTTCACTACTCTAATATTGACTAGAGTTTGGGAATAGTATTTACATAGGATAGAAGAAAATATTTATGTGCTTAATTGTTTGTGTTGGTCCTGCTGGATAATTTTTATGGTATTCTAAATTGACATTAAGTGGTCTTTGAGTTCTAAAGTCCAATTTGGAGAGAAAAGAAGCGAAAGTTAAAAGAAAAAAAGGTGTCTTGGAGTTTTTTAGTAAAAGAGAAAAGAACATAAAACTAAATGAAGGAGTGTCTTGGAGTTTAAGTTGGAAGAGAAAAGAAAAGAAAGTGAGAGAACAAGTGGTTTTTGTGCCAAATATTTTATTCTCACTTTTGAGAAGAAAGTTAGAGAAAAGAAAGCGAGTCTTTCGCTTCTGTTCCTTTCTCTTCTCTAACCTTCTCTTCTTTTCTTTTCTTCAATTAAAAAATTCCCACACACATAAGGCTCTTGAAAAGTTGAAAATATGTGTTACAGGACAATCTATTCATTGTATATACATCTTGTTGTTTTGGTATTCTAATGAATAGATTGTTTATGTGAATATCGTGATTTAGCTTTGTGATGATTCTTGTTGTTGTATTGTGGCCGACTGACAGGCACAACTGGTATCGTGGATTATACAAACTATGATGACATGAAATATGCTGTAAGTTGTTTTCTTCAATATTTAGAATCATTTGAGTTGTTGATATTTTTGTTTTATGAGTTCTTTCTGTTGACTACTGAAGTGCTTCTTTAGATTGATATGGGGATGTGTATTATTGTCTACAGATCAGGAAACTAGATGAGTCTGAGTTTCGAAATGCCTTTTCTCGTGGAGTAATTCGAGTATGATTAGAACCAAATTTAGTACGCATAATGTTGTTTTGTTTCTTTGTTTCTCATATACCATCCACTCTTCTTACCGTAGGTTAAGGTTTATGATTCAAGCCGCAGTCCAGGAGCAAAAGGCAGGAGTTATAGCCGAAGTCGCAGCCGTAGCCGAAGTAATAGTCGGAGTAGAAGCAAGAGGTAGGATTGTGTTACATGGGAATGGTTTTTGGTTTCTGTCCTTTACTCTAGTTCTAATTTAGTAATTAATATGCAGCAAATCTCCTAAACCCAAATCTTCACGCCGCTCAAGATCTCGTTCGAGGTCCGTGTCTTCTCGCTCACGCTCTGGCTCAAAACCACGAGCTATCTCAAGGTATAGCCTTTTGTTTTTCAGCTTATGTGTTTGGTTTGAGAGTTTAGACATTTATATGCTTGAAGGTGTCATTCCTTATGTGGATTTGGGCGTAGAGTAAGTATTGCTACTCTCTTATGCAAATTCTTTTTGCCTTTTCAATAAAATTTTGTTGTATATCAACTAATTGAGATGGAGGTATTGTGGGTGGAATAAAATTAATTTTTCATCACACCTATAGGATTCTTTCTATCTTTATGTCATGCTGACATTGTCTATGTTAGAAGATAACTTTTTCTTGCCTAGAGAAGAATGTCTTGCCCTTTCTCTAATAGAGAAAAACAAAGGCATTCATATTATTCTTTCTGCATCTCTACTATTTCTTAGTAATAATAAGCTGTTAGCTTATCTGGCTGACAATAAATATTTTTTCCTTTAAAGGTCTGTGATAGCTTATTTATCTCCTTTCTGTCTGTTGGTTTAGATTCTGCCATCTTTTCTTTCAAATTTTGATTAAAAATATTCTCAAACTTTGCTCTCATTTTCCTTGTTACAGTTTTGTCTACGTTTCTTTTAATTTTAATTAGTGTGTGTTCGAATGGGCTATCTATGCTAAATGCTTTTATTGCACACTTCAGATAGCGCAATGCTTTACGACATATTGGTATAGATGGCGATAATGCTGGAGGAATCTGCAATTTAGTAGTGATTTGACTAATATTATTCATATTTGGTCCTAGATTAGAATAATGTGGGTCTATTTCAATGAAAAGTGATTGTGGCTGTTACCAGCTTGAAAGTGCATTGGTTTCGGTAAACTTGAAACTAACAAAATGTGTAGTCAATGTATAACATTCTAGTCATGGTTTTTGTCCCTCTTGCTTCAGTTCATGATGTGTCTGGCAGCAGATGCTTTGTTGGGAAAACCCTAAGGATCGTCAGACTATCATCCTTTTAATTCTTTTTTTTTTTTAAAGATGAAATTACCTTGTTTGTTTTTTAGATAATGGATATATGCGGCTAATTGGGGATTGCATATTAGAATCTTGATGGGATATGGTTCAAAATGCCTACAATCTTTTGGTTGTGGAGGTATGATGTTTTCTAGATGGAAGCTTTGAAATCCTTTGGGTGTCTCTGTTCTAATAGCATCACAAATGTCCATGGGTGCTAGATTGGGATCAAAGAAGATCATGGATAAAGCTGGAATGTGAACTAAGTGCTTTTTGAATTTGGAACCACCATCCATTTGCGGTAGAAACAATTAACTTTATCATTGCTTCTCCAACACTGCCAAGCTAATGAAGCACACTATCCGAAATCTTTGTGGATTTTTGGGTATCCTGTTCACTTGTGTCTTTATAGCATTATAAGTTTTTTCAATTGAAGTTTTCAGTTGACCTTTTTGCTTTAGGTTGTTGTCACATATTTTTTGGACTGCTAAAATATTTCTGGGGTTTTCTTTTATCATTCTTGATTATGGTAACTCCACGTGGAAGTGGCATCAAGGCTCTTGGATCACAGTTGTTAAGAGGAACATGTGGATATTAAACTGGGTTATTTCTGGAACTTTTGCAGATCGCCGTCAAGGTCCAGATCTCCGGTACCAGCTGTAAGTTAGATCCTAATTTTGGTTTAAGCGGATATATTGAATCCGGAAACGGAGTTCCCTGGTATCTGGTCCAACTCAGTTTTCTGAATGTTGGAACAGTTTTACGGGTAGAACTTTTAGTTTTACAGGATAAGTAGGATTCTTTTTTTTTTTTTTTTTTCATGATAGGCTCATCATCCATGTATAGTTTACAGATGTTTTAGAATTACAACCCTGGAGTTTGCTTTGTGTTTTGATTTGTTATCTTCAGCGCCAGAAACGTGTTAGTAAAAGCCCCAAAAAGCGCATTTCTAGGAGCAAGAGCAAGAGCCCAAGCAGAAGCCGAAGCCGGAGCAAGAGTTTATCCAGGTCCAATTCTTCTGCACTCGACTGTATTGCATTTGTTGGTTATAGTATATACTTGTGATCTTCTTCTTGTCCATTATTTTCTAATTGATTCGAATCTGATGGTCAACTGTGTTTTACAGATGAGATCTGATCATCTTTCATCTCTTGAGGTCTAATGCATGTTGTGAATGAGATTGAGGTGACTGATAATGAAGTGAATCCTTGTGATTAGCTGTGGTCATGTATTACAATATTTAATATCGTTTGAAACCAAGTTGCGACTTTTTGTCTGTTAAATTTGACCCTTTATTATCTACTAAATTAAATACCATGTCTTGTGATCATTGGAAGATCCGCCAGTGTTTTTGATATTTGAGGGATGCTCTAATTTTTATGGATGACATCTTGTATGCCGTTTATATTAATTTGTATTCTTGTGATGGTTATTTTCATGTTGTTGGTCTGGCATTGGTTTCTAGTATAAAGGCTTATATGGTGTATGTCATGTGTGGGGTCTGTTAATCCTTCTAGTCGAGGCGTGGCGTGTTGATTTAGTATTCAATCACATTTTTGCAATTGAGTTTGAGGTGTGGATGTCAATAATGGAGATTGAGAACAGTAACAAGTGGTTTGTTTGTTATTGAAAAGCTTTTCAGTGGGCCTCTTTGAGTGAGATATCTTGGTCTTCTACTTGATAAAAGCATTACTTCAAGTAATGTTATATCTAGTTATCTATATTATTATTATTATTATTAATGGTTTTGATTTGTGGGCCTCCATTTTTATTTAATTTAATTATCTTTTGTCATGTATGCGGAGACGTGCAAGTGTAAGCATAGTATAGTATAGTATAGTATAGTTTCTCTCCATTAATTGGTATGAAAACTTTTTACACTAATATCTCCCCAACAAATGTGAAAAGGAAATCTGATGTTGCAAATAATTTCTGGTGTTATTAGGTAAAGAGCTGCCCCTTCAATGGATTTGTATCCCTCCAAATCTTTCACCCAAATTTAATAGTAAATTCTAATGATGAAGAAGACCATCTAAAAATAATACAAGTTTAAATAATTATTATTTTTAAATGAAAGGAGTATTAGAAAAATGTATTTGACAGTAATTTATGTAAAATACAGTTATCAATTCCTTTGTTATATAAATGATTCTTTGTTTTTTTTTGGTTATCACAGCATTGTTAATTTCTTATTAAACAAAATACATGATAAATGTGAAAATAAAAATGTAGTACTAGATTCTTTTTGTGATATCAAAATATTTTGCGTTTTAAAGTTAAAAATACATTTCTCTTGATTTTGGAAGGAAAATTTATATAATAAAACAGAATCCATTTTGAATCTTTCATTTGACAAAGCACAAGACGGTTCATATTCATTCTAACTTAATTCTTCCAACTTAATCTAAAGGCTCATATTTCTTTTCGCCCAAATCAAATTCACTCCTACACCCTAATCTCTCTCATGTTCACACACAAAATCTTTCTCTCTCCTCTCTTCTTCACACATACAAACAAATAATAATAATAGTACAAATAATAATAATAATAATAATAATAATAATAATAATAATAATAAAGATTCAGATTCATTTTAATTGAATTGGGCGGGAAAGCACAAGTACGGTTCAGATTCATTCTAATTTTAATTCAAAATAATAATAATTATAAAATAATAATAATTATAATATAATAATAATTATTATTATAATAATTATTATAATTATACTACTACTACTACTACTACTACTACTACTACTACTACTACTACTACTACTACTACTACTAATAATAATAATAATAATAATAATAATAATGATAACAATAATAATAATAATAACAACAACAACAACAACAATAATAATAATAATAACTATTATTATAATAATAATAATAACAATAATAATTATAATAATAATAATAATAATAATAATAATAATAATAATAATAATAATAATAACAATAATAAATATACTAATAATAATACAACAATAATAATAATAATAATTATTATTATTATTATTATTATAATAACAATAACAATAATAATAATTATTATTGGTGGTGTGGTGAATTATAATAATTGTTATTAATGATTGTATATTTTGTGGACAAGTTTATATTTTTCTTGATATCTATTTTTAAAGGAAAATTAATTATTGTGGTAGTGTGGTAAATTATGATAATTGTTATGTCTGATTGTAAGTTATTTTAAGTTGAAAAGAGTATTTAGATAATATAGTATTTTTCTAATTTTAATCTATTTTTTCGTTATGTCGTGCCTTCAGGCACGGATAATTACTAGTGATTTATATGTCAACAAATTTGATACATGACAATGGTGCAGTTCACCTCTTTTAATGCATCTTAATAATCTACGTCTTTGTATTAAGAGATCTTCTGAATAGTTAAGATACAAATATGAGTCTAAACTATTCAGATGATTTCTTAATACAAAGATGTGGGTTGATAATATGCATTAAAAAATAAACTGTTAAGATGCATTAAGATATCAAAATATATGTACATATGCGGGTATTTATTATTCATATTTATTTGTTGACAAATGTAGGAAAACTCATTTTGAAAAGAAAATAGTAAAATTCAATTAATCACTTATTAGTTAATCATGAGTTATCTAGAAGGTAGATCAAACGTGAGTCTGGACCCTAGAAGTAAAGAGTAAAGACTCGTCTTTACCGGCGAGACCATCAAACAATTTGTCTAAGAGTAAGATGATAAGTTCGAGTCTACCTGCAAAAATGATTAAAGGAAAAGTGCTCTTCGGAGGGATTGAAATGTATCATTGATTTAGTTTATATATTATGGAGTATATAATAGCGTAACTGTGTAAATTCTAATAAATAAATAAAAATTAAGTAGAAGGCGAAATTAGGTGGAAAAGTGAATTGAAACATGATTTGTTGTAGGACGCGAAAACCAGGCAGGTAGATACAAAACCAAGTACCAGATTCTTTTACACAGTCCCACCGCCTCTTCTAATTTCTCTCCCCCTTTTCCCTTTATACATTCTTCTTTTCACTCTCTGTCTCACTAGCAATTTCAATTTCGCCATACCTCATCCCACCTAACAGTTAATCGAGGCTATACGTATTCGCCTCAAGGTTCCATTAGCAGATTAACCCAGAAACCAAATTCGATGCAAACAATGACTGAAAATGCATTCTTATTGCTGTCGGATGATGTTGTTCTCAAAATTTTCTACAATCTGGAGGAAGATCCACGAAACTGGGCTCGACTCGCTTGTGTTTGCACCAAGTTCTCATCTTTGATGCATAGCATTTGTTGGAAAACCAAATGCTCCCAAACTATCCCTTCCCTTGTCTCCGATCTTCTATCCAGCTCCTCCTCCAGCTCCACCGCTCCTCCCGGCGGCTGGGCCTCCCTTCACAAGCTTGCCGTCTGCTGCCCGGGTCTTCTCCATTCTGGCGTCCTCCTTGAAAACTCCGATTTTGGGCTCGAACGTGAACTGGGTCCCGATGAGAATTATCAAAATTCAAAATTGTTTCATTTGGGTCAGACCCAAACAACGGTATCTTTTTCTGCTCCTAGCAAGGTCGTTGATAATAGTAGCCATTCAAATGTTTATGTTTCTGGGTCTGATGGTGCTTGGTCGTTATACGATGATCTGTGTTATGATACTATTTCTAATGCTTCTGAATCTCAGGATTTAATTAATAATAAACCACCTGAGATTACTGGAGAGCCGCCCGAAGAGGGTGGTGTTGTTGTTAAGACAGCTTCTGATTTTCCTGTATGTAAAAGGAGAAAGGTTTGCAGATCATTGAGGTCTCATTTGGCTTCTGGGGTTTGGAATCTGAGCCGTGAACAGGGTAATAAGTTGTTGGCTAGTCGATTTAGAGGAGATTGTTTATATATTTGTGATTGGCCTGGTTGTGTTCACATTGAAGAGAAGCGGAATTATATGCTCTTTAGGGGTATTTTCAAGAATTTCAAGAGGTCGAGGGTATGGAGGACAATTAGTGATGGAGATCGGAGCAAGATTGATTTGAACTGCGCGTTTTGTTCTTGTAAGCAGACTTGGGATCTGCATTCTGCCTTCTGTTTGAGACGGGTTTTTGGGTTTCATGATGATGGAGATCCTGTTGTTCGAGCTTATGTTTGTGAGAATGGGCATGTTTCTGGAGCCTGGACTGACTGGCCTTTGTACACTTAACTTGCTTAGCTTGGCGATTTCCAGTCAAATAAAGATGCAATTTGAGACAAAGTTAGGTATTTGAACTTCTGCGCATCAAGTTAATTTCTTTCTTAGGTTATAAGATTGTCACGTGTCTCTATTGATTAAATTGAGATATATTATTAAAACAATTGAATGGTTTAGAATTTGGTATGTGTGAGAATTGTTATTTATTTTGTTGATGTGCTCAATCTAAGTTTTTTTTATCCCTTGATTAGTGATGTAATGTTGAATCCTAAAATGCAACCTGAGGTTGAAGAGATTCCGTGATCTATTGATTGGTGACCATTTTTTATATCTAAATTTAACTGTGCTTTCTTAATTAGATTTTTCTGGTTACTGTGTGATCTCCTGCTGATGGAAGGAATACCAGTTATATAATTTAGGGGTTTGATATTTCCTCAAGTAAAAGTGGTATTCGACAAGGTTCTCTTCATATGAATATTAAGTGGATCCCACACTCGTGAAGACTGTGGAGTGGAAATAACAATTCCCTAATTTTATCTTCATTTGGTTATCGATTGATGGTTAAATCGCAATATGAACAGTTTATGACGTTCTTTCCAATTTGTTAGCTAGTTCAATCATGACAATAATGGCAAAACTAACTGGTTCCATGAGATGAATTAGTTACACAATTCACAAGTTTGATATCAAATTATTTTTGGTCATCTTGTGTTTCCTTATCCGTGTAGTAAGTTTCGGGGGTTGGGGGTGTTTTCAGAGCATCAATGCTCCAAAAAATTAGGTGGTAGTGCCTGTGTCTTCATACCCTATTTTATATCCACTGGCACAGTCAAGTGGTTGAAGTTGTGGACAACTAGGAACAACAATTTTCTCTCAGTGTTGTCTTTGTGGAACCTGTGGGACTGTCTTTTTTCCTGCAATCAAGGTTTGAATACACGGATTATGCCATGTTTGTTCTTGGCATAGGTTGCGTTGCCTTATTGTTTAGGCAAGGCCTGAATTAATGATTGTAACAGAAACTTCATAATGCACTGCAGCAGCGTGACCTAGGCCTGGGGAATTCTCTTGCTTTTAAAGGTAATTCTTTTGATGGGATGTAGCTTCAAGTAGATGATCTATCTCATTTGTGATGCTAAAATGTAGATTATCACACTTTTGCCATCATGATTGTATAAACCTGCAGAAAGCACACAAGATGTGCTGTTTTCTTTTCATTTTGCCTCGTATGTATGGTCCTCTACTCATTGTAGTTGGGTCCTATGCCAAAGCTCTCTGCTTGTGGTAGTTTTAATTAGAACAAGATTATACTATTTTTCAAGAGAACATGCCGTTGACTGATAAATAAATAGATATGTGGAACTCTTTGTTCTGTTAAGCTAGAACTAGATTGATTCTTAGTGTTTTGGGATACTTGAAATACGGCTGTAGAGATCATCTTCTTAATGGCTTCTTTAATACTCCCTCTCTTCTCAACATGATGACCTAAAATACAATTGTTTATATCCTCAAAAGGATAGACCAGTAAAGGGCAACTATGTCATTTAGTAGGTTCCACTAATATAAAAAGGAAAAAGACTCGTCACTTTATGTAATCTCGTGGGGTCACTAAGGATTAATTTGAAACTTTTTTTACTCTCGTTTCTCTACTTTACTTTTCTTAATTAGTGTGAAAATGTACTTCGTGAGTACAGAGGGAGTAATACTTTTCTCTATATCAGTCCCTTTAATTTTGGTTATTTAGCTTGACAGTATTGATTTATCTTTTTTGTTTCAAAGTCTAAGCCATTAGAGATGGAGGAGATATTGAGCTATCCAGTTAAGAGGCAACAGATCAATTCTCTGCATCAGATATTGTAGAATCGGTAATAATTGGCATAGGTTTGTGTTGGTCAATCTTTTAGTTATACTAGAGTCCTAACCATATTATGGAAAGCTGTTAATTCAATGGAAAAATATAAGCATACAGTGTGTGCTTATCAATATACAGCTTGGTGATTACATGGGGGAGGTAAAAGAAACAAATATGGAGCTTGCTAACATCTTTAACCTATGAGTAGACTATACGCAGTCGAGTCCATTGTCAAGATATCTTTAAAATCTCTTTTCTTCTTCATAGTTGAGATTGTTCCATCAAAATTAGTCTGTTCTGGATTCTGATCTGACGTAATTTAGAGCCTGATATTGGTATCTGGTTGGTTCCTTTTTTATTTTTTGGGTTTTTGCATGAATTGGTTCTGTAATGCTAAAGCATACAAGTCCTACGTTAGGATTGGATTGGAGTAATGAAGGTACTCATTCTGAAAAAAATTGTGTTCGATTCTATGGAATAACTAACTCATTCCAACTAGAATAGAATGATTCATTTCGCTCTTCATTTCATTCTTTCAATCCAAACGCAGCATTTATGTAGCATTCATATTTCAGTTTGGACCAAACGGAAATTCAAGCCGAGTAGCAGACTAGAAAGATGTGAATGTTGGATAGAGTGGCTTGAGCCTGTTCCTAACATAACAACATCCTTTCAGTTGCCATTGTTGGATGGAACTTGGTTTTTACATTATTAAAAGTCACTTCTTTAAATTTTCTGTTTTATTTTTAAAATGACAGAAAAAAGATGCTAACATAACATTTTCAGTTGCTAATCAAAAAAATAAAAATAGATGGCAAGTGTTAATAAGGACAGTATTATATGTAGTAGTTTTGTAACAATTATTTTGATAATAATAATATCAATGTACTAATTTAATATTTTTTTTCTCGGTTTTATAATCCTTATCGGGCTTTTTATGTAATGTTAATATTCAAAAATTATCGTTCAAGAATTAGGGGTCAGGTTAAATAAATGAAATAAAAAACTGATATGATAAAAGGAGAAATTAAGAAAGGTGCAAAATACAAGCAAAGACAATCAACATGATCACCTCAAATTTTTTATTTATTTTTTTATTATTCAAATAAAAGAACTACTTTGAAATGAAAATTATAACATTACATGTATAGAAAATTTTGAAATAAATTTTTTTTATTATTTAAATAAAAGAACTACTTTGAACTGAAAATTATAACATTACATGTATAGAAAATTTTGAAATAAAAATGTTTGCATTTTACATACAAAAAGGAGAGAGTTTGCATTTAACTTGGTTAGACTTGGACATAATAATTTATTGAAAATAAATTTTCTATTTTTATATACTTTGCAAAACCTTACTATTTTTTTTATAAAAAAAAAAAGAAAAATAAGTAAAACTCTCATAAAAGTTGGACTGAGTATTCATCCTATTAAAAATAAGAGTTATACTGAATTTCACAAGTATATTATTCAATCTTTCGTAATACTTATTCTGTTCTACTTATTAATTTCAATACAAAATATGGTTCTAAATGTGACGCCCCCAAAATAGATATACATCACCCATTTTGAGTTGTCAATACATGGTACAGAAATAACTACAACTTTATTATTACAACAGTAAAACTGTGAGTTTGAATACAAATATTATCTTCTAGACAATATCTATACTCAAATAAATTCTCATCACATTTATTGATACATTATTTTACAAAAATGGTGAGGACTACTAAACAACTCTCTCTAGAACCTTCATTCCATACCCCGACTCGTACTCGCTATATTCTTGCCTCCTGAGATGAAAAATGGAACAAAAAGGAAAAGGGTGAGCTCAACTATTGGGTAAAGAATATTATGACTAAGATAATATACAACAAATTATCATTAGTCTTCAACATGGAAAAAATCTAATAGAATACAATAGACAACAAGTTTTAAATCAATATTCGTAGCGGAAATAATAATTCATTAGATGAGTTAAGTAGAGAATGCAAACTACTATCTTCTATGTATGAATTTAAAAGTTCATCGCTCATCTTTTATCCTCGTAACATCAATCAATATATATCCGGAATCAAATATTCATCTTTACACTACAGCCAAAGATATTCATCGATGGTGGTGTTCATCTAAACACTGCTCATCTTTTTACTACGGGCCAAAGATATTCATCGAAATCATTCATCTTTTTGCACTACAAGCCAAAGATATTCAATAATATCATCATTTAAGACCGAGGATGATGAAAAATATTTTTAAAAAAAGCGAATCCGGTGAAACAAAATGACAAGGATTAAGGATTAAGGATTAAAGACTTTGTTTTATCCATGTCCAAAAATACCTCAAAAATAATCATAGTGGTGTAAAATTCAAGAATGATCAAAACATGGATACAATCAAAGCTAGTATCCACAATAGATATTTTAGACGAAAGAAAAATTTTTTATTTTTCGATGAATAAGGCCAGATTCGTGAATAAGATCAGAGTATCGTGAATAGTGTCGTTATATTATCGTGAATAAGAACTCCCTACACAAAAAGTTCCAAATTTGATTAAAATTTTAGATCAATACTTCAAGCATAATGATATTGGAAGAAATAATATCATTTTTAAAAATAATATCCCTTACCTCGGAAAGACAAATTACTTTTTTAAGCTGGAATCTTTGGATATAAGTTATAACTTGAACTTACACCAGATATAGCAATACTCAAAGTATACTCAAAATACTCACAAGAATATTTCGATAATATAGAGAGAAAACTTCAATTTTTGGTGTAATTTTTAATTTTAACCCAAGACCCTATTTATAGAAAAATGCTTAGAACACCAAAGAAAAAAATTTAATAAAATATTAATATATATAATTTTTATTCCAACGCACACTTATTTTGCTTCAAAACCTCAGCCACCAAACAGCCCACCTCACAAGACTTGCACAAAAAACGTTTTTGTTATTTAAAATATTTTAAACTTTCAAAAATCAATTATTTCGGAGCTTCAGAACTTCAATAATTCATAATAAATAGTTCTTTTGTCAGAAAAATTGAATCTCGCGAGTTTTTATAGAAAATTCAATTCTCTACAACTTTGCAGAAGAAAGTTTTTCCAAATTTCAAACAAAAATTGACCGAAATCCACAAACGAGCAATTTTATAGGCTATAATCAAATTTCAGTCAAAAAATGGGGTCCACCGACACATAAAACATGCTTTAAATATTTTTGGTAACAAAAATACTCTTCCTCCATATATACTCATAGCCCACATTCATCGTAAAAATATCATCATTATTATATTATTAAAATATAATAATATATTTAAATGAATTATTTTATCAGAAAAAGATAAAATTTCAATTTTCAACAATTGTCACATTAAAAATTTTCTCCATCTATATCCACATAAAATCAATATTTTCCTCATCATATGAATCAATAATTAATTATTCACAAATAATATTACGTAATCACAATATTGACAATCGAGACGGCCTCAGGAAAGAGGGGCTTTAATAAGAATTTCTCACTTCTTGGCGAGCAATTAGGTGACCAAACCTCTCCTTAGATGTAATTTTCTAGACATTGCCAATAATGTTATTTAATAATATTATTCAGATAATATGAATTATTGCTTCGATAATGAAAAAATCGTGTAATGACAATTATCAAACAACAAAGAATATAAAATATCAACGCAGTAATTATTAAATCAATAAAATAAAATATCGAATAAAGAATTATCGTAACCATTATTGAGTAGTGCCTTCTTATGTAAGAATCAATAATTGGTGCAATACTGCAGGTAATCTTCTTTGTGTTTTAACCAAGAGAGTATTTTAACAATATTAATCTGATGAATAACTACACTGTTATTTTTAAACAACTTATATTTGTCGTTTTCTTCATCCAATCGCTTTTCAGTTATGGGGCCCACACACGGTCATACTGGCCGTCATTTAATATTCCCGAACAAAGATTTAATATTCCACGACCAAATGAATATTCTCCGACAACAATGACTATTTTATAACCACTTGCTTATTTTAAAATATTTGCGTATTTTATCCATAACTATCCACATTAATCAAATCAACCCTTACTATTTCAAAATAATAAATAGAGAAAATTAAATTTCATTAATAATAAGTTGGGGTCTTACACTAAAAATGTTATATGCAACTATACTTATGACGCCCCCAAAATAGGTAGACATCACCTATTTTGAGTCATCAAATACATAATACATAATACAAATATAATCTTTAATATACAACAAGAAAACTGTGAGTTTTAATACAAATATTATCTTCTGGACAATATCCACTATCAGAATAAGTCCTCATTATATTTATTATCACACTATTTAACAGAATAGTGAGGACTACTATACTATAATCTGGACCGTCACTCCATTCCCCAACTAGTCCATTTACGTTCTCATTTCTCAAGAGAACGGTGAAAGAAAAAGGGTGAGCTCAACTAGCCCAAAAAAAATATTATGACTAAGATAATGCAGAACAAATTATCATTAGTCTTTGATAGTGTTAAACCGATAAAATATAATAGACATCAAGTTTAAGCTGCAGAAGAATGAACATGCAATCCATTAAAAGAGTCAAGTAGAGAATAAAATCTATTATCTTTTATGATTTAAAAGATTTTTTCATCACTTTTATCATCGGGACTCAATTTTAATAAATAATCCACATCATCCTCAGACTACTACGCCAAGGATATTCATTAAGATCAATGCACCACAAATTATCCAATGCGATGCGTCAAAGATATTCGTGTATTCATCAATGGTCATGATTATGCCATCAATCATCCATCAATGCACTTCGGCCAATGAGAACTTTTACCACATCATTTGTAATATTACGGTCGTGATTATAATCGAATAATCTCGGTCATAATCATACCAAGTCCATCTACGCACTACTGAGCCACAAATGACTTTCAAAAATAATATAAACATGAGGATGATGACAATGATATAAGAATTCAATAAAACAAATTCAAGAATTAATTTATTCAGAACTAATAACGTCCAAATTGTCAACATGATACTTCTTTGTAGAGAGTAAAATTCAAGAATGCTCGGAAGAATATTTCCATGAAAAGATTTGGATGAAGCCTTAAATATCAAGGATATTCCACTAATTTCATGGAGTATATAAGTCAAAACTTTAACCAACCGAGTATAATAAAGAATGGAATAACAAAAGAAATCACCATGCATGCAGATTGCAGACATGATAAAAGTTATTCCAACAGAATAATAAGTAATGGAACCAAAGTTAGCAAAAATTGCACCGCAATGGGATGTTCCAAAGAATAATAGAGAATGGAATAATGTAAGTTCTTTTCATGAATATGAAAAAAAAATACCTTACCTTATAAAGAAGATTATCTCAACTTTAGGGCGGGTATATACTTGAAGAAACTTGCACTACGCTCAAAGCTTTCTTAAACGCTAAAGAAATACATTTCAAGATGGAAGAATAATTTCTCTACGTTTCTTCTCTATAGTTTCAAATTGAATTCGTAAGAAATAATGAAGGAATGAGTTTATTTATAGAAGAATGGATGAATAGTAACAATCTATGAACGGTCCGGATCGATTGACTTTAAACAGATTATCAGATTGGTTTACAATAAAATATAATATATTCTATTTATAATCTAATAAAACGAATAACTTTTAAAAAAATTTACTATGCAAACACTATGCATAATAAAATATAATATATTCTAATTATTGTCTAATAAAACGAATAACTTTATAAAAGTATTCTTTTTTATATAAAAAGATTTTCTTATTAAGATAATAAAACGAATAACTTTATAAAAGTATTCGCTTTTATATAAAAAGATTTTCTATTTTATTACATTAATAATACTAATAAAACAAAATTTTATCATCATTATTATTATTCACACTATTAATCGACTGTGTCGTTCATGTGGAAAAGAGGGCTTTCCAATAAGGATTTCTCCTATCAGCAGTAGCGCAATTAGGTGACCAAACATCTCCTCGACAGAACTTGAGACATCGTTAATAATGCAAATAATAATATTAATAACTCTGTCATCTCAATTATTGATTTAATAATATATAAAATATCGACAATAATTGAATAAAACCGAATGACTTCTCACGAAGATCAATAATCAATCTACCGTGCGCTACTTACGCAACCACGCCAGATTCACGTATTTTTAACACTTGTGTTTCAACAGATAAACTGTAAAACTTCCGTAGTTATTTTCATAAAAAAATATTTTGTCGTTTTTCAATCCGATAATAATTCCATCAAGGTCCACTAATGATTTGTGTCATGCGTCTGAATATTATTCTCATTTAAAAGCAATAATATTCTCCCACCAATCGAATACTATATAACAACTTCATGCGTCTTTTGTAAAATTTATAAATATTACTCACAACTATAATATTATATTAAATTTATTCCCAAAAAGGATAATTATAAAAAATTCATCTTTATTCATAAAAATTGGGATTTTACAATACTGATGACTACTTTTTCTAATTAAGGGGTGAAAATGCTACTCCGTCATCTCCATTATATAACATATGAGGTTTATGACATATTAAATTTTTTTTATTAATATTAACGTTGATTTGAAATTTTATTATTATCATGCACTAATTAATTATTCGTATTTTTTCTTCTCTATATATATAAAATAACGACTTATATTATTATTATTATTATTATAAAATAATGATTGGAAGGACAAATTTGTCTTTACACAAAGAGATGAAAAGCTTAGCAACGAATGGCTTAGAAGAGCAGAACGAACAAAATAGAAATATGGAGATAACGATACTACTACTACCACAGGAACAGAACAGTATTATATTAGTGACGACAGTTAATACTACTCCCATACTCCCCTCCCCTCCCCTCCCCTCACCTCATAATAATAATAATAATAATAATAATAATAATAATAATGTGGAACTGGAACTGGATGCTGAGATTTTCTCTTTTCTTAACTCTTCTTTTTCTAATTATTAGTAATTTGAGGCAAGTATTAATGGTGGACAATTTTAGTAGGGATGACTTTCCAAATGACTTTATTTTTGGCTCTGGAACTTCTGCTTATCAGGTCAGCTAATTCTCTCTCCTCTACTCCCATCTTAATTCCTCCACACACACACATACACACACACACATATAAATACATATTTATGAATCAGAGTACTTTTGTTTGTGTTGTGTAATAAGGTTGAGGGTGCAGCATTTGAAGATGGAAGAGCTCCAAGCATTTGGGACACCTTTGCTCATGCAAATGCTGGTCAGTAATTATCTTTATTACTCTTTCTTCCTACTTATTATCTATAATTAAGCTACTCATATACTTCTTGTCTTTAAAAGAATAAAATAAAATAGTTCATTACTCCCTCCATGCCCAATTTTGACTTTTATTTGTCAAACTAGCAATTAAGCATATAAGAATACTTTTTAAAATTATATAAATTGGGTTAATAGTAAATTAAATATACTTTCTTTTGGTTATATTCTCTTTACCAATATTGGTACAAAAATTAGTTTTGAAAACGGTCACTTTGAACAAAAAAAAAAGGAGGGTTAAAACTAGGCATTTAATTTGGAACGGAAGAAATACGTTTTATAAATTCTTAATTTCCTTCATTATAAGTAAAAAGACGTACAATTGGTTGTGCTTTATAAGATACCCAAAACTCAAAAACTTGTTAATTGTTAACAAATTCTTAATTTCTTTCATTATAAGTAAAATGACAATTGCTTGTGCTCATTGTGTTTCCTTTTATAAGATGCCCAAAACTTTTTAATTGTTAATTTTATATGTGCTTGTCTTCTCGTTGCCATGTGAAAGTATACTCACAAGTTACAAAGCAGTAAATTGTATAATGTTTGAATGAGCAAAAAAGTTGAGGAGATAATGTTTCTAAAGTAGCTAAATTAGCTGAGAGGAACAAACCCAGTAGCTAGTGGGTATGTATAAATGCTAATGCATTATTTTTAGAGTAAAGGATTGTATGTTCTTGATGATCACTCGCAAATTAGGCTCTCTGAAGTTTAATACAAGCAACGTAATAATTTTTAAGAAAAAGAGGTAGCTTTTCTGTTGTAATTTATTTGTTGGCCATGTGTAGTTCTTCTGGAAATCCACATGATGTGTTCATTTTTACTAATGTCTGCTTCAAATAATTTAGCATAATTGACCAAGTATTGGTGTGCCATGAGAGAAATATGCAATGCCTCTTCTCAATCTTTGGTAGCACTCAACAGTAGATGTAGTCATACATATTTGAGTTTCAAAAAGGCTGATTGTTTATTGGGTTCACTCAAATCTCAGGGTTATTGAATGGATCCAATGGAGACGTAACATGCGATGAGTACCACAAATATAAGGTCTATACAATGATGATATATTAAATGAAAATTTTCCTATTGCCTGAACCATTTAATTCAATCTCATACTCCTATTGATTCTAATCATGGTTGCACTTTTTTTGTGTGGCTGTGTTTATGTCTAGAAAATCTTTATGGGTGTACGAAACATCTGAAAGTTAATTCTGCATTATGTGCAATTTATCTGTTGCAGGAAGATGTCAAACTAATGGTAGACACAGGGTTGGATGCATATAGATTCTCCATCTCATGGTCAAGACTAATCCCTAGTATGTTCACCGTTAACTATGTGGCAACTAGGTAACTAGGTAAGTTTTTGTTGATTTTCTTACACTGGGGAATCTTTCTCTTTTCAGATGGAAGTGGAGATGTCAATCCAAAGGGCTTACAGTATTACAACAATCTCATCAACGAACTTATTAGCCAGGGTTAAATATAACTTTCCATCATAATTGCTGCTTTTTCTGTTTGGTTTGCTTTTGTGATATATATTTTACTGTACAAAAGACATACCTAATCATTTTGTTTTGCTCTAAGAGCAAAAAAAAATCTTCAGCGAACCCCCCTTGCCCCAACCCAATCCAAAAAAATTAGTGTGATCTAAACTTGCTTCTATCTGTTGATCGTGCAGGAATACAACCACATGTTACATTAGTTAATACTGATCTACCGCAGATACTTGAAGACGAATTTGAAGGATGGCTTAATAGATAGACAGTGTATGATTCTGAAATATTGGAGCTATTATGCTAATGGTAAATTTTCTGCATAGCACAAAGTATGAGCTGAATGTGAGCTAATTATATATTTGTGAATGCAGGAAAGACTTTGTTGCATATGCTGATGTGTGCTTCCGAGAATTTGGTGACAGGGTTTTGTATTGGACTACTTTCAATGAGCTCAATATATATGCATTGGGTGGTTATGATGAGGGAATTATACCCCCTATGCACTGTTCTTCAATGTATGGGTCCAATTGTACTAAAGGTAACTCCTCGATTGAGCCGTATATCGTCGTTCACAATATGTTGTTGGGACATGCAGCAGCTGCAAGACTTTACCACAAAAAGTACAAGGTATTATTACAGGAGCTTGATCACAAAAAACAGTTTAATTCAAGAACGAATCTTGGTACCTTTATTCCTGCAGTGCGAATGTAGGAAAGTAAAATCCTGCTCTGTACTCAATCACTGAACCTTTGTCTATCAATCGACCTTCTAATCTGCATATCATTCTTAACTTTTTTTTTCTTTATGTTCTTATGATTCTTTATTACGATAGAAATATTTCATAAATATGTATGCAATAAAATGTGTAACACGTGATGCAGGCAACACAACATGGCTTCGTAGGACTTAATATTTATACCTTTTGGTTTATTCCTTACACAAATAAAATAGCAGACGCGATTGCAACTCAAAGAATCAATGACTTTTATCTTGGATGGTGAGTCATAAAAATGCTGTTTGAATATATGTTTATGGCGCTTGAGTTATAATATGACGGGAAAGTTAATGTTGTTGTGGGTTCTGATGATTCATGACCATGATTTGGTTATTTTTTTTGTTTCATGATCTCTTCCAGGATTTTGAATCCCTTGATGTTTGGGGACTATCCGTCTATCCGTACATAATGAAGAAGAACGGGGGAGTAAGACTTCCAGTGTTTTCTGAACATGAATCCAGACTAGTCAGAGGTTCATTTGATTTCATAGGACTGAACCATTACAACACATTATACATCAAGGATAAATCCAGCAATCTTGAAATGGATAGCAGGGACGTAGTGGCAGATATGGCCGTAGAGACTATATGTATGTTTATAAACTAACCAATAAACTGAATAAGTAAAGATTAGGCTTACCAAGTTGATTGCACGTACACTGGTTGAGATTCTTTTCATTTTAGTGTTAATTTGCTCCTTGAAAATAATGTTTATTGACTTATTTTTGGATATATGTTCATTCAACTTGGTAGGCCCAATACTATGCCGAATCAATTCAGTTACTTTTGTAATGGGTATATTAAGAAAAACACAACTGTTTTGTTATCTTGCAGATATAAAAGATGATACATCACAGGTGAGTGCAGAAGTAAAGCTTCATATGGTGAACTATTCTTTGCTTTTCCCATTACAGATCAAACAATTTGTTTGACTCAGGTCCCTGGCTCGAGTCTGAAAAAAGTTTTGGACTATATCAAGAAAGAATATGACAACCCTCCTATTTACATCCACGAAAATGGTCTCTCTCTGTCTCTCTCTCTCTCTCTCCCCCTTGTGCAGACACACATACTTCCTCTGTGGTAGTTTTTTTGTCAAAGATGTAATGCATCTTGTGAAACTACCAAAAAAGGGTAATTCTCCCTTTTTTGGCACAAAATTTTAATCAGTGTGCTTATTGAAAGATTTTTGTTCTCAAGAAGTAGATGATAAAGAGAGCAGCATGAGATCGATACCAGATCACTGTAGCATTCATTGATCTGTTTCTCAATTACCCTCGCTATCAATGTTAGCCAAGAGCTTGTTCTTGAAGCATTTAAATGACCATCAGATGTATGCTTTCTATTAAGTTTAGCATGTTTATAGAGCCAGGTACTTCCCAAATTCAGGAGGCCAAAGGAATTAATAAGTTAACCACAATATACTAAACAACATTGTTTTATGGTGTTAGTAGCTGATGTGAGCTTTATTTATTCATTAAATAATATGTTTCCCATTTGACACTAAATACAGTAATAGCATGATGGATTTCTTTTTACCCTTTTTTAGGGGGTGGGGGTAATGTACACATTACCCATTGGCCACTGTTCTTCAGGGTCTAGCTTTGGAATTTATGCACAAATGTTGATAGTGCAAGTCAGTTGGATTACTATCTATCTGTTTTTCCTTATGTATTATCACCTAATTGTTGCAACCCGGAATAACTTGTTGTGGCAGGTATGCAGACACCACGTAATGGAACACTGAATGATACGACAAGGGTGCAATATATGCAAGTTGCTATTGGGGGTTTGCTGGATGCATTAAGGTATGCCTATGGTACACCAAGTTGGTATCTTATAATACCAAACCAACAGAATTTTACTCAATATCTATTCTACTTGTGCTTAAAGTTTAAATCAGCATCCTATAACTTGGGTTTATGGCAGTCTGAATTTGGAAGGTCATATAATGTGTGGATAATCCATTGAAATTGATCTACCCTAAAGTTGGTGTCTTGCAAATTTATCATGTATTTGTGTTCTTTTACTAGCAAATTGGAGCCATCAATTGGGTCTGATATAGCATTTGCTGTAAAGGTACATTTATATATATATGTGTATATATTGAAAAAGATCCACAATCAACATTAGCTGTAGTCAATAGTCCGCCAAACAGTTGGGCATACACTTCACACTAGTGTCCTCATTTTCATTTTTTGCAAACATTCTCAGATTTGCTCAATCTGATGCAAGTGACGTGGCTTCGTTTGTATTCTCTTTAAATTTGAAATTATAACAGGAATGGATCAAATACAAGAGGATATTTCACATGATCTTTCTTGGATGTCTTTGAGCTATTGGACGGCTTTCAGTCAGGTTTCGGTCTGTACTATGTAGATTTGGCCGACAAGGATTTAAAAAGATATCCTAAGCTCTCTGCACATTGGTATGCAAATTTTTTGAAGGGAAGAAGCATCAAGGTTATTGAAGTTGGGATAAATATATCCCAGTCTTCACAATCTTAGTTTTCTCAATAGGTTTCCCCTTCCACTGCTGTATTTTCTTGTTTCTGTATTTGTATTAATATGGCTTATATGAAAACTGCCAAAGTTATCATCTCTCTGTAACTATTGATTGTTGACTTCTTCGTTTTTGTCTTCTCCTGTAAGTGAGTTCACAAAAATGCTTGTATTAAACAAACAATTTAGTGTGTTTATAAAAATACAGGTTGAAATTCATACTCCTATTTTTGAGCTAATTTTGAGGTTCTGCAGTTCTGGGATTGAAAATGTTGGATCATGATAAAGTCATTCGGTATTTTTCCAATCATGCTACAAAGCTTTTGCCTCAAATAACAATGATTTGGTTGGAGACCATATGTCATAACAAGCCCATATGATTGCCCGAAAGAAAAAGTTGTTTTTTTGAATAAAAAATTAAAATAAGTTCTGGGATCACTTGGTATGTCAACTTTGGACATTCGCCTTCACCATTAAAGCACAGGATGCAGAATGACACAAACAAACACTTGCGTGTGTGTATATATATATATTCGTGGATGAAATTAAGAAAAAAAATGGTTTCATTTGTTATAGAAGTTATTATATTATTCCCTCCACCCAAAAATTAGATTTTTTTTTTGGCATTTATTCTAACTGCACTGGTCAAAGATGCATCATAAGTTTTGGCTTTGGCTTTCACTGTTTCACAGTTTGGTTGGCACTTCAAGATTATGTTATTTTTCATGAAAGCAGAAATTACCATATCAAATTATTTCCTCATAAAAGAATTAAGAGGTCTAATCCAAAGTGCTAACCTAGAAATACATATAACTATATCTCCCCTCTACCCCAGAAACAATAAATGAAACACTTGAAGATGAATATGGAGGATGGCTAGGTAAAAACATAATGTATACATTATATTGAATTCTCAGGGGTGCATATTTCATATAAACTTTGTGTTATTGGGTACATTTTCTAAATACTTACAATGAGACAATGCCTTTCATATTAATGTCCTCAGTGTCAAATTCTTGAACAAAATTCCTTTTTCGAGTTTTCAATTATTTTCCCAGTCAAGAAACTTTGATTACAAACTTTAATCTCTTTCTCTTATCATATTAAGATGAGCAAAAGGGTGCAAAAGCCAAATGACTAAATGGCATACAAACATAAACAGACAACCATAAAGGGCATTCATAGCATATATAGGAACCACAGAACAGAACACCAACAGAAGACAAATTAAGGAGAAAAAAACATATATTTCCATGCAGCTATTGAAAATGATATATATATATATATATATATATATATATATATATATTTTCCTCCAATTTGAGCTAAACACAAGTCTTAGTTTTTTGCCGCCCTACAAAAAGTGAGCCCTTGGCAGTTAGCTTTTGGCTTCATGTAAATAAAGGAAGCAAATCAAAAAGAACAGGGGTCATACAAATGAGTAGAACATTGAGAGTCTCACTTTTTCAGATATCTGACAGAGAAGATGATGCAGAAGCTGAGTTGTATCTCTCTTCCTCTAATATATGTTCTTCTGTTAATAATCAATTTAGGGCCGTTGAAGGTCTGCAGCCTTGATAAGTTTAGCAGAAATGACTTTCCAGCTGACTTTGTCTTTGGTTCTGGCACTTCAGCTTATCAGGTCTCTATATAAGTATCTTCTCTACTTTTATTTTTGTTAATTTTACATTATAATCTCTTTCCTGCTATGAATCATTGTATATTTTCTTATTTATGTTTGTGATTATGGTAATCTTGTTTACGAGCTAACTATATATGTGTATGTAAAAAGGTTGAGGGAGCAGCATTTGAAGATGGAAAAACTCCTAGTACTTGGGACACCTATTCTCATTCTGGCAAGTCTTTCTAATATTCATACTCTTGAACTTCTTCTTTTTGGCTTTTTTACTTTTTACTTTGTTCTCTTTTCTTTTGGTAACTATAGGTTGTTCCTTCCTATGATTTTTCCTTTTTTTGGTTTCTTAATATTGTTGTCGAAAGGGAGGCCTGATCACTTCTTCCCTATAGTAAGATGCATCCCTCTAGTCTTTCATATATCAATTCGTTGTGCTTATGGTTTAACCAAAGTTCAGATACGAAGGTTTGTTTAGTAAACTACATGTAATGGTGGGTGGTATGTACAAATGTTTCTAATGCATTAGCCATGGATTTGGCTAAGGAGTCGTGTACAACCCCCATAATCTTTTTTATGGACGAGAGTATCAAAAATATAATTTCGTCATGTATGTTTTTTCAGTAAAGAAGATATTCATTCTTAGTGACTCTAGCTTTTGTTAAGTTTGCTGTTTATATGAAGCAAAATCTACTAATATACTCTTTCCCCTTTTATATATGCTCTGGGTATGGTTTTTTGCTGGACATATATGCTTCCACATCTTAAAACCACATCATGAGATCCCTATTAAACTCATTGCTTTATGTGATTTTCACTTTCAGAATTGTCCAAGTACAAAGATGAATGAAAATAATATGAACAGGATATATACCGTCTTTATAAAACATTGCCTACTGACAGTCATTGTAATATGACTAGGTTGACAGTTCATGAATTGGATCTGAATTGTCGTTTGATAAAAAGTTTTGAAAGGCTAATTTTTTGTTCTGTCCAACTTATAGTTTCAGGCCATGAGCGTGGAGCCACCGCAGACATAGCATGCGATGGGTATCACAAGTACAAGGTGTATATTGGGTGTTCATTTCTTTTTCCCTTCTCATTGTAATTGGATGGTATGGTCAAAACATTTTCTTCCCATCACTCTTGGGCTGCAATTATATATGCCAGTTATTAGTTTGTTTTAGTGGAACATCAGATTAGCTACCAGAATGAATAAATGGAAACTAAAACATGCACTTGCATTTGGTTTATGGAGGACAAAGTGTACTGTTTGGCCGTGAACACAGATTTTAGAGTATAAACATTGTCAATAGTTCAACCATGAGCTATAAACGTTATTGATTTCCCCATATCATTGCCTTCTTGCTGACTAGCTGGTTTTGCCTTAATCATCATTGTCCGGAATAAAATTTTCTATTGGTTTTTTTATAAACACAACTATGCATCTAGTTTATATATATAAAGACTTGAATGCAAATGAATGTCATTACGCCTGATCTTGCTAGAGTATAGTCCTTTGGGATTTACATGCATTTTCTGTGGCGTGCAGGAAGATATTAAACTCATGGCGGACACAGGCTTGGAGGCCTATAGGTTTTCAATCTCATGGCCAAGACTTATCCCTAGTACGTTCACCTAAATTTGTCATGTTAGCAACATTAAACTAGCTATGTTATGAGTGTTCTTTATGATTAGTGTTCTTACTGTTTTCAGACGGAAGAGGACTTGTCAACCCAAAGGGCTTACAGTATTACAACAATGTCATCAATGAACTTATTAGACATGGTTACCCATTTGTGCATCATTCATTTCAGCTAATAACTGTTTGGTTGACATTATGAAATATTTCCCAATCTCGTGTCTGAAATATCTCTCTCTGCTGAGTGCTGATCATGCAGGAATACAACCACATGTTACATTATTTCATTTTGATCTCCCACAAGTGCTCGAGGATGAATATGGTGGATGGCTTAGTAAAAAAGCAGTGTACAGTTTTTACTCTCCATATATTCTATTACTTGTACAGATTATGCTAACAGTATATATTGTACTCATAGCACTGTATGCAAGATGAATTTGAAGAAATTATCCTTTTACAATTGCAGGAGAGACTTCACTGCGTATGCTGATGTATGCTTCAGAGAATTTGGGGACAGAGTTTTGCACTGGACTACCTTCAATGAGGCCAACATGTTGGCAATGGCTGGCTACGATATTGGAATGATGCCTCCAGGCCGCTGCTCTTCACCATTCGGAATAAATTGTACTAAAGGTAACTCATCATATGAACCATACACTGCTGCGCATAATATGTTGCTGGCACATGAATCAGCTGCAGGACTCTACCAGAAGAATTACAAGGTATTATAAGACATTTTCATATATAACAACTTATTAATAAATATAAGTATCTTTATCTCAAGACTGGAAGTATCTAAAGGAATTTAAGTCATGCTAGGAGCCTAGGACCGATAAAGGGCACGTCTTTAAAGTATAAGTTGAACCTTCATGTCAACGGATCAGCTTATGAATTTTCCATTGATTATTCTCAAATCTTGCTACATTATGAAATATGAGTTATAACACATGATGCAGGCAGTGCAGCATGGTTTCATAGGACTAAATGTTTTAGCCTATTGGTTTGTTCCTTACACAAATGCATTGGAAGATGTGATTGCAACTCAGAGAGCCAATGAGTTTTATATTGGTTGGTGAGTCAGAATATGTTAAAATTCTTAATCGATTTGTATATATGTCACTTGAATATCGTAATGCCAATTCGTGATTGTTGTTACGTTTATGTGATATATTTCAGGTTTGTGAATCCCTTGGTGTTTGGTGACTATCCTGACATAGTGAAGAAGAATGCAGGCACAAGAATTCCTGCCTTCACAAAAGCTGAATCCATGCGGCTCAAAGGTTCAATCGACTTCCTTGGAGTGAACCATTATGCCACAATGCACATCAAGGACAAATCCAGTACCCTTAATATGGAAAGAAGGGATGTAATGGCAGATATGGCAGTAGATATGTTATGTATGTTCAGTCTTGAATTACTGAATATATGTTTTTGCAACTTGTTAGAGTAACGTACAATTACTTTAGAGTTAATTCTACTGATACAACAACATTCCTTATTTCTCAGTTACAGCTAATCAAGATGATAGGTGGCCATATCAGGTCAGGGCCGAACCTTGGCTTCTTATATATGGTTACTATGTCCTTCATTATTTTTCCCTTTCATTATGCTAATTAACAGTTTGTTTAACTCATTCCTAGGGTCTGAAAGAACTTCTGGAATATTTGAAGCACGTCTATGGTGATCCTCCTATATACATTCACGAAAATGGTATCTTTCTCTTTTTCTCTTATTGGTCGTTCTCTATATCAAATTAAGTTGGCTTGTATTAGTCCAAATGCTAACAATCAGACCACTGTTTGGACATGATGGGTATATATGGCTAAGCTTAGAAATAGTGTACAAAAGTCTTGAACTGAAAACAATCAGATTAGAGGTTCTGATCCGTAAAACAAGCATAACTAAAGATTGTCTGCATTTCATATATAATGCATTGTTTTAAAGGCTACTTTCTGTCTGAAGCTTGGAATGGCTTATTTTGGCAGGTCAACCAACACGCAGTAATGGTTCATTAAACGATACACCAAGGGTGGAATGCATGCAAGGCTTCATCGGCAGTGTGCTGGATGCATTAAGGTATGCCACCATCAAGATTGAAGATTTTGTTCAAAATATTTCTTTTCTATTAAGAGTACTACTGGTATATATAGGCATCTATTGATCGATGTCTGATGTGATTCATTTATTTTTTATTTTATTTTTTTGGTGGGGGTGTTGTCATTCTAAAATGGTAAAAGGAATGGAGCAAATGCAAGAGGGTATTTCACTTGGTCCTTCTTGGATGTATTTGAAGTATTGGAAGGATCTACATTCGGGCTGTATTATGTAGACAAAGATTTGAAAAGATATCCTAAACTCTCTGCACACTGGTACTCCAATTTCTTGAAGGGAAGAAACATGAGCAGCGATTATAAGATTATTCAAGAAGTTGAGAAAAACTTGATATCTGGCTCCTGACAATCCCACTCGTCCTTGCTACCAAGTTTCTCCTTCTTGGCCATGGTCTGGCATTTGTTGGGATGGTGCTTATTTATTATTATGACATTGCACAATGTTAACTAATGTTTTTGGTACTGGATGTATTGATTACACAAAACTTGTCATCTATATATGAGAAATAAATTTCTAGTTTCTTATTCTTCATTGTATTGTATTGAATTTATCACAGATGCTTGGATTAAACATTTTCAAACTCAATTAGGCCTAAAGTTGCAATTCCATTTATGTGCCAATATCATTTATTTAGATTATTAATTTTTTTCTTTCACAAACTCTTATAAAAACGATGTCATTTTGATTAGTAAAATTATAAAATAATAAAATATCATTAATAAAATTAATGAATAGGCAAAATTACCTTTAAAATATAAGAAGGGCACATAAAATATGACTGTGCTGAACTAACCATAACCAACCAATCGATTACTTATAAAGCTTTTGGGTCGCAACTTAAAGTTAAAAAACAATAGTTACCGTGTCTATCAACAAAAGTTACATTTCATTCATTCTTATTTGGTAGGTAACTTCCTCCTCTCAATTTAACCCTCTTATCATCTCCTGAATTCTCTCACATAATTCATTTCTATCAACTTCAAAATCTTTATTTAAATATTATTAAATTTCAAATTATACCAACCTTAAAATTTAACCATAAATTATACACGCAAATGTGTGCGTGGGTTCTTGTAATATTAAGAGGTTTATATAATCTTGACACGCATCTCAAATTTAGTTGAATCTATCTGGTTAATTTGCAGGAAAACACCATAAACCAATCGGTCTAAAATGGTAAGCTGGTAAAGTTAGGTTGGACCGCCGCATGTTGGGATATCTTATCCGTCTCTCCATTTTGTGGTTAGCATTTGGCAGCATGTCATCATATACCCATTGGAAAGAGTGCTAAAATGTCAATGGTAGGAGAGAGAAAATATAACAGGGCCAATCTCATAGATTATGATGAAGATGATGATGCCGCAGCTGAGTATTTTAAATCTTAGTATTAGACTAGTATTACTAGTGAATGTGTTTCAATTACTCCAAGTTTATACAGTGGGGGTCTACAGTGTTACCAACTTTAGCAGACTAGACTTTCCCTCTCCTCCCCACTTCGTTTTTGGTTCTGGCACTTCTGCTTATCGGGTCTCTCTTTACACTAACTCTGCATATCTATATACTCCCTCAGTCCCACAAAAATAATCTCATTTGTAAATTTGGTGTTAAACTGTTAAGTTTAGCAGTCATTGCATGATAATGGAATTGTGACGATAAACTTGTGGACATTGCCTCATTTTATAGTAGTGTCACAAGAAATGAAAATCTTTTTTGAACAAAATTATTGGCAAATGAGACTCATTAAAATGTGGAACAAAAGGAGTGTATATATAAGATATAGTATATATGCTCTTTTATTATTTTATTTATGGAGTAATATTATGTGTAACTAGGTGGAGGGTGCAACATTTGAAGATGGAAGGACCCCTAGCATTTGGGACACCTTTGCTCATTCTGGTCACTATCTTCTTTCTTCCCTTTCTTTATTATGCTTTGTTTTTTGATATTAATTTGTTAACTTACTACTTGAAGTTATGTCGGTGAAGCTAGATTTTCTCACTTCTTGAATTTTTAATTTTTTTTAAGTTGTTGTCGAGTGTCAAAAGGTGGTCCTCATTCTCTTTTATTAGTCTTCATGGTATCCAAGTTGGGGATGTTTATCAAATAACATGTTTTCTTAAATTTGCTTAAAAAGTTTGACAAAATTAACCCTTTTGAACTTTGGGCTTTGCACCAATGTATACATTGGGATATTTTACATGAATCCCACATCCGACGTGATAAATTCAAAATGTAGATGGGTTAACAAGTATAATGAAGTCTCAACCTAATACATTAATCTTTTAGGTAAGGAGGTGATCTAACATGCTTATTGGGTCAGTTTACACAGATGTACATTGATGTGGGATAGATCGTATAATTCCGCTACAAGTGGTATCAGAGCCCATAGTTCGGTGGGCCTCAGGTTTGTACTCCAGGTTGGAGCACAATCGCAGGCCTCGTGTTACCCAATCCGCGCGGTAGAGGAAATAAAGTAGAGTCAGGTAGAGCAAGGGATCGCTCTTAGCATAAGGAATCACTCCCGCATTTGTCACTACACGGTGAAAGTATGGTTTGAGTTGAATAGAACGGGCTCAAGATGGCTAAAGGAAGTTGCTCAAGGTAAAAAGTTCACAAGGAGTAAGGTTGTACTCCCACGTTTTGGCTCTGACATGGTGGAGTCACTAGAGTCGAGCTGGACTCTTGAAGGACTCAAAGAAGGTGTATTCAATGGTTGACTACTCTAGTATAATACTTGTGATGGGTATTCAAGTGAAAGGCGAAGATTGTTGGGATATTTCACATGAATCCACATCTGATAAATTCAAGAATGTAGATGAATTAATAAGTATAATGGAATCTCAACCTAATAGGTTAACTTTTAGGTAAGGAGGTGATCTAGCATGCTTATAATTCTGCTACAGTATGCACCGAGAGTAATCTCTCTATAGGCAGAGTATCTAAATTAATACTTATTGCCTCTCTACACAGGGATTTCCTTAAATGCATGTATATAGGTTTATGATTTTATGAAAAAGAACATCTAACTTTTTTCCATGCAAAGTTGAATGATTCAAGTTACTAACAGCAATAATCACTCAAAAGTTGAATGTCATAAATGCGTCCGTAAACTGATGCACTCATGTTTTGCCAAAATCCCAATGATTATTCTAAAAGATTGACTATTCATAAAATGAATCTGTATCCGTTTGATGTTGTATTGTGATGCTGATTGTTTAGAAGTTCAATCAAAACTTTCAGGATATGCGCGTGGAGCTACTGGAGATGTTGCATGCGATGGGTACCACAAATATAAGGTCTATACTCTATATGATCCTCGAAAAGAGGGCTTGTATTTTTTTCCCTTATGATTCCGAGTTATGTGCATTTTTCTGTAGCAGGAAGATGTCAAACTCATGGTGGACACAGTCCTAGAGGCATATAGATTCTCCATCTCATGGTCAAGACTTATCCCCAGTATGTACATCTGCAATGCTTAACTGCTTAATAGTAGTAATTGGGTAACTAGTTATTCTTGTTGTTCTTAGGCTTGGTGGTCACTCTCTTTTTTCAGATGGAAGAGGAGCTGTCAACCCAAAGGGATTACAGTATTACAACAATCTCATAAATGAACTTATCAGCCATGGTTACACCCAATTTTCCATCTTAACTACTGCTAATTCTGTTTGATTGTGTGGACCCTTTTTATGCGCCTAACATATATCAAAGCAGTGCGTTTTTCCCTTTTTTATAAGGGAAAGATAACGATTCTGTCAATTTGTCATGCAGGAATACAACCACATGTTACATTATTTCACTATGATACACCCGAGACACATGAAGACAAATATGGAGGATGGCTAAGTAAGAAAGCAGGGTAAACATTTTAAAACCCTTGTTAGTGTTATATTTTCATCTTTTGGTACATGTATTATTTTGCACAGAACATATAGAATGCAATGTATGTGAATACAGTATGAATGTAAATGCAGGAAAGATTTTGTTGCTTATGTGGATGTGTGCTTCAGAGAATTTGGTGACAGGGTGTTGCACTGGACTACTAGTTGGTTATGATTATGGATCTCTACCCCCTGGTCGCTGTTCTTCCACTTTTGGAATAAATTGTACCAGAGGTAACTCAATTGAGCCATACACCGTTGCTCATAATATTTTGTTGGCACATACATCAGTTGCGAGATTGTACCTGAGAAAGTACAAGGTATTTAATGATCTCTTCACAAGAAACAGTTTAATTCATAAAGAATCTACATCAGTTAAGAGTACAAACATTTGATTTTTTTTATGAAAGTTTCAGGTATGAAATGAGCCATTTTGTTTTCTTTGTTAAAGTATTGCAATTAACAAAATACTTTTGAGGATTTACATAGTAATAGGAGTAACATGTGTTGCAGGCAGCACAACAAGGTTTCATTGGACTAAATGTTTACTGTTATTGGTTTGTTCCATATACAAATGCAATGGAAGATGTAATTGCAACTCAAAGAGCCAATGACTTTATTATTGGCTGGTGAGTCACAAACCCTATGTAATCATACATTGTGTCTAACTCTGAGTGACCCTGAAAACTCACTCTTTGTTCCCGTGGTTAGGGATTATTTATATGTGAAAACTATGGTTAGGCTGTTTTAAACTATGATTTATATTTTAGGTTTCTCAATCCATTGGTGTATGGTGATTATCCCGAAATAATGAAGAAGAATGCTGGCACAAGAATTCCAAACTTTACCAAACTAGAATCCAGACAAGTTAAGGGTTCATTTGACTTCATAGCACTGAACCATTACACCACATCATACGTCAAGGACATGTCCAACATCCTTGAAATGGATGTCAGGGACTTGGTGGCAGATATGGCAGCAAATTTAACACGTATGTTAACTCTTACTGATATTAATGCATATAAAGACTAGTTCTCAGTGCTAGAGCTATGTTCTAATGGGTTGGAATTGAGCTTAGAACGCTCATAGACAAACTCTCAGATACATGTTTTTTATCTTAATTCTGAAGCCTTCCATGTTGCTATACATGGTCAAGTCATTCATTTTTCTAGTGGATATACTATTACATAGAGGTTTGGTCATAACACAGCTTTCTTTATTTTCTATTGCAGTTAATCAAAGCGATACGCCACCAGATCAGGTCAGGACTGAAATATAGCTTCTTAAGGACAGTTTGTTCTTTTTTCCTCATTTTATCACTAAAGAAGTTTGTTCAATCCAGTGGCCTCTAAATCCAGTGGGTCTGCAAGAACTTTTGGAGTATATCAAGAACAAGTACAGGAACCCTCCTATCTACATCCACGAAAATGGTTTCTCTCTCTCTCTCTATCTAGCTGTCTGTCACAAATAAAGTTTATTGGATCAAGTTGTCCTGGAATGAGCATTGAACTAAAACTATGGCTTAAGTCAGTCTGGGGTCAATTCATGCAATTTAACAACTTTTGATGAGTGAATAGCTTCATTCCAGAATTGGCTTTTTCATCTTAAATGAGTTAAGGACACTACTTTAGAAAAGTTTAAATTATCTCACTGTAGAGATCTGGCTTCCACTTCTTTCCTAATAAAGTCTCAATCAGCGTGTGTGGTAAAGATATTATTTGTTCAGAAAAAGAAAAGAAAAAGGATTTTAATAGTTTGCATTCACCTTGGCATCTCATTTTACAATCTCTTTTTAGCTTAAACTTCTAAAAGGGTTGTTGCTTGACAGTTGATACTCTCTTAAATGTAATCTATCGTATTTAAGCCCCTTCGTATATTTCCTTGTGAGCAACAATAAGCATATTTATGGGAGTGGTTTGACTTATGTGATATTGTAACTCTAAATGGAGATGTCCAGAAATCAGTATATGCCAAAGGGTGGATTTGTTTTAGTTGGATGCCTATGAGACCATATATTTTCTGTTGTGATGTAGCATAATCTAATAGTTGTTTTTTTGGTACACAGGACAAAAAGCACGTCATAATGGAACACTGAACGATATGCTGAGGGTGGAATATATTCAGGGTTTTATTGGCAGTTTACTGGATGCATTAAGGTATGCCTTCTCATAAACCAAGTTGGTGGCTATACAGCAGACCAACAGAATTTTATCTGTGTATTGTATACTTTACAAGGTCATATCCCACATCATCTCACTCAGGCTTACAAAATCATGAACTTTATAAATGAAATTTCCTTGGCAAGGGCATATTTTGAGATCAAATTTAAAGAATTTTTTAGGTGGTTTCCAAAGAAGTTGATTTTCCCTCATTTTCTAACTTTGCATTCATCATTTCTCTTGTATATGTTTTTTGTTGAGATTGAAATCCTATAATAATCATAATTTTTGGTTGCCGTGACAACTTCATTGGTAGTTACTTTGAGTTTTGCATCTTTCCAAATGAGATTAAACTATACAAGGATGGCATGTAAAATTAGTATTTTATACCATCCAATAGTAATGTCATATAAGTAATTTAGGAGAAAATCAAGTCTTTCAAATTCAGTATGATTAATTAAATAATTTTACCATGGAAAATAATAATTACTAATCTGTTAATAAAATTCAAATTCCTTGATTTTTTCCTAAATTTACATGCATGGCATGTTGCTATTGGAGTAAAACACTAGTACACCATCTCATATAAGTAATTTAGGAGAAAATCAAGTATTTCAAATTCATTAGGATTATTTAAATAATTTTACCATGGTAAATAATAATAACATAATTGGTTAATACAATTCAAATTCCTTGATTTTCTCCTAAATTTATATACATGGCATTGCTATCTCATGAAGTAAAACAAGCCTATCTCCTTGCATAATTTATTCTCTTTGCAAATTAAACAAGTCCTTCTCAAATCTAGGCATTTGATAATTCTGATATGATTCCTTTGGCTTCTTTTTTCTGTATTGCTATTTTTCTGTTGAAATGGTGAAAGGAATGGATCAAATACAAGAGGGTATTTCACATGGTCCTTCTTAGATGTGTTCGACTTAGGGGCTGTTTGTTTAGA